>CM060432.1:145359357-146559357 GCA_030545235.1 Helianthus tuberosus
AAAAACCGAGCCCAAAATACGATATAACATTAAAAATTAATTAAAAACAAAATTCTATGGGCGCTCGCGGGCCTCGTAGCCTTTGGCTACTGCTTACGAGGGCCGCGACAGCAAGGAGTCAGGGCGAAACCCTAGCGTGCCACGTGTCACGATCGTGTCGGAGCTAGTTGTGATGACCAGTCAAAGCTAAGCTGTAGACCCCTACTACGCGGGCCGCGTAGACCTGGGTCTCACCTTACGCGGGCCGTGAGGAACTCGAATTCAGGCACTATAAATAGCAACCTTCGGCAGTTCAAACAATTCGTTCATCTCTCGAGCTCTCTCTCTCTAATTTCTGAATAGCAATTATAATTTTCGGGTATAATACCCCCTAATTAACGAAGTTCTGTCCCGATGTAAGTATCATAACCCCGATTACGTATTAGATACGCTGCCCGATTGATCCAGGGTTCCGTAACGGCTGTCGTGATTGTCACACCCCAACCAATGGCGGAAACATCGGGATGAGACGAAGTGTGAAGATTGCTAGAGACTTCATAACACTATTTGCGTCAATATTTAATAAACCGATTTCATTTCATAAACTAAATTGTCAACAATACAAGGAAATTCAAATAACAACAAGTTCAAAAGAAATACATAACAACATAATCAAAATTGATACAACATTTAAACCTAAACGTCTATGTGTGTATCTAGGCGTCAATGCTACTTCATTTCATAGCATCATCATCATCAACCTGTAACATGTTAAAATAAAGTTCAATGCAAAAGCAAAGGCGAGTACACAAGGTTTAAATAGTATAGCATAAGTATAAAGCATTTTACTCGAATCCACATGGCAATTTGTATACAAGGTAACTAGTTTAACGAGTAACAAGTGTCGATAACTAAAGAATCAAGAATCCATAAATGATATTTCGTTCAAACGAGTAATTGGTTATCAGTTGCACATAATATGGATACACAAAATAGTTTCGTTTTCATTATGATCAATAGTCTCGAAATACAAACGGAACGAAAGTAGATTACAAAGAGAGTACAAGTGTCTAAATATGGAAAGTACAACATGACTTGCTAAAATAAGAAAGTGCGGAAAATGCAGAGCGTTACAGTCTCCCTTCCTTTAGGAAATTTCGTCCCGAATTTTATTCAAGAGGAAGACTTGAAAGAGTTTTGGTAGAAGGTGATTATTTAAAACCTAGACTTGGAAATTTTGAAATGTTGTGAAAAGTACAACCCTTTTTTTTGGGAGAATAGCAAAATAGCTTTGTAAGAAGGTTTGTTTGGCTAAAATGGTTTTGAGGCATAAGCATGGGTGAAACGTGTATAGATAAAAATGATTTTGAATAGCTAAATGTGGAGTTGTTTTACAAATGTGTTGTATTTACGAAGGAGGTCTTAATAAAACTGTTTGCAATCGATAAGAGTGAGGTAGGTTGTATAGGAAGTTTTAAGGGTAGTATAAAACCACATATTCATAAAAATTGCTTTTCGAGTGGAACGAGAAAGTTTGATAATTTAAATAAAGTATTAACGACCTACTAAATACGTTTACACAACAATAAAGAATAGAAAGACGGTTTTAAAGGTAATGAGATGAGTTAGGATTTGAATGTTTAAACAAGCTTGATTGTGAACGAGATTTGAAATAACGAAAGGGATAATGGAGAATAATACGAGTATAGAAGTGAACGATTGACTCTTAAAGAATGCAAGCATAAGAATGGCATAAGTGTTGGATAGATGAACGTAGTGTGTTAAGAATGAAGTCTCGTCGTGGATAATCGGATATAATGCATTTGTGAGTTGTCTACAGTTGTATTATGTCTAATAGGCCTGCAAAACACCGAATTTCTCATGACACGTTTTACGAAAGTTTGGTAACATGAAGAAAACACTTATATATAGGAAGTATCAGCGGTGTATCCACCATGTTTTGACCATGTTACGCCCGTTTCGTATTCGGTGTCATGTTACATTCCGTGTCTTACCATACACAGTAGTACACTCTAGGGTTCTCATGCGCCTATCACTATAATCCCGTGTGCACCCGCGATTATTTTGATCGTCGCATGATCCGCATAACTTGTACTAGTTGTGTATGAATCAGGGTATACCTAAAAGGATAAGGATGTGTTCGTATAAGAATATAGTATATAAGCAAGTCCATGCTTAAGTATGTATGAGACCCACGCAAGCGAATCCCTCAGATTACGCTCACGTACAGGTACGAATGTATGAATCATGGGTATAAATGAAAGTACGAGCATAAGTATAAGTTTAAGTATGAATATGCACGTAAGTATGAGTATCAACATAAAACGTACGAGTAGTATGAGTATACGTATAAGCATGAAACATATAAATACGAGTATAAGCATAAAACACATGAGTATAAGTATGAATACGATCATAGGTGTGAGCATAAAATGTATTGTTATGAATATGAGTGTGGGTGTGAGTACGAATACTAATGATTGCGTATATAGTACTTACTGACACATAACAAAGTTAAGCATGTAAAAGTGCTCAAGAAGTTTAGCATGTAAGTACGAACGATATAAATGAAATTTTCGTGATGCAACGACTAAAACGTGTATGATGATATGCATGTATAGTTGTTTTAACGAAACGTTGAGTTTATCGAATCAAAATAAGATTGAGCTTGGTTTGAAAGGTAGAATATAGTTTGCCTATGTAAGAGGATATAAAGTGCTCATTGGTTAAGCATAATGTATTTTGTAATGAATGGAAATGCTACTTTTGTTTAAAAAAAATTACGTATGTTGAAGATTGTCGGTCCCCATGTAGTCTCCTTGCCCACGTGTTTTGAAATTTGAATGACGAATTAAGCGGTGTAGAAAAAGTTTTTTTTTTTTTTTTTTTTTGAAAATAACGCGTTTGTTTCATTTGCATCGAAACAAGAAATTTTGAATTTTGAAGGTTCTTGTGAAAACGTCGATCCTTAGAAAAGAAATTTAGCAAAAGGACTTAGTGTTCATTGTAAAGGGTTTTGACAAATGATTCGTTGATGATGAAAAGAGAGTCTTTGGTAACACAATCTTATAATATCTATAAGATCCTATAAGTAATTGATAAAGGTTGGTTTGGTTTCAATTAAGAATGGAAGTCTCTAGTATATCGATATAATGTGAGCATGTTTTAGTGATTAAGTCGAATATGAAGTTCATGGGCAAGAGATTCATTGGACCGATTAAATCGATATGTAGCATTTCGTAAGGTTTGGAAATTCGTGTAGATAACGTTTAAGACATGATTAAGAATCTCGTGTATATGAGTTAAGTGAAAGTAGGTTGTAGGATAAGAAGTACGTTTGATAAAACAATGTAATTTTGAATTTAATACAGGTAGGTATTTCGATAAATGATAAGCGATTTAGGTATAAAAATGGTCGAGTTTGCATAATAAGATATTTTGAAGAAGCGTTTTGGTAATGATCCCCTAGGTAAAGGAATCACCCCTAACTCGTTGGTGGGGTCGTTTTAAGAAAAGGGGAGTGGAGTTAATCGTCAAGGTAAGGAAATCACTCCTATCTCGATGATATGTCTCCACTTGTCGTTACAAGGAGTATGAATTTAAATTATATGAAATCACGCATATGTATAAATGTATGAAAAGGATTTAGTATGTTGTGTATGTGTGTGAGGAGTAAATATCGAAAGTAAATTCGAATTTGAAAGATTGCATCGTATAAAATAAATAGTAGAACATATGTTTGATTAAAATTTGGATGGTTCCAAAACGGAACTTTGACTAACCAAAGTGGTCGAAAACTCTTTCGAATTTGAGGAGCATGCTTTGGCCTAATAGGTGGAATACTCTCGCCGACAAGTCGGTTAACGGTATTTACCCTTCCGGTTACTACATGTCCCAAATCAATTGAAATTTCGAGACTTGGCGGGATTTATGAAAATCAAGGAGTGGAACTAGTCGACAAGGTGCGGGTTTCACCCCTAACTTGGCGATTTAGTATCCTAAGTGTGGTTGGTACTCGTCGGGTCCAAATTTAATTTCGACACTTGACAAGGGTCCACTAGAATTTGAAATTTGAATTTCTCCATCAAGGTGAGGATTTCACTCCTAACTTGATGGTGAATTTCATGTAAAAGAAAAGTAGATGGGTCGAGAGTTGTTCACCAAATTGTGGGTTTCATGCCTAGCTTGGTGAAGTTGTCTCGTTTATGTATTACGAGTGTTTGTGAATTTAGAATAGTCGAGTAAAATGTACGAGGGAGAGCGTATGTTGAAGATTACGCAAACAAGTATAAACATGTCAAGAATGGCACATAAAGGATGACATATTAAAACAAATATTAACACATAATAAAACATGTATTAACACATAAGAATAGCATGTCAAGTATGTTACATAAGGATAAATGACATATATGTTTAAAAGGCTCAAAGAGAATGTATAAGAAACACATAAGGTGGCATGCATGTAGTTTCAAACAAAACATAATAATAAGGCTCTAAAACTATAGACTAGGTAAAAGCATTCCTACTTTTCCTAATTCCCTATAGTTATGGCTCTGATACCAATCTGTCACACCCCAACCAATGGCGGAAACATCGGGATGAGACGAAGTGTGAAGATTGCTAGAGACTTCATAACACTATTTGCGTCAATATTTAATAAACCGATTTCATTTCATAAACTAAATTGTCAACAATACAAGGAAATTCAAATAACAACAAGTTCAAAAGAAATACATAACAACATAATCAAAATTGATACAACATTTAAACCTAAACGTCTATGTGTGTATCTAGGCGTCAATGCTACTTCATTTCATAGCATCATCATCATCAACCTGTAACATGTTAAAATAAAGTTCAATGCAAAAGCAAAGGCGAGTACACAAGGTTTAAATAGTATAGCATAAGTATAAAGCATTTTACTCGAATCCACATGGCAATTTGTATACAAGGTAACTAGTTTAACGAGTAACAAGTGTCGATAACTAAAGAATCAAGAATCCATAAATAATATTTCGTTCAAACGAGTAATTGGTTATCAGTTGCACATACTATGGATACACAAAATAGTTTCGTTTTCATTATGATCAATAGTCTCGAAATACAAACGGAACGAAAGTAGATTACAAAGAGAGTACACGTGTCTAAATATGGAAAGTACAACATGACTTGCTAAAATAAGAAAGTGCGGAAAATGCAGAGCGTTACAGTGATTCTGCCCGACGTAGTCGTTGGAATGCCGTCTCGAGGATGGTATAACTAATGTAAATATAAAGGGTTATTATACTAACGCATGTGCATTGTGTAAATTATAGATAATCACCAGGAAACCTTAGAAGAAACCTAAGTCAGCAATGTGAGTAATCTCCTTTTTGTAAATTGTTTTTACAAAAAATGTTTTACAATGTGATTAAGCAGTGATTGAGTCTTTGTAGTTCTTCAATTATTGCCGGTATGTTGGGGTTTTGTATATAAACTGTGGAACACGTTACCATTGGACAACGAGTTAGCCAATGTGTAATATGACCCACCAGTCAGGATTGACAATACTGAATGAGCAATTGTGTAGAAATAAACAATGTGATTGCTCTCAATACTGTTAATGGATGAAACTCTTCTTGATTAAGCCGGGATTCACTCACTAGTATTTCCACTGACAAATGTTTTTAAAACGCGTTTCAGGTAACAAAATGTAAAAGCCAAATTAGAAGAAAGCCAGCTAGAGAGCACTGACAACTTGGAAAAATGTGGCTATAAAAGTTACCTAAAAGACGATGTTTTAAATAAAATAGGGTTTATCCCTATAAATACGTTGTAATAAGAAACTTGGGTTTTACCCATGTGATTATTAATATAAAATATGGTGGTTTTACTCTGATAAATATTTCCTAACTACAGTCCTGATGAAATTTCCGCTGCCAAAATAATAAAATAATGATACCACCAAGGCTGATCTCGCGGCTGCCCGTTCCCGGGACAGATAGGGGGCAGGGGTTGCAACAGAAGGTGGTATCAGAGTTAAGCCATTGATTCAGCCACAGAAAGTGTTCTGCTGACACCAATATATTATTCAAATTGTTAGGAAATTAATTATGGAGATACGTGCATATCTGTATTTTACTGTTGTGTGTTATTTGACTATTTGTTAGTTTACAGTATGAGTGATCAAGGACCCTCAGACGCGTATCGTCTGTTGTCCGATTCACCTAGGAGTGAAGGTACCTCTTCACAGCCTGCCCTCTCTGGGTATACCGCTGATAATGAAGAAGGGATGTTTGTCTTTAAGGCTCAGTCTGAAGAGCCATTCCCTTAGAAAAAGAGAGGATGGTTCAGTAATGGAGCATTCGAGCGTAGAAAAAGAATGTGAAAGTTTTCAACAGCAGAGAGTCCTAGCAGCCGCTAAGCTAGAGTCAGATGCCCATACACAGGATATGCTTAATAGGAGCCTAGCCAATTTTCATATCCTAGCAACAACTGCTGCTGACCCAAACCTGGAACAACTAGTAGCCCCACAACCCTTACCTTTATTCCCCACTCAGCCGATGGAGATAGAGGATAACCCTAAAAATCAAGTGGAAATCCATGATTTCAACCCTGAGAAGATATCTAGGATACCAGCCCCTAATCCCTTAGACCCAGATTATGATCCATGGTTCGATGATCATAGGGATTATGTGTCGCGCTATGCCGAACTTAGCAGCTTATCCAGGTCTGGACCCTCTAGATCCCTACTACTACGATAACGATGAATACATTAGGGAGATCTTAGAGAAAATGTACCCTCAGGAGAATCCCATGCCCCAGTACCCAGAACCAGTACCAGCACCTGCACCACCAATGATTGCAGAAAATGTGCATGAGCTCCGGACTTTCGGAGAAGAGATTTTAGAGAGTAGTGAGAGGATGAGGCAGGTAGGAGAGCGACTCGTCTGGAAGTACGACGAGCGCAATATGGATTACTGGATGAATCCAGACCAGTAAAAGTGATGGTGGAGTTGGTAATAATAATAATAAAATAATATATAATATGTTTGTATGAAAAAAAAATTAAAATAATAATAATAATAATAATATATGTGTAATAATAATATATGTTGTAGTATAGACCACTTCGTGGTTAGCGATGCATAGTATTGTTGTAATTTTAGTTCCAGTCTTAGTGTGTATTTGACGCATACTATAATAGAAAAGAGTAAGTCGCAATGCTCGACGCTTTTGACCAATATATGTATTGTGTGGTTGTTGCCTAAATTATCAATTATTTTGTGATATTAATAGTTGACAAATGTTTAAAATTCATATGGACGACGAAGTTGTAACACCTCGTAAAATCATGTCCAATATAATATCGACACGTGTCATGGACTTTAATCGAGTAACAAAATTGATTACAAGGGACTAAAGTTGAGAAACAAAGAAAGTATGTGTGTAGAAGGATTCAAAGTGCCAACATTTGATAATTTTACCTTTCAACAACCCTACACGATGTTTATACCTTAAGCGAATAAATTATGAATCATATGAAGCCGTTTGTGGAAGAAAGTGAAAGTTTACAAACCGCAAGGGTTAAATGTGTCAACATGTTTAATTTATACCTCTGAGCGACCTTTTAACGAACCCGAAGCTTTGTAATGATTAATTATGCTCCCAATAATAAGTGATAAAAATTTCACAAGGTTTCAACATCGTATGAAGAAAATACGTTAACATTCGTAAGTGAGGGGTTAAAAGCGTCAACATTGAAATTCAGGACTTTTCGGTGATCGTATAACTAACCGAGAGCCTAACGAAGTTTGTTTATGACTTAGAGTCCTTAAAAGTCAAGTTTGGGGGTTAAAAATGCAATAAAAACAAGTTAAATTCAAGTTTAGAAGGACCAGGGACCAAATGTGCAAAGCTGACAAACTTGTGACCGGAGCCTGACCCTCATACCGGCCGCGTAGGCCTTGGCCATTCCCTACGCGGGCCGCGTAGGACCTACAGATGCAGAAAACATGCACAGTTGTCTGTTACAGCAGGTTACACCGACTTATATGCATGGTTTTCGAATTCAGGAGCTTGGCCAACAGATTTTCATGCATAGGGGACACCTGTGATGATCAGGAATCACCTATAGACCTTGTTGGATTGATATTGTGAGTTTAAAGTTCCTATATAAAGAGTTCTAAGTTGCAACCATGAACTTGTTCACTTGAAAATCATTCTAACTCACTCTCTGGAGCTCTCTGGACTTCAAGCAAGATTCACTGAGCTTCATTTTCGTACTAAGTACTTCAGTAAGCTTTCTTGACCTCTCTAATTCGTGTTTTATTAGTTTAATGACCTAAAGTCAAAGTCGTTGTAATTAAGCTTTGACTTAGTGATTAATCACTAATGGTCCAGTCATTTCTCGAATTGAAAGTGGCTATGAGTTGGTAATTATGTGGGTAATAAACCCTTAAAAGGGCACCCTCTGATTTCCACTCTAACTAGGTCAATTGTCGGGTCAAACTTAATTATAAAAAGTCAACAGAAAGCTATTTTGCAAATAAACTCATAATTAACAATGTAGAAGCTATGAAACCTGTTTTAACACTTATATAACTTGGTAATTAATGTAAGAACATGTCTAAGCATGTTCAACCCGACAATTTTGAGTTTAGTCTCGGTTCAGAATCGAAAGTCGCAAAAGTAGACTTTTACTTTGACTTTCAGTTCTGACCCGATTTAGCTTAGTTTAGACATTCCTTAGAGCTCCATTAGGACCAGGTTATAGGTTAGTATGACCCTCTGAGGTTATACAACTTGGTTCCTAATTAATCCGATTCATTTGCAATTTTCCGTTAATTACTAAAATGTTGACCATTATGCCCTTTTGACCTTAAAACGATATTTTTAAAAATGTGAGAGGACAAAAACCTTTGTTACTGATTTATAAACATGTCCTAAAAATTTGACATCAGTTTGAGGTCTAAATTAGAAGTTATGCTCAATAGCGTAATTTGAGAGCTTTTTATTAATTAAACGACATTATTAGCATGAAGCCTATCTAAACCCAAATTTTGACACCAAACTTTTTACCCACTGATTTAATATAATATTTTGGGATTTTTGAAGATTTTTATTTATTTTTAAACTAATCATGGCATAGGGTGCTTGCTTTGATTCGGTAATTGTCGGTTATACCATTTTTGCTAATAAAATGAGTTTTACATAACATATTGATACCAAATATTTTGCTACTGATTTTATACGATAAATAAAATATTTTAAGCCTTTTGGGCTGGTAAAAATCTCAGCTTTCATTATATAACCCGAAAATCGCTTAAAACCGACTTTTACGCGTTTTAAACGCATAGTATGGGTTAAAACTATTTTTGGCATATAAGTAGGGCTGTAAACGAACCGAACGAACACGAACGAGGCCTTGTTCGTGTTCGTTCGTTAAGGAAATAAATGTGTTCACAAACGGTTCACGGACACTTACCGAACGAGATTTTATGTTCGTGTTCGTTCATTAAGGAAATGAGCGTGTTCACGAACGGTTCACGAACACAAGCGAACACAAATAAATTTGGCGAACACGATGAATGATAAAGGTGGATGGCCCAAAGAGTAGCACTAGAACTTGAATCCCTTATTATGGAACGGATGTAGATCATATTCGTCGATGTAAATAATGAGAAAAGAAAGGGAAATTGTGCATAAACAAAGTGAAAGAGGGTTTTCTAGTTTAATTGTTAGGGTAATGATATAAATAAAAGTTTAATAGTATAAAAAATATAGATAAAATATATGAAAGTTCACGAACATAAACGAACGCAAATGAACGAATGTTCACGAACACCTTACCGAACGTTCACGAACACAATTGAACGAACGAGACCTTTGTTCATGTTCGTTCATTTAACTAATCGAACGGAATTTCTTGTTCATGTTCGTTCGTTTATTAAACGAACGAACATAAACGAACTTCCCGCCGAACGGTTCACGAACTGTTCGCTGAACGTTCGGTTCGTTTACAGCCCTACATATAAGACTTAATACCTACTGATGTTTTAAGTAAATTTTTATACTTTAACAGTAAGAAAAAAATTTTGAACTCAGAATTTCAATTTTGACCTTTAAAGCTTATGTGAAATGACCAAAATGCCCCTACGGCGCATAGTTTGATTATAAATGATAAATTTCACATATATACAATACCCTACTGAAAAAACTTATTAAACTAAATATTTTTACGGATCATTTCAGACCTGAACCTTAGATTAATATTTAATCTCTTTTATAACCTTTAAAATGACCAAAATACCCCTACGGGACTTAAATTGATTTTAAATTCGTTTTTGGGCATAATGGAAGGTATCCTACTGATATCACAACATATTTAAGACATATTAACTTAGGAAACCTGTTCATGACTCAATTGTTTACCAGTTATGCATTTTTTCGCGTTCGGTGCGGTTTATGTAACTAGTTTGCATAAGTTAACCGAAACGGGTCAAACCTTATCATTTTTATCTCAAAATCCAGAATGTGTTTAGTTTACCCATATTATACAAGTCTTCAAACTTGTCGGGTCTAAATCACATTCGATTCCGGTCTTCGCTTAATCATGCGTTTTGGACCGTGTACCTTTCTTTAGAACTAATCGGTCTAAGTTTAAACTTAAGTAAGACCCGTTAGGAATCTAATAGGTTAATTAAAACCTCCGTTCCAGATTTAGGAGACCAGTAAAAGATACTTGCACTTGCTGAATTGTACGGCTGGGATAAATTTGTGTAATTTGCTCAGGTAAATACTTTTAACTTATTTTCCCTTATACGGGCTTGGGGTATGGTATATAAAATAACGCTTGGTCGGGTATTGAATTTTTAATCGTATGAAGGTTAAATTATTTAGATAGCCCGTTTAATCTATTTTGTTTATTCTAAGCCTTTAGGGGGGTTAATGACCATGTCCTGGATATCATCGGCTCATTCATTGAAATGGCCATGACTTAAGCACGGGGTGTAGGCATACACCTGCCGGTGCGTATGTAAAAATAATGTACCCACCTATTCGAGAATAACTCGTCGTGGGATATATTATGTGGTGTGTCTATTAATCTTTAACCCGGTTTTCAGCCCGGGCTACTGAACGTATAATAAATATGTGATTCTTTAACAAGTTTATTTTTAAATAATTATCCCAAGATATAAAAGATTATTTGTGCCTTGTGCATTTAAATCAATTTTCTTAACATTTTCAAAATGGGTCGGTTAATTGTATTTACCAGTATAAACTGACTTATTAGTGTAGGTACTAGGCGGAATAGGCTGGCTACTCCTAGCATCAATAAAGAGTCTTGCAAGCTTAGATGTTTATAAATCTGTTGAACAATGTTCGTTTTAACTTTGATCCGCCTTTGGATCCCTTACATCCGTATTTGTATTAGTTGATATTACTTTCATTCGGTTTGTAATGTTTTTATCTTTCGACTTCCGTTGTGTATTAAACTTTGATAAATTGTCTATGATGATATCAACTACGTCACGATACTCCCCACCTGGCCCACTGGTAATACGTGGAAATATCGGGGTGTGACAGGTTGGTATCAGAGCCAATATTGAGTGAATTAAACACTAGCCTTTTGAGTTTAATCTCAATGACACACTTTGCACAATTCTCGACTTCCGAGTCTAGGCAAAGAACTTAGGACTAATCCTAATTTATTTATTTTGTCCTTTATTGTTTTTCTTTGTTGTTTCTTTTGTTTGTTTTGACAGGATCAACAAAAAAAAGTGCCTCCGAGGTTCCGAAGAGGAGGGAGAGGCAAGGGGCCAATCAACGCCCCCAACGATCACGAGGCCGGACCTTCCCACCGGCGAACTCCGTCTGTTACCATGAGCACCAGTCCCAAGAAGACTGGAGGACCTATTTAGAGCCCGCGAGGCGATCTGTCTCGCTAAGTTCATCACCCTCTTACCATCATTCCTTCTGGCCGCAATCGGAGAACGAGCCCGAAGATTCTCGCCACTCCTTCTTGCCGTTGCGGCGATCAACCTCACATCGGGCCTTTCAGGACCCGACCCCGTTCTTTCAGAGCCGGTTTAATTCGGCAAACGTGAGTGAAGAACTAATGGGTTACAACCCATTGGGCCCTGAAGACCATTTCCCTGAAGCTCAGGGAATGGATATGGATGATGACCCAGATCCCGCCGAACCACCATCTGGGACACCTACACACCCCATCGAGATTTCGAATGGGTCGTCTTTTCATGGATCACCTTATCGTGGTCTAGACAGCTATAAGGCAAGGTTTGCCCAATACGACTGGGTGTTCACTCCCTCTTACAACCAGTCTCAGCAGCAGCAGCAGGATCCCTATGAGGATTCACGTTTCGTAGTGGTCACTCCACCGCCACCACCACCACTAGTGCAGCAACCACCTTCGGAGCCACCGAGGTGTAGGAGATCAGGAGCACGGATGTCCGTGCGAGGAGGGGATTTCTATTTCAGCACCCCTCAACATTCAAGTGGCAGTCATTACCCGCCACTATATGAAGACCCGCAGATGGGTGGGCCTTCAAACCCCGTTTCCGAGGTGGACTCTGCGCCAGTCGCACCGCCACCAGTGGGTTATGATAACCCGATTCCTTCACACGCCGGTGCAGCGACGTATAACCCTTTTGAGCAGCCAGCCCATACTAACTACAACTACGCCGAAGTTGACCCATACCTTGTAGCGGCGAACTACAATGCTCTTCATCCCGAGGGGCCATA
This sequence comes from Helianthus tuberosus, assembly GCA_030545235.1. NCBI lineage: Eukaryota > Viridiplantae > Streptophyta > Magnoliopsida > Asterales > Asteraceae > Helianthus > Helianthus tuberosus. The sequence continues at coordinate 145,372,105 of CM060432.1, forward strand.
TGGAGTCCCATATCAGACTGGGTACCCGCCCTATGGGTACCAATACCCGCCACCTCCTCAACCTCCGCAGCATCAGCAGCCGCCGCAGCCGCCACTGATACCGCCACCACAGCAACAGGAGATTCTTCAAAGGTTGAGTCAGGTGGAACGGGAGGTTCAAGAAGAGCGTAGGAACCACCGAGGATTTCTCAAAGGTCTGGAGAATTTAATCAAGGGAAAGAAGAAATGGGATTTTTGAAGATTCCTTATTTATTTATTTGTATTGTAATTTCTTTATTTTAAATCAAGTCCCTGCGTGGACATCTATTTATGAATTCAGTCCCTGCGAGGACTTGTATTTCCAGTTTAGCCCCTGCGTGGGCAAGTCATTTCTGTTAAAGTCCCGTTTAGGGCATTTATGTACTCTTTTATTTAATTATGGAATGTGTTGAATTTTAATTATCATTATATGCATAAATATAACATATGAAATAAATCAAAAATATCATTCATTTTCAAATAATCTGACTTTAATTATTAAATAGGAATCTTAAAAGGTATAACATAGTCTGCTTATCATTATAGACATGGCCATGATGGTAAAACCAATTTAAAAGATTCAAATCCTTGTTAACATCTGAAAACATGTTAACACTCCTGGCAGATGTGATTCGTTAAAATCACACAAGTTATCCTTATATTGGATTCTTCCAATTCCTTACCTTTCTTTATTATTTAAAACATCCATTTGTGATGTAATGCATGCGGGCTATATTCATTGTCATATAAGGCAAACGACAGTTGTAGTCTACGACTCCCTGTCAAGAAAAGGTAATGAACTACGTTCAAACCTTAATGCATCGATTCTCTGAAATCATGGCTTATAATCTTAAAACTGTCTTTGCGACTAGGCCTTTTGTGCCGCTTTAATATCTTTAATGACTCATAATAAAAGGATAAATTATAATGAAAATCCTAAATAAATATGTTTAACAAATTAACCAAATATGGTTTTTATATACCATGGTTAATGAATCATCAAAAAGGGGTGATTCCATAAATAACCTCTGAATAAGATATTGTCAATTGTTTTGTAGCAATCAAGCTACATGGCTGAATCGAAGGAAGTAAACAGTCACCCGAGAGAAAATCATGATACCACCAGGATTAATGTAGCTGGTGAGGATCTACAGGCATTAATAGACAATGTTGTTACTAGGGCACTTGACAGACAATTCAAAGAATCAAGTGGTACACACTCTAAGACTCTATCTGTGGCACATAGTAAGCCCCCATCTAAAGTAAATGAGTCAAAGAAGGACGCTGCTCGTCACTCGTCGAATCAAAGAAGTGTTCCATCTAAACAAATTGTGTTAAACCAAGAGCCTCGTGTTAAGGGTTGTTCTTATAAGTATTTCGTCTCCTGTAAGCCCAGAGATTTCACAGGAGAGAAGGGAGTCGTCGATTGTATGACCTGGCTCGATGAGATGGATACAGTGGTTGGCATTAGTGGTTGTGCAGAGCAGGACGTTGTGAAGTTTGTGTCACAATCGTTTAAGGGATAAGCTCTAGCTTGGTGGAGATCACTGATTCAAGCTACATGAAAGATCCACTTATATAGCATGTCTTGGGAGCAGTTTGTTGCTCTAATCAAAGAAAGTTTCTGCCCTTAACATGAAGTTGAGAAGATTGAGACTAATTTCTTAACTTTAGTTGTGAAGAATTTAGACTGTCAGGCTTATCTCACGAGCTTCAACACTATGTCACGTTTGGTTCCATACTTGGTTACACCAGAACCAAAACGTATAGCTCGATTCATTGGAGGTTTAGCTCCGGAGATTAAGGCGAGTGTGAAGGCATCAAGACCTACTACCTTTAGGTCAGTGGCTGATTTATCATTGTCTCTTACCCTTGACGCAGTCAGGCAGAGATCGCTTAGGAATTCTGATGCTGGGAAGAGAAAACATGAGGATGATAACTCACACCGTTCCGATAAGAAGCACAAAGGGAGCTCTGATCACAAGAAGAGTTCCGGGTTTAAAAAGGATTATCAACAGTCGGGAGAAAAACCCAAGTGTAAAATTTGCAAGAAACGTCATCTGGGGGAAATGCAGGTACGAATCAAAATCCCAATCACAGCCCAGGGCTTGTGGGATTTGTAAGTCAAATAAGCATAAGCCGTTAGACTGCAAGAAGATAAAGGATGCGACGTGCTATAACTGTAACGAGAAGGGGCACATCAAGTCCAACTGCCCAAAGTATGCCAAGAAACCTGAAGAAGGTAAAAAGACCAATGTTAGGGTCTTTCAAATGAATACACGGGAAGCAGTTCAGGATGACAACGTGATAAAAGGTACCTTCCTTATAAATGATGTTTATGCTAGGGTATTGTTTGATTCGGGTGTGGATAAGTCATTTGTGGATGATAAATTTTGTAAGTTGTTAAATCTGCCCGTTAGAACCTTAAGTATAAAACATGAAGTAGAATTGGCCGATGGTACCATAGAAACTACTTCAACCGTGTTAGATGGATGTTTCATATCCATTAGGAACCACTCTTTTCCATTGTCTTTGCTTCCTTTAAAACTAGCTGGATTCGACATAGTACTAGGCATGGATTGGTTATCCCATAACCAAGCTCAGATCATTTGTGATAAGAAGCAGGTGGTTATTAAAACTCCTTATGGTGAACCATTAACAATACAAGGAGATACTCAGTACTGGTTGCCTAAACAAGTGTCTATGCTTAAGGCATCAAGATGCATGAAGAAGGGTTGTGTCATTTACATGGCACAAGTAACTATTGATGAACCAAAGCCCAAAGTTGAAAATATCCTTGTTATTTCTGAATATCCAGAAGTTTTCCCTGAAGAACTACCTGGTTTACCACCAGATAGGTAAGTGGAGTTCCGAATTGACATTATACCTGGAGCAGCGCCAGTTGCAAGAGCACCTTACAGATTAGCACCGACTAAGATGAAAGAGTTGAGGACTCAACTGGATGATTTATTGTCCAAGGGTTTTATTCGACCTAGCTCATCCCCTTGGGGAGCACCAATTCTGTTTGTGAAGAAGAAAGATGGATCGATGCGTCTATGCATCGATTATCGTGAGCTAAACAAGGTCACAATTAAGAAGAGGTATCCATTACCTAGGATCGACGATCTGTTCGATCAGCTTCAAGGAGTAAGCTACTTCTCCAAGATTGATTTGAGGTCAGGCTACCATCAACTGAAGGTTAGAGATGAAGATGTGCACAAGACTGCATTCAGGACTCGTTATGGTCACTACGAGTTCTTAGTGATGCCTTTTGGACTCACTAATGCACCAGCAGCGTTCATGGATTTCATGAATCGCGTTTGCAAACCCTACTTGGACAAGTTTGTCATCGTTTTCATTGATGACATTCTTATTTATTCAAAGAACCAGGCTGATCATGAGAAACATCTTCGTTGTATTCTTAAACTTCTTCAACAAGAAAAGCTCTACACCAAGTTTTCAAAGTGTGAATTTGGCTTCGTGAAGTCCAATTCCATGGACATGTGGTTAGTGAGCGTGGTATCCAGGTGGATCCCACTAAGATTGAAACTATCATGAATTGGCAAGAGCCGAAGACATCCACAGAGATTCGCGGCTTCTTGGGTCTGGCAGGATACTACAGGCGTTTTATTAAAAATTTCTCAAGGATTGTTGCACCCCTAACTTCACTGACTCGCAAGAATATCAAATTTTACTGGGGTCCTAAGCAGCAAGAATCATTCGATATACTTAAGCAAAAACTGAGCAATACACCTGTGTTGACATTGCCTGAAGGGATTGAAGAATTTGTGGTTTACTGCGATGCATCACACACTGGCATGGGATGTGTGCTGATGCAGAAGGGCAAAGTTATTGCCTATGCTTCCCGACAATTAAAGGTGCACGAAAAGAATTACACCACCCACGACTTGGAGTTGGGTGCCGTTGTGTTTGCACTAAAACTTTGGAGGCATTATTTATATGGTACCAAGTGTGTGATCTATTCTGATCATAAAAGCTTTCAACACTTGTTCAACCAGAAGGATCTGAACATGAGACAGCGTCGATGGATGGAGACACTGAATGATTATGACTGTGAAATCCGATACCATCCAGGTAAGGCGAATGTGGTCGCCGATGCTTTGAGCAGAAAGGAAAGGGTTAAGCCCATTAGAATCAATGCCAAGAGCATTGAATTGAAAAACAGCTTAAATGAAAGATTGCTAGCCGCTCAGAAGGAAGCTGTATTAGAAGCTAACTATCCAAATGAAAAGTTGGGTGTAACTGCTGAACAGTTATCATATGGCAAGGATGGGATCCTAAGATTGAATGGACGAATATGGGTTCCAATTTATGGAGGACTTAGGGATGTGATTCTTCAAGAAGCCCATAAATCCAAATATTCTGTTCATCCTGGCTGTGATAAAATGTACCAGGATTTGAAGGCAAATTATTGGTGGATAGGCTTGAAGAAGTCTATAGCCACTTATATGGCCAAATGTCTGACATGTGCTCAGGTTACAGCCGAACACCAGAAACCGTCAGGTTTGCTGCAACAGCCTGAACTTCCCACCTGGAAGTGGGAAATGGTAACTATGGATTTCATCACAAAGTTACCAAAGACAAAGCAAGGAAATGATACTATTTGGATTATAGTTGACATGTTGACCAAGTTAGCCCACTTCTTACCTATTAAGGAAACACACAGCTCAGATAAGTTAGCTCAGCTGTACGTGGACGAGATTGTATCTCTCCACGGAGTGCCAGTGTCTATTATCTCTGATAGGGATACGAGATATACATCGCATTTTTGGAAAAGCTTTCAGCAATCCCTAGGCACTCGATTAAACTTCAGCACTGCATATCATCCTCAGATGAATGGTCAGAGTGAGCGTACAATTCAAACGCTGGAGGATATGTTAAGGGCTTGTGTAATTGATCTAGGTGGAAGTTGGGATGATCATCTTCCATTGATTGAATTTTCATATAATAATAGCTATCATTCCAGTATACAAGCTGCACCTTTTGAAGCTTTGTATGGAAGAAAATGTAGGACGCAATGTCCAACTAACAGGACCTGATATAGTCCTGGAGACGACAGAGAAGATTGTGCAGATACGTGATCGTCTCAAAGCTGCCAGGGATAGGTAGAAAATCTACGCAGATAAAAGGCGTAAACCTCTGAAATTCGAGGTAGGTGACAAAGTGTTACTTAAGGTATCACCCTGGAAAGGGGTAATGTGATTTGGCAAGAAAGGCAAGTTAAGCCCAAGATACATAGGACCATTCGAGATCATCGAATGTGTCGGAACAGTGGCTTATAAGTTAAACCTTCCTGAAGAACTCAGTGGAATTCATAATGTGTTTCACATCTGCAATCTGAAGAAATGTCTAGCTGTTGAGTCACTAGTCATGCCACATACGGATGTGCATATAGATAAGAGCTTGAAATTTGTTGAAAAACCCTTGTCAATTGAGGATCGACAGGTTAAGAAACTTCGAAAGAAGCACGTACCGATTGTGAAGGTTAAATGGGATGCCCGTAGAGGTCCCGAGTACACGTGGGAGGTTAAGTCCACAATGAAACAGAAGTACCCTCATTTATTTCAGTAAATCTCGAGGTCGAGATTTCTTTTAAGGGGGTGAGGATGTAACACCTCGCAAAATCATGTCCAATATAATATCGACACGTGTCATGGACTTTAATCGAGTAACAAAATTGATTACGAGGGACTAAAGTTGACAAACAAAGAAAGTATGTGTGTAGAAGGATTCAAAGTGCCAACATTTGATAATTTTACCTTTCAACAACCCTACATGATGTTTATACCCTTAAGCGAATAAATTATGAATCATATGAAGCCGTTTGTGGAAGAAAGTGAAAGTTTACAAACCGCAAGGGTTAAATGTGTCAACATGTTTAATTTATACCTATGAGCGACCTTTTAACGAACCCAAAGCTTTGTAACGATTAATTATGCTCCCAAGAATAAGTGATAAAAATTTCACAAGGTTTCGACATCGTATCAAGAAAATAGGTTAACATTCGTAAGTGGGGGGTTAAAAGCGTCAACGTTGAAATTCAGGACTTTTCGGTGATCGTATAACTAACCGAGAGCCTAACGAAGTTTTTTTATGACTTAGAGTCCTTAAAAGTCAAGTTTGGGGGTTAAAAATGCAATAAAAACAAGTTAAATTCAAGTTTAGAAGGACCAGGGACCAAATGTGCAAAGCTGACAAACTTGTGACCGGAGCCTGACCCACATACCGGCCGCGTAGGCCTTGGCCATTCCCTACGCGGGCCGCATAGGACCTGCAGATGCAAAAAACATGCACAGTTGTCTGTTACAGCAGGTTACACCGACTTATATGCATGGCTTTCGAATTCAGGAGCTTGGCCAACAGATTTTCATGCATAGGGGACACCTGTGATGATCAGGAATCACCTATAGACCTTGTTGGATTGATCTTATGAGTTTAAAGCAATGTTCTCAAACCCGGACCGGAACGGCCAGTCCGACCGGTCGGGCTGGGATCCGGCTTCTTTTCCGGGCCGATTCACCACAACTGACCGGATCTGCAGCTAGCTGGAGGTTCGGCCGGAAATTTGTTGGAAGGTCGGACCGGATCTGCTTATTTATTATCATTCTTATTCTAATAATTCGCTGAAAGAGGATGAGATGATGATACAGAGCTCATGAAACCAAAAAACCTCAACCTAAAATGAGAAACAACCTTCAATTTGCAAGTTCAGCCTTTAATTTGGAGAAATGGTTGTGGTAGGTGGCAGGTAAGATATGTGTTGAGAGACTGAAGGTTATACAAGGGTGAAAGGTTTTAACAAAAGAAAAAGGTAAAGTAGAAACCCTAAGTAATGCATACAAATATCATTATAATCCAACGGCTAGAAATCATTATGATCCAACGGCTAGAAATATCGTGTTTAGTAATAAAGCCTAGAAAGTGAGGTAGAGCTCTAGATCTGCAAAAGATAAACTAGGACCCTTTTCAAACTTTTTTAATATGAAAATATTTATAACTTTTTATGTTGTACGTTGATGTAGTGTAGAACAGCAAAACAAGTTATTCTTTATATTTGTAAATTGTTATTTTATTCTATTTTGTTTACGTAACCTTTTTACATCTTTAATAATATTAACTTTTAATAATAAGTTATTAATAAAACTAACAAGAATATAAATTATAAGAAGAAGAAATAGTTTTTAAAGAGAAATATGTTGGATTTTAATAAATGTAAAAAAGAAACATTATGGCCTTCCGGTTCTTAAATCCGGTCCTGACCAGTCCGACCAGTGAACCAGTAGGCCGACCGGTTCAGTTATGAAAACATTGGTTTAAAGTTCCTATATAAAGAGTTCTAAGTTGCAACCATGAACTTGTTCACTTGAAAATCATTCTAACTCACTCTCTGGAGCTCTCTGGACTTCAAGCAAGATTCACTGAGCTTCATTTTCGTACTAAGTACTTCAGTAAGCTTTCTTGACCTCTCTAATTCGTGTTTTATTAGTTTAATGACCTAAAGTCAAAGTCAAAGCCATCGTAATTAAGCTTTGACTTAGTGATTAATCACTAATGGTCCAGTCATTTCTCGAATTGAAAGTGGCTATGAGTTGCTAATTATGTGGGTAATAAACCCTTAAAAGGGCACCCTCTGATTTCCACTCTAACTAGGTCAATTGTCGGGTCAAACTTAATTATAAAAAGTCAACAGAAATCTATTTTGCAAATAAACTCATAATTAACAATGTAGAAGCTATGAAACTTGTTTTAACACTTATATAACTTGGTAATTAATGTAAGAACATGTCTAAGCATGTTCAACCCGACAATTTTGAGTTTAGGCTCGGTTCGGAACCGAAAGTCGCAAAAGTAGACTTTTGCTTTGACTTTCAGTTCTGACCCGATTTAGCTTAGTTTAGACATGCCTTAGAGCTCCATTAGAACCAGGTTATAGGTTAGTATGACCCTCTGAGGTTATACAACTTGGTTCCTAATTAATCCGATTCATTTGCATGTTTCCGTTAGTTACTTAAATGTTGACCATTATGCCATTTTGACCTTAAAACGAGATTTTTGAAAATGTGAGAGGACAAAAACCTTTGTTACTGATTTATAAACATGTCCTAAAAATTTGACATCAGTTTGAGGTCTAAATTAGGAATTATGCTCAATAGCGTAATTTGAGAGCTTTTTATTAATTAAACAACATTATTAGCATAAAGCCTATCTAAACCCAAATTTTGACACCAAACTTTTTACCCACTGATGTAATATAATATTTTGGGATTTTTGAAGATTTTTATTTATTTTTAAACTAATCATGGCATAGGGTTCTTGCTTTGATTCGGTAATTGTCGGTTATACCCTTTTTGCTAATAAAATGAGTTTTACATAACATATTGATACCAAATCTTTTGCTACTGATTTTATATGATAAATAAAATATTTTAAGCCTTCTAGGCTGATAAAAATATCAGCTTTCATTATATAACCCGAAAATCGCTTAAAATCGACTTTTACGCGTTTTAAACGCAAAGTATGGGTTAAAACTATTTTTGGCATATAAGATTTAATACCTACTAATGTTTTAAGTAAATTTTTATACTTAAACAGTAAGAAAATTTTTTTGAACTCAGAATTCCAATTTTGACCTTTAAACCTTATGTGAAATGACCAAAATGCCCCTACGGCGCATAGTTTGATTATAAATGATAAATTTCACATATATACAATACCCTACTGATATAACTTATTAAACTAAATATTTTTACTGATCATTTCAGACATGAACCTCATATTAATATTTAATCTCTTTTATAACCTTTAAAATGACCGAAATACCCCTACGGGGCTTAAATTGATTTTAAATTCGTTTTGGGCATAATGGAAGGTATCCTGTTGATATCACAACATATTTAAGGCATATTAACTTAGGAAACCTGTTCATGACTCAATTGTTTACCCGTTATGCATTTTTCGCGTTCGGTGCGGTTTATGTAACTAGTTTGCATAAGTTAACCGAAACGGGTCAAACCTTATCATTTTTATTTCAAAATCCAGAATGTGTTTAGTTTACCCATATTTTACAAGTCTTCAAACTTGTCGGGTCTAAATCACATTCTATTCCAGTCTTCGCTTAATCATGCGTTTTGGACCGTGTACCTTTCTTTAAAACTAACCGGTCTAAGTTTAAACTTAAGTAAGACCCGTTAGGAATCTAATAGGTTAATTAAAACCTTCGTTCCAGATTTAGGAGACCAGTAAAAGATACTTGCACTTGCTGAATTGTACGGCTGGGATAAATTTATGTAATTTGCTCAGGTAAATACTTTTAACTTATTTTCCCTTATACGGGCTTTGGGTACGGTATACAAAATACCTCTTGGTCGGGTATTGAATTTTTAATCGTATGAAGGTTAAATTATTGAGATAACCCGTTTAATATGTTTTGTTTATTCTAAGCCTTTGGGGGGGGGGGGGGGTTAATGACCATGTCCTGGATATCCTCGGCTCATTCATTGAAATGGCCACGACTTAAGCACGGGGTGTAGGCATACACCTGCCGGTGCATATGTAAAAATAATGTACCCACCTGTTCGAGAATGTGAGATATATTATGTGGTGTGTCTATTAATCTTTAACCCGGTTTTCAGCCCGGGCTACTGAACGTATAATAAACATGTAATTCTTTAACAAGTTTATTTTTAAATAATTATCCCAAGTTATAAAAGATTATTTGTGCCTTGTGCATTTAAATCAATTTTCTTAAACATTTTCAAAATGGGTCGGTTAATTGTATTTACCAATAAAAACTGACGTATTTTCCAAAAGACTAAGTGCAGGTACTAGGCGGAATAGGCTGGCTACTCCTAGCATCAATAAAGAGTCTTGCAAGCTTAGATTTTTATAAATCTGTTGAACAATGTTCCTTTTAACTTTGATCCGCCTGTGGATCCCTTACAACCGTATTTGTATTAGTTGATATTACTTTCATTCGGTTTGTAATGTTTTTATCTTTCGACTTCCGCTGTGTATTAAACTGTGATAAATTGTCTATGATGATATCAACTACGTCACGATATTCCCCACCGGTCCCACCGGTAATACGTGGAAATATCGGGGTGTGACAGAAGTAAACCAGGAAAACCAGAATAATGATAACCAGAGTAACATTAACCCGGATAATGAAAACCCGAACAACAATAATGGAAACCAAGTGGATAACAGTGCCATGCAGCATATAGTGGCACAAGGGATAATAGATGCAATGCCATATATTATCAAAACGGTTAAGGAAGCGGAAAATAAAAGTAAGCATGATAGCAAACGACCTTCTGAATCTGAAAACCGCGTAAACAATGGACCCGTACTTCAAGTGTCCATTCCCAAAAGATGAAGAACCGTGTCTTACGGTTGTTCTTATAAAGAATTTTGCTCTTGTAAGCCAATGGAATTCTCGGGCAATGAAGGGGCCGTTGCATCTCTACGCTGGATAGAAAAGACTGAGGCAGTCTTAAGGATAAGTAAATGCGCCGAAGAGGATAAGATAATGTTTGGTTCCAATATGTTCAAGAATTCAGCACTAGAATGGTGGAACACTATCCTCCAGTCTAGGGGAAATGATAGAACTTACAATATGGAATGGGAGGCATTTAAAAACATGGTAGAAAGGAAATTCTACCCTCCTAATGAAAAGGAACAGATAGCAAACAAATTCCTAAACCTTAGGATGATTGGAATAGATAGTAAGGGTTATACTGCATTATTCTTTGAATAAGCTCGAATAGTACCAACCCTTGCTTCACCTGAACCAGTATTAATCTCCCGTTTCATCTGGGGATTAATTGGAGAGATTAGACATGTAGTCAAGGCAGCTAGACCTCAAACCATAGAAGAAGCTGTAGAACTAACTAACACCTTGACAGATGAATTAGTCCGTACACGAGAAGAGGATCAAAGGAGGAACCTAACCCAGAAGCTTACTCAAGAATTCCGTTCTGAAAATTCTAACCGTGGGAGAAATGTAGGTTCTACCTCTGCACCCTACTGTAAGTATTGCAAAAGGAAGCATTCAGGAAGATGCTCCATATACTGTAACTTTTGCAAAACATCTGGACACAAGGAGGAAGACTGCAGAAAGAAGCCTAACAACAGAATATGCTACAACTGCGGAGAACAAGGTCATATTAAGCCTAACTGTCCAAAATTATCTCCAGCTACAAACCCCAAGAATACTAAAAATGCTAGAGCATTTGTTATAACTGCAGAAGAAGCAAAGATGATCCCGGATGTGATCACTGGTACGTTTTTAGTTAATGATGTTTTTGCTAAAGTATTATTTGACTCTGGTGCGAACCTGTCACATCCCAACCGATGGCGGAAACATCAGGGCGTGGCACTGAGCAAAATAGATTGTCCAGAAGTTTCCATAACAACTATAATTACCAATTACTTAAAGCAACACGTCCCATACCATGTCATAAAAGATAATACAATTATTACAGAAAAGATCTAGTCAAATTGTTCTGTTCCGATGACTCTGATTTTTATTATAGACAATTGTTTATTGTTGACCTAGGTCTTTCCTTGCCTCGATTTCACAGCAAAGTACGCAAATAAGCATCCTAAGCACCTGTCACATACGTTAAAGTAAAAGTCAATACACATAGTGTAAAGGTGAGCATACAAGTTTAATAAATATAATACAGTTCGAAATCGATTACGCATAACCAGTACGTACACAGTGTAAAATGAGGCATATTAGTTATCGACATGAACCTATCGATACCAATGACTGCGGGTTGACTGCCCAAGGCAGTTCGTGATACACACTCACCACTGTGAGTCATGTAACTAATTGTCCTTAACAACCCTTGACTGAACAGGTGCTGAGTCCAAACTATAGTACTATCGTTGCTAAGGCAGGTAGACAGCATTCCATGTGTAAACATAACAAACAAGCATTCATTAAGTCACGTATAACATGCGGTAATTGGTTAGCGATTAGAGTATTGTGTAGTGTGTTTGATGTGATTTAGAATAAGTAACGTATGTAACACCCAAAAGTGCGTAAAGCAAAAAGGGATCGAGTATAGTCACAGCGATTGGTGGATTGAAGGGAGCGCTAGAGAGTAAGGTTAGCCTGAACAGATCGATAGCATAACAATGAGCGACGCGTAAAACGAAACGAGTGTCAGTGGGTCGGACACCAGTTCGATCGGATGGTAGTCCGATCGAATAGCCGGTCGTTCGAGTGTCAGTCCACTCGGATGGTCATCCGATCGGTGACCTTTCGAGTGGGTTGTTTCTTCCTTTGTGAAGGATGTGTTAGTGTATGATGGTTTGACTTTTGAAGTTTTCGTTGTAGCATTTTGAAAACATAAAAGTATCTCTACCTTTCGGGTCGATCGATTGAACAACCGTTAGATCGTACGACGATCCGATTGGTTAGACACTCTAGTGAGAACAAGTTCGCAGCAGGTTATCACTCGATCGGACAGTTGTTCGATCGGGTGACAACACGTGTGTATTGAACATGTTGAAAATTGTTTAAGTGTTGAAGTTTAAATGTCTCATGATCGAGCGGTAATCCGATCGGATGGTAGTCCGTTCGGACAACAATTCGTTCAACGTTTAGACTTCAAATGTTGGTAACCAGTTTAAGTGTGGGACCCAAGGTGCAAGTCGATCGGGTGACAACCCGATCGGATGACAGTCCGATCGAACGGTAGTCCGATCATACGGCATTCCGTCCTGGTCGTTCCGTTCTTCTTACACTTGGTTGTTTTGAATGTTTGTCGATTTATCGAGATGTTTTGATAACGTGTTAAGCAACAGAAACCTCGTCAATACTTGGTACTCCTGATCGGACAGGATTCACCCCAAATCCGGCCAGTTAACTGTTCGAGACGGTGTTCCATGTTGAATCCGAAATTGGTATTCTCGTTGATAGAATTCAGATCTTGAACCAACACAACCACAAGAATGGGTAGGTGGTTAGAACAAGCTCCGATTCGATCGGTTTTGAATGCATTGAGTGTAAAAGAGTTGAAAGAAAGTTGGAAAACCATCTTTCAATCCTTTTCATTGTGAATATGTTTAGATCTATGAAAGATCTTTGTTTGTTTCTATGGAAATCGGTTGGATCTAAGTTGTTCTTGGTGGATTGAGGCCAAAACATGAAGTTCCCAAGAACACCATGATGACATCATCCTAGAACACCTCAAATCTAGTGATTTCTCAGTTAAAAGTTAAGATTTAAAAGATAGAAAGGTGTAGAATCAAGTGTAGATCAAAGAAGTACAAGATTTAGGTTGAAATCTTACCGGAATCGCGAGAAATCGAAGGAAAAGTGAGATTGGAGCGCTGGTCGGACAGGAGAGTGCCAAACGTGGTAAGTTTGATGTGGACAGGGGGTATTTATAGGGTTTCCCGAAGTGGAAAGGGTTGGTCGATCGGGTGGTAGCCCGATCGAGTGGCTGGCCGATCGAGCGGCAGCTCGATCGAACAGCTGGTCGATCAGCTGGTCACTTGGTCGATCAGTCACCTGGTTCGAGTGTTCGGTGCGACGAGTTTTGCCATTTCGATTGCGAATGCGAGCGTTGCGATGCGATAGTGTTTCCTATTCAAATTACTTTTAATCCCAACTACTTTATCAACATACAATCATCCTTAATTCGTATTCGTTTAGCATTTGTGATTCGATTGCGATTCGAGTTTCGATTGCGTTTCGATTATCCACCACAACATAACATAAATAAACATGCACAAGTAACACATAAGGCACACACACACATAAAACAATATCCAGAAAGCGTAATTCGAGTTGCGAGTGCGATTGCGATGAAGCGATAAGCGATAAATATCGAATAAACCTCGATTATTAATGAGTACTCCACATAATACAACTAACGTAACGCATAAAATAGACTAACTACAAGTCAAAGAAGTCAAAACAGGAATTGAGCAAGGAGTGACAGATCGCAATTAGCAATCTTGTCTTCCTTTGACTTCAATCTTGACTTTGACTTTGACTTTCGAAACACGGGGTGTTACAGCCTCCCCTAGTTGAGGGAATTTCATCCAGAAATTAGGCCGAAGCCGTAACAAACAACTGCGAGTACTTCGCCTTCATGTCGCTTTCGAGTTCCCAAGTGAACTCTGCGCCTCGTTTGCCTTCCCATCGGACTTTCACAATAGGAATGCGCGAGCGTCTGAGCTTCTTGGTTTGGTGGTCCATGATTTCGACAGGCTTCTCCACGAAGTGTAGTGTTTCGTTTATTTAGAGATCGTCAAGAGGCACAATTAAATCATGCTCAGCCAGGCACTTTCGGAAGTTCGAAACATGGAAAGTCGGGTGAACGTTACTAAGCTCCTCCGGTAGTTCGAGTCTGTAGGCGACTTTTTCGATCCTTTCCAGAATCTTAAAAGGTCCAACATATCGAGGCGCTAGTTTCCCTTTCTTGCCGAATCTGACCACACCCTTCCAAGGTGATACCTTTAGGAGTACGTAGTCGCCAACATCAAATTCAAGGGGCTTGCGTCGTCTATTGGCGTAACTTTTCTGTCGACTCCGAGCTTTCAGCAGATTGTCTCGAATTTGGAGGACTTTGTCAGTCGTTTCTTGCAATAGCTCAGGACCGGTTAATTGCGAGTGACCGATCTTGTGCCATACAATAGGCGATCGACATTTTCTTCCGTATAAAGCCTCAAATGGTGCCATTTGAATGCTAGAATGATAACTGTTATTATACGAGAATTCGACTAACGGCAGGTAAGCATCCCAATTACCACCGAAATCTATGACACACGAACGGAGCATGTCTTCAAGAGTACGGATCGTTCTCTCAGTCTGACCATCGGTTTGAGGGTGGAATGCGGTACTCAGATTAAGCGTAGTACCGAGAGCCGCTTGAAACGTTTCCCACAGTCGTGAGGTAAACCGGGCGTCACGGTCAGAGATGATGTCGCGAGGCGTCCCATGTCGACAAATGATCTCATTGGTGTAGATTCGGGCTAATCGTTCTACCTTGTAGTCTTACCGTATTGGCAAAAAGTGAGTTGATTTGGTCAAACAGTCAACAACGACCCAGATGTTGTCGTGACCTGATGGCGTGCGCGGGAGCTTTGTTATGAAGTCCATAGCTATACTCTCCCACTTCCACATAGGGATCGGGGGTTATTCGAGTAAGCCAGAGGGTCTTTGATGTTCAGCCTTGACTTTTGAGCAGGTTCGGCATTTCCCAACGTAGAGAGCGATATCCCTCTTCATGCCCGGCCACCAGTACTTGTAGCGAAGGTCCTGGTACATTTTATCAGCACTGGGATGAATAGAATACCGGGATTTATGGGCTTCGTCCATCAATATCAGTCGTAAATTGGTCCGTTTAGGGATCCAAATTCGGTCCAGAAAGTGGAATATCCCATTCGACTTATTCACAAGTTGGGCTCCATCGTGGTAGATTCTTTCCTTCTTCAAAGTGCGTTCATTAAAACATGCATGTTGGGCTTCGCGGATGAGGGTTTCGAGATCGTATTAGGCTTGGGTATCACGAATGCTGAGTAGATAGCTCCGTCTGCTGAGAGCATCGGCAACGACATTTGCTTTGCCTGGGTGATAACGAATCTCACAGTCGTAATCGTTGAGAAGTTCTACCCATCGGCGTTGACGCATATTAAGTTCCTTCTGGTCAAAGATATGTTGTAGGCTCCTATGATCGGTGAAGATCGTACACTTGGTACCATACAGGTAGTGTCGCCAAATCTTTAACGCAAAAACAACTGCGCCTAGCTCGAGATCATGGGTTGTATAGTTCTTCTCGTGAATTTTGAGCTGACGAGATGCGTAAGCAATGACCTTGTCTCGTTGCATGAGGACACAACCAAGACCAAGGTTTGAAACATCACAATAGACAATGAAGTCGTCGTTTCCATCGGGTAAAGTGAGAACAGGAGCATTGCAGAGCATGTGCTTGAGGGTTTGGAAAGCAGACTCTTGTTCAGTTCCCCAAACAAAAGGCTTGTCTTTATGCGTGAGAGCGGTAAGCGGCACAGCGATTTTTGAGAATCCTTCGATAAATCGTCGATAATAGCCCGCTAGTCCGAGAAAAGAACGGACTTCAGACGGGTTCTTAGGTGTAATCCAACTCTTAACGACTTCAATCTTCGCGGGATCGATGTGAATACCTTGACTATTGACAATGTGACCGAGGAATTGAACCTCCTCCAGCCAAAATTCGCACTTGGAGAATTTGGCATAGAGTCGATTCCCTTGGAGTAACTCGAGAACCAAACGTAGATGTTGCACGTGTTCGGCTTTCGACTTGGAATAGATCAAGACATCATCGATGAACACGATGACGAAGCGGTCGGGATAAGGTTTACACACGCGATTCATCAGACCCATGAAAACCGTGGGTGCGTTGGTTAAGCCAAAAGGCATAACAACGAACTCATAGTGGCCGTATCGAGTGCGAAAAGCGGTTTTGGGTATATCTTCCTCTTGGATGCATAGCTGGTGATAGCCTGAGCGTAGATCGATCTTCAAGAAACATGTAGCACCTTGTAGCTGATCAAACAAATCGTCGATGCGAGGTAGGGGATAGCGATTCTTGATGGTCAACTTATTCAATTCTCGATAGTCGATGCACATCCTGAATGACCCATCCTTCTTTTTTATGAAAAGGACTGGTGCGCCCCAGGGAGAGGTGCTCGGGCAAATGAAGCCTTTATCAAGTAGTTCCTAGAGCTGACTCGAGAGTTCACGCATTTCGGATGGAGCGAGTCGGTAAGGAACTCTAGCAATAGGGTTTGCTCCAGGAATGAGGTCGATATGAAAGTCGATATCACGACTTGGCGGAAGGCCGGGAAGATCATCAGGAAACACATTGGGAAATTCACGAACCACAGGAAAATCTTTCACTTCTGTCTTTCCTTTCTTTTCCTTCTCCGGTTCTACAATGTTATCCAAGAAAGCTCTGTATTCCTTGCGGAGATACTTGCTAGCTTGGACATATGACATGAGCTTGAGACCTTTCGAAGCAGTTTCGCCATAAATACACAATACATCACCATTCGCGAGCGAGAATCGAATCATTTTATCGAAGCACACAACTTCATCATGATTTTCACGAAGAAAGTCCATGCCTACTAGGACGTCAAAACTTCCGAGTTGCATCGGAATAAGGTCAATTGGGAAGATGTGTACAATCACGAAGAACAGAATTAACAGCGACAGTTCTTCCGGTGGCGATTTCAACATCGAGTGTCGAGGGGAGTTGGGAGCGCTTACGACTAAGGAGCTTCTCGAATTCGAACAACACAAAACAGTTATCGGCTCCAGTATCAAACAAACACGAAGCATAAATACCATTCACAAGGAACGTACCATTGACCACATTGTTGTCAGCCTGCGCTTGGCGCGCATTGATGTTGAAGGTTCTGGCACGGGCGGCTTGTTGTTGTTGCTGCTGAGGCTGTTGCTGACGCTGCTGCTGACGCTGCTGCTGCTGGGGCTCTTGTTTCACAATCCTGTTCGGGCACATGTTCGTAAAGTGGTTGGGATCACCACATGCGAAGCAGACTCGGGAGTTGACCGCGGGTGCCTGAGCCGCTGGTTGGCCTTGTGGGGCTGGGAGCAGAGCTTGATAAGCAGTGGCTTGAGCAGGTGCTTGACGGGGACTAGTACGGCAGTTAGCAGTGAAGTGGCCATACATATTGCAGTGAGCGCAAAAACGGCAGGGGAGACCCACCGGGTGATGATAAGTACATGTTGGGCAGGCAGGGTGCGCATAGGTGATTGGAGCTGGAGCTGATCGGTGTTGTTGTTGTTGCTGAGCTGGTACCGCTTGAAGTGGAGCAGCGGTAGTGACAACACAGTTCTTATTGCTGGAGCTGCTGTTGTTGTTCCTCTTCTTGCGGCGAGAGGACTTTGATGATTGAGCGGCGGTGGTTTCAGTGGATGGTGCGGTGGTGGCTTGATGCAGGTTCTTTGAAACTTTATCCCAAAAACCAGCTTTTACTCGCTTGTTGTTGATTTAAGCGGCAAGCAAGTAAGTCTCTTCGATCGTTGCTGGCTTTGCGGCATGCACAAAATCTGCAACACAGTCTGGCAGAGCTCGAATGTACTTCTTGATTGTTATCTCGGGCGTCTTCACTTGATCGGGACAGATAATGCTGATCTGCTTGAAGCAAGCAGTCAGGGCTACATTGTCACCTTCTTTCTGCTTAATATGCCAGAACTCATCCTCCAGCTTCTGGCGCTCATGGGGAGGGCAGAACTCCTCGAGCATAACGTTCTTCAACTCGTCCCATGACAGACCATAGGCTGCATCATTTCCGCGCTTGTTTCTTTTGGCCGTCCACCAGTCTAGAGCGCGGGACTGGAAGACGCCGGTCGCGTTCAGTGTGTGGAGATTATCAGGACATCCGTTCTGTCGCAGAGTGACTTCGATTGAGTCAAACCATTGAAACAAAGTCGTAGGGCCTTCTTCGCCGGTGAACTCTTTCGGTACACATGCCTTGAACTGTTTGAAGCGGAAAGTAGCTTTGGGAGTCTCGGTCCTGGATTCTTCAGACGATTTGCTCATGTTTTCGTACAGTTCACTGACGACTTGGGGTACAACTTTTGCCATTTGCTTGGTAATCATGGCAGTGAGGCGTTTGTCTGCTTGCTTTCGGCGAGCACCTCGGGTAGAGCGAGATCCAGATGACGACATTGTCTGCAGCAGACATCGCCACAAGACTCAACACAATATGATCGAATCTCACCTCACAATCCTAATACTACTCAAGCTCGGGAACACGTTTACGTAACATATAGGCACATAATCACAGATTCACATAAGCACATAAGCACTAAGGCACAGAATCACAGAGGCACATAAGACATAGAATCACAGTAGCACTTAAGCACAAGAGGTAGTCAGAATACAGAAACCTATCATTCAAAGTTCACGAGCGTTCGGGAATAGCGTTCGCGTATAGCATAGCGAGTAGTATAGTATAAGCGAATAATATAGCAAGCAACATAGCGTACGGTGGTTCCTCATGGTAGTAGCGATTTGTTAACGTTTTGAGATAGAGTGTAGTGCGAGTCGTGTGTGTCGATCAAAGCGTTAACGAAAATCGAATAAATCTCCAAAAATTAAAACACATAAGCAGGTAAATACACATAAAATCAACGAATCTCCAAAAATTAAAACACTCTTGCGGGCTCAGAATCGAAACCCATAAAAATCGAGAAATGGATTGTCTGCGGCTATTTAGACATCGACTTACCAAAGTGATCCGACTATTCACAAGGACTTTCTGCGCACACTTTGGCCTTCGGGACTGTGCTTTAGCCTCGAATCTGGGCGTTTGGCACGCATCCCTCCAGTCATATCATGACTTCAAGTCGTTGGAGTCCGTCGAGACTTTGGTGAGAGTTTTGTAAAACCAAGTAAAAGTCAGAACAAGTCATCAAGGTTCGGGTTTCACCCCTTACTTAATAGCTTTGTTCCTGTTTTTGATAAAATAAAAGAGAATTATGCGTCAAAGTATGGATTTCACTCCTGGTTCAACGCAAATTCTCATGTTTATAGATGAAAATGCGAGGCGAACTAGCAATTTGGTCAAGAGTTTGCGGTTCTCACACCTAATATCGGCCCAATCGCTCGTCCATTCTTTGATACTAAAGTGTAGTGATAGTGCAACGTAGGCGAGGATAGCGAGAAATGGCAGTAAGCTCGCACATATTCCCTACAGGATATACACAAGTCGGTCTGTTGGTTCCTAACTATAGACTAGGTCATTTCTAAGACATCGACCCGGACTAGGTCGAGTCTTGCCTAATTCCCTATAGTTATGGCTCTGATACCAATCTGTCACACCCCAACCGATGGCGGAAACATCGGGGCGTGGCACTGAGCGAAACAGATTGTCCAGAAGTTTCCATAACAACTATAATTACCAATTATTTAAAGCAAGACGTCCCATACCATGTCATAAAAGATAATACAATTATTACAGAAAAGATCTAGTCAAATTGTTCTGTTCCGACGACTCAGATTTTTATTACAGACAATTGTTTATTGTTGACCTAGGTCTTTCCTAGCCTCGATTTCACAGCAAAGTAAGCAAATAAGCATCCTAAGCACCTGTCACATACGTTAAAGTAAAATTCAAAACACATAGTGTAAAGGTGAGCATACCAGTTTAAAAGATATAATAGAGTTCGAAATCGATTACGCATAACCAGCACGTACACACTGTAAAATGAGGCATGTTAGTTATCGACATGAACCTATCGATACCAATGACTGCGGGTTGACTGCCCAAGGCAGTTCGCGATACACACTCACCACTGTGAGCCATGTAACTAATTGTCCTTAAAAACCCCTAAGTGAACAGGTGCTGAGTCCAAACTATAGTACTATCGTTGCTAAGGCAGGTATACAGCATTCCATGTGTAAACATAACAAACAAGCATTCATTAAGTCACGTATAACATGCGGTAATTGGTTAGCGATTAAAGTATTGTGTAGTGTGTTTGATGTGATTTAGAACAAGTAACGTATGTAACACCCAAAAGTGCGTAAAGCAAAAAGGGATCGAGTATACTCACAGCGATTGGTGGATTGAAGGGAGCGCTAGAGAGTAAGGTTAGCCTGAACAGATCGATAGCATAACAATGAGCAACGCGTAAAACGAAACGAGTGTCAGTGGGTCGGACAGCAGTTCGATCGGATGGTAGTCCGATCGAATAGCCGGTCGTTCGAGTGTCAGTCCGCTCGGATGGTCATCCAATCGGGTGACCTTTCGAGTGGGTTGTTTCTTCCTTTGTGAAGGATGTGTTTGTGTATGATGGTTTGACTTTTAAAGTTTTCGTTGTAGCATTTTGAAAACTTAGAAGTATCTCTACCTTTCGGGTCGATCGATCAAACAACCGTTCGATCGTACGACGATCTGATTGGTTAGACTCTCTAGTGAGAACAAGTTCGCAGCAGGTTGTCACTCGATAGGACAGTTGTTCGATCGGGTGGCAACACGTGTGTATTGAACATGTTAAAAATTGTTTAAGTATTGAAGTTTAAATGTCTCATGATCGAGCGGTAATCCGATCGGATGGTAGTCCGTTCGGACAACAATTCGTTCAACGTTTAGACTTCAAATGTTGGTAACCAGTTTAAGTGTGGGACCCAAGGTGCAAGTCGATCGGGTGACAACCCGATCGGACGGTAGTCTGATCGGACGACATTCCGTCCTGGTCATTCCGTTCTTGTTACACTTGGTTGTTTTGATTGTTTGTCGATTTATCGAGATGTTTTGATAACGTGTTAAGCAACAGAAACCTCGCCAATACTTGGTACTCCTGATCGGACAGGATTCACCCCAAATCCATGTTTAACTCGAAATCGGTATTCTCGTGGATAGAATTCAGATCTTGAACCAACACAACCACAAGAATGGGTAGGTGGTTAGAACAAGCTTTGATTCGATCGGTTTTGAATGCATTGAGTGTAAAAGAGTTGAAAGAAAGTTGGAAAACCGTCTTTCAATCCTTTTCATTGTGAATATGTTTAGATCTATGAAAGATCTTTGTTTGTTTCTGTGGAAATCGGTTGGATCTAAGTTGTTCTCGGTGGATTGAGGCCAAAACATGAAGTTCCCAAGAACACCATGATGACATCATCCTAGAACACCTCAAATCTAGTGATTTCTTGGTTAAAAGTTAAGATTTAAAAGATAGAAAGGTGTAGAATCAAGGGTAGATCAAAGAAGTACAAGATTTAGGTTGAAATCTTACCGGAATCACGAGAAATCGAAGGAAAAGTGAGATTGGAGCGCTGGTCGGACAGGAGAGTGCTAAAAGTGGTAAGTTTGATGTGGACAGGGGGTATTTATAGGGTTTCCCGAAGTGGAAAGAGTTGGTCGATCGTGTGGCAGCCCGATCGAGTGGCTGGCCGATCGAGCGGCAGCTCGATCGAACAGCTGGTCGATCGGCTGGTCACTTGGTCGATCAGTCACCTGGTTCGAGTGTTCAGTGCGACGAGTTTTGCCGTTTCAATTGCGAATGCGAGCGTTGCGATGCGATAGAGTTTCCTATTCAAATTACTTTTAATCCTAACTACTATATCAACATACAATCATCCTTAATTCGTATTCGTTTAGCGTTTACGATTCGATTGCGATTCGAGTTTCGATTGCGTTTCGATTATCCACCACAACATAACATAAATAAACATGCATAAGTAACACATAAGGCATACACACATAAAACAATATCCAGAAAGCGTAATTCGAGTTGCGAGTGCGATTGCGATGAAGCGATAAGCGATAAAACATGCGATAAATATCGAATAAACCTCGATTATTAATGAGTACTCCACATAATACAACTAACATAACGCATAAAATAGACTAACTACAAGTCAAAGAAGTCAAAACAAGAATTAGGCAAGGAGTGACAGATCGCAATTAGCAATTTTGTCTTCCTTTGACGTCAATCTTGACTTTGACTTTAACTTTCGAAACACGGAGTGTTATTAAACTCCCACAAGAATGTCTAGTAGAAACAGCAAATGGGGAAACCATTAAGATTTCTGAAATCTTGCAGGGAGCAAGAATAGAAATTTTAAATCAGAAATTTATTGCAAACCTTTACCCCATGAATCTGGCTGGATTTGATGTTGTATTAGGAATGGATTGGTTAATAGCCAACAAAGCCAGTATTTTATGTGATCAAAAGTCAATTCAAGTAAATTCACCAAGGGGTGAAAATATCACAATTAAAGGAAATAAAACCTCTAAATCCACAAAGTTCATCTCTGTGATGAAAACAGCAAGTTATATAAGGAAAGGATCACTAGTGTATTTGATTTCTATAATCACTAACACTAAAGGAAAAGAATTAAAGGATATTCCAGTAGTATCCCAGTTTTCAGATGTATTTCCAGAAGAGCTACCAGGGCAACCTCCAGACAGGGAAGTAGAATTCAGAATCCACTTAATACCAGGAACCGCACCAATTGCCAAAGCACCTTACCATTTGGCACCCGCAGAAATGCAAGAACTAAAGAAACAATTAGATGAATTGTTGGAGAACGGATTCATACAGCAAGCTCATCGCCATGGGGAGCACCGATATTATTCATTAAAAAGAAGGACGGATCAATGCGTATGTGCATTGGCTACCATGAATTGAACACAAAGTCACGATTAAGAATCGGTATCCATTACCAAGAATAGATGATCTGTTTGATCAATTGCAAGGAGCACGATTTTTCTCTAAAATCGATTTAAGATCAGGATATCATCAATTAAAGGTAGAGAAAGAAGACATTCCTAAGACCGCTTTCAGAACAAGGTATGGCCATTATGAATTTACTGTCATGCCATTTGGTTTAACCAATGCCCCAGCTGCATTTATGGACATGATGAACCAAATATGTAAGCTATATTTGGATAAATTCATAATTGTCTTTATAGATGATATTCTTATTTATTCCAAAAGCAAAGAGGAACATGCAGCCCATCTGTACGCACTTCTAAGTTTATTGAGAAAAGAAAAGCTTTATGCTAAGTTTTCGAAATGTGAGTTTTGGTTAGAACAAATACAATTTCTTGGACATTTAGTCAATCATGAAGGAATTCATGTAGATCCCACCAAAATCGAGGCGATTACCAAGTGGAAAACCCCTGAATCACCAACTGAGGTTAGAAGTTCCTTAGGATTAGCCGGTTATTATAGAAGATTCATTCGAGATTTTTCTAGAGTAGCCATTCCCTTAACTAAGTTAACCTGTAAATTCGTTAAGTTTGAATGGGGACCAAAACAAAAAGAAGCCTTTAGAATTCTTAAGCAAAGATTAACCCATGCACCCAAACTAGCGTTACCAGAAGGAACTGAAGATTTTGTAATCTACTGTGACGCTTCCAAGTTAGGTTATGGATGTGTGTTAATGCAACGTCAAAAGGTTATAACTTACGCCTCTAGACAGCTTAAGAATCATGAAGAGAATTATTCGACCCATGATCTAGAGTTAGGAGCTATAATTTTTTCCCTTAAAATTTGGAGACATTACCTTTACGGTAGAAAGTTTACCATATTCACCGACCATAAGAGTTTAAGGTATGTTTTTGGGCAAAAGGAGTTAAATATGAGACAAAGACGCTGGATGGAGATACTTAGTGATTTTGATTATAATATCCAGTATCATACAGGAAAAGCAAATGTAGTTGCTGATGCTTTAAGCCGAAAGTATCATGAAAAGCCAAAAAGAGTATGTTCTCTTAAGTTAAATCTGCAAGTAGATTTAAATGATCAGATTAGAAAGGCACAAGAATCAGTAATCAAGGATGATACTGAGAAACTGAAAGGAATGATTAAGTAATTAGAACAAGGAACAAATGGAATTTGGAGATTCCATAAGAAAAGAATGTGGATACCTAAATTAGGAAACCTACGCCACCGTATATTAGAAGAAGCCCATAAGTCTAAATATACGATGCATCCTGGAAGCGATAAGATGTATCAGGACTTAAGGAATAATTTCTGGTGGATAGGAATGAAAAAGGATATAGCAGCATATGTTGCAAAGTGTTTAACTTGTTCACAAGTCAAAGCTGAACATCAGAAACCCTCAGGTTTATTGCAACAGTTAGAAATGCCTGTTTGGAAATGGGAATTGATAACAATGGATTTTGTTACCAAATTACCCAAAACAAGAAAAGGTAATGATACAATCTTGGTGATTGTAGACAGACTAACCAACTCAGCTCATTTCCTACCAATGAAAGAAACGTTCAGTATGGAACAGTTAGCTAAATTATATGTAAATGAAATAGTTTCATTACATGGAATTCCTTTATCAATTGTTTCTGATAGGGATAGCCGTTTTACCTCTCATTTTTGGACAAGTTTCCAAAAAGAAATGGGAACCAAGTTGAATCTAAGTACAGCTTATCATCCTCAAACGGACGGACAAAGCAAAAGGATAATTCAGACAATGGAAGACATGCTTAGAGCTTCTGTAATTGATTTCGGAGGTAATTGGGACGATCATTTACCATTGATAGAATTTTCTTATAATATGTAACACCCCGAAAATACAAGTTCTTATATTACAAATATGTTGTAAATAAATAAGTGAAATAATCTAACTGGGAACGACATTAACCTAGTTAGATGATGACTTATGAGTAGTGAATGAGTTAAAATAAAATAAAAATGAAAGTTGAGGGGCCAAAAGTGTTTAATTTGAAATTAATAATGATAAAACAAAAAAATTAAATAACTCAAACACACTTGGTGTGTTGAGGTCGAACCAGGCAAGCAGGGAGGGGGGGGGGGGCGACCAAAGCTCTCCAAAGCCCTAACATCCACAAAACAACCAAATTGAAGGTTCAAATCTGATCAAAAACAAAAATGGAGCATAGATTACTGATCCTCATCACAAGAGGATTACAAGGTATGTAAAATTTGATGAAAATTCTCTACTCGAAATTCTCATGAATTTGGGAAATCTGAAATTTGATGATGCATGTGTGTTATTTGGGTAGAATAGGAATGATATAGTGTCTAGGAGTAAAACCTAGACAACAATATGAGAAATCATGCCTAATTTCTGAAAATGTCATGAACACATTGAAGGTGATTCATGGGTTTCGTAAGATTATGATAAACACTAGGATTATAGTGGTGGTTCTAGTAATATTTGACATATGTGAAGTGATTTCAGAATTTTAGAGGTCAAAGTTCATGTATGGTAGTTGATTGATGAAAAATTTAGGGCTACATGACAAGTTATGAACTTGATAATATATAGTGTAAAATTATGCCCTTAAAGTGTTCGTATAAATGCCTCAATGAAGGCTTAAATCTGAAAATTTGAGTTAAACCGAATGATTGTGATGTTTCGGAAAAATACGTGAACTATGAATTGAAAAGAGTTCTAAACTTATCTTGGTTGAACTCTATAGGAAAAGATACCGGAGCTCCAAGCGGACAAGCCGGTGGCGACTTGCGTTTGAAGGGCGTGCACTAAAGGTATGTAACTTGACCCGTTACATTAAGCGCGTTGTTGATAAGCTTTGTAAAATCGTATTGTTGGATAGAAAATTTGCGTTGATTATAGTGATCATGATTATTATGTGAATTGATAGACTTAGAGTAGTCAATGAACCAATTGGTAGTCATCATAATGGAGGATTCCACAAGATGAGCCAACGGGTCTTTTAGTTGTGTAAATTGTAGCTTTAGTGTTCTAGTAGTTGATAATGGCGATAATGATCACAAGAGCATTAAACCATGAGATTGGTAAGAAATGCGGGTGATAATAGGCCCCGGATGTTGGGCATAAGGTGCCATAAGCTTACTAGTTAAATGGTAGTAAAATGGGTAAAGTTAGAGTGGGTCGAATAAATGCATAATGACATATAGTCTTTCGGTCCGTAAATGAATTTTTCAGTATGATAATTGTAATAGGCACGTCGGTAATGAATTTACAGACGTATAGGAAAAAGAATCACCTAAAACGGACTTACGAGTCAAAAGTTATGGTCAATTGAAGTTAAAATTCAGAATTTCCGGAGCTGGCAGCAAATGCAGGTCACAAACCTGCATCTGCTGGAAAACCGTTTCCCCCGCGCCATGCGGCAGGATCATCAGGACCCGCCGCGACACGCGAGAGCCGCCGCGGCACGCGACGGATCGAGTGGAACCTGCCGCGACACGCGGCAGGGTAACTTCTGAAAAATTGTTGGTTTCTCATGTTTTGATGCTGGAACTTGTGTATATGTATTATGTCAATGCCGAAACTAATATTTTTAGTGGTTTTGACCTTAGGTGACTATGGTGAACTTACGGATGATGGTCAAGCAAATGTCGAAGAACCGAACACAACTTTTGAAGCTTCTGCTATATCTTAACCTTTAATAGACTATGTTTATGGGTTGTAAACAAATTGCTAAACAACTTTTGAATGTTTTGAATTAGTCGTTAGTCGACTAATGTGTTGCTACTTTTGAACCTTACTTATGGAATTTATGTTATAACTTAGACGTCTTTTATATAAAATGGTATGAATCATTATTAAATTCAAGTAAAAAAATTAGACGGGTGTTACATAATAATAGTTATCACATATGTATCAATGTTGCACCATTCGAAACACTTTATTGACGAAAGTGCCGAACGCCAGTCTGTTGGGCAGAAATTGGAGAAAAGCAACTATCCGGACCTGAGATAGTACAAGAAACAATAGACAAAATCATTCAAGTCAAGGAACGATTGAAAGCAGCACGAGATAGACAAAAGAGTTATGCTGATAACAGACAAAAACCATTAGAATTTCAAGTAGGAAATAAAGTGTTATTGAAAGTCTCTCCTTGGAAAGGAGTGGTAAGATTCATCAAAAGGGGAAAGCTAAACCCCAGGTATGTTGGACCTTTTGAGATTTTTAGAAAAATAGGACCAGTAGCCTATCAGCTACAACTGCCAGAGGAAATGGCAGGAATACATGATGTATTTCATGTATCTAATCTCAAGAAATGTTTAGCGGATGAATCACTGGTAGTACCTCTTCAAGATATAGAGGTAAATGAACAGTTAAAGTTTGTAGAGAAGCCTCTACAGATTGAAGACAGGAAAATTAAGAACCTCAAGCACAAGAGATTAGTTCTGGTCAAAGTGAAATGGAACTCCAAAAGAGGACCAGAATACACATGGGAGCTTGAATCAGAAATGCAAAAGAAATATCCACACTTGTTCCAGTAGACCTCGAGGACGAGTTCTAAAACAAGGTGGGGAGGATATAACAACCCTCCTGAATTTTTCTGACACCCTAAAATATATTAAAATATTCCAAAATGTCCTAAAATATACCCTGTATGTGAAAACCGAGCCCAAAATACGATATAACATTACAAATTAATTAAAAACAAAATTCTATGGGCGCTCGCAGGCCGCGTAGCCTTTGGCTATTTCTTACGCGGGCCGCGACAGCAAGGAGTCAGGGCGAAACCCTAGCGTGCCACGTGTCACGATCGTGTCGGAGCTAGTTGTGATGACCAGTCAAAGCTAAGATGTAGATCCCTACTACGCGGGCCGCGTAGACCTTGGTCTCACCTTACGCGGGCTGCAGGAACTCGAATTCAGGCACTATAAATAGCAACCTTCGGCAGTTCAAACAATTTGTTCATCTCTAGAGCTCTCTCTCTAATTTATGAATAGCAATTATAATTTTCGGGTATAATACCCCCTAATTAACAAAGTTCTGCCCCGATGTAAGTATCATAACCCCGGTTACGTATTAGAGACGCTGCCCGATTGATCCAGGGTTCCGTAACGGCTGTCGTGGTTCTGCCCGACGTAGTCGTTGGAATGCCGTCTCGGGGAGGGTATAACTAATGTAAATATAAAGGGTTATTATACTAACGCGTGTGCATTGTGTAAATTATAGATAATCACCAGGAAACCTTAGAAGAAACCTAAGTTAGCAATGTGAGTAATCTCCTTTTTGTAAATTGTTTTTACAAAACCTTAAATGTTTTACAATGCGATTAAGCAGTGATTGAGTCTTTGTAGTTCTTCAATTACTTCCGGTATGTTGGGGTTTTTTATACAAAATGTGGAACACATTACCATTGGACAACGAGTTAGCCAATGTGTAATATGACCCACCAGTCAGGATTGACAATACTGAATGAGTAATTGTGTAGGAATAAACAATGTGATTGCTCTCAATACTGTTAATGGATGAAACTCTTCTTGATTAAAATGGGATTCACTCACCAGTATTTCCACTGACAAATGTTTTTAAAACGCGTTTCAGGTAACAAAATGTAAAAGCCAAATTAGAAGAAAGCCATCTGGAGAGCACTGACGGCTTGGAAAAATGTGGCTATAAAAGTTACCTAAAAGACGATGTTTTAAATAAAAGAGGGTTTATCCATATAAATATGATGTAATAAGAAACTTGGGTTTTACCCATGTGATTACTAATATAAAATATGGTGGTTTTACTCTGATAAATATTTCCTAACTACGGTCCTGATGAAATTTTCGCTACCAAAATAATAAAACAATGATACCACCAAGACTGGTCTCGCGGCCGCCCGTTCCCGGGACAGATAGGGGGCGGGGGTTGCGACAAAACCTCACCGCACGGCAAAGATGCTTGGCGGTGGTGTTCCCGAGCAGCAAACTTATTTTGCCGAACCACTTTGCCGCCCACACTGTATCCCCTAAATAAGCAACAAATTTAGGCATAAAGAGTTGTACACCAAGCATTGGGTGTATTTCAAAAAAAAATTTGATTTTCCACTTTAAACCTAAAGGTTTTCATCTCTTACATTAAAACCCTTTTGATTTTTTCACTTTTAACCTAAAGCTTTTTATGTTTTTCAATTTAACCTTTACATTTTCTATTTTCAACTTTTTTCCTCCATACTTTTTACCTTTTGCAAGTTTTTCGTTTTACGTTTCGTTCTAAATTTTGCGAGTTAACACCCCGCAATGTGTGTGTGGGGTTCAACGTTTTTCGTCCATTTTTTCCGTTTGACAGACCCATCGCAACGCGTCTATTTTTCCATGTTTGACAGGTTCGTCGCAACGTGGCGCTCCTAGATCGACTTCGTTATTATTTTCTGTGTTTTACGTTTCAGTTTAATTTATTTGCATTAATACGTCGCAACAGGCGTGCATGGTTCAACGATTTTACTTCTGTTTTTCGTTCGTGTTGTTTTTCCTTTTATTTATTTATTTTGCTTTTACGAGATTTTCTGTTGTTGGTGGTCGCGAGCGGTGGTGTGGCATTGGTGTTATTTGGTACGGGACACCACGTGCGTGTGTGGGCGAAAGTTTTTACATCGTTTATTTTTTTCCCATTTCACAGGTTCAACATAACGTGCGGGTTCTAGATCGACTTAGTTATAACTAAAGAATCCCTACCGCATTGCGGCGAGTCGCAATTCTAGTTACAACTAATTTACATCAATATGTCCCGTACTACTTGAACCCTTGACCTCATCTAGGGAAGCATCACCACTAACTCGATTGGTCGATTGTTATGAATGCCATGAATAAACGGCGTCATCTACTTGCTGCATATTTTTTTCTTAATATTGTCGTGGCAAACAAATGAGAAAAAAAGGCTGACGGGTAAAAAGAATGATATCACCTTTTGCATAGACAAACCATCTGATATAAAACCTTTAAATCACATCCCTCCATATTTTCTTTGTTATGTTTGCAAACAAGATGGGTAGCATATATATATTAGGCATATATTTCGGTCTATATACTGTATGATTACCTAAATTATAATATTGTAAACATAGTATATATTGTGAGGAATATAATGACAGGCATCCATCCTATTCTCTGTATTATTGTCTTCATGGTATCTAGACCAGGACAACCCTAGCCGCCAACCCTCATCTCTTTCGTTCTTCACTCTCACTTCCCTTAATTACCCTCTGTTTATCTTTTCTTCATATTTTCACATCATGGAACATAAACTTCATCCAGCCACAACAGTAACAAACATAAAGAACCTTATTCCCATCACATTAGAGATGGAAACAGGGCAATATTCATCCTGGAGTGAGTTGTTTAAAATCCAATGTCGTGCCTTTCTCGTGATTGATCATCTATCCCCTAGAATTACTACTGTCGCATCAGCCTTAAAAGAATAAAAGATGCCGACAAAGACAAAGACTCCACACCCAAACCCAGCAAGGAGGATTCGTGGGAGCGCCTAGATGCCATTGTTCTACAATGGATCTACGGCACGATCTCGAATGACCTCCTTCATACTATACTCAAACCGAACATGACCACTTACGAGGCATGGACCACGCTCGAAAACATATTCCAGGATAATAAAAGTACGCGTGCAATCCATCTACGCCATAAATTCTCCAACACTCGTCTCGACAACTTCCCAAACATCTCCGCTTACTGCCAGGAATTAAAGGTTTTGGCTGACCAACTAGCTAATGTTGGTGCGCCAGTGGATAACGGTAGTCTTGTGCTTCAGTAAATCTCCAGGCTAAACGAGCAATACGAAGGGATCGCCGCGATCCTTCAACAGCAGGAACCGTTACCATCGTTTTATGCGGCCCGTTCGAAGCTTGTTCTGGTAGAAAACCGCGATCCTTCAACAGCTGACTAGGCACTTCACACAGCCAAGACTGCCGGAACGGCACTTCAGACCTCCACCAACACGGCACCACCTCAGCATGATTCCGGATCTGACCGTAACCGGGGACGAGGGCGCTCAAGGGGACGGGGAAGAGGACGCGGGAACTAGGGTCGCGGCGACAGATCTTCAAACAACAATCAGTCCCCTTGGCCCAACTCGCCAGACACCAACTGGGCTCCTCCTCCCAATCAACCTTGGAACGGCCCAACTAATCAAAATTGGCAGTCATGGGCCACGCCACCCTGCCCTTATCCTACAACTTCCAACAGGCCCAATACTAACACGCACAACACTGGTGGACATGGGCGGCTTGGGCCGAGGCCCAATCAAGCGTATACTACAGCTTACACGCCCACAGATATTGTGCAGGCCTTATACAACATGTCCTTCTCCCCGCAGGATCCAACTCTTTACATGGACACTTGCGCTACTAGCAACATGTCCAACGGACAAGGAATTCTCAAACCTCTTTTTAATAATAGCATGGCTAAAAATATTATAGTTGGTGATGGTTCAACCATCCCGGTATTTGGACATAGCAACCACACCTTACCACCACCCTTTCCTCCACTCCTCCTAAAAAATGTCCTTTATGCACCCAAACGAGTCAATCAGAAGAGCTCTATCTGGCTTCCAGAAACTCTATCTGGCTCTTAACAACCCATCTTTGTTTGTTTAAATCGACTTGTCTTTTGTAAAAACATTTTGAAGTTTCACCAACTTCCAAAGTCGATTTATCAACACATTTCCTACTCTTTTCAGAGTTAGAAGAAACTTCCTGTTTTGTATAATTGGACTCGTGGCAGTTCCAAGCAATGTGTCCAGCCTTTTGACACTTGAAACAGGTTCTTCTATCAACTCTCGGAGCAAATTTCTTTACATTCTTCTTTACTTTAGCAAGAAACTCTTGATTGGATTGTTTCCAGAATGGTTTCTTCTGCTCATCCTCAGAACTTCCTCCTGCAACAAATGTTGTTTTTGGTTTATAATTTTTCTCATTTTTATAATATTCTGAAGAACTAAAACCAAGACCTTTCTTTTTGAAATTACTGTTATGGTTTGGTTTCTTGTGAAAACCATAACCAGAACCGTAACCTTTTTTCTTGTTCAATCTCTGTTGAACTCTTGAAGTGTACCTTTTAGGTTTTTCAGCAAGATTTAAAATTTTTTATTTCAGAAATATTAATTTCTGTTAATTTGAAAACCTGTTTAATCATCTCAGTTTTGACACTTCTTATTGGAAATTCCTCATCAGAATATAATTTGTCTGAATCATTCCAAGTATATGCCACTTTGATTGGTCCGTCATTCAAATTAGATTTTGATAACATGAATTCTTTATTGTAAACCCGTTTAACCGGTGAACTCGGACTCTTTTCTGACGAACTCGAACTTTCAGACTTAGACTCCGGTTTTGACTCTTCATCCATATCTAACACCTGATCGACCACTTTCTTTACTAACTCAGACTCATGATCAGTGTCAGACGCTGTGAATGTGACATCAATATTGTCTTGTAATTCATCAATGATTTCAGACTTTAACTTGATGTTGACTGCCTTTTTTAGACGTTCCTCGTTAGGATTCCTGGGAGAATAACTTTCATGGATCGGGGGCGGACATCTGTTATACTTGACACTTTGTTTCTTACCAGTATCAGTGTCTTCCGTCTCTTTATCTTTAAACGCTTCAAGACCTGCAACAGTAGGATAAACACGATCAATCAAATAATCACAAGTAGTATAACTCAACAGTAATCGTTTAATCCTTTCACTCTCAATCTTTTCAAGTTCTAACTCTTGTTTCAGCTTAGCACAGTCTTCGATATATTCATTGATGACGCTCTGCTTTGTCATTAATGTTGAGCTCATTTTTGTCATTGCATTTTCAATCTCTGAATTCGTCCTTTTCAGACTATCAACTGTTTTGTTCAGCACATCATACGACTCCTTCACATACTTCACATCAGACAGTAAATCTTCTTTAATCTTCTCCAAATCAGCAATCTTCTTATCTTTATCCTCACAAACTTTGCACGATTCTAAACACTTCAAACATGGTTTTTCAACTTCAACCAATTTTTCAACTATCTTTTCAACCTCGATAGTCTTTTCAACTTCAACGAATTTCTCAACTTCAACAATTTTTTCTACCTCGACAAGTTTCTCAACTTCGACTATTTTTTCCACCACTTTCTCCACTTCAACGATTTTCTCTACTACTTTCTCAGTTGCTGGTTCAACATTAGCTTCTCCAGCTTCTGTTTTTGCCTTTTCATCAGCTAGCATTCTTGCTGCTTCCAACTCTCTCCTCAATCTGGCAATCTTCTTCTGATTCAGCATCTCCATTTTATGTGCAAAAAAGAAATTAAAACTGTCAGGATCTATGCCTTTTCTAGCTTTGTTAAGATGTTCTTCCTCATCATCGGTATCAATATCACTTCCTAGATCTGGAAAAATCGGTATTCTTTTCTTACTCGCCTCATCTTCATCCAGAATTCTAGCAACAAAACATGAACCTTGTGGAATATATTTATCCCAGCTAAATCTCTCTGCAACTAGACCTGAACCTTGTGGAATGTAATTATCCCAGCTAAAACCCTCTGCAACAAACTCATCATCTTGATCAATGATACCAAAATAAGCTTTCTTATTTGCATCTTCGATCATTTTACCATGAGCAGTTTTTTTATCCTTTTGTTGAGGTTGTTGATCGATCTGATGAAAAATTGATTTCTAATAATAATTGTTCTTTTCTTGATTCCCGGTTGCTTCTTTATTTGTACATTCTCTCTTAAAATGACCCTTTCCTTTACACCGAAAACAGGTAACCTTTGATTTGTCAAAGCCTAACAGAGAAGTAGCCATTCCTCGAAACTCATCTCTACCAGTAATTTGTTGAAACTTTTCTGCCCTCCTACAAGCACTAGCCAAACACCACTTCACATCCATCAACTCAAGTTCCTCTGCATCAATTTGGTCATAGTCTTCTTTCGTAAGCATCGGATTTCCAATCTTGCAAGCAATCAAACTTTCATAAGATTCCAACATAGCAACGAGTGATGCCATGTGTTGCTTGGCTGTTTCTGGAGATAAATTTTGACCATTTTGAATGTTCAAAGTGACGTTGCATTGAAGATTTGTTGAATTCTGTCGTTGAGGACTTGATGTTGTATGATTCGGATCAAAACTTGAATACGAAGATGAAAACCCACCATTCTGTGTCACATTACTACCCTTTGTTCCAGACGAACTGTCAGCACTAAAACCAGTTTGGATCTTTGGGCTAGGGCTGGGGGTAGCCTCAAACTTGTTCCCTCTGTAATACAAACTGACATCTTGTTGAGCATTTGGATTCGTCATGATAGCAGTTTTCTGAATATCCAATTTCTGCTCTTTAATTTTCTGAATGAACTGTGCCAAATTCATACTCTCAGACTTCCTTATGTGTTTCACAATCATCAAATAAGTTCCCCACTTATGCTGTGGTAGTGCTTCAGCTAGTTTATCGACCCATTCATCATCCTCTTTCTTAATATCCAATCTCCCCATTTCCAATACCAGATGACAATATCTATCAATAGTCTGCTTTGTTGTTTCATGGTCAAAAGTAGGGATGAGCATATGCCACCAAATACCGATCCCATACCGATCCCGTACCGATCCCGATCGGTATCCACTTTTTGGCGTTTTCGGTATCGGTACGGTACGGTATCGGTATTATACCGATATCGACCCTCAAAATACGGTATAATACCGATACCGTACCGATACCTAACCGACATGTTTCGGTATCGGTACCTAGTTTGGGTGAAATTCGGGATCGGTATTAGGCGGTATCGGTTCAGTATCGGATACCGATATGCTCATCCCTAGTCAAAAGCTGAAAACATATCAAACGATTTCTTCAATAACGCCTTTTTGTTTTTAATCAT
Organism: Helianthus tuberosus; assembly: GCA_030545235.1. Classification (NCBI taxonomy): domain Eukaryota; kingdom Viridiplantae; phylum Streptophyta; class Magnoliopsida; order Asterales; family Asteraceae; genus Helianthus; species Helianthus tuberosus. Next base: position 145,407,244 of record CM060432.1, read on the forward strand.
ATCTGCGCTTCCTTTGAATTTTTGAATCAATACTTCCCAAATTGATCTAGCCGTACCATTATGTTGGAGCAAAACAAAGATATCTTCTTTAATTGCCTGTTGAAGAATACTGATCATCATTTTCTCACTTGTAAATTTCAATTTGTCACCCTCTGAATAGTCACAAATAGCTTTTTCAATCCCACGTTCATTCTTTGGTTTCTCATAATCTTTCAACAAAGAACACCATGCGTCAAATTTATAAGCTTGCACCCAGTTCTCGAATCGATTTTTCCATCCTTGAAAATCTTCAATATACATCAGTTTTGGCGGTTTCTGATAAGTTCCTGTTTCATTTTCATTGTACACAGTTTGAGCAGCTGTAACAGGTGCAATCGGTGTAGCAAACGCATTGTAGAAATCTTCGTCCATGTTTCGGCAAATTTTTCACAAAAACACAAGTTCAAACGGAATACCACACTCAAACGGAATCAAGCTTCAAATGAGATAACTGTCTCAAGCGAAATAGCACCTTGAAGCGAAATCACACCCTCAAACGAAATAACTTTGAAGCGGAATCCCTAATATCGTTTGAAGCAGCACACTTTCAAACGGAATAACAACCTGAAGCGGAATTACCTAATTTCGTTTGAACCGGCTCAAACGGAATTAACCTCTGAAGCGAAATTAGGTGACTTCAAGCAGAATAAGGTCTAATTTTCAAGCGGAAACACAAATTCAAGCGGAATTAACCTGCTAATTCCGTATGAAGTGTTGCTGACATCATCATTTTCGATCTGTTTTCAAACGGAATTAAGAATTTGATCAAGTTTTAAGCTGATTTTAAGTCCAAATCTCTCAAGGATTCATTAAAACACTGTTATGCTTATAATATGTGAAATTCAAGACTTTTTGACCGTGAAAACTAGTTCAGTTTCGAAAAGAAGGTGTATAAGTCAGAAATAACGGTTGTTTTGGTAAGAACCCTTTCTCCTGAGCTCTGATACCACTTGTAGGATCGAGTTGTGACCCAAACGAGTCAATCAGAAGAGCTCTTGTCTATTTCAGAGGCGGAAGCAAAGAAACAGACTTGTAAAACAGCTTGTTTCACTATTAATCGTCTTGTTTTATTGATATCACAGCTTTACAGATCAAACGACGCGTCGGCAGCAGTTCGGTACCGGAATCGCAGAAGTTACAAATGATTTCGTTTGGATGGGTATATATAGAGAACTAATTCCGTTTAAAAGTGACAAAGTGTCAGTTCAAACGAAATTAACAATGTTAATTTCGCTTGAAACTGCACAAGTCTCTTTCAAGCGGAATTACCCACTTTAAACGAAATTACCTTAATCACACCCTAAAACCTCCTATTTTCTCGTACAACGCGCCCTGATCTAACAATTCTAATACTAGACTCGATACAAGACGAAGTCGACAGACGTATGCACCAACACTCATTAAAAATTTAATTTCGATTCGTCGCTTTATAACTGATAATTCAGTCTCTGTTGAATTTGACCCGTTTGGTTTTTTTGTGAAGGACTACAAGACCCGGACCCCTATCCTCCGGTGCAACAGCAGCGGTGATCTCTATCCGCTAGTTCTTGGATCCGACACCACCACACCGTCCACATTTGTTGCAATCTCTTCCCAATTATGGCATCAACGTCTCGGTCATCCGGGGCACCCTTTATTGCGTTCATTAAGAAAGTCTTGTTCTATTAATTTTGAGAAATTCAATAAAGATATTTGTGAACCTTGTGTATTTGGAAAAAGTGTTCGATTGCCATTTTATGCTTCAAATACTTACACTTGTCAACCATTTGATATTATCCATAGTGACTTGTGGACGTCTCCCATCTTGAGCACGGCTGGACATCGCTATTATATCTTATTTTTGGATGACCTCACAATTTTTTTATGGACCTATTCCATTTCCAAAAAGTCACAAGTTTATTCCATTTTTTGTCACCTCTCGAAACAAATACCTATAGTACATGGCAATATTTGGGGATTTTCTTGGAGTTGTATCAAATAAATGTTTCTTTAATACAAATTAAAAAGTGTGAAGCATGATGTTACAAAAGTAATTTGCTTCCTTTTTGTTGATTACACTATTTTGTGTCTTCTTAGTTGCTTGAAAGTTTTTTTTGTGACAAGGATATGAAACAAAATAATCTTTTGATAGGACCTCATGGACAACTAAAACTTGTAGATTTTGGTCTGGCCCGTATATTTGTTGGAGTTCAGAGGGTTGCTCATTACTAATTTCTACTTTGTGTGTTTTTCTTGTAGGCTGATTTTGGAAAGGAAGTATGAGTATCCGAGCGGTTCTTTCGAAGATCTTTGACTTTCAGGTTTGTTCATCTTTTCTTGATTGTTATTTAGGGGATTTTGTGAATGCCAGTAGATTATTTTGTTAAAATGAAACTGATTGTCAGAATTTGCCTAATCGAACACCATCAGGCCTTTGTTGTTCTTTTGTAACATGATGTGGTATTCTATGTGTTTTAGATCCGTTACCCTTTATTGTTTGGGATTGTTTGTTGCCCACGATATGATCAATGTGGGAATTTGTAGTTGGTCAGACTACAAATAAACCATTGGAAGGTAATATTCCTTAATTGTTTGAATCCGATCTTTCCTCCTTTAAATGTTTTGATCATTTTGAAAACCCAAAATATTAGGTTATGCGGTATGGTAGATGGTCATTTTTGGAGGATAATCCGTCATGTAGGCGTCACGTCATAGTTATTGGAGTATGCTCCTCCAAGGTAGGAACACTAGAAATGGAGGATGAGCCTACCCTACTAACTTAATTTTTTTTAATTTATCAATTAAAAGTGTATATGTAAACCCTACCCCCCCCCCCCCCTCCCAACATTAAAGGTATGCATGAACATGGATGGAATTCATGTCTATATTCCTCCACATATTGTCTTTCTTCTCTTTCTCCTATTTGAGTTTTCGTAAATATATATTGAGCTTACATTTTAAAAAAATATATTTTCATAAAAAAAAATAACTTTATTTGAATGATAAGAGTTTTATCTTTAACTTTATTAAAAAAGCTAATAAGAACAAACAACTTTATTTGAATGATGAGAGTTTTATCTTAATTTTTTTTTTAAAAAGCCATATAGTACTTAAAATAGATATCAGAAAAAAAATGTAGACTCTTTGAAAACAATTTTAGTCAAATACAATTTTGAATAATCACATCTTTAATTTAAATTAGTAACTAATTGTCTCACTTGTTATAATTATGTGAGTTTAAGAAAAAAAAAATCGATCCTCTTATTTCACCCATTATTGTATTTCTTAATTTATAGTTATATTAAAAAATCACTCATACCTTATCTTAAACATTGTTTTATAATTCATAAATGTCAATTAGTGATTATTTAAAAATTCTTTTATTCAACATATATAAATACTCAGTTTTTTAACCTAATATCTAATAAATGTTGTGTATATTTTAAAAAATATTATTGTGTCCTCAAGATTCATCCACATAAGATAGATACTTCTAGGGGCTGTTTAGCAACTTCTGAATGGTTAAGTGCTGAATCAGTAAGAGGTCTGAACCATTAAGTGTTGAACCAGTAAGATGTCTCAACCACTAAGAGCCCGTATAATGTTTAACCGTTCAGAGGCAGATGTCAGACCAATTCAGATTAGAGGTCTTAACGATTTAGACTCAGTATAAAATTTAACTATTCAGAGGCAAATGTCTGAACCATGCAGACATCTGCTCGCGAAACAAACAGTCTGAACCATTAAGTACTGAATCAGTAAGAGGTCTCAACCATTAAGAGTTTCATTAAGAAGTAAACAAACAGCCCTTAAATTGTTTAAAGGAGAAAGAAATGTTGTAGGGAGGTAACATAAAAGATATAATTTTTTTTTAACGGACATAAAAGATATAAATATTTATGTGATTTTAATGAGTCTCTATTATACATATTATTATACACATTAATAATAACTGCTCATGAATAGTATTCATGAACTATGATTAATTCATATTATTATGATTATTTTTCATGAACTATGATTAATTTATATTATTATGATTAATTTATGCACACTGATAATAACTGCTCATGAAGTAAATCTAATAATTGTTATATATTACTTTTAAAATATAAATATTATATTTATTTAATAAACGAAACTTTTGATAATATTGCACCAATAAAGTTATATACACATTTATTATTAATTTTTTTTTCTTAACGTTCTAATATAATTTTTGTTGAAACGGAGTTGTATTTGAAATGAAGTATACTTTGGTATTGTAAGCTATATGAGTGACGGTACCGTTATGATTCTAACCGAACATTGGTACCGGTATCAACCATTAGTACCGTATCGGTATTATTTGAACCTGTATTTGCTTTTATGGTTTTCTATCGATGTAAAATACGTGATCTTTTGAGCATATCACAACGTAATTTTTTGGGTTTTCTCATTTGGTTGCTATAACGAGTGCCGATATCGTAATGAAACAAACTGATACCGATTGAAATACCGCCGCGTAGCGCGGGGGAATCCCACTAGTTAAATATTAGTTGTGTATATTTATTTGGAATGACCAATAAATACTATACAAGTGTAATCATTTGGGTAAACTTACTCGCGAAAGATCATCTAAGTCCATGACTCTTAATTAAATATAAATTGTATTAGCCAATAAATGCTATACAAGTCCAACCATTTGGGTAAACTTATTGGCGAAAGACCATCTACGTCCTACGAATACAAACAACGCTAATGACCCGAACTCATGACCTCTCCACCAAGGTCATTAGATGCCTCCTCCCAAAGTAACTGGTCTGAAAGTCATTGACAAATATATTAATTTTATATTAAATGTCCTTCTACCTTAAGTAATTATTTAAATACGATCTTAGAATTTAGAACACTTCACCTCCCTTTTTTAATTTAGATAACTTCGCTATTAGGCCAACCCCATCCAAATTCACAAACCTAGACATCTTTTAAGTTTTCTAAGTTTTTTACTTTTTAAAATTTTTATTATATTTGTGTATAGTTTCGCATTATTAAGCATAATGATATATTTATGTCTAGATCTGAAACTAGTTTTATCGTCTTACATCTTTTATGGAGTATTTGGAAACTGAACCTGGTCACCATATGTGCCACCTACATGGATGGACACATATTATGATACTATGTTGTCATGCTGGTCTCATTCCTTGACGTTTTATGGCATCATGTTTGGAACTAACATTTTAGTTTTTACTTTTACATAAATTCAATTATTAGGTTATATTTATGTGCGAAGGATAGGCTGGTGATAAAGTACTAATTTTAGGTATTCAGTACACGTATCGGTACTCAATTTTATCGATTTTGGTATTTGGTAGGCTGGTGATAAAGTACTAATTTTAGGTATTCAGTACACGTATCGGTACTCAATTTTATCGATTTTGGTATTTGGTACTTTTAGTATAGGTACGTGTAAAAAAAGGGTACCGGTACAGTACCGAATTTTATATGAAAGTTTCAAAGTTTTTTTATATTATGTTTTATTTCATATTATGGTATTTATTGTACCCGTATTAATTTTACATATTTGATACCCGTGTCGATTTTACCTATTTAGTATCCATAAGAGTGCTCAAATACTAACATAAAAACAAAGTGCCACCATGCCGAAATACCCGTACCCATAACAATATATTCGGTACGGTATTTAGTACCCAATTTTGTTCAAATTTGGTATCAATATTTTCAATACCGGTACGAATACATGTACTGTACCAATCTCATCTCTAGGTGTGGTGAAACTATACTAATTAATCATTTACTCGTAGAATACCAATAACAATATTATCTAATCTAGTTCCTAACAAATGATTACAATTAATGCAAAGTGATATTCTTTTTTTCAACCTCACAACTTTTACTAATGTTTTCTTTTAATATATTTTATAATAATTAATGTATGGATATCACTTTATAATAATAAACACCGAAATTTTTTATTAGTCATATATTCAATATCGTATTTATGTTAATTGATATACAGGCCTATTGGTATGTTTAGAGAAACAACGCTATAGAAAGTTTGATGCTGTTGATTCCAATAGTACACCTAAATCCATTTCACCAATGTGTGTCTAAATAAAATGTAAGTTTGAATATAACCATCTCCAAACCCTTAACTAGAACAATGTTCTATGTATAAAAATAGATTCGCATCAAACATTTTTTTAGAAAGACATCACACATACTTTAATGCCACTACTAAACTACACATATTTTGTGTAGTATAGTAATTGTAGATTAAACCCTGGGTTTATAGCTCAATGGTTATGGAAATGAGGGAAAGACCCCTGGCCGAATGGTCTCGAGTTCGATTCTTGATCCACCCGGGTTTTACCGGCTCTGCATGTTGGATCGGTTCTGTTCAAACATGAAAAACACATACCTGTCACAGCAGAAAGTCCAGTGGAGAATCCTGTGATGGAGTTCGACATGCTTGTCATCGTGATCTGGTTCCTCCTTAGGGTGCTGACTGATGATGGGGCTTAGAGAACCGAAAAGGGTATCGGTTAGGAGATAGAGGACGAATTTGATGTTATGCTTATGGGGTGTGTAACTCAGTAACCCTTTAACCTCCACTTAATTCTCCTTATATAAGCACCCAGGAGGAAACCTAATTAGTTACTAAGGGTAATATGGTCCATCAACAATTACCAACTAATTTAAATAATAGGTTACTATATATTTTGATCTTTATTATGTAAATGATTATAATGGCTATAGATTAAATATTGTTACATAATATATTTAATCATGCACTGCATTGTCGTGCCCTCGGGCGGGTGCAGCGTCGAGTTTTCTCCTGGAACTTGTGGCATGGTGGGCTAGGGGCTCCGTGCGTGCAGGTTGGGCTGCCGCGGGCTACCTTTCGGCCAATGGGTGTCGCGTACGAAGTATCCGGTGATTCTTATGTTGGGCGTTAAAAAAATAGTAATTGTAGATTACCATTTCTTATTTACGTTTTATTGTTCATTTTCATAAATAATGAATATTCTTTATTCCTTGTTGGTAATAAAAAAAAACAGGGGGTAGGATCGTAAATCCAGGTGCCATCATTCAGGCTACAACTGTTAACATGCCACAAAAAAGTTTAAAAAAAAAACGCAGACACCGCTGCATCAATCGGTTCGTGTTCAGATAAATACTTATCAATAGGTTTCCATCTTCCATTACAGACCACCTTCAAAACCACACACACACAGACATGAAGTTCTGGTTGTGGAATAATAGCAGCAGCACTAGTAACTCACTGTCCTACTGTGTTGAACAAAATAAGCCATGTATTGGGTGGTGGGTGGACAAGTATTTCAAAGACTGTCTCTGCAATGTCAATGACGAAGTTTCTTTTGGATTTGGAATCATAAGCCTTGTTTGTTGGGGTGTTGCTGAAATCCCGCAGATTATTACCAACTTTCGTACTAAATCCAGCCATGGTGTGTCACTCATCTTCTTGCTAACGTGGATTGCAGGGTAGGTGTTTGTGTTTATGTCTGTGTGAAAATTTGTAATAATAATTGATCCCATTTTGTGTTTTAATGGTGCAGGGATGTTTTTAATCTTGTGGGTTGTCTTCTTGAACCTGCAACTGTGAGTGTTTTTCATATGTTTATAGATCTAGAGTCTATTTTTAATTTATCTGATTTTTTTTTTTTTTTTTGTCTTTGTTGTGGATGCAGTTGCCCACGCAGTATTACACAGCTATTGTAAGTATGACAACACTCCTCTTTTTTATTGTTTTTTTTTTTAATTTTGTTATATTTGAAAGATGCTTTCTTTCACAATCTTGAAATGGATATTCTTATATGCAAATTATGTTCAATTTTAATCTAATTTGGTGCATACAGCTTTACACTGCAAGCACGGTAATCTTGGTGTTGCAAAGCTTGTACTATGATCATATCTATGCGTGGTTGAAATCAGGGAAAATCGAAGTCGGTAGTCCCGAGGTAAAACTTTACTCTTAAGGCCAGGGTCCCCTGGCCACATCACCTTCGTTAGCGCCCCACACCCACCCCCTGCCCGCCAAAGAGGGGGCGCCATTGATGGCCCGCCAGCACACTAACGAGCGCTAAAGAGGTGTGCAGGTGGTGCCCATTCTTTTCAACCAATCAAATCTTTTTTTTTTATTTTGTTTAATAGGGAGCTTTAAACCATTGCATCGCAAGTTAATGGGAAGGGCTTTAAAGCCCCCCATATGACGTGGCGCCTAGGTGGATCTGACGTGGCGTAATAAAGCCCCTAGGGGCTTTAAACCACACCCCCTAGCCTTAGAGCATCCACAACGCTGGTCAAAGTCCAAAATCCAAACACTCTATATCACCTACCAACTCATTCCAAACTCACTTTTTCCTCCAACACTAAACCATTCAAAACCTCCACATTACACGCCACTTTTACACTAAAATAGAAAGGAAAAAAGGCATTTGTATATGTGGTCCCCACTAAACCAAACCGGGCCAGTCCGCTACACCAAACCGGACTAGTCCACTACACAAACTGGACCACCAAAGTCAATCTCCTACAATGGGGATGGTCTAGAATTGGTGGTTTGGTTTTGGACGTGGGTTTTGGGCTCCACGTTATGGATGCTTTTAGACTATGTGTTCTGGTGAGGTGAAATGTGAAAAAGAAAGTGTTGCCATGTAGTCACGAGGTTTTCACATTTCACCTTTCTTTAAGACATGTTGCGGGAGTGTAAAATGTGGTGGTGTGAGTAATAAAACTTTGAAAAAAGAAATGGTAAGGTAGAGATGAATGATTTGTTTGTTGTATATCAATTATTAATTCATCATCATCATCATCATCATACTCAGTATATCAATTATTAATTAATAAACTAAATTAGATTCACACTTGCTAGTCCCCTCGCAAGACCGCCCTAGCGCCCGGTGTTCAGCGCCCCGGATGCTAAGTTGGCAATCCTTTAGCGCCCCAAGTTCATCCACAACACATAGTCGTAGAAATTGAATCTACAACTTAATCCATTTCTATTAGATTATTATTGGTACTCTAACGCATTCTTATTAGGTGGAAGAAGTCAAGAAACCTCTTAAACAAAAATTTACTGGATCACAAAGTCGTGCCATCAGACCAAACCAATCACACCACCAGGGCTACTATTTCACGTCTGTCTATATGTCTATCCACTGTGGGATTTTACTCCATTTTTATAAGAAACTGATAAACTTAACGATATCTATGGAAAATGTGTGCAGGTCAGCAAGATCATTGGCTGCAAGTTCAACCCCGCCTAATAGAGCTTGTCCGTGGAAAGCAAGAAGTGGTCCAGCCTCGGCTATGGCTGTTGATAGTGATGATTCTTCAGAAGATGAGTCATCTGTTCAGATACCAAAGACAAAGACTGCTTCACAGCCTAAGCCCATACCACGCTCCGTATGCCGTTAAAAATGTTTGATTGTTGAAATATTATGTTTCTTGTAACAACTGTGATATATGTGCTGTTTATGTCAGGTTGGTTATGGAGCATTTTTGGCTACTTCACTATATATGCCTTCACACGCCAAGGGTTTGGTGCGAGTTTACGCTTACAGGAACCTTCTCCAAGTATGATAAACTGATTATTTATAATTTTCCTCAGTGGTACAGAAAATATTTAAGATGTAATTGATTTCAAGGCTGATGAAATTAGTGTTTAGCAGGATAATGGTGGAAGTTATACATCTAATTATGGCCAATGGTTAGGGTGGCTGATGGCTGCTATATACATGGGCGGTCGGATTCCGCAAATCGTCTTAAATGTATGTCATGATTCTTCATCTAATCGTATCAATATGTGGTTCCTGATGATATATTTCACCAAATGTGTAACGTATTTGCTGTAATTGTTTCCAGATCCAAAGAGGCAGTGTTGAGGTGAGTCCCTTATTCATTTATTCGTAATTTAAATGATACGAAATTTGATTTACGACTTGCATTCAGGGTTTGAATCCTCTCATGTTTATTTTTGCTCTTGTCGCCAATGCAACTTATGTTGGAAGGTGCTTGATTTCCCTCTATAGATCTCTCATGCACATAGACACTGAGGTGTTTTGACACGATATTTACTGATTTAAATGCAGCATTCTTGTAAGAAGTACGGAATGGGAGAGAATTAAAGCAAACATGCCTTGGTTGCTTGATGCTGCAGTTTGTGTGGCGCTTGATGCTTTTGTATCCTCTATGTTGAATCTTTACATTTTTATCCGTTATTTAAATAAACCATCATCGTCATGTATGATTGATTACCTTAACGAACATAATTGTTACAGATCATAATGCAGTATGTATACTACAGATACTTCTTGAAACGAGTCCCAAACAGTGATGAGGATGATGATTATCATTGTGACTACTAGCAAGCAAAGAAGACTCGCATGAGTCGATGAACAAAAGCTTTCTGGTTAACACTAAAAAATGAAGAATGCTTCAAGTGGATTATAAGTAAGTTCCTTGTATTTGTTTGGATTATGTGGATGATATGTTTTGCGACTGGCATTTTAATGTCGCTATTGGGTGTCATGAAGATATGTTAGGCATTGTTTAAATTTTCTGATTCATTTTCATTTCTGCTTCCATCTTTATCAATCTTGATGGAACTTTTACAAAGTAAAAGAATAAAAAAATTAGAGCGAAAACGTAAACAAAACTTGGCTCTCCATGTTAAGTAAATGTCTTTTTAGTCTCTTCATCTACAATTGAATCTTCACTTGGCCATGCCTCTTGATGTGGGTAACAAGCTTTCCTCAACTCCATATACTTTTCTACATCGAACCCCTCACGTTTCATCAACTTCTTCTGCTTCGAACTAAACCTGCTTTGAAAGAACCCTTCAAACGACGGCTCTTTTGCGGTCCTCAAGAAAAAAGTGTATCCAGCCATGAAATACATCGATGTAACATAAAAGCAAATGGGTTCCATCACGTCCCATGAGAGTTCCCAAAACGTGAGCCTCATGAACACCGAGGTCTGGACAACCAGGTATGCTAGACCACCCCATAGCTCTCGTTGAACCAATTCTTTCGCCCTGGTGTCAATGGCGGACTTCCATCGCTCCATGTCTTCCAATTCTTTCAGAGGTCGGTTGTTCTTCGCCCACAAATTTGAGGGCAGCAAGCCATGTATTGCTTTCACCACCTGTAATACAAAATTGTTGGTAAAACAAGTCTCACCAAAAATTCAAATTTGACATATTACAACTTTTTCTGACCCTTTTGTCACAACTTGGACCACCAAAAAAGTTGAAAACTAAAATAAAACAAGTCAAAAAATTTAAAAATATATATATATACAACTTGAACATATCTTTGCCATCCAAACACACACAAAAACTCGCACATACAAATCTAACTTGTTCTTTCCTTGAACCCACCCACCCACTTACAAGACCCACCCATTTTACCCAAATTTGACCACACCCGTTAGTCAAACCCCAAAAATCCCTTTCCCATAGGTACATGCATTGCAAGCTGTACATTTATCTGGAAAGGGGTAAAACCGGAAAATCATTGCTCAAAAAAAGTAACTTTAAAAAAAAAATCATTTGTGATCTGGCATTAAATTTTTTATAAATTTATTTCATGAAGTTGGGGTTGGGTAGGAAGATGATGATAATCTCTAGGTCGGTCTCCACCTCAAACAAACGTGTACACGTTTTTAGATCTGGTTTCTCAATCATCCCTGTGGAGAAAAACATCACACAATAACACAAAAGAACTAATCAGATTTTGGACCATCTTTTTAAAAACAAAATCAAAACTATATGCAACCCCTAAAACTCCAAATGTTTAACATTAAATAAATTCTGTAAAAACAAAACACGAATTTATTTTAACTACTAAATCAAATTAATAAAAATGAGGTGAAATCATAAAACTAACCAGTTCAGGCTTGAGGAACACAACGTTTCCTAACACGATCACATAACCCGAATCATCGAGTGCTTTCGCCAAACCTAACCCTTGATCTCGATTCGAACATGCTTCCACACACATGTCAATATACTCGTCATACGAGACGTGGTTTTTTCGAGTGATTTTTAGTTTCGCTTTCACCTTTTCGATTTGCAAGACCCTAAGGATCTTCTTAGCGTCCGCCACCGTCAACTCCTCGGATGATCTTTTTACCTCCACTGGAGGAGAAAGTACATCGAGGCGGATTCGGTTTCTTGTAATGTCCATCTCTTTGAGTCTCTCCAACATGCTCTCACTCTTGGGCTGGAAAAACCTCCGGAACATGGTGTCATCTCCGGGGTCTGGTGCCAGCCTATCGGGACTGGGTGGCACCAGACCCCGAGTGACGGCTGCGGAGGAGGAAGAGGAGGAGGGGGAAATGCGGCAGTTACGTAATGTTTGGTTGGAGCATTTTTTGTTGCAGATGTTTAACATCCTGTGAATAAGATTTTGCTTGAAGGCCATGATGACACACGAACACGGTTGTTTGATGGTTTATGTTCTTGTTGTCACAGAAATGATTGGTGTTTTATAGTGAAATATGAAGGGTTGAATTGAGATGACAAGAGTTGAACTTGAAGTCTACAGATTTATAGGGGGCTGATTGTATTATTGGATAAGATCAAATTTATTACGGTAAATGTTATTCTTTTAATAACGATGTACAAATGTGCTTAATATTAATCACTAGAAAATATATTTAAAAGATTAGTTTAAGTTTTCTATCAATGACTTTATACAAGAATATAGAATATAGAAAAAGTGTATCGTACAATATGGTTTAACGTACGAAGCGTGCACGATATCAAATTTGCACGTTATGTTAAAAAAAATGAAAATCACATGTTAAGAGAAAAAGAAAATCGTATGTTCAAAACAAAATGAAAATCGCATGTTGATAGAAAAAACCAAACTTCGCATGTTAGTAAAAAAACAAATTTCGCATGATGTTAAAAAATACCAAAATCGCATGTTATAAACCAATTTTCGCATGTTGATACTGAATCTCGTATACTTCGTACATTAAGCCATATTGTACAAACCGGCCTCTAAGAATATATTTAATATGTATTTAGTTAAACTATTGAATAAAATTTGTTTTAGGTTAAATATTATATTTTTAATGCACGTGTGTGATGGTGATATCGTTAACGCTTACAATTTTCCACGTAAGGTTTCACATTTCATTTACGACTATTGCGTGTCCGACGTGAGTTCAAATTATTGTAAGTACAAATGTACGATGTTGCTTGTCTAACTTGCGTTCAAATTATTGTAAGTACAAATGTATAATGTTCGATCACATTTAGGTTTAAAAAAATTGTTGTTAGACCATGTGTAGTGGTGGGCAGGGCCGGCTCTTGGGCCGGCTAACCTGTGCCGTCGCACGAGGCCCAAGTTTTCAAAGGGCCCGGATAGTTTTATAAGCTTTTATATATATTTATTAAATTATAGATTTATTATGTGTATCCATTCATTATGTAAAAAAATGTTGTTAGTGGAGTGGAAAAATCATCTTAAGATAATGTAGAGATCTCAAGTTCAAGTCTTGGCTCCACCACTAAGTTTTTATTTTTTTAATTCATTTTCCCTAACCACATTTTGGGCCCAATTCTTTTTATCGCCCGAGGCCCAAATTTTTTGTGAGTTCTTGGAGACGGCTCTGGTGGTGGGTGAAATTCAAGCCCCTCCCTTGGGCATTATCCGACATGTGGCTGCCTAGTCAGCAAAGTGACATTATGGGGCTTGAAGTTAAAAAGTGGTGTATTGTCATAATGCCCAATATACCTAATAGGCTAATATGTATTTAGTCAAATTGCTAAATAAAAATTTGTTTTAAATTAAATATTATATTTTTATCCCACAGGGATGATATCGATATCGTTTACTCTTACAATTCTCCACATGATATTTCACATTTCATTTACGACTGTTACATGTTTTCCATAAAAGTGGATTGAGTTCAAATTATCATAACTACAAATGTACAATGTTCGATGGTATTTAAGTAAAAAAAAAAATTGTTGTTAAAAATATGACGAAGGAGAAGTTGGGATCCTGATTTTACAAACATTTGAAAACTTACTTGAATAAAAAATAATTAATGTGTCCGTCTTTTTTACTACTATTGTTTATGAATAATTTATAGATAACAGCTGGTAACCATGAAAATGTTTATGTTATACAAAAGCTTTTGAGTTAGCACAAAAGCTTAAAGGACTTTGAATTCTAAAACATGATTATTACTATTTCTGTATAATAAATAAAGTTGCTTTTAAAATGAGTATTATCAAGATATGAACCACACAGCCGTGGCGGAAGAAACTGGATGACGTGGACGTCAACAAAAGTTTTCTAGCAAACGCAAACGCGTCGCCACGTAGAAACCACAAAAATATTACCATTTTCCCTTATTTCATTAATATACTTCAAACTAGCCCCTAAACTATCTTTTATTTATGCAATTATGCATAAACATTTATCATTGATTTATAACACGATTTAAGAGTTAATACTAGGTTATAAAGCAGGGCAGTACCAAAAGTATGTAAATAATAAGCTTACAAAATTATTTTATTTTGTAATTTAAAAAATCTTTCATGTATAAGAAATGAATCGGCAAATAAACTCACTAATTTAAAATAATTAAAGGTGATTAGAAATATATCTTATGTAAACCACTAATTTAAAATAATTAAAGGTGATTAGAAATATATCTTATGTAACGATATATATATAGTCATTTAAGGCTAAAGGGTGTGGGGGACATGGGTTGGGTAATCAATACGTAGGATTATTAATAGATTGCTACATCATCCCCTATGGTTCTCATGGATTAAACCATGACAACCATGGGCCTCCTTTCATTTCTCAATATTTCCTTTTTCTTTTTACAAAATAAATTAAAATAAGAGAATTAGAAGTGGGTGACTACACACTTAGGGTAGTGGTTTTGAATGATGGATTAGAAGTGGGTGACATGGCGCTAATGTGAATGATCATTGTGACCATGAGGGTTGTGACCACACCCTATAACATAATAATAGTAAAACCTAATTTGAAACCTATCTACTATTTTTTGTTCAAATTGTCAATTTGGGATCTTAGAGCTAGGATTCATTCAAATATGTTGTGCCAAACCCATGGTATCATGTCTATACGAGAAAAGTGAATTTGAGGTTGCAAATGTCGGGTTTTTCATTGAGGGGTTTAAATTGGGGATCTATTGTGCGAGAGGGCTCTTTAGCTCGAACCCAGTTATGACAACGTATGCTAGACCCCTCGACATTCGCGAATAATTCATACCTTAAAAAAAATAGGTAATCTTCAACCCTCTGCTTTCAATTTTCTTTTTCCAAGCATGCAAAGGTTTTTCTTCTTTACTCGTAAAGGGAGAGTAATCATAGTCTTTTAATGTTAGGCTTGCACCCTTTTTCCATTATCGACAAGTCCTAAAGTTGGTGCTATACTAGTTAGGTGGAGTGTACACTACTAATTTAAACAACAAGAGACCACTATGGATAATTTTAAAAAATATATACTAACATATCTATTTTTTTAACCGCCAACAAAAAATTTATTTGATTCACCAACAGGTTAGCGGGGGACTAACACACACCCAATATACATAAGGCATATATCTATGCCCAAAATGCAAGTCAAGAAATTGAATAGTTGACAAATGCCAAATATTGGGGAGGTAATGTAACATGTAAAAACAATAGGGATTAGAAACATCAAGGATTGAAAAATGAGGGGTGGGACCGATATTCGAGAGAAATCGGGAGTGGAGGCGGAAGAAGTTGCTAAAGTGATAGACATGACCTAGTAAAATCTGGTCTGGATACAACCTGCAACATTTATCACCTTTTATATTTATTTAATTAATTAATTTTCAACAAACAACCATTTTTATTCAAACTTATTTATTTTCATGAATCATGCTTTTCCAAAAATAGAAGAAAAAAACGTGGAAAGTTTAAATTTCTGAAAAGTTGTGTTATGGCGTCATCCAAGTACTGTGGACGGTGCAATTAGTCGGTCGCAAGCTTACACCAGAAAACATGACATTTTAAGGGGTGATGAACCAATGATAGATAAGTCAAATAAATATATAAATTGTAGCCATATTTAGATATCATTATTTGCTTAAGTGATGTTCTATTGTAAGTCAGTAAATTTTACTAATAGAAAAGCTAACGTAGAGTCTGAGGATGGTAGAATGTAGATAACTTTACCTCTACCCCGTAGGACTAGAGAGACTGCTTCTAGTGAGACCCCCGACTCTATAGTAGTTTTGCATCAAGCCTTAAACATGAGGCATTGACTTTGGGCCACACTTTCCAAAAGGCCTCTAATATCTAATTAATTAATCCTCTAATTATAAATGCACTAATCCAAAGGAGGCTTTTGATCGAGAATTGAGTTGTATATCTAGTAAAGAAGCTATGATCTAATTGCATTTGGCTAGTTAACTACTTGAATTGAAGATCTTTATTCGTATAAGAAAACTATAAAAGTAGACATTTTAATACATGTTACCCGTTCAACCCGTCTGGTTTATTTGGTCAGTTATACCATTAGCCAACTGACTTTAGCTTATTATTTTTCTTACAAAAAGACCTCAATTCTTGAATTCGCTTTAAGTCTCCTAGCCGGCCCTACATGTACCCCTTGTCTTTCGGCTATCGACGCCACTACATGATGCATGATTAACCGTCCCCCAATTTTAACGTTATTTTCACAAAGTTAGTAAAATAATGTCAAAATTAGTGCAATTTCACTTTTGTCCCCGAGGGCCTACACATATATACATTATATGTGCACACTACAAGCGGAGCGTAAAAAGATGATTTGTTTGTTTTGAAGTCTGTTAGACATATCACTCATCCTATTTTTTAAGGAATAACTCTCATCCTAGTTTTTTCTATCTGTAACAATGACTATGTGGGACAAACAATATTTCAAAATTAATATATAGGTTAATATGCTACAAGATGTTTCTTTGTCAGATAATCACGATAAGTGGATTTGACAGTTGGATATTGAAGAGGGTTTCTCGGTTAAGCTGGTTCGGTATAATATTAATATCTTCCTTCTCCCGGATGGCATTAGGACTACCCAATGGAACCGGTTTATTACGCTTGGCGAGTGTTGTTAGAAGATCGACTTCCAACACGTACAAACTTGGCTAACAAAGGTATTCTTTCTCTTTGTTTTACTCTGTTGAGTCTAAGACGTCGAGCCTTTTCTTAGAGTATGGCATAGCCACGAGGACCATAATGTTACTAAATGGTAAGATTTGGATTTTTTTTTTTTTTTTTTTTGGCTTCGAAGTATCCTAGTGACATCGTCTTACGGTTGGACACGATAGAGTTGAAGAAAGAAAAGAATATGGTAGTCGATGCTATTTTTATGTCTCCATGGTGGGTGATTTGGCGTAACCCAAATGATTAGATTATTAAGAACAAGCAAATAAAAGAAACTATTTTTTATGATATTGTTAGTTCTGTTTGTGATTTGGACCATTTGGTAAATGGAATCGTAAGGCTAACATTAGTTGGGTGACTTGGTTAAAAGACCTAGTTATAAATCAGCCAGTAATTGTTTTGTTTCCTTTCATCTAGTTACTTGACAGTCAAGTTTATAAATTTGGTTGTTAAAAATAATCAAATCATTCGTTTGAATTTATGGAAAAAGTTCAAATACACAGTCTCCTACAAATAGGAAGGCGTAGGAAGTTTATCAAATAAACTCCGATTGAACTCATTCTAGCGGCAATGGAATCTTCTCGTCGAACTCTATGATCTTATATTTTAGGTTTTCAATTTTGGATTTTTAGCTTGTAGATTTTAAATTTTATGTTTAGATCATTGTTCCTTTTTATTTAGTATTGTGTTTTTATTTTTATATCGTGTCTTTTCCGATTCATTGTGTTTTTTTTTTTTTTTTTTTGGATTGTTTTATATTTCTCGGCATTTATCCATTGTGTATTTGTATTCTTACTAAATTTAAGAAACTTTGTAGAATAACTTTACATTTGAGTTTAAAGAATCTACGGATTCATCAAGTAGCAAGTTACAAGTCTCCAAAATGTATAAATCTATCTTTGACCACACGAAACGAAAAACAATAAAATACAGAAAAAATACATTGCAAACAAAAAAAATACATTGCAAGACCAAAAAAAAAAACAATAGAATACAAAACAAAAAACTTGAGGGTCAAAACTGACAACCAAACAAAGTATTGTGGTCAAACCAAAAAAGACACCAAATGTGACTGTAATATCATACTCAAAGTGTTATATTATATAATATAATAGTATTAAGCACCCACCGCGTTGTGGCGGGAGCGTAAAATCGTGCCAAATAGATTTAATGTCACACCACCGTGAGCGATCACCAACACTAAATTTACGGCGAAGAAATTAAAGCAAAACGTAAAACAAAGAAAATAATAACTAAGTCGATCTAGGACCAGCATGTTATGACGAACTTGTCAAACGCGAAAAAGATAGACGACATAAAAATGTTGAACCACACGCGCACGTTTTATCGTATTTACTCGCAAAACTTAGAACGAAGCATAAAACAGAACGTAAAAATGTTGAACTACACACGCACGTTGTATCGTATTAACTCGCAAAACTTAGAACGACGCGTAAAACAGAATGTAAAAATGTTGAGCCACACAAGCACGTTGCACCGTGTTAACTCGCATAGTTTAGAACGAATCTTAAAACGAAAAAAAAATTGGGTTAAAAGTAAAAAACTCAAATAGTTTTGGATTAAAAATAATTCATCAAATTCTTTTGGACTAAAAGTAAAAAAATCAACTTTTTTTTTTAAATTCCCAAGCATGATGTACAACACCTTATGCACTTTGATAATTTATAGTATTTAAAATAAAATAATAGTCAGATAAAATTCTAAAATAATATATATTGTTTTGAAACTATGTTTTATTTATAGGGTCGTAATATTAACACATGGGAAAAACTTATTTACACATGGTGTATACGGGGCCGTATACTGTTATACGACCCGTATAGAATAAAAAAAAACAACAAAATCTGTGCCAGCAGACTTTGTCAGTTTTTTTATTCCATACGGGCCGTATAAGAGTATACGGCCCGTATACACCATGTGTAAATAAGTTTTCCTGGTCGTATACAATGTATACGAACTTGTATACGGGTCGTATACTTTTATACGGCCCGTATGGAACGAAAATTTGATTTTTCTCAAAGTATTTAAAGGATTTAAGGTGTTATTCACACGAAACATTTTACAGTTGTGAGGTGCTCAAACCTTTCTAAAAGTAGAAAAAAAATAAAACATTAACAAGTAACAAAGATTGAAGAACAAGAAAACGTGTCGTATGACTGTAATAAAACGGAAGCTATCAACGCGGGATTACGGCCATGGTGTTATTCTTTATTTAATATTTACCGAATAAAAGGAAGGGTGAGGCATTTGATGAGAGTTGTAAGGAGTCTGAGTCTTCGGTTTCATCAGCCTGTGCCGAAGAAACCAAATTCGCAACAATGAGTCTGAGTCCATTGTTGTTCGTGAACGTTTCGAATCATCATAGAAGACGTGTCGGGTTCTTCTGCTAGTGGTCGGGCTTCCAATGCTCACACAGGGTGATAAAAACGCTGATATGAACACAAACCAACTGCTTTATCTTGAGTCGTCGGGAAAACCTTTCCTCAGAGGAGGGTGAGTAGTATGAGTCTGAGTCCATTGTGGAAGTATTAAAAGATGTTAGTTTCTTGACAGTATGGTTTCTCGACAAATGAAGTATTAAAAGATGTTAGTTTCTTGACAGTATGGTTTCTCGACAAATGAAGTATTATTTGTCATTGCTGCCTCTTCGGTTGGTAAAAGACATAGGATGGTTTCTAATACAGGCTCTTTTAGAGAAGCGTTGGGATTCAAGGGTTTATGAGTCAAAGTTAACATTCAGATTTAGATTCAGAAAGCAGATGATTTTGTACTTGGTTTATTCTCTTTAATCTATTAGAAAGATCCTTGTTTTGTCACGTACATGCGTTTAATTCCCAACATCCTTGTTTTGTCACGTACATTTTCGTAAGAAACTTTTCGTGCACTGAACCTTCAGTTGTGTACGCAAATTAATCACCGATTTCTACAACACAACCACATACACAGGGAGAACGTTCTCGAAATTGAAGGAAAAGAAAAAATGGTTGTATACTATTATACAATCCTTTTTCTTGAGTCATCGGGAAAACTTTTCCTCAAGGGAGGGTGAGTAGTATTAGTCTGAGTCCATTGTGGTTCGTGAATGTTTCGAATCATCATAGAAGACGTGTCGGGTTCTGCTAGAAGACTATCAGGATTTTGTTGGTTTGTTTCCAGGTAGGGTTTAGAATGTTTGAAGTATTCTTGGTTCAATACCAACTCTTCTGAAAGACAAGAATACAACGTTCATGTATCACAAGCACATACACAATTTGTTGGAAGAACCCGACACGAACCTGATTCGGATACACAACGGTCTCTTTGCTTCATCCATTAGAACTATTTGTGTATGCATTCTTTTGGTAGTTAACAACGCTAATTAGAAAAAAAAAATCTGTAAAATTAATCATATCGATTGCTATAACAGGGTGGATGTGACACACATAGATAGATAAGCTGTCACAGTTGTCAAGACTGTTTGTCGAGTTTCAAGGTCTTAAGTGATGGGCAATTGGTTAAAAGACGTAGAAATTTGCATCATCCTTGCATTAAACACAATTTGATGGAATTTATGGATCAACAGAAATAACTGAAATAACTCGCCATTCTCTTGCACCTGTATACATTGATTGTAGATTTAACTTGCAAGAATTGTGGATTTCAGTTGGTTCAGAGATCTATATCTAGTTATATTCCTACATCTATATCTTTTGTTCACTGACAAACTATGTGACATGTGTCTGGTCCATACTCTTATACGGATCGTATATACGGATCGTTCTAATAGATTAACGAGAATAAACCAATTTTTACCAAATTTTAACCATAGTATACGGGCCGTATAGATTGTATACGGCCCGTATACAAGCTATCGTATACATTGTATACGATCGGTTAATTTTTTTCACCTGTTGTATACGGCCGTATAATAGTATACGGCCCGTATTAACACGGTAAAAAATGAACTGGTAATTTTTTTTCACATGGTGTATACGGGCCGTATAATAGTATACGGCCC
This sequence comes from Helianthus tuberosus, assembly GCA_030545235.1. Lineage (NCBI taxonomy): Eukaryota > Viridiplantae > Streptophyta > Magnoliopsida > Asterales > Asteraceae > Helianthus > Helianthus tuberosus. Next base: position 145,428,477 of record CM060432.1, read on the forward strand.
GTAATCTTAGGGTAAAAAATGGTTTATTCTCTTTAATCTGATTAGAACGATCCTTGTTTTGTCAAGTACATGCGTTTAATTCCCAACATCCTTGTTTTGTCACGTACATTTCGTAAGAAACTTTTCGTACACTGAACCTTCAGTTGTGTATGCAGATTTACCACCGGTTTCTACAGCACAAGCACATACACAGGGAGAATGTTCTCGAATTTTGAAGGAAAAGAAAAAATGGTTGTATACTATTATACAATCTTTTTTCTTGAGTCGTCGAGAAAACTTTTCCTCAAGGGAGGGTGAGTAGTATGAGTCTGAGTCCATTGTGGTTCGTGAATGTTTCGAATCATCATAGAAGACGTGTCGGGTTCTGCTAGAAGACTATCAGGATTTTGTTGGTTTGTTTCCAGGTAGGGTTTAGAATGTTTGAAGTATTCTTGGCTCAATACCAACTCTTCTGAAAGACAATAATATAACGTTCATGTATCACAAGGAATGACCGATCTAAGGCAGAGAACCTGATTTAGATACACAAATTCATCACCGGTTTCTATAGCACAAGCACATACGCAATGAAGTATAAAAAGATGTTAGTTTCTTGACAGTATTGTAACAACCCTCATTAAAAAATTACTATTTCTTATGATTTATTTTCCAATAGGAAACCCTAATTGAGACCCCCAAGTGATTCTGTATAAACCCTAAATGTCCGATCGATTGAAATCAATCCAATGGATGTTTAAGTGCTGCCCAAATTAGGGTTTATACTTTGTCATTCGTTGTGAATTCGATGGATGTTTAAGTATCGTGCTTTGTCATTCGTCGTGAATTCGATGGATGTTTAAGTATCGCACTTTGTCATTCGTTGTGAAGGTTTCAATCTCGTGAGTTATCGTAAATGTTGTATTAGTTACTGACCTAGTTTGTGTGCATGTTATTTAAATTAGGTTACAAGGCTAATCAATAAGCTTAAACTCTGCCCGTATAAATCTGCAATGTGAGTCATTCTCTTTTATCAAAAGTATTTTACAATACTCCATTTTCAAAAGTTATAATTACAGGGAGTAAGTCGTGGTTATCTTAATCACTGGCTAGTGGGGTATTGTGCACATTACTAATTTCTCACGGGTTAGGCTAATAAATCCTAACAGTGATAAATGTCACTACTTGGGGTGGGACCCAATAGTGGTATGACCATCGTCACACGGGTGACAAGGCGCCAGATAAAAATAAGATAAAAGCCATTGTAATCGCTCTTATGCTGTAATTTATAACTATGTGTCATTTCGTGCAAAATGAATGATTCACCAGTATTTCCCCGCTGACAAAATATTTTTAAAACATGTTTCAGGCGACTTGCTATAAATCAAGGAAACGTGCTATGGAGCACTAACCAGATTGAAGAGGTGGCTCAGTTAAAATGAATAAACATGTTTTAATAAATCAGGGAATTTACTTGTGAAATTCCTCTATATTGTAAATTACGGGGTTTATCCCGCATTATGAAATAAAATAATCGGGCATTTTTAGTTTAAAAAGATCCTGTATAAAATCTTCCGCTGTCGCATCATTTAATAAATACCACGGGTTCTTGTCCCGCGGCTCCTGACCGGGTAAAACCGGGGCTGGGGCCGTGACAGGAAAAGGTGGTATCAGAGCTACTGATTGAGCCACTGATTTAAGCCTATTAAGTATTTAAAATACTTAATTTTCCTGATTATCATTTTGTGATTATGTGTTTTATTAACTGACTACTTGTTAGTTACAGTATGGGTAAGCAAAAGCTTTCAAATATCTATCTTAAATTAGATAGTTCACCAAAAGAAAAGGGAAGTTTATTCCAATCAAATTCCTCAAGATACTCAGCAGATACTGAGTAGGGAATATTTGTTCGTGAGGCACAGTATGAGAAACCACTTTCCCCTAATAAAAGAAGTTTGATTATTAGAAAAAGTCAAGAGAAAATAAAGAAGTCCCAACAAAAAGAAGTGATGGGTAATAAGGAAACTCAGAAAATAGGCAATAACCCACCATGGAAAGACGAGTTAGATGAAAAATGGGCAGATCTCTACATGTTAGCCACTGTAGCAATAAATGTTAACCTCTAAACCGTTAACATCCCGATCCAGTATTAGTATCCATATTATCCATAAGTCAGAAACTTTATTCTATTAAATAAACTACTAGCATATTTCAAAATTTAGTTGTAATAAAAATAAGTTGTTTCAATAAAAGGGTTTGTATAATTACTTAGATTTTTCTGATTGCTTTTCTGTGACTATGTGAAAATTTTTAACTTAAAATCTTGTGTGTTTCTTCATAAATGCTAAACAGCATGAATGAATTATCGGAAGCTCTTGAGAATCTCGATCTCTATCCTGTTAATATTGAAGTTTCCAAAGATTTTACTGGTTATTGTGCTGATGTGGAGGAACCTATGGAATTTCAAGCTCCACCTCCAGAGAAACCCAAGCCAAAGAAAAAGAGAAGAATTGTGGGTTGGAGGCGTGTACGCAGGAGGGAACCAGTAACTCGGAAAGTTGCCAAAGCGGTTGATCCAATAGATAAAGGAAAAGGAATAGAGGTTGAAGAAAACTCCAAGCAAGAGATTGGAGAAAGCTCCAAGCAAACCAAGGAAATGACGTTGCAGGAAGAGCTAGATTTCATATTAGCAAGCTGTGATAACTTTAAACCTGTCAAGGAAAACCTTTTTACTTATCCTGCTGAAACCCAGCTTCCAATAAACTTGGAACCAGCCATTCCAGACCCTCTGATCCATACCCAACCTTTAGGACAAATGGACGAGTGGTGGACCAACGATTGGCAATTTCAAAACCATCTCAATAACCCCTATACCTTTTTCCCTCAGTTCGACCCAGAACCTGCACCAAATCCACCAATGAGCAATGAGAACTTGGCAGAACTCCGCCATTTTGGCGAGGAGCTAATGGATGCAGGAAATCGAATCCGAGAGGTAGGAGAACAAATCTCCTGAAAGTACGACGAGAGGGAGCATCGTTTCTGAAAACGACAACTGATGGGATAATGTGGAATGGTAGAAGCATATGATTAATAATATAATAATCAAAATAAAACGTGTAAAATAAACAATAAAACTTGTGTAAGATAATCGGTTTGTACGGATGCCTAATATATATATATATAAAATATCGAACATTGAAAAATCAACAAATTTGTGACTATATGTGTTAACATGATTATGTGCAATTATTTTGTTATGTTTGGTTAATTCTTATGTGATACTAATTATTTATATAAATTAATTACCAGATGGCACACGCTGGTAATGAACCCGATAATGAAGTTAATCAATCTGAGCATAACAATGAAGATCACTTTCTGAATAGGCAAGATATCGAGAATATCGTTGCTCAGGGGATAGCCAATGCTATTCCAGCAATACTTGCTGCTGCTAGAAATCCAGTTGAACCTCAACAAATTATTCCTAGCAAACGCACACACAGTGATAACTAGTTTAATACCCGTCCGGTGGACGGGTTACGCTCACAACGTAACAAACAAAAATAATGTATATTGATGGTGTTTCGGTTTGCTTCTCCTTTTCTTCTTTTCCATCTCCTATTTGAAAAAGTTAGAACCGTCTAACTTTTCCTTTTCTTCTTTTCAAACCACTAAAACTCATTCTCAAAACACATTATCCAAACACTACAAAAATGAGCTATTAACTTTTAAGAAGTCAAAAACTTAAAAGGAGCTCAAAATAAGCAATCCCAAACACCCACATTAAGTGGACACAAGTCTAAACAACATTATAAACAAAAGCACCATTTTTAATTTATAAAAGGAAAACGAACGTGAACAGTGTACAACCACACAACAATATAAAATCAAACATGATGTCATATTAATGCAAAAGTAAATGGTAGGCAAAACATATGTATTGGTACCGTACAAAAACATGGACAGAAAGTGTAATAACATTCAAACATGGTTTAAGCAATAAACACGTAGCCTAATTAACACATATTAGAAGTGTTTTTTTTTAATCTGATTTACTGACCTTTGTACTTGGTGACTGTTGTTGATGTGATTGCAATGATATCTCTGGTACCTGTTGCGGCTCCGATGAGATCAACTTTTTTCTAGCCACAAAGTAATTTGAAGCGTATTTTCTCTATGGGCATGTCTATTCACACACTCATGTTGTCTATCCACACACCCCCCAGTGTCGAGCTGTGATCAGAGTGCGACGTTTTGGTCCGGTCAACCAGACAAAGACTGACGGGTGTCTGACGGGTCTGGTGACCAGACCAAAACGCTGAGCTTTGTCCGCGTTCTGGTCCTGTCAACCAGACAAAAGACTGACACCCGGTCAGTCTTTTGGCTGGTTGACAGGACGAAAACGCGGCCAAAGCTCGGCGTTTTGGTCAGGTCAACAGACCCGTCAGACACCCGTCAGTCTTTTGTCTGGTTGACCGGACCAAAACGCCGCGCTCTGAACACAGCTCGACACTGGGAGGTGTGTGAATAGACAAAATGGTAGGTGGGGGTGTGTGAATAGCAAGACCCTTTCTCTATTCATAAATGAAAATATTATTAATTGTTAATTGACTTTGTGTAAAAGCTATCATGAATGCTATATACGTTTGAACCTGTCATCCTTTATGTGGATCTCCCTTGGCCTTTTGCCCGTTCTTGTAGTCATTTGTGAGTTCTTTTCGACTCCGACTCGACCAATGTAATATGTAAGTATTGGTGTTAGATTATAAGCCATATCATTACCAGCTTTATATATATATGGAAGGTAGGTTATTTGTAACTGTAAGTAGTTTGGGCAGCTTTGTTCGACCTTTCAAGTTCATCATAGGTGGCATGGAGGATTCTCTAGTGTATAGAAAATGAGGAAACCAATCAAGATCATAAAAGGTATAATTTTACACTCTAATACAGATTAAAACAAACTTAATGACCTGTAGGTAATTTGGTTTTAAAGACACAATTTACTGCCATCACCAAATGACTTACCAAATGTTAAATTACTCAGTAACACAATACGAAAAAGGCTTAAATAGATCAACACCATAAAAGCTACCTGTAACAACCCTCCAGAAAACCGACACCCTCGAATAACTTCCGACATCCTAAATATATTTTACAGACCCTAATATGTCTTATATTACACCCCGTATGTGAAAACCGAGCCCGGATTATATTATAGTTTATTAAAAATAAATAAAATCTGAAATATGGGGCTGAGGCGGGCCGCGTAGAACCCACCTCAACTCTTACGCGGGCGGTATCAATGCAGGAATTAACTTCGCTGACTTCTTTAGTTGAAGCGGGCCGCATAAGGGTTATGCTTAGTTAACGCGGGCCGCGAGAGACCATGAAACGCGGATACACCCAGAGGCTGACACGTGTCGTCATCGTGGCGGTCTAGAGGATGACCGGGACAAGCTATATGGTTGACCGTGTGTTGACGCGGGCCGCGTAAGGCGTCGCCTTACCTTACGCGGGCCGCGACAGAACGAGATTCAGCAACTATATAAGAAGGCCGTCGGGTTTCACTTTCAATCGTTCATTCTTTCTTTCAATCTCGAAATTCTGAAAGTATTAAGCATTATAGTCGGGTATTATACCCCTAATTAGCGAGGTTCTGCTCCGTTGTAAGTATTATAACCCCGGTTTCATAATAATTACGCTGCCCGATTGATTTAGGGTTCCGTAACAACTGTCGTGGTTCTGCCCGACGTAGTTGTTGGAATACCGTCTCGGGGAGGGTATCATTTATATTCTTTAAAGGGTTATGATACTAACCAATGTACATTTGTATAAATTATAGATTATATCCAGGAAACCCTTACGAGAAGCCTAAGATAGCAATGTGAGTAATCTCCTTTTTGTGTCAACTATTTTTATAAAACCACAATTGTTTATATCATATTACCAGTATGTGAGTCGTGTAATTCTTCAATTATCGCCGGTATTATGGGGTTTTGTATACATTACTTGATAACGTTCACAATTGGACGACGAGTAGCCAATGTGTGATATGACCATAGCCATAGATACGGTCGAGTGGCAAGTACTGAATGGGTAATTGTGTAGATATAAACATTGTAATCGCTCTCAATGCTGTGGTAATTGATAAAACTCATTTTGATTAAATTAGGATTCACTCACCGGTATTTCCCGCTGACAAAATATTTTTAAAACATGTTTCAGGTAACACAATGTGAAAGCCAACTGGGAAAAAGCCAGCTCGAGAGCACTGACAGCTTGGAAAATAAGTGGCTATAAAAGTTATCTAAAACACGATGTTTTAAATTCAATAAAATAGGGTTTGTCCCTATAAAAGTATTGTAATAAGAAACTTGGGTTTTACCCATGTGGTTATTAATATAAAATATGGTGGTTTTACTCTGATAAACATTTCCTAACTACGGTCCTGATGTAAATTCCGCTGCCAAATTAATTGACTGATACCACCAAAACTCTGAGCTCGCGTCCGCCCGTTCCCGGGACAGATAAGGGATCGGGGGTTGTGACAGAAGGTGGTATCAGAGCCAAGCCACTGGTCTAAGCCAAAGAAGTGTTCTGCTGACACTTAAAGTTATATTTTGTTAGGAAATAAATTATGGAAATACTTGCATAACTGTAATTATTGTTATGTGTTATTTGACTATTTGGTAGTTTACAGCATGAGTAAGAAAAGAATTTCGGACATCTATCATAAATTAGATAGCTCATCAATAGAAAAGGGAAGTTCATCTCAAACAAATTCCTCAAGATACTCAGCAGATACTGAGGAGGGAATATTTTTCCGTAAAGCACAGTTTGAAAATCCACTTACCCCTAGTAAAAGAAGCTGGATTCTTAGAAAAAGTCAAGAGAATATGAAAAAGTCTTAGGAAACCCAGAAAATAGGCAGTAACCCACCTTGGGAAGATAAATTAGACGAAAAATGGGCAAATCTCTACATGTTAGCTACTGTAGCAATAAATGCTAACTTATAAGTTAAATCACAAAACCAGTTCTAGCACCTGCGACACTTACAAGCCGGAAACGTTAAACTATTAAATAAACCGTTAGTATAGATTCAAAAGTTCAGTTGTAATCTAGCAATAGTTGTTTTAAATAAATTTTAGAAAATTTCTAAATTACCATTTTGTTATTTTGTGATTTACAAAATTTTAACTTAGAATGTTGTGTGTTTCTTCATAAATGCAAAACTTAGGAGCCTATCCAGGTATGAATCTTTTAGAATCCCTATTACTATGATGTATACCTTAGGGAAAACTTTAGAAGATCCTTATCAATTTCAGACACCTATACCCCATATCAATAACCTGCACCCCAGATTCCGAACCCAGTCCTAGAACCTGTACCCCAATGAGTGCAGAGAATGTACAAGAACTTAGTACTTTTGGGGAAGAAATTCTAGAAAATAGTAAGAGAATGAGACAGGTGGGAGAGCGTCTCGCATGAAAATACGATAAGCGTAATATGAATTTCTGGATAAATCCATATCTGTAGATATGATGGCAGAAACAGTAATAGTAATAATAATAATAAAATAAAATAAATATGTGTACGGATGCCTATTATTATTTATTACAGTCGGTATTGTAAATTTTAATTTCAGTACTAGTATGTAATAGATGAATAGAGTAAAATCGCAATGATCGACGCTTTTGGCTAAATTGCGTATCATGTGATTTACTATATTAAATATTATTCTATGATATTAATATTTGGTAGATGTTTAAAAATTCAGATGGCCGACGAAGTAAATCAAGGAAATCTGAATAATGATAACCAGAGTAACATTAACTTGGTTAATGAGATACCTAGCATCAATAACAATGGAAACCAAGTGGATAATAGTGCTATTCAACACATAGTAGCACAAGGAATTATAGATGCAATGCCATTTATTCTTCAAACTGTTAAGGATGCTGATAACAAGAGTAAACATAGCAGTAAGCGACCAATTGAACCAGAACCCAGCGTGAACAATGGACCCTTACTTCAAGCACCCATTCCCAAAAGAAGAAGAACCATGCCTTATGGTTGTTCTTACAAAGAATTCTGGTCCTGCAAACCAATGGAATTCTCGGGCAACGAAGAGGCCATTGCAACCCTACGCTGGATAGAAAAGACTGAGGCAGTCTTAAGAATAAGCAAGTGCGCAGAAGAAGATAAAATATTGTTTGCTTCTAATCTGTTTAAGAACTCAGCCTTAGAATGGTGGAACACTATCCTCCAAACTAAGGGAATTGATAAAACTTACAATATGGAATGGGAGGAGTTTAAGGACAAGGTGGAAAGGAAATTCTGCCCTCCCAATAAAAAGGAACAGATAGCAAATAAATTCCTAAACCTTAGGATAACTGGTGTAGATAGTAAGGGATACACTAAAATATTCTTCGAATATGCTAGAATAGTGCCAACTCTTGCTTCACCAGAACCAGTGTTAATCTCCCGTTATATCTGGGGATTAATTGGAGAGATAAGACATGTAGTCAAGGCAGCTAGACCTCAAACTATAGAAGAAGCTGTAGAACTAGCAAATACCTTGACTGATGAATTAGTCCGTACCCGAGAAGAAGATCAGAAAAGGAATCTAACCCAAAAGCTCACACAAGAATTTCGTTCTGGAAATTTTAATCGTGAGAAAAATATAGATTCTACCTCTGCACCCTACTGTAGATATTGCAAAAGAAAGCATTCGGGAAGATGCTCCATGTACTGTAACTTCTGCAAAATATCGGGACACCAGGAAGAAGACTGCAGGAAGAAAAACAGCAGGATATGCTATAACTGCGGAGAACCAGGTCACATCAAGCCAAACTGTCCAAAATTAGCTCCAGCTACGAACAACAAGAACATTAAAAATGCTAGAGCATTTGTTCTAACGGTAGAAGAAGCAAAGATGATCCCGGATGTGATCACTGGTATGTTTTAGTTAATGATATTTTTGCTACAGTATTATTTGACTCTGGTGCAAACTAAAGTTTTATTAATACTTCGTTTTGCAAATTTCTAAATCAGTCATTAACTAAACTACCACAAGTATGTCTAGTAGAGACAGTCAATGAAGAAACCATTAAGATTTCTGAAATCTTGCAGGGAGCAAGAATAGAAATTCTAAACCATAAGTTTATTACAAATCTTTACCCAATGAATCTGGTAGGATTTGATATTGTTTTAAGAATAGATTGGTTAATAGCCAATAAAGCCAGTACTTTATGTGATCAAAAGTCAATCCAAGTAAATTCACCAAAAGGTCAAACGATCACTTACCTTTCATAAGAATTTTCTTATAATAGTTATCACACAAGTATCAATGCTGCACCATTCGAAGCACTTTATGGACAAAAGTGCCAAACCCCAGTCTATTGGGTAGAAATTGGGGAAAAGCAACTATCTGGACCTGAGATAGTGCAGGAAATAACTGACAAGATCATTCAAGTCAAAAATCTCAAGCACAAGAGATTAGTTCTAGTCAAAGTGATGTGAGACTCCAAAATAGGACTTGAGTACACATGGGAGCTTGAATCTGAAATACAAAGAGAATATCCACACTTGTTCCAGTAGATCTCGAGGACGAGCTCTAAAAACAAGGTGGGGAGAATGTAACAACCCTCCAGAAAACCGACACCCTCGAATAACTTCCGACATCCTAAATATATTTTACAGACCCTAATATGTCTTATATTACACCCCGTATGTGAAAACCGAGCCCGAATTATATTATAGTTTATTAAAAATAAATAAAATCTGAAATATAGGGCTGAGGCGGGCCGCGTAGAACCCACCTCAACTCTTATGTAGGCGGTATCAATGCAGGAATTGACTTCGCTGACTTCTTTAGTTGAAGCGGGCCGCGTAAGGGTTATGCTTAGTTAACGCGGGCCGCGAGAGACCATGAAACGCGGATACACCCAGAGGCCGACACGTGTCGTCATCGTGGCGGTCTAGAGGATGACCGGGACAAGCTATATGGTTGACCGTGTGTTGACGCGGGCCGCGTAAGGCTTCGCCTTACCTTACGCGGGCCGCGACAGGACGAGATTCAGCAACTATATAAGAAGGCCGTCGGGTTTCACTTTCAATCGTTCATTCTTTCTTTCAATCTCGAAATTCTGAAAGTATTAAGCATTATAGTTGGGTATTATACCCCTAATTAGCGAGGTTCTGCTCCGTTGTAAGTATTATAACCCCGGTTTCATAATAATTACGTTGCCCGATTGATTTAGGGTTCTGTAACAACTGTCGTGGTTCTGCCCGACGTAGTTGTTGGAATACCGTCTCGGGGAGGGTATCATTTATATTCTTTAAAGGGTTATGATACTAACCAATGTACATTTGTATAAATTATAGATTATATCCAGGAAACCCTTCCGAGAAGCCTAAGATAGCAATGTGAGTAATCTCCTTTTTGTGTCAACTATTTTTATAAAACCACAATTGTTTATATCATATTACCAGTATGTGAGTCGTGTAATTCTTCAATTATCGCCGGTATTATGGGGTTTTGTATACATTACTTGATAACCTTCACAATTGGACGACGAGTAGCCAATGTGTGATATGACCATAGCCATAGATACGGTCGAGTGGCAAGTACTGAATGGGTAATTGTGTAGATATAAACATTGTAATCGCTCTCAATGCTGTGGTAATTGATAAAACTCATTTTGATTAAATTAGGATTCACTCACCAGTATTTCCTGCTGACAAAATATTTTTAAAACATGTTTCAGGTAACACAATGTGAAAGCCAACTGGGAAAAAGCCAGCTCGAGAGCACTGACAGCTTGGAAAATAAGTGGCTATAAAAGTTATCTAAAACACGATGTTTTAAATTCAATAAAATAGGGTTTGTCCCTATAAAAGTATTGTAATAAGAAACTTGGGTTTTACCCATGTGGTTATTAATATAAAATATGGTGGTTTTACTCTGATAAACATTTCCTAACTACGGTCCTGATGTAAATTCCGCTGCCAAATTAATTGACTGATACCACCAAAACTCTGAGCTCGCGTCCGCCCGTTCCCGGGACAGATAAGGGATCGGGGGTTATGACACTACCCTTCAATATTCTTAAAGTTTCAATAGCTTCCTCACAAAATCTCATATAAAGCATCAGCAAGTTATCAATGCTATCAAAACGCAATAGATATGTCAACTACAATTGCATACGAACCAATTGACTTAACCTTTTTTACAAACCACATTTGCAATTAGCAATACTTTGCACTCATTCTCAAAAATAATCACACCTCATTTTAATATAAAACATCTGAGTGTCAACAAAAATGCAAAATCCCAAATTATTCCAAAAGCAATAACATAGAACAACTAAATAGCTACGAACAATAATTTTTATTTGTACAAATTAGAAAGACTCTAAACCAAAAAGTGACTGTAGAATTTTATTCGCCTCTTGCACTGCCCTCGGACACACAAATTAGAAAACTATAGAATGGAATTGCCCCTTTTTTCACCTCTAATTGTCCCCAAAGCCCACCCAATTTCATTCTCTTGATCACTTAAGGCTTTCAAAATTCAATATGTACATACATAACAGATAACATCAAAAATTCAAGCAATACAGATCAAAGTAAATGAAAATGCACCTCCCAAAAGTAGTATCACAATGCAAAGAAGAGTATAAAAATTCAGAATTCGTTGAAAATAGAAAAGTGAGCCACGAACTATATATTAATAATTAGTTAGAGATGGCAAGATGGGCGAGATTGGTAATGGGTCAAAACGGGTTTGTGTTGGAACTGGTCATTCTTTGGTAGGGGTTGAAACAAATTTAGTTAAGTTGATTGTTAACATTATTTATAAATAATAAGTTAGTTCATGAGGATTTCAAAAATAAATTACAAGATCAATCTGAATCTTTGAATGAAAAAAGATTTAGGAAGGTTATATGCATAAATAAATGGCGACTTTCACCTGTATGACCAGTTCTATGCTTTTAAGATGCAACACAATCCATATCGACTCACTAATAAGAGCATGAATCCAATAGCCGCTCTATATTTACCAGAAGTTCAAGCTTGTAAGCATGACGGTGCTCAGTCGTATGAATCCTTTCCTTGCCGTAAAAAAAACTATAGAAAATATGTGGTTTTGAATAAGATAAAATTTGTTATATGAACATATTAATGACAGAAGCCAGTATGTGTATGTAAAATTAATGAACAACATACCTCAGAGCCATGCTCCATAAAAACGCCTCTTGTACTCCACCTCGTATCACTATGTAGCTATACCCACTTTGAAACAAAATTCAGTTAGATTATGCTAAAAGTTAAAAGATATGCTTGGTCATGACCTCAAAGTCAACATATAGAATAGAGGGATTGTAGTTCATGTTCAAAAGATCGGAATTCTTACCTTGACAGAATCCGTTGCAGCAACTCATCGCCCTCACATAACATGAAACACAGCCTTCAAGTCGACTTCTGCATTGATTTGATTTTACAAAGATATAATGTCATTAAAGGTGATTAAAAACTCATAATAAAGCAAATGTATAACAAAACTTACTCCATGACAGTATATAAAAATGAATCATCTTTAAAATGCATTACAGAATTTAACCACATTCTAGTGACCATTTAAAGCTTGTAACTTGTAAGATTTAACTTCTCATTTAGCATCTTTGCATCTTCAACAGCAATTGGATGAAACATCTGTCTTAATACAAAAACATACATATATGAAAAGGTTACCTATCATACTTGTATTTGTTATTCCCAACTATGTGGTTAAGCTTCCTTCAATCCTAATGGAGAACATCAAAAAAGCTCAAATGTATTCATCAACAACAAAAAATTTCCTAAACGGTTTTATTTATCAGGAACAAAAATAAGTAATGAGTTTAAAAATTTAATAAAGTGCTCCCATTTTTCACTAATAACTAATTCAATTTTAATATCTGATTAGTGAAATCCCACACCAATACAATTCAGTTTAATCTTTCAATGAAAACCAATTCAAATCCCACACTAACCCAACCCACCTTGAGGTGTACAAAAGTAACTTGTTTTACCCTGTACCCATTTTAATTAGTTTCCCAACCCACCCATCTGCACTCTTTACAATTATCAAAATCCTTACAAAATAAGTTTTTCAATGCAAGAATCTTTTGGAAACAAATAAACTGCGCCAAGTTATATACAATCATAATGTAAATTTGTGATGAAAAAGCTCCAAAACAGGAAATTAGTACCTCAGAGGTGAAAGCATGATCTTTTGAAACATTGAGAAGTTCAAGAGCTTTAAGTAAGGTCTGGTGCGGGATTGACATGCTCACGCTCATCACCAATGATAACATGATGGAAGAAGTCAGTAAGACCGACCGAGAGTTAAGATCATCAGCATTAGGGTTTTCAATGTGTGAGAAAATCTCGTGCGAAATTTTATACATCTTCTGTTCAATCAATGATCGAATGCTTCCACAACGCTGCTTCAACTGTAGGTGCGAATTTTTGGAAGTAGGCGTCTACATTTTATAAAACCAGTTGGCAACTGAATTGAACCCACGACCCTATTTTATAGGAGTCATGACATGTGAGGAAGATGGGCAGCAAAAAGTGGAGCTAATTGCCAATAAAAAAACCGCTGAGAACTGCTATAGCAGTTAAAAAATGGAGTTTAAGTGGAGATAATGGGTCTAAAAATAAGGAGAAAACTTGCAAGAGGAGTATAGATCATGGGCCTAAATTTTTGGAGCAAAACCACCCGCAGAAAACTGCAAATAACCTCCATTAGAGCGGTTATTTTTGCTAGTTTAAACGGCTGAGATTTCATCTCAACATGATCCAACGGTGGATATTGACTTGGATGGTGGTTAGACTTAATGGGTTCCATAGATATATATAATTTCAGTAATAGCATAAACGGAGGCGGCAACCATACTAATAATAATAACGATAATATACGGCAAGCCCCAGGTCTAAAAAGAATGAAAACTGCAACGCCTGGTTACACTTACAAGGAGTTTCTTGCCTGTAAATCGGCTGAGTTTGCAGGTAACGAAGGGGCAACTGCTGCACTGCGTTGGTTAGAGAAAACCGAGGCAGTAATTACAATAAGTAAATGTGCCGAGGAAGACAAGGTCATGTACGCGTCGCATCTTTTCAAAGAAGGGGCGCTAGAATGGTGGAATACGGTACTTCAAGCCAAAGGAAGAAATGTAGCCTATGCCATAAGTTGGGAAGAATTTAAGCAGTTAGTAGAAAGAAAATTCTGTCCCGAATACGAAAAGGAAAAAATGGCAAATAAATTCCTAAACCACCGGATGGTGGATGTAGACTGTCGAGGGTATACTTCGACATTCTTCGAGTATGCGAGAGTGGTACCAACCCTGGCTTCGCCAGAACCGGTGCTTATTTCCCGCTATATTTGGGGATTAATTGGTGAAATCCGTTACATTGTCAAAGCTGCAAGACCACGCACTATTGACGATGCTGTGGAATTAGCCAACACCCTAACTGACGGATTGGTACGCACAAGAGAAGAAACCCGGAAAAAGGAAGTAGCCCAAAAGATTACCCAGGGATTCCGTATGGGTAATCGAAGTAATTTCAAAAGGAAAGGAACAGGGCAATCTTCCACTGGTCCATTTTGCAATGCCTGCAAAAGAAAGCATTTTGGGAGATTCAAGGGGTATTGCAATTTCTGCAAAATTCCAGGGCATCAAGAAGAAGATTGCAGAAAGAAGAAAGCAACAGTCTGTTACAACTGCGGAGAAGCTGGACATTTCAGGCCAGATTGCCCGAAATTGGCCAAACCAGCTGACAACAAAGCCAAACCTGCAGAAGGAGCTACCAAGAAGAACGTAAGAGCCTTCCAGTTAACTACTCAGGAAGCAGAGTTAATCCCAGACATTATAGCTGGTACGTTCCTAGTTCACAACATCTATGCCAAAGTATTATTTGACTCTGGTACAAACCAAAGTTTTATAAATACTTCATTCTGTCAAGCACTTAACCTACCATTAACCAATCTTAGGCAGATTTTTACAGTCGAAACGGCAGATGGAAATTCTGTTAAAATAGATAAGGTTTTGCAAAATGCAAAGATAGAACTCTTAGGTCATAAATTCTCTGCAAACCTGTTACCTATGAAGTTAGCCGAATTCGATGTAGTGTTAGGAATGGATTGGTTAGTAACCAACCATGCTCGAATTCTTTGTGATAAGAATTCTATAGAAATTCATACGCCCATAGGAGAATTAGTGGTAATTACAGGAGATAAGCCACGAAAGCTGCTGAAATTCATTTCAATAATGAAGTTGGCCGGTTCTTCAAGAAAACAAGAAGTGGTGTGTATGATTTCAGTAATCATTAACACAAAAGGTAAAGAACTCAAAGAAATTCCAGTAGTTTCGGAATACCCAGAAATATTCCCAGAAGAACTACCAGGATTACCACCCAACAGGGAAGTTGAATTTAGAATTCATATAATTCCTGGAACTACACTGATAGCCAAGGCACCTTATCGGTTAGCACCTACCGAAATGTTGGAATTGAAAAAGCAATTAGATGAATTACTAAGCAAAGGATTCATACAACCTAGTTCATCCCCTTGGGGAGCACCAGTGTTGTTCGTAAAGAAGAAGGATGGTTTGATGAGAATGTGTATCGATTATAGGGAAATAAATAAGGTTACAATTAAGAATCGATACCCATTACCTAGAATTGATGATTTATTCGATCAACTTCAAGGGGCTAGATACTTTTCTAAGATAGATTTACGCTCTGGATATCATCAATTGAAGGTACAAGAAGAGGACATACCTAAAACTGCTTTCAAAACTAGGTATGGTCATTACGAGTTTACAGTCATGCCCTTTGGGTTAACAAATGCTCCTGCAGCATTTATGGACATGATGAATAGAATCTGTAAACCGTACTTGGATAAATTTGTAATTGTCTTCATAGACGATATACTCATTTATTCCAAAAGTCAGGAGGAACATTGTGAGCACCTGCATTTACTCTTAACCTTGTTAAGAAAGGAGAAGCTGTACGCCAAATTCTCGAAGTGTGAATTTTGGCTACAGGAGGTACAATTTTTAGGACACATGGTGAATCACGAAGGAATTCACGTAGATCCTTCTAAGATAGAAGCAATCACCAAATGGAAAGTTCCGCAGTCAGCTATGGAAATTAGAAGTTTTCTAGGGTTAGCCGGATATTATAGACGATTTATTAAGGATTTTTCCAAAATAGATGTACCATTAACTAAGCTAACCTGTAAAGCAGTTAAGTTTGAATGGGGACCCAGGCAAGAAGAAGCCTTTAGGATTCTGAAACAAAAGCTAACAAATGCACCAATTGTAGCCTTGCCAGAAGGAACAGAGGATTTTGAAGTATACTGTGATGCTTCTAAGCTAGGATTAGGATGTGTGCTAATGCAATGCAAAAAGGTAATTGCGTATGCCTCAAGGCAGTTGAAAAAACACGAAGAAAACTATACGACTCATGACTTAGAGTTAGGTGCCATAATTTTTGCCCTTAAGATTTGGAGACACTATCTGTATGGAAGTAAGTTTACTATTTATACAGATCATAAGAGCTTAAAATATATATTTGGGCAAAAAGAATTGAACATGAGGCAAAGGAGATGGATGGAAATCCTAAGTGACTACGACTGTGATATTCAATATCACGAAGGAAAGGCTAATGTAGTTGCAGATGCCTTAAGTCGTAAGTATCATGAAAAGCAAAGACGAGTTCGTGCTCTCAGATTAAATCTACAGTTAGATTTAATGAAGCAACTGAAGAACATTCAAGAAACAACAATTAAGGACGATGCTGAAGGAATGAAAGGAAGAATAAAAGAATTAGAACAAGGAAGTGATGGAATTTGGAGATTCCACAAGAAAAAGAATTTGGGTACCTAAACAGGGAGAATTAAGAAATAAGATTTTAGAAGAAGCCCATAAATCTAGGTATACCATGCATCCTGGTAACAATAAAATGTACCAAGATTTAAGGAATAATTTCTGGTGGATAGGAATGAAAAAGGATATAGCTAGATATGTTTCTAAGTGTCTTACTTGTTC
The DNA here is from genome assembly GCA_030545235.1 of Helianthus tuberosus. Lineage (NCBI taxonomy): Eukaryota > Viridiplantae > Streptophyta > Magnoliopsida > Asterales > Asteraceae > Helianthus > Helianthus tuberosus. The sequence goes on from CM060432.1 coordinate 145,445,552, forward strand.
ACAAGTTAAGGCAGAACACCAGAAACCTTCAGGTCTATTACAACAATTAGAAATGCCTGTCTGGAAATGGGAACTCATAACAATGGATTTTGTTACTAAGTTACCCAAAACCAGAAAAGGTAATGATGCGATTTGGGTAATTGTGGATCGATTAACCAAATCAGCTCATTTTGTACCCATGAAATAAACCTTTAGCATGGAAAGGTTGGCAAAGTTGTATGTAGATGAAGTAGTATCCTTACATGGAGTTCCACTCTCCATTGTATCGGATAGAGATAGTCGTTTCACTTCCCACTTCTGGACAAGTTTCCAAGAAGCAATGGGAACTCGACTAAAGTTAAGCACATCATATCATCCTCAGACAGACGGACAAAGTGAAAGGACGATCCAAACTCTGGAGGACATGCTTAGGGCATGCGTAATAGATTTTGGTGGAAACTGGGATGACCACCTACCTTTAATTGAATTCTCCTATAATAATAGTTATCATTCAAGTATCGAAGCTGCCCCATTCGAAGCACTATATGGACGTAAATGCAGAACTCCAGTTTGCTGGGCAGAAATAGGAGAAAGTCAATTATCAGGTCCTAAAATAGTACAAGAAACTACCAACAAGATTACTCAAATCAAAGAAAGACTAAAGACGGCTCGCGGTCGCCAGAAGAGTTATGCAGACAATCGGCGCAAGCCGTTAGAATTCCAAATTGGAGACAAAGTACTGTTGAAAGTTTCTCCTTGGAAAGGAGTAGTTCGATTCGGTAAGAAAGGAAAGCTAAGTCCAAGATACGTAGGACTATTTCCAGTAATCCAACGTATAGGACCAGTTGCTTATCGCTTACAACTACCAGAGGAGCTAGCTGGAGTACATGACGTATTTCATGTATCCAATCTCAAGAAATGCCTATCTGACAAATCTCTGGTAGTGCCTCTTCAAGATGTAGAGGTAAACGAAAAGTTAAAATTTGTTGAGAAACCTCTTCAAATAGAAGACCGTAAAGTCAAAATTCTCAAACACAAGCGATTAGTACTTGTTAAAGTCAAGTGGAATTCTAAGAGAGGACCCGAATACACTTGGGAGCTGGAATCGGAGATGAAGCGAAAGGATCCCTACTTGTTCCAGTAAATCTCGAGGACGAGATTTTTATTAAGGTGGGGAGGATGGAACAACCCTCATTAAAAAATTACTATTTCTTATGATTTATTTTCCAATAGGAAACCCTAATTGAGACCCCCAAGTGATTCTGTATAAACTCTAAAATTTTCAGAACAATCAGAATCAGGATCAGGGCCCCTAAAACTCAAGGGGGGTATTCCCTATTTACGATTATCCTAATAACTTGCTGTCAGAATCGAATTTTAAAAATCCGCTGACTCACCTGAGCTACAAACACACGGGGCTACTCTATAATAGAGTGGTGCCCCTCGCGTCACGCGACGCCTCGACGTGGACCCCTCGCGTCACGCGAGGGGGTCAAATTTCCAGTATAAATAGAGGGGTGTGGGACTTGCAATTTCGCGTTGGAATGACGTTAAAACTCAAATCGTACACTGAGTTATAGTCTATTTACTACAAAACACACACACAGCACGAAACGCTGCCGCAAAACAGGGTAATTACTCGATCACTGCTATGATTCAATGTCCGATCGATTGAAATCAATCCAATGGATGTTTAAGTGCTGCCCAAATTAGGGTTTATACTTTGTCATTCGTCGTGAATTCGATGGATGTTTAAGTATCGTGCTTTGTCATTCGTTGTGAAGGTTTCAATCTCGTGAGTTATCGTAAATGCTATATTAGGTACTGACCTAGTTTGTGTGCATGTTATTTAAATTAGGTTACAAGGCTAATCAGTAAGCTTAAACTCTGCCCGTATAAATCTGCAATGTGAGTCATTCTCTTTTATCAAAAGTATTTTACAATACTCCATTTTCAAAAGTTATAATTACAGGGAGTAAGTCGTGGTTATCTTAATCACTGGCTAGTGGGGTATTGTGCACATTACTAATTTCTCACGGGTTAGGCTAATAAATCCTAACAGTGATAAACGTCACTACTTGGGGTGGGACCCAATAGTGGTATGACCATCGTCACACGGGTGACAAGGCGCCAGATAAAAATAAGATAAAAGCCATTGTAATCGCTCTTATGCTGTAATTTATAACTATGTGTCATTTCGTGCAAAATGAATGATTCACCAGTATTTCCCCGCTGACAAAATATTTTTAAAACATGTTTCAGGCGACCTGCTATAAATCAAGGAAACGTGCTATGGAGCACTAACCAGATTGAAGAGGTGGCTCAGTTAAAATGAATAAACATGTTTTAATAAACCAGGGAATTTACTTGTGAAATTCCTCTATATTGTAAATTACGGGGTTTATCCCGCATTATGAAATAAAATAATCGGGCATTTTTAGTTTAAAAAGATCCTGTATAAAATCTTCCGCTGTCGCATCATTTAATAAATACCACGGGTTCCTGTCCCGCGGCTCCTGACCGGGTAAAATCGGGGCTGGGGCCGTGACAAGTATGGTTTCTCGACAAATGAAGTATTATCTGACATCATCTGTTCATCATTGTTCTTGAAGATGAAGATGAAGAAACGAGGGATTATTCTCTTTAATCTATTAAAACGATCATTGTCTTGAGAACCTGATTCTGATTTAAACAATGCACGAACCTGTATACAGTGGTGCCAATGTCCTACTACTACAATCCTTCCAACGCCTGATTCCGATACGGGCCCACAAGAGTTGAGCAAGATACATATGTTGAAACCGGTTTTACCTCATGAAAAGGAAAGAAACAAATTTCTTTAGAGTTAACATTCAGATTCAGGAAGCAGATGATTTTGTAGTGTTTGTTTGAGAAACTAACAAGGTAAACCTGAATTTTCAGATTTTTAGACACTTACTTGAACAGTTAGTAATGCTAGATGTCATTTTGGCTGAACCACTGTAACAACTCTCATCAAAAGTCATAATTATTATTATATTTAGTTCAATAGGAAACCCTAATTAAGACACCCAAGTGATTCTGCACAAACCCTAAAATTTTCAGAATTAGGAGAATCAGGATCAGGGCCCCTAAAACTCAGGGGGGGTAAAACCCTAGTTACGATTATCTAAATAAAACGCTGTCAAATTCGAATTTTACGAAACTGTCAAGTCAGCAAGGCTAGTTGAGGATGTGGCTACCCTATGGTGAATAGGTGGCCTTCGCATCACGCGAAGCCCCTAGGGGGACCCCTCGCGTCACGCGAGAGGGGTCAAAATCTGGCTATAAATGGAAGACCTTGGGACTTGATTTCTGGAATTAAAACGACGTAAAATCTCATTACGTACACTAAGTTATAGCAGAAACAGTCCCATAACACACACGATTCACGAAGTGCTGCCGCAAAACAGGGTAATAACTTAATCGCTGCTACGATTCATTGTCCGATCGATCAAAATATCCAATGGATGTTTAAGTGCTGCCCACATTAGGGTTATGCTTTGTCACTCGTTGTGAGGGTTTGATCTCGTGAGTTATCGTAAATGCTGTATTGATTACTAACCCAGTTTTGTGTGCATTGTTATTTAAATTAGGTTAACAAGGCTAATCCGTATACTAGACTCTGTCCGTGTTAAATCTGCAATGTGAGTCATTCTCTTTTTATCAAATTTAATTTCAAAAGCATGTTTATTTTCAAAGTTATAATTACAGGGATTAAGTTTATGTAGTCACCAAATTACAGCCGGTATGTGGGGTTTTGTATACATTACTTGATAAACTTCACCATTGGACAACGAGTTAGCCAAGGGGTGATATGACCATAGTCACAGACACCATCGGGCTAAAAGGCTACCAATGAATGTCGAGTGACAAATACTGTGGGTAGTTGGTTGATATCTGAAACATTGTAATCTCCCTTAATACTGTAAATTATAACAAACAGGTCGTTTTAGTAAATAGAATGATTCACTCAGTATTTCCCGCTGACAAAACCTTTTTCAAACATGTTTCAGGTGATCTGTTATGATTCATGAAAAGTGCCGTGACGCACTTCAAGCTTAAGAAAGTGGCTCATAATAAAATAAAGAAATTATGTTTTGTAACATAAAGATTTCCTCGTGAAATCATAGTATTGTAAATTATCGGGGTTTTTATCCCGAGTTGTGAAATAAAATAATTGGGAAAATTTAGCTTTAAAAAGATCCTGATGATAAACTTCCGCTGTTAAACTCAATTAATTAAATACCACGGGATTTCTGTCCCGCGACTCCTGAAACGGGTCAAACTGGGTCGAGGGTCGTGACAGAAAAAGGTGGTATCAGAGCCACTGAGTTAAGCTAATTAAGTATTTAAAAATACTTAATTTTTTTCCTGATTATTATTATGTGATTATGTGTTTTATTAACTGACTATTTGTTAGTTACAGTATGGGTAAACAAAAGCTTTCAAACATCTATCTTAAATTAGATAGGTCATCAAATGAAAAAGGAAGTTCATCCTAAACTCCTGAAGAAGGAATATTTGTTCGAAAAGCCCAATACGAGGAACCACTTTCTCCTGATAAAAGAAATTTGATTATTAGAAAAAGTCAGGAGAAATTAAAGAAATCCCGAGAAAAGAAAGTTAAAAAGGAAACCCAGAAATTAATCAGTAAATCACCATGGGAAGACAATTTAGATGAAAAATGGGCGGATCTTTATATGCTAGCCACCGTAGCAGTAAATGCTAATCTTTAAAATACTATGACTCCGTATTAGCTACTTTCAAGCTAGAAATATCATCTAGTAAATAAATAAAATTACAATAAAACTTAGTATGTTTAAATTGTCAAATTTTTCCTTTGTATTAAATTAGTCACAGAATATGCAATAATATTTGAGGTTTATCTGTAAAATTTGTTATAAAATTTTAATTTATTTTTACATATATGTTAAACAGCATGAATGAGTTATCTGGAGCCCTAGAGAATCTCAACCTTTACCCTGTAAACATAGAAGTTTCTAAAGAATTTACTGGGTACTTTCCTGATGTGGAACAACCAATAGAATTCAACGCTCCACCTCTGGAAAAGCCAAAACCCAAGAAAAGAAAGAGATTCGTATGGGGGAGGCGTGTACATAGGAAAAAACCAGCTAAGAGACTTCCTAAAATAAACAATCCCTTAGAAAAAGGAAAAGAAATTGAAACCGGGGAAAGTTTGTAACACCCCGAAAATATAAAACTTTATATTGTAATTATAAAGTATAAATAGACGAGAAATTATTAACTAGGAACTTTTAACCTAGTTAATTACAAGACTAGAAATAGCCTATAATAGGGTTAAAAACTACTAAATAATATGTTGAAGAAAGTTGAGGGACCTTAGTTGTTAAATGTGTAACTAAAATAGATAAAAAAAAAATAATAAACCAAACACCCCATTTGAGGAGTGCTGGTCGACCAAGAAGGAGCAGGGGGCGACACCCCCATATTCAAAACCCTAAAACTTCCTAAAATCTGCAAATTTAAGTCTCAATTCAAGTTGAAATCGGAATTTGAACCTAGAATTGTGATCCTCATTGCAAGAGGATTCTAAGGTATGTAAAATTTGATGAAATCTCTTTACTTGAATTTCTCATGATTTTGGAAAGTCTGAAGATTTATGTTGCATGTGTGTTATGTGGTTAGATTAGAATTGATATGGTGATTAAAAGTAAAACCTAGCCAAGTTCATGTGAAATCATGACCAAATTCAGGAAATTTCCATGAACACCTTGAAGGTGGGTTGTGGGTTTTACATGATGATGATGAACACTAGGGTTAGAGTGATTATTCTAATGCAATTCGATTTTAGAAGGTGATTTCAGAAAAGTATGATGTTTAAATGCTATATGATGACTTTATTGAAGTTAAGTTAACTAATTAGCAAATTATAAACATGAATGTTAATGATGTAGAAATTCTGCCCTCATAGTGTTTGTAGAAATGCCTCAAAGAAGGCTTAAAAATAGAAATTCAGAGCTTTAACGCATAAGTATGATGTTTCGGTATATTATGCAAAATGAGGTCTAAAGAGAGTTCTAAACATGTCTTGAATTGAACTCTATAGGACAAGATACCGGAACGTCGAGTGGACAAGCCGGTGGTGATTCGCGGTTGAAGGGCGTGCGTTAAGGTATGTAACTTGACCCGTTACATTTAGTAGATTGGATGTTTATATAATGTGTACTTGAATTTTTAAATGAGAGTCGTTTGAATTAAGTGATGGAGTCGCTATATTGAATGATTGATAAAACTTGGTTTGAATTCGATGGTAGTTGTCATATAGGAGGATTCCTTAGACGAGCCAAACGGGTCGGATAATCAAGTAAAGCATGGTTAATGCTCCGGGACATAGTCGATTGTTCTTTGATATTGGTTATCTTATAACATGTTAGGAATATGAGACTTGATGTAGTGGGATGTTAGAAAAATCGAAATCTGAAAGTTGAATTTGTGTAAAATGAATAAAACAACAAAACATGGATTTCCAGGCACTACCGTAAATTACGGTAGTACCGTAATTTACGGTAAAGGCCAGATATGTTACGGTGTGGATCTCCTGGTTTACGGTGACCAAATATTTCCAGGACTCACCGTAAATTATGGTGATACCGTAATTTACGGTGGATCCAGAATAGTTTTTATACTTTTGTTATTCCCAATGTGATATAACAACGTCAAAACTAATGTTTTTAACGTTTTTTTATCATAGGTAAATTGGTGGATCTTACGGGTGGCGATCAAGTGATTAATGAAGAACCGAACACTACATTTTGAAGCTTCCGCAAATGTTTTTATCATACTTAGATTTTGTTCATGGGTTGTAAACAATTAATTAAACAAATGTTGAAATTTCCAACCTAGTCATTAGATGACTAAGTTTTATGTCACTTATTAAACTTATATTAATCTATTATCTTTTGGTATAAATTAGTGATTAATTCAAGTATAAAATTAAGGGTGTTACAAGTTGGTAATCAGAGCCAGGTTGTCAAGAAGTGTTCGGTTCAAGCTTGATCAAGCATCCGGTAAGAGTTAATCGTTTAAGTAGAAATTAGAGAATATAGAAATAAATCATGAACAAATATGCATGAAAAGAGCGTGTAAGCTCACTCAAATACAAGAAATGCATGAAACAAGAATAATTAAATCAAGTTATGAACTTGATTGAATTGAAACAAGAATAATTAAATCAAGTTATGAACTTGATCGAATTGAAACAAGAATGATTAAATCAAGTTGTGAACTTGATTGAATCAAAACAAGAATGATTAAATCAAGTTATGAACTTGATGAAATAAAAACAAGTAAAGCATGTGTTATAAATGGAATGTTTAACAACTTATGTAAACATTTCAGAAATAGAGATGGCTGATAAAGGTAACGATGATGCGGTGCCAAGAGTCACCGAACAAGTGAGGGAAGTGATTGCCGAAGAGGTTGGAAAGGCGATCGAAAACAGTTTGTCGAGCTTTATTGGTAAAATTCAAAACACAGTTTTATCAATAGTAGAAGATAGAATCAAGAAACTGGAAGATGATTCAAATGTAGCAAAGGAAAAGCATGGTGGACGAAAGCCTTGTTCATACAAGGAATTCATGGCCTGTAAACCACCAATATATAATGGGGAGGTTGATCCAATTGTGTGCCAACGATGGCTAAGTGATATCGAAGGAGTATTCGAGAGAACTCATTGTGATGAAAACGACTACGTAGCTTATGGTACGGGTCAATTAAGAGGTCAAGCGAAAGACTGGTGGGATAACAAAAAGAAGGAGATTGGAAGTGAAGTGGCTAAGGCCATGACATGGGAGGAGTTTAAGACGCCATTTCTTAAACACCATAGTCCCAAAGCGGTCATAAATAGAATCAAGGAAGAGTTCATGCAACTCAGACACAATGGTGAATCCATAGACAAGATCACGGGGATGTTTATGGACAAGATAAAGTTCTGTGATGATTTGGTGACAAACGAAGAACAAAAGGTCTATTACTACCATAACATGCTAAGTGCGGAGTATAGAGAGTTCATAACCCCTTCAAAATACGAGACCCTTACCGAGATTGTCAATGTTGCTCGGGAAAGGGAGATCGAATTGAAAAAGAGCATAGAACGGGGTGAACGAAGGGCACAAGATGTGAATCCAAGCCCTACTAAGAAGGCACGAACGAACGAAAGCGCAAAGAAATCTGATAGGAAAGGCGGGTCGCCAAGTTGCAGAATCTGCGGGAAGGGTCATAAAGGCGAATGCCGTTACAAGGATAAGCCTTGTCCCATATGCAAGAAAACAGGACATATGGCTATATCATGCCCGGAGAAAGTGACGGTTTGTTACAATTGTTATCGAACGGGTCACAAGAAGTCGGAATGCCCGGAACTGGTTGGAAAGAAGGATGGGCAGGAACCGAAAGGTGAAGCCCCGAAAGCAAAGGCAAGATCTTTTCAACTAACCGCCGCAGAAGCAAAGGTTGAACCTGACGTGGTCTCAGGTATATTTGCTGTAAATTCAATTCCTGCACACGTGTTATTTGATACGGGTGCGAATAAATCCTTTGTTTCATATGGACTTATTCGACATCCTTCATTTATTCTAACAAAATTACCTGTGCCTTTAGAAGTAGAGATAGGTAATAACAAAAGCTTTATTGTTTGTGATGTATGTGAAAATTGTAAACTGAGCATCGACGATGAAGAATATTTGATAAATCTAATCCCGATGTCGATGGGAGAATTTCAAGTAGTCGTTGGGATGGATTGGCTATCTCGACATCATGCAAAGGTCGTGTGCTTCCGTAAAGAGATAAAACTAACATCTCCGAGCGGGAAACACGTCACCATTTATGGCGAAAAAGGAGGCAGCCCCATAGTATGCTCAATGTTGAAAGCTCACAAGCTAATGAAGCGAGGATGCAAGGCATTCATAATATACGCTAATGAGCCCGAGAAAGAATCACGAAAGATTGGAGATGTACCGGTAGTACGAGATTATGAAGATGTTTTTCCGGAAGATTTACCGGGGATACCGCCTGAACGGGAAGTAGAATTCGGGATCGAATTGATTCCGGGCGCGAAACCCGTAGCAAAAGCCCCGTACCGACTTGCACCCTCGGAATTACAAGAGTTGATGTCCCAAATTCAAGACCTGCTTGACAAGGGATTCATAAGGCCGAGTGTGTCTCCTTGGGGCGCACCGGTGTTGTTCGTAAGAAAGAAAGATGGGAGCATGCGCATGTGTATCGATTACCGGGAGTTAAACAAACTCACGGTAAAGAACCGATACCCGCTCCCAAGAATAGATGACTTATTCGACCAACTACAAGGTGCGAACTGGTTCTCAAAAATTGACCTTAGATCGGGGTATCACCAATTAAAGGTCAAAGAAGAAGATGTGCCGAAGATGGCTTTCCGCACGAGATACGGACATTACGAATTCCTCGTGATGTCATTTGGGCTAACAAACGCACCCGCGGCTTTCATGGACCTCATGAACCGGGTTTGCAAACCAATGTTGGATAAGTCGGTCATCGTATTTATCGATGATATCTTGGTGTATTCAAAAAGTGAAGCTGAACACGCACACCACCTACAAGAAGTGTTAGAGACACTTAGACGAGAGAAGTTGTATGCAAAATTCTCCAAATGTGCCTTTTGGTTACGAGAGGTACAATTTCTCGGCCACGTCATAAGTGCCGACGGAGTATTGGTGGATCCGTCAAAGATAGAAGCTGTGTCAAAATGGAATATTCCGAAGAACCCTTCGGAAATTATAAGCTTTTTGGGGCTTGCGGGGTATTATAGGAGATTCATTCAAGATTTCTCCAAGATTGCGTCGCCGCTAACAAAGCTAACACGGAAGAAAGAAAGGTTCATTTGGGGTGCTGATCAAGAGAAAGCGTTTCAAGCGCTAAAAGAAAAGTTAACTCAAGCTCCGGTATTGACATTGCCGGACGGAGTTGAAGACATGGAGGTTTATTCGGATGCTTCACTATCGGGACTCGGTTGCGTGTTGATGCAACGGGGCAAGGTAATAGCCTATGCCTCGAGACAATTGAAGATACACGAGAAGAAATACCCCACACACGATCTCGAGTTGGCGGCGGTAGTGTTTGCATTAAAAATATGGAGGCACTACTTGTATGGGGTAAAGTGCACCATATTCACCGACCACAAGAGTTTGAAATACTTCTTCGATCAGAAGGAGTTAAATATGCGACAAAGGCGATGGTTGGAAACGGTGAAAGACTACGATTGCGAAATACGTTATCACCCAGGAAAGGCTAATGCGGTGGCGGATGCTTTGAGCAGAAAAACGGATTATGTCCCGATACGAGTAAGATCGATGCAACTCGTAGTAACCTCGGGTATACTTGAACGTATTCGAGAGGCGCAATTAGAAGTAGTAAAAGAAGAGAATTGGAAGAAAGAAAGAATAATTGGTCAGTTGAAAGATTTGTCGGATGGGAATCACGGGTTAAAGACTCGATCCGGAAGGATATGGGTCCCACATACCTGTGGAGTGAAGGCGCTTCTACTTAATGAAGCTCATAAATCCCGTTATTCAGTTCATCCGGGTGCGACCAAGATGTACAATGATTTGAAACAAAATTATTGGTGGCCCGGAATGAAGAGGGATGTGGCGAAGTATGTGGAAAAATGCTTGACATGTTTACAAGTCAAGGCGGAGCATCAGAAACCATACGGCAAACTCCAACCGTTAGAAATTCCGGTTTGGAAATGGGAACATATCACAATGGGCCTACTAACCAAGTTGCCTAAAACGAATCGTGGTTTCGATGCCATATGGGTAGTGGTGGATAGATTGACGAAAAGTGCTCACTTCATTCCGATTCGTGAGACTTATACGTCAGAAAAGATGTCAGAAGTTTATACCAATGAAATCATAGCACGTCATGGGGTACCGGTGTCCATCGTGTCTGATAGGGATACCCGGTTTACTTCGAATTTCTGGCGAGATTTCCAAGAGCAAATGGGGACCAAATTATTCATTAGCACTGCGTACCATCCTCAAACGGATGGACAAAGTGAAAGAACGATACAAACATTGGGGGACATGCTACGGGCGTGTATAATCGACTTTGGAGGCAGTTGGGATGTACACTTACCGTTAGTCGAGTTTTCGTATAACAACAGTTACCAATCTAGTATTAAGATGGCACCATACGAAATGCTTTACGGTAGGAAGTGTCGAACCCCGGTATGTTGGGGTGAAGTGGGTCCACGTGAACTCGCCCACCAAGATATAGTACGAGCCACGAATGAAAAGATCGATAAAGTTCGGGCACACTTGAAAGCGGCTCAAGACAGGCAAAAGGCGTATGCTGATAAAAGGAAAAGGCCGATTGAATTCCAAGTTGGTGACATGGTCATGCTAAAAGTCTCCCCATGGAAAGGTGTTATTAGATTCAGAAAAAGGGGGAAGCTAAGCCCAAGGTTTATCGGACCATTTAAAATTATCGGGAGAGTTGGCAAGGTAGCTTACCGCCTTGAATTACCGGAGGAGCTAAGTGGAATCCATGGCACGTTCCACGTGTCGCAATTAAGAAAGTGCCTAGCAGACGAAACGGCCTATATCCATTACGATGATATCGAGGTGGATAATAGTCTGAATTATGCGGTAAGGCCGGTGGAGATTTTAGACAGAAAGGTCAAACATTTACGAAATAAACAAATTGACCAAGTCAAAGTCAAATGGGAGCATAGGAAAGGTTCGGACACTACATGGGAGTCCGAAGAGGAGATGCGACGTCTTCACCCTACATTATTTGGTATGTACTTCGGTTTCGGGGACGAAACCCTTTTTAAGGGGGGTGGACTTTTAACACCCCGAAAATATAAAACTTTATATTGTAATTATAAAGTATAAATAGACGAGAAATTATTAACTAGGAACTTTTAACCTAGTTAATTACAAGACTAGAAATAGCCTATAATAGGGTTAAAAACTACTAAATAATATGTTGAAGAAAGTTGAGGGACCTTAGTTGTTAAATGTGTAACTAAAATAGATAAAAAAAATAATAATAAACCAAACACCCCATTTGAGGAGTGCTGGTCGACCAAGAAGGAGCAGGGGGCGACACCCCCATATTCAAAACCCTAAAACTTCCTAAAATCTGCAAATTTAAGTCTCAATTCAAGTTGAAATCGGAATTTGAACCTAGAATTGTGATCCTCATTGCAAGAGGATTCTAAGGTATGTAAAATTTGATGAAATCTCTTTACTTGAATTTCTCATGATTTTGGAAAGTCTGAAGATTTATGTTGCATGTGTGTTATATGGTTAGATTAGAATTGATATGGTGATTAAAAGTAAAACCTAGCCAATTTCATGTGAAATCATGACCAAATTCAGGAAATTTCCATGAACACCTTGAAGGTGGGTTGTGGGTTTTACATGATGATGATGAACACTAGGGTTAGAGTGATTATTCTAATGCAATTCGATTTTAGAAGGTGATTTCAGAAAAGTATGATGTTTAAATGCTATATGATGACTTTATTGAAGTTAAGTTAACTAATTAGCAAATTATAAACATGAATGTTAATGATGTAGAAATTCTGCCCTCATAGTGTTTGTAGAAATGCCTCAAAGAAGGCTTAAAAATAGAAATTCAGAGCTTTAACGCATAAGTATGATGTTTCGGTATATTATGCAAAATGAGGTCTAAAGAGAGTTCTAAACATGTCTTGAATTGAACTCTATAGGACAAGATACCGGAACGTCGAGTGGACAAGCCGGTGGTGATTCGCGGTTGAAGGGCGTGCGTTAAGGTATGTAACTTGACCCGTTACATTTAGTAGATTGGATGTTTATATAATGTGTACTTGAATTTTTAAATGAGAGTCGTTTGAATTAAGTGATGGAGTCGCTATATTGAATGATTGATAAAACTTGGTTTGAATTCGATGGTAGTTGTCATATAGGAGGATTCCTTAGACGAGCCAAACGGGTCGGATAATCAAGTAAAGCATGGTTAATGCTCCGGGACATAGTCGATTGTTCTTTGATATTGGTTATCTTATAACATGTTAGGAATATGAGACTTGATGTAGTGGGATGTTAGAAAAATTGAAATCTGAAAGTTGAATTTGTGTAAAATGAATAAAACAACAAAACATGGATTTCCAGGCACTACCGTAAATTACGGTAGTACCGTAATTTACAGTAAAGGCCAGATATGTTACGGTGTGGATCTCCTGGTTTACGGTGACCAAATATTTCCAGGACTCACCGTAAATTACGGTGATACCGTAATTTACGGTGGATCCAGAATAGTTTTTATACTTTTGTTATTCCCAGTGTGATATAACAACGTCAAAACTAATGTTTTTAACGTTTTTGATCATAGGTAAATTGGTGGATCTTACGGGTGGCGATCAAGTGATTAATGAAGAACCGAACACTACATTTTGAAGCTTCCGCAAATGTTTTTATCATACTTAGATTTTGTTCATGGGTTGTAAACAATTAATTAAACAAATGTTGAAATTTCCAACCTAGTCATTAGATGACTAAGTTTTATGTCACTTATTAAACTTATATTAATCTATTATCTTTTGGTATAAATTAGTGATTAATTCAAGTATAAAATTAAGGGTGTTACAAAGTTCGAGACAGCAGGAATTGGAGATAGAAGTAGGGGAAGATGCTAGACAAATGGGAATACAGTTCGAGGAATATTCTAAGCAAATAGAAATGGAGGTTGGAAAAGGTTCTAGACAAACTAAAATGGAAATTGGAGAAAGCTCTAAACAAACCCAGGAAATGACATTTCAGGAGGAACTAGATTTTATATTGACAAGCTGTGATACTATTAGGCCTGTCAATAATAATAATTTTTACTCTAATCCTATCGAAAATCAACTCCCTATAAATCTGGAACCAGCAATCCCAGAACCAATAATCCACACCCAACCTTTAGGAATGGATGAATGGTGGACAAATGATTGGCAATTCTAAAACCTTATCAACAGTCCTTATTCCTTTCTCCCGCAATTCGATCCAGAACCCCTACCAAATCCACCGATGAGTAATGAGAATATGGCTGAACTCCGCCATTTTGGTGAAGAGTTGATGGATGCTGGGAATAGGATCCGAGAAATAGGAGGACAAATTTCATGGAAATATGATGAGAGGGAACATCGTTATTAAAAATGCAAGTTGACGAGGGAGAAATGGGTTATGAGTCTGTATTTGTATAATAACCGTAATATTAATGAAAATCAGTATGTGTGAAATAAACAGTAAAACGGTTGTATATAGAAGCATAATATATAAATTTAGAAAATTTACAATTTTGTTTGTATATTTGTTTACGTGAGTATGTGCGATTAATTGTTATACTAAATTATTTCTTATTCTATATTAACTATTTAAATTAATTATCAGATGACAAACATTGGTAATGAACCAGTAAATGAAGTAAATCAATCCGAGCAAATTCAGGAAGAGCAATTATTAAATAGGCAAGATATCGAGGATATCGTTGCACAAGGAATAGCCAATGCTATTCCAGCAATCGTTGCTGCTGTTCAAAAACCTATTAAACCTCAATCAATCATTCATAGTAAACGTACACAAGGCGGCAACTTTAGTAATAGTATAAACGGAGGTGGTAATCATATTAATAACAATCATGATCTGCAAGCCCCAATTTTCAAGAAAATGAAAGCTGCAACACCTGGTTGCACTTATAAAGAATTCCTTGCCTGTAAACCAACTGAGTTTGCAGGTAATGAAGGGGCTATTGCAGCACTGCGTTGGTTAGAGAAAACTAAGGCAGTAATTACTATAAGTAAATGTGCTGAGGAAGATCAAGTTATGTATGCGTCGAATCTTTTTAAAGAAGGGGCGCTAGAATGTGGAACATAGTGTTACAAGCTAAAAGAAGGATCGAGGCATATGCCATGAAATGGGAAGAATTTAAGAATCTTGTAGAAAGAAAATTATGTCCCGAGTATGAAAAAGATCAAATGGCAAATAAGTTCCTAAACCATCGAATGGTGAATGTGGACTGTCGAGGTTATACTTCGACATTCTTCGAATATGCTAGAGTGGTACCAACACTGGCTTCGCCAGAACCAGTACTCATTTCTCGCTATATTTGGGGACTGATTAGCGAAATCCGTAACATCGTTAAAGCTGTGAGACCTCGCACTATTGACGATGCAGTGGAATTAGCTAACACCCTAACGGATGAACTGGTACGCACAAGAGATGAAAACAGGAAAAAGGAACTGGCTCAGAAAATTACCCAAGGATTTCGGGTGGGTAATAATAGCAACTTCAAGAGAAGAGGAACAGGGCAATCCTCAATTCCACCTTTCTGCAGAAATTGCAAAAAGAAACATTATGGAAGATGTAATGTAACCTGTAATTTTTGCAAAATGGTAGGACATCGTGAAGAAGATTGCAGAAAGAAAACAAGAGTCTGCTATAACTGTGGAGAAAATGGGCATTTTAAACCAGAATGTCCTAAATTGATCAAACCAGCAGACAACAAACCTAAGCTGGCCGATGGAGCTACCAAGAAGAATGTTAGAGCATTTCAGCTGACCACTCAGGAAGCAGAACTCATTCCAGATGTGATAGCTGGTACGTTCCTAGTTCACAACGTTTACGCAAAAGTATTATTTGACTCTGGTGCAAACCAAAGTTTTATAAATACTTTATTCTGTCAAGCTCTTAAGTTACCTTTAACCAACATTAGGCAGATTTTTACAGTCGAAACCGCAGATGGGAATTCAGTTAAAATAGATCAGGTTTTGCAAAAAGTAGAAATAGAACTTTCAGGTCATAACTTTTCTACAAACCTATTACCTATGAAATTAGCTGAATTCGATGTTGTGTTAGGAATGGATTGGTTAGTAGCCAACCATGCTCGTATCCTTTGTGACCAAAACTCTATAGAAATTCAGGCACCTACTGGAGAAGTAATCATGATTACAGGAGATAAACCGCGTAAACCCATGAAGTTCATATCAGTAATGAAAGTTGCTAGTTATGAACGAAAACAAGGAATAGTATATATGATTTCAGTAATCATTAATACTAAGGGTAAAGAACTTAAGGAAATTCCTGTAGTCTCAAAATACCCAGAGGTATTCCCAGAAGAATTACCAGGATTACCACCAGATAGGGAGGTAGAATTTAGAATTAATCTAATTCTTGGAACTACACCGATAGCTAAGGCACCTTATCGGTTAGCTCCTACCGAAATGTTAGAACTGAAAAAGCAATTAGATGAATTACTTAGTAAAGGATTCATACAACCTAGCTCATCTCCTTAGGGAGCGCCAGTGTTGTTTGTAAAGAAAAATGATGGTTCAATGAGAATGTGTATTGATTATAGAGAATTGAATAAGGTTACAATTAAGTATCGATACCCATTACCTAGGATTGATGATCTTTTCGATCAACTTCAAGGAGCTAGATATTTTTCTAAGATCGATTTGCGCTCTGGATATCATCAATTGAAGGTACAAGAAGAAGACATACCTAAGACTGCTTTCAGGACTAGGTATGGTCATTACGAGTTTACAGTCATGCCCTTTGGGTTAACAAATGCTCCTGCTGCATTTATGGACATGATGAATAGAATCTGTAAACCGTATTTGGATAAATTTGTAATTGTTTTTATAGACGATATACTTATTTATTCCAAAAGTCAGACAGAACATTGTGAGCATTTGCATGCACTCTTAACTTTGTTAAGAAAAGAAAAGCTTTATGCCAAATTCTCGAAGTGTGAATTTTGGCTACAAGAAGTGCAATTCCTAGGACACATGGTGAATCATGAAGGTATTCACGTAGATCCTGCTAAGATAGAGGCAATTACCAATTGGAAGGTTCCGCAAACAGCAATGGAAATTAGAAGTTTTATAGGTTTAGCTGGATATTATAGACGGTTTATTAAGGATTTTTCCAAGATAGCTGTACCATTAACTAAGCTAACCTGTAAAGCCATTAAGTTTGAATGGGGATCTAAACAAGAAGAAGCCTTTAGAATCTTGAAGCAGAAATTAACAAATGCTCCAATCCTAGCATTACCAGATGGGACTGAAGATTTTGAAGTATATTGTGATGCTTCAAAACTAGGATTTGGATGTGTGCTAATGCAACGCAAGAAGGTAATTGCGTATGCTTCAAGACAGTTGAAAAATCACCAGGAAAATTATACAACTCATGACTTAGAGTTAGGCTCAATAATTTTTGCCCTTAAGATTTGGAGACATTATCTTTACGGAAGTAAATTTACTGTCTATACAGACCACAAAAGTTTAAAATATATTTTTCGGCAAAAAGAGTTAAACATGAGGCAAAGGAGATGGATGGAAATCTTAAGTGATCACGATTGTGATATTCAATATCACGAAGGAAAGGCAAATGTAGTTGCAGATGCCTTAAGTCGTAAGTACCATGAGAAACAACGACGGGTTCGTGCTCTTAGATTAAATCTACAATTAGATTTAATGGAACAACTGAAGCATTTTCAAGAAACAGCAATAGAGGATGCTGCTGAAAGAATGAAATGACGAATAAAAGAATTAGAACAGGGAGATGATGGAATTTGGAGATTCCATAAGAAAAGGATTTGGGTACCAAAGCAGGGAGAATTAAGAAATAAGATCTTAGAGGAAGCTCATAAATCTAGGTATACCATACACCCTGGAAATAATAAGATGTACCAAGATTTAAGAAATAATTTCTGGTGGATAGGCATGAAGAAGGATATAGCTAGATATGTTTCTAAGTGTCTTACTTGTTCACAAGTTAAGGCAGAACACCAGAAACCTTCAGGTCTACTACAACAATTAGAAATGCCAGTATGGAAATGGGAACTCATAACAATGGATTTTGTTACTAAGTTGCCCAAAACCAGAAAAGGTAATGATGCGATTTGGGTAATTGTAGATCGATTAACCAAATCAGCTCATTTTCTACCCATGAAGGAAACCTTTAGTATGGAAAGGTTAGCCAAATTGTACGTAGACGAAGTAGTATCTTTACATGGAGTTCCACTCTCCATTGTATCAGATAGAGATAGTCGGTTCACTTCTCATTTTTGGACACGTTTCCAGAAAGCAATGGGAACTCGACTAAACTTAAGCACTGCATATCATCCCCAAACAGACGGGCAAAGTGAAAGGACGATCCAAACTCTGGAAGACATGCTCAGAGCATGTGTGATAGATTTTGGTGGAAATTGGGATGACCATTTACCTTTAATTGAATTCTCCTATAACAATAGTTATCATTCAAGCATTGAAACTGCCCCATTTGAAGCACTGTATGGAAGAAAGTGCAGAACTCCAGTTTGTTGAGCAGAAATAAGAGAAAGTCAATTATCAGGTCCAGAAATTGTGCAAGAGACGACCAACAAGATTACACAAATCAAGGAAAGACTGAAGACGGCTCGAGATCGTCAAAAGAGTTATGCAGACGATAGAAGGAAGCCATTGGAGTTCCAAGTTGGAGATAAGGTACTATTGAAAGTTTCTCCTTGGAAAGGAGTAGTTCGATTCGGTAAGAAAGGAAAGCTAAGTCCAATATACGTAGGACCATTTCCAGTAATCCAACGTATAGGACCAGTTGCTTATCGTTTACAATTACCAGAAGAGTTATCTGGAGTACATGATGTATTTCATGTATCCAATCTCAAGAAATGTCTATCAGACGAGTCTCTGGTAGTACCTCTTCAAGACATAAAGGTAAACGAAAAGTTAAAATTTGTTGAGAAACCTCTTCAGATAGAAGATCGAAAAGTGAAGTTTCTTAAACACAAACGACTAGTGTTAGTTAAAGTCAAGTGGGATTCAAAGAGAGGAGCTGAATATACGTGGGAGCTGGAATCTGAAATGAAGCGAAAGTATCCACACTTATTCCAGTAAATCTCGAGGACGGGATTTTTATTAAGGTGGGGAGGATGTAACAACTCTCATCAAAAGTCATAATTATTATTATATTTAGTTCAATAGGAAACCCTAATTAAGACACCCAAGTGATTCTGCACAAACCCTAAAATTTTCAGAATTAGCAGAATCAGGATCAGGACCCCTAAAACTCAGGGGGGTAAAACCCTAGTTACGATTATCTAAATAAAACGCTGTCAAATTCGAATTTTATGAAACTGTCAAGTCAGCAAGGCTAGTTGAGGATGTGGCTACCCTATGGTGAATAGGTGGCCTTCGCGTCACGCGAAGCCCCTAGGGGGACCCCTCGCGTCGCGCGAGGGGGGTCAAAATCTGGCTATAAATAGAAGACCTTGGGACTTGATTTCTGGAATTAAAACGACGTAAAATCTCGTTACGTACACTAAGTTATAGCAGAAACAGTCCCATAACACACACGATTCACGAAGTGCTGCCGCAAAACAGGGTAATAACTCAATCGCTGCTACGATTCATTGTCCGATCGATCAAAATATCCAATGGATGTTTAAGTGCTGCCCACATTAGGGTTATGCTTTGTCATTCGTCGTTAATTCGATGGATGTTTAAGTATCTCACTTTGTCATTCGTTGTGAGGGTTTGATCTCGTGAGTTATCGTAAATGCTGTATTGATTACTAACCCAGTTTTGTGTGCATTGTTATTTAAATTAGGTTAACAAGGCTAATCCGTATACTAGACTCTGTCCGTGTTAAATCTGCAATGTGAGTCATTCTCTTTTTATCAAATTTAATTTCAAAAGCATGTTTATTTTCAAAGTTATAATTACAGGGATTAAGTTTATGTAGTCACCAAATTACAGCCGGTATGTGGGGTTTTGTATACATTACTTGATAAACTTCACCATTGGACAACGAGTTAGCCAAGGGGTGATATGACCATAGTCACAGACACCATCGGGCTAAAAGGCTACCGATAAATGTCGAGTGACAAATACTGTGGGTAGTTGGTTGATATCTGAAACATTGTAATCTCCCTTAATACTGTAAATTATAACAAACAGGTCGTTTTAGTAAATAGAATGATTCACTCAGTATTTCCCGCTGACAAAACCTTTTTCAAACATGTTTCAGGTGATCTGTTATGATTCAGGAAAAGTGTCGTGACGCACTTCAAGCTTAAGAAAGTGGCTCATAATAAAATAAAGAAATTATGTTTTGTAACATAAAGATTTCCTCGTGAAATCATAGTATTGTAAATTATCGGGGTTTTTATCCCGAGTTGTGAAATAAAATAATCGGGAAAATTTAGCTTTAAAAAGATCCTGATGATAAACTTCCGCTGTTAAACTCAATTAATTAAATACCACGGGATTTCTGTCCCGCGACTCCTGAAACGGGTCAAACCGGGTCGGGGGTCGTGACAACCACTACCTATTACAGCACTGTATGAACCTGTGTTTTGAAAATATGCTTTGTTCTTCGTTTATTGGATCGTTCTAATAGATTAAAGAGGTTTTTACCATTTTTTACCATATGTATACGGGCCGTATACCGTTTATACGGCCGTATACTGTCGGTAAAAAACAAATTTACCGATCGTATACAATGTATACGATGATTGTATATGGGCCGTATATTGTTATACGGCTCGTATACTATGGGTAAAAAATGGTTTATTCTCTTTAATCTATTAGAACGATCCTTGTCTTGAGAACCTGATTCTGATTTAAACAATGGAATTTGTGGATCAACAGAAATAACTGAAAATAACTCGCCATTCTCTTGCACCTATATACGTTGATTGTGGATTTAACTTGCAAGAATTGTGTCCATCGCATGATAGAAGATACATATCGTCCGTTCAAGTTGAGCTTCCTGATCTTACAATTTGTTGAAAATTGTTGATTTCTGTTGGTTCAGATCTCGGAAGTACTAGCAGAAGAACCCGACACGTCTTCTGTGATGATTCGAAACATTTCGAATAACTAGCAGAAGAACCCGACACGTATTCTTCATAGCCATATTCCCAGTCACAAGTTGTTGATACATATCATCCGTTCAAGTTGAGCTTCAGTTGTGTACCCTTCAATCTTCTTGAGTATTTTTCTAACTTTATGCTTGCATCCACCACAGTGAATATTAACTTTGAGTGAAAGAGTTTGGAAACCGGACGGAATCTACGAAGAAACTGTTGGAATTTGTGGATTTCGGTTGGTTCAGAAACTTAACAAGAGAAGCAACTAAAAAAATACAATTGATTACTCGGTCGAATAATGGCCAATAATCCGTTCATAATCGTCGACGACGTCACTGGGGTTTTTTATTTTCCAGTTACCAGGCCTATCATCTCCATCTACGTTTGGTTTCCTCAACGAAGAACCATCTTTAATCTATTAGAACGATCCTTGTAACCATCAACCGGCTTTGAACGAGTGTAGAGCACTCGTAATCCTCAACCGGCTTTGGGTCCGTCGCATGATAGAAGATACGTATTGTCCGTTCAACTTGATATAGGAGAGTTGATGCAATTTTCCAAGCATTTTATCGTGTGTTGTAATTTTAATGAAGCAATGAAGATTGAATATGCAAACCGCATCCGTCTTCTGTTATGATTCGAAACATTCCGAATAACTAACAGAACCCGACACGTCTTCTGTGATGATTCGAAACATTCCGAATAACTAGCAGAACCCGACAATCACAAGTTTTTGATCTTTGGGTGGTGATTTACTCCCGAACAAACCATGCCCACCTTGACCAGAATAGATAAGTGTATCACTCGATCCACTTACATTCGAATAACGCTGAGAATCCACAACGCTTATGGCCAGATTCTTTCCTTCAATCTTGGCAAAATCAATGCCTGCTTGTTTTATTATCACGAAAGTACTGAACAACCGAGATAACAGCTCCGGTATTTATCACCAACTCATCTTTAGTAGTGTTTGTTTGAGAACCTGATTCAGATACACAACGGTCTCTTTGCTTCGTCCACTAGAACTATTTGTGTATGCATTCTTTTGGTAGTTAACAACGCTAATTAGAAAAAAATCTGTAAAATTAATCATATCGATTGCTATAGCAGGATGGATGTGACACACATAGATAGATAAGCTGTCACAGTTGTCAAGACTGTTTGTCGGGTTTCCAATGCTCACACAGGGTGATAAACAACGCTGATACGAACACATGTGTTTCGAAATAGGGTTTGTTCTTGGTTTAATGAAGTTACACGTAACATCTAGTTATATTCAGATTTAAACAATGCCCGCCTCAACTGAGATAACGGACATCCATCAAGCTCAAAAAGAAAACTTGTGTTTCCCATAGTCACAAAAGATTGTGGTTTGTATTTCGCATAGCCACCGTTTCCGTAGTAAAAAATGGTTGGGTTTGCACATTCAATCTTCAATACTTCATTAAAATACCAGTAGAAGAACCCGACACGTCTTCATGTAACGGAGAATGTTCTAGAAATTGAAGGAAAAGGAAAAGATTTGTTGAAATCGAATTTGACAACTATGACAGCTTATTAAAAGTAGCAATCACCTCCAATCATTTCCTGGTCAAATCACACACTATAAAGTTTAAAGTTATCGTGTGTTGTAGTTTGGAAAGATGACCGAACAGAGATCTGAATAACAAACTGTGGAGAACTTGTTTGTGTCGGGTTCTTCTGCTAGTTACTCGATCAACGGACTGATCGACAACGTTACTCTACTTGTGCTCCGATTTAAGCGGCGTGTTCCGATCAATGTTGTTAAAGATGATGAAGAGTTTAGAAACCCTAGAATGATGGTGTTTTTACTGGAAAAAACGTGATACTTGAAAAAACATCCTTATATACGGGCCGTATACAGTTATACGGCCCGTAAACATTTGGTAACATCAAAAACCTACCAAAATAATTCCATTGAACCGTATACGTTTTACAAATTGTATAAACGTGTATACGGCACGTATAACTATATACGGGCCGTATATAGTAAAATCAAAAAAACATTCTCTGCGCATTTTCCTATTCAAAAACATTCTATACGGGCCGTATATTTTGTATACGGGGCCGTATACACTAGAGATGTGAAAATAAGATATATGGGGTGTGGGAACAAGGGGACCCTATTTATATTTAGAGGACAGATACGGTACTAAGTGAAAGTTCCGTGCGTAGGTACGAAGTCACAAGAATATAACACATGCACTTCAAGCAAGGCTGTAATCGTTGATACCTAATCATATAGCGAGAGTACGTAATCATGTGGTGCTACGTAATTAAGTAATTGTGTATGATCACGTAATGCATACAAGTTCACGCAATGTTATAATTATTTTGAATATAAGGCATCTTATGTAATTACGTAATGTTATGTGATAACGTAATCACGTAATGTTACGTAATCACGTTATTTTTTATTTAAAAAATATAACAATACTATATTCAAATTAAAGAGAATAAAATGTTGGTTTAAAAGTCAACAATTGGAGTTATTCTTTTTTTTTTTTTTTACTCTTTTAGTCTTTGTTTTTGTTACGTGGTTGTAAGATTTCATAACAATTAATTGCGACAATTGAAGGGTGAAGTTCTTGTACAAATAATCTTAACATACTAAACATACAAATTGAAGGAAAACTCAAAAAGACAAGGTGGCATTTTTGTAATTATCAATAACTATCAAAGTTACTCTACAAATATACCTAAAAAAACCTAACCCCCCCCACCCCACCCAAAAAAAACCTAACCCCCACCCCCCAAAAACCTAAAAAAAACCTAACCCCCCACCCCCCCCCCCCCCCACCCAAGCTAAAATGCTAAAAACTAAACCCCCAAAAAACCTAAAAAAATAAAAAAAAAAAAAAAAACACACACACAAATTATTTTATTTTATTTTTTTAACATTTTTTATTAAAAAATCGCTACTTTTAGTAGCAGCAAAAAAAAAAAAACAAATTTTTTTTTTTTTTTTTTTTTTTTGCTAACGAAATGTAGCGATTTTTTAATAAAAAATGTTAAAAAAAAAAAATTGTGTTTTTTAGGTATTTTTGGTTGTAACTTTGATAGTTGGTGGTAATTACAAAAATGCCACCTTGTCTTTTTGGGTTTTCCTTCAATTTGTATGTTTAGTATGTTAAGATTATTTGTATTTGATCTTTTGCCGACAATTGAATTACAAGATCAAAACTCCATAGTCCATTCCTTTGCACATTTTTTACGCTTTGTATTTGATCTGCCCCTTTTATAAAGAATAAACCTATGACTATAATAATCTTAAATAGAGTTTATTCCCTTTTTCCTAGCGTCCGTCGTGGTTCTTTTGGATGTAGCCAAGAAATTTCTGAGGGCTTCTTCAAATTTTGTAATAGTTAATAATATAAAAGTTAATTAACTCTGAATAACAAATAAATGGGAAAATATAATGTAAGAACAAGGGAATATTCTCACGTAACGAAATGCTCTTTAGGTATCCAAATAAATGAGTTCATGCATCATGACATGATATTCCAAATTTTTATTCCGGTGCGTTTCTTTGAAATTATTGGTTATGTGATTAACTATTTATAGCATTTATTTATTTAAGTAATTATCATTAAAATCTTGCAAAATTAAATATTTTAAACCATAATGATGTATGTGAAATGGTTAGTGTTTGAATATACCTATGTATGTGAACTGGTTAGTGTTTGATTATACCTCATCACATGTAATATTAATTTTCATCACATGTAAATATCATGTCAAGAATGGTTTTATACTTGCAGATTCACTAATCTAGCCGTTTAACCTTTAACTTCTTTTCTTATACATAATTTTAATCCAAAACTTTTTGTTAATTTGTTGTTTTGACTTGTTACAATGTAAACAAATATAAGACGGGGTTACAACTTAGATAACATGACAATTCATGTAGTTGAACAACGCTAACTTGGATAATTAAATAGTCTTAAAATAAGAAAAATAAGTATTCTTTTTAGTATAATGGCATTTGTGTTGTTTCGTTTTTTTTCGGTCTTCCATCACCATCCTTCCCTTTATTGTTGTTGCTTGTAATATACTTTCTTGGGTGGTATAGCCTTAAAGTAATATCCGATTTTCAAACCATAGTTAATATTTCTTATTTAATGTCCTAAATAAAACAGTTGATTATGTACTACCGGTGAAATCACAAGCGTCATCAATGATACACTTTGTCACCAAACAAAAGCCCCCCAACCACACACTCTTCCAAATTCCAATGACCTTTACTTTACTTATGCCTTGTGGCAACATGTCTTACACAACCCCTCACGTAACTATGAAGTTTCTTCATAGTGTAATGAACGATCTTCATATTTCAAACGTGTTTACACAAAATTCTTACATTTATTATTGTTTACAAAGTCAAATATAACATGTCACATATGCTCATACTACACGGACCTTAACAATAACTTTGTGAAATAAAAAAATTTTGTTGCATACAACTATTAGAAATTTCCTATGAAAACTTACTAACAACGATGAATAGCTCTAGAGTTTTTTTGCTTGTTAATATAACAACCCTACAAATCCGCAACATTTTTCTGGTGTGATGGTATGCGTGTTAATATAACAACCCTACAAATCCGGTTATATGCAACATTTTTCTGGTATGATCGTATGTGTTTTATTTAGTTTCGATTGGTCTTCTATCACCACCTTCCTTTTGTTGTTGGTGTTTGTAGAGTTGTAGTATACTTTCTTTGGTGGTATGGCTTTAAATGAGTTTTAAGAATAATAAGCCTAAGAGGTTAGACCTAGCTAGTAAATTTCATAGTTTCATGTAAAGTTACGTCCGTTTTTCAAACCATAGTTAATGTTCTAAAAAGTTAATAACGTTGATTACCACTAGTGAAATCACACGCGAGTTAAACAATTATTGCTTATACACTTATTTACCTAGTAAAAGCCCCCCCCCCCCCCCCCCCCAACCACGCATTCTTAGGGTATGCGGGATGAGTTCGGGGCGGGATGAAAGTGATGATGTGGCCAATATGTACATACCGGAACAACTCTCTGCCCCTGGTCCGTGCCGAAGATTTTTATCCCATTGGATATTGTAGTTCCGACCATTCTATGCTACATCAGTCACTTCACCTTTTAAATACGTGTTACTGAAAAAAAAATTAATATACGATTTCAATTTTTATTTTCACATAAAAATATTTCTCTCCCAAAGTTTCAACCCACAAATTTTACAATTGATCTACTTAAAATTCCATCAAGTTCTGACAAAGAAGCTTTTGTGATGAATGCTCGTAACTTTCAAACTCTCGCTACTGTTGTTCATGCATCGTTTATGGTCGTTCGGTTGTTCAGCTAAAGCTAAATGAGCGTACACGAACAAGGCTAGATCGTGTTTGTTCGATTCATTTACCTTTCTCATTTGATTTGCTGATTTAAATGCACTTCGCAATTTGTACCTTTAAAATTAACCGATTTAGGAAATTATGCTCAAGATCGAGATCCAATTTCAAACCTTATGGTTGCATGATTACTACATATAGACATATTTTTGCTAAGAGCCTGAGAAATAAACATACACAACATATGTAATGGTAGTGCTTGGGGAGAGTGAGATGATGTGAGTTGAGCCTGAGCTTGTTTAAACTTGAGCACGGCTCCTTCAAGCTCAAACACAACTTGTTTAACTAATAAGAGCTCAAGCCCGAGCTCAACTCGTTTTGGACTCTATTTCAAATGCTCAAGCTCTCCTTGTGAGTAGTTTCTCAAACCCTAGCGCAGGTCAGGCTCAGCTTGTTTATTATATTTTAATTAAGGAAAATTGGTATTTAATAAACCAACATTTAACCAGTTGGTAAATAATAATCCAACCTATAGAATTGGTATATAATAATCCTACCTATCAACATGTTGGTACTCAATGAACTTCCGTTAATTTTTTTTAACTGAAGTTAGTTTTTAAGTTTTATTTATTACACAAACAGTCCCTGTAGTTGTAATTTACTAGTTTTAACTATTTTATAAACCTCAAATCGAGGAAAAGGAGGATTTTCCAGTGGTTTTTTTGTTTAATAAAATAGTTAAAACTAGTAAATTACAACTACAGGGACTGTTTGTGTAATAAATAAAACTTAAAAACTAACTTCAGTTAAAAAAAATTAACGGAAGTTCATTGAGTACCAACATATTGATAGGTAGGATTATTATATACCAATTCTGTAGGTTGGATTATTATTTACCAACTGGTTAAAGGTTGGTTTATTAAATACCAATTTTCCTTTAATTAATTTAATATATGTATTACTAGGTTAGAACCCCGTGTATTACACGGGTTTAATAAATGTAATTTTATATAGTAGATAAAAAATAATATATTTTTAAAAACCTCTTTTATTACACGTATTGAGTAAATAGAATTTTATATATTAAATAATAAAAAAGTTATATTTTTAAGAATTTCGTGTATCGTGCGGTTTGAATAAGTGTAATTTTATATACCAAATAATAAAAAAATTATATTTTTAAAAAACCCTGTGTATTCACGGGTGAAAGAAATATAATTTTATATACTAAATAATAAAAAAAAATTATATTTAAAAAAACTTCGTGTATTGTACGGGTTGAATAAATCTAATTTTATATAGAAAATAATAAAAAAAGTTATATCTTTAAAAACCCTCGTGTATTACACGGCTTGAATAAAAAAAACTAATGAATAAAAATAATAAAAAAATCCATTTTGATTTAGAAAGATTTTTTTAACAATAGATAAACCCGTGTATTACACAGGGGTTTTAAAGATATAACAACTCATGTAATACACGTGGTTTTAAAGATATAATTTTTTTATTATTTGGTATATAAAATTACATTTATTCAACCCGTACAATATGGTTCTTATAGATATAACTTTTTATTATTTAATATATAAAATTACATCTATTCAACCCGTGCAATAAAATATGTTTTTAAAGATATATTGTTTTATTATTTAGTATATAAAATTTATTTATTCAACTCGTGTAACACGGGGTTATAACCTAGTTATTATTTATATTAAATATAAATTCGAAAATCTATCTAACATCTAATTTGTTTTTTTCTTTCACATGAATAATACCGAATATATGTTGCAAAATAGGTTATGTGATATTATTTTGTATAAAAGATTTATATTAATTTAATTAATATTTAATAATTTAAATTAAATAATTATTATCTACAATTAAGGATGGTCTAGAATAATGACAACTGTCCTCAAATTGGTTTCTTTTATTATATGTAAGATTATTTTGTTTTATTTCATTTATAATATTTTTATATATGGTTATATATATCTTGTACTTGTTTTTTTTTATCATAGAGTTAATTACACAGATGGACCCTATGGTTTATAGTTAGTTTCACCTTTGGGTACGAACACCAAAATTAGTTAATTTTGTCAATATAATGACTAGCTATATGTTTTGTAATAGCTATGTTTTTTATTTTTTTTTACCCAAACACTCAAAACTGATTATTTACGATTTCAAAACTCAATAATCTAAAAATCTCTTTCAAAACTCAACAATCGTTATGTTTTGACTAGAGGGTGTTTGGGGTTGAGTTTTGAAGGGGATTTTTAGATTATTGAGTTTTGAAATCGTAAATAATCAGTTTTGAGTGTTTGGGTAAAAAAAATTAAAAAATTGATTATTTGCGTTTAGAAAGTTACAAAACGTAGTTTTCCAAAAGCAGTTCCCCACCTACTGCAACAAAACGCAGTTTTTCCAAAAATTGATTATTTGCATTTAGAAAAGGATTTTCACTTGTTTATTTTTTTAAATATATATTTGCCAAACACTCAAATAGTTGATTATCTGATTATTGTGATATTAACATAATCAAATCCAAACACTATCTTTCAACATCACGTTTTCTTACAGTTAATTATCTGATTCTGATTATTCAAAACGCATAATCAATTTTCAAAACTCAACCCCAAACACCCTCTTAATAACCCACGTTGAGATCAAGGGAAAACTTCAGCATGGTGACGATGAAACTGAATGGTTGAGGTTTGAACCATGTCGATTTAGCCAAATCAAAATAAGTAAGTAAATTAAGAAATTGGTCGATGATTCGGTTGTAATCTTTTTATGGATTTTATGATTTAGTTATGGTTATATTTGTATAAACAACTGAAATAATTGAATCCATCCGTTATTAAAAGAACCAATGTATGTTGCACTTCTCTATAAACAATATATTAGACTGCGGGGTATGGGGCGGGAGTTTGGGCGTGGGTAGGGGGGAAACGCCCAAGCCACCACCCCGGGTGGGCATGGGTTTCGGCGTGGCCCTTGGGGCATGGGTTTCAAGCCGGGCGTGGGGCGGTCTGGCCAAGCTGACATGGCGGGCTCTAATTGGACAAACCAAAGAAGCCGTTGGCCAACGGCTATCTTAAAAAAAAAAAACTAATAAAATTTTATTTTTCCACTATAAAACCTCACAATTTCTTCCATTTTTTTACCACATTCATCTTCAATTCTCCATCTACAAAACGAAAAAATGCATCCTCATAACCGTCCTTTTGACCCGAACAACCCGTATGCATTCCAAGAAAATAATCCTAGCCCACCACCCAATCGTCCAATGCCTCGTCCATTTTTCATACACTCTTCTATGCCCCAAGAAGCGAGTTATGCATCGTATATTGGGAATCGTGTATTTACTAACTTCCCACACACCGATGATTCGATACCTACCCCGTTTACACAAACGGCCATCAACCTTTCACCAACCTCCATCGACCTTTCACAAAACGAAACCGTCCCCGAAACTCAACCACCCAACGATGGTCCTTCCGCACCCCAACCCATAAAAAAGAGAAGCCATAAGAAAAAAACCGAGACGGATAAAGCACTTGAAACCATCAAGCGAAAACAACTAAAATGGACCGTTCCTGAAGAACTTGCATTGGCGAGGGGTTGGTTTCAACAATCTCAACATTCAACTTTAGGTATTCTTAAACTTTGTTTTTATTAATGTTTTTTTTTATATAACTTTGTAATATATTAAATTTTGTTTTTATAAAAACATGAAATTCTCAACATCGAACCTATTTGTGGCAAGGGGTTAGTAGAATATTCCATGAAGAATTGGGAAAAGAGGTTTATCGTGAAAACGATAGCTTATCCTCGAAGTGGACCGAGATAAGCGGCCAACTTACAAAATATATTGGTTTTTTAAATAAAGCAAAACAAAACCCAAAAAGTGGTGAAACCGAAGCCGACATTGTGACGAATGCATTGGTTCAATTCAAGACAAATGTGGGGACCGACTTCCGTTTCATGCATTGTTGGGAGATTTGTAAGTTTCATCCAAAGTGGGCGAATATCCCCAGTGGTAGCGAAAGCAACACGTCTTCCAAAAGGTCGAGGGCCTCGTCCCAATCTGATGCACGAGATCAAGAGATTGAGGACCTTTTTGATGATTCGCCAAGCCCAAACCGGCCTGAGTATGGAAGAGATGCCACAAAAAGGCGTGCTCAAAAATCAAGATCTGCTACGGCATCACCTTCAGCTGGGAGTTCGCTCTTGCATAGAGGAATATACAGCGACCAGTTGGATGACATTTCATCCAAGATGGATACATTCAACGTCTTCCAACAACAAAGGGCCGAAATTCGGAAGAGCAAAGAAGCTAGAGATGCCGCTAGAGAAGCCGAGAGACAAAGACGGGAGGATTTGAAAATTCTATCCCAGCCGATTGATCACCTAAAGGGTGACGAGTTGGAAATAGTCTTGGAGATGAGAGAAGAGATAAAAAAACAAATATAAACATTAGGAAATTTTTTTATGTAATTTTTTTTATGTAATTTTTTTATGTAATTTTCTTTAATTTTTATGTAATTTTCTTTAATTACAAAGAGCCCAGCCGGGTCAGCCCAGCGAAGCCCACCAAACCCACGCCCCCAACCCCCGCCCCACCATACCCTGTTTAATGTGGGTCGCCCCATGTCTGCCACCCCAAGCCACGTGTCAATAAATGCCCCAACCCAAGCCCAACCCCCGCCCCACCATACCCCGCAGTTAATAAAAAAATGGTTATAATTTTTAATAAATGGCATATTATTTGTCCCTCGTTACTCTTACAAATTAGCATGCTTGCTGTTCTTTTTTTATTTGACCCGAAATCTAATTGAATCATGAACCACATTTTTGTCCTTTTTGGTTATTATATATTGGCCAATTAAAATTAATCATTCTCAACAGATATTAGTTTTGCCTCTTTAGAAAGTCTCCAAATTTCTTGTAATTATGCAGATTTTATGAAATTAAAGTTGAGGGTGTTAAAGTTAAGCTAAAGCTTTCCCTTGATCTTGGTTTATTAAGTCTAAATATTGAGTATAGGTTGTATGTTATGATAATACGAAAACATTTTAAAATTGTTATATATAAAAATAATTTTAATTCAATTTTTTTTTGTAAAATTGATTTAAACTTAAAATAAAGTTAGATGTTAGTACCCAAATGTGTTACATTGATAAAACTAAAAAAACTGGAAGGTATTTTAATCATTATATTGATAAAACTAACTAATTTGGTGTTAGTACCCAAAGGTGTTACAAAATTGAAACCATAAAACCTGAACCTGTTAAAAAAAAAGTTAGTAACTAAAGATGAAACTAGCTATAAACCACAAGGTCCATCGGTATAATTAACTCATTATCATACTTGTATAATTGTTTATGTAAGAATAACTATTATATAAATATACATCTATTATACTAAATAAAATTATATAAATATACATCTATTATTCTAAATAAAATTATATAAATAAAGGCTTGTATAGACTTACGAGAGTTGGCTTGATATTGATAAGTGAAGTATGGGGTCGTTTAATAAACATGCGGACTCGAGCTCGAGATCATTTAAGCTTGGCTTGATTCAAACTTTTGGCGAGCCGATTTCAAATACAATTTCTCAATAATTTTTTTCAATTGGTATCAAGGTTTTTCTTCTTATAATAAAGGAGTTCTTGACTTTCTAGCATGTCATTCGTCACCATTTGTTCATGCGACCGATGATGATGACCCGATGTTACAAGTGGTATGCCACGACACTGCCACCTCCTGATGGTGACGTGAAGTTTGATTATGTGATGTTACACATTACATGCCTTTTGCCACGCCTTTATAGATGAATGCACGAACCGTATAAGCACTTGTATATAGTTGTTACAATGACATGATATGCCATCACCCAGATTGATTGATTGATTATGTGACATAGCACATGACATGCCTTGCCACACCCTTATGGATATTGTGAGAAGCGTATGATCACTTGTACATATTGAACTAATCGCGATACATACTACGATCATGTAACCGCATAACTACCCCTGTTCAAAGTATTATATACAAGTGCTTATGCGGCACTCACAGTTTTCTATTTAAAATTATGTAATAAGCACACTCTCTAAATTAAGATTTTAATCTCATGAACAACCTCCATACTAGAAAACATGTCTAAATTAACTACATACGCATCAAGAAGCAATCAAGTAAACAACTAATCCGCTAAAGTGAGTCACTAGGATGCTTGATAATCCTCTGCAAAATCACAGTCCTTGCCCTCCTTGTATCCCTTATACACTTGTCCGAATGATCACTCAAATCATCAATCGTTTTTGCAAACATACTCACCGTCGTCTTCATCTCATCCACCACCACCCGCACCCCCTCAACATCCTCTTCCTTAATCACAAAATCCGCACTCTGCAACATACTCTCCATATCAGCCCCCAATTTATCAACCAAAACTTTGATATTGTCCAAATCTTTTGTCACAATATAACTACCAACCTGCATTGCACTCATCACCCCTTTCTGATCTCTAAACTCCTTTTCATACTTCTTCCACAAAGAACTAACCCACTTCCCCATCGACCTTAACGGCACAGCCGCAGCTGCAGCCAACGCGGTTACCAGCGGCGGCGCAGAAACCGCCGCAGCCACAACCGAGCAAATCAAGACAGTACTAAAAGTTGTTACAAATATCACATTACTCAATCTCCTCCATGTCTTCGTTAACTTCAACTTCTTATCAAATTTTCCCTTTTGGTTTTGTATATTATTCAACATTGTCAATTGCTTTTCGTAAACAGACTGAAACAGTTTGAA
This sequence comes from Helianthus tuberosus, assembly GCA_030545235.1. NCBI lineage: Eukaryota > Viridiplantae > Streptophyta > Magnoliopsida > Asterales > Asteraceae > Helianthus > Helianthus tuberosus. Next base: position 145,478,637 of record CM060432.1, read on the forward strand.
AAACTCGTCTGTAAACGGATTATCTAATTCTAAACCATTGAATTCTTTGAACTGCTCAAGGATGTGTAACTGATTCGTGTTAGAATCGTATTGGTTGATTTTAATTTGAATAAACGATAAGTTAGATCGAGCATTTTTCAAACAATTCTGAAGCGATGTGCAGAAATCTAGGGTTTGCAGGCTGATTTCGAAGTAATGTTCAACTAGGTTAAACAAGTGGTGGTTGTGCCAAATGTCGTGTTTGCATTCGAGGATACGTTTGATTACTTCTTGATTGGTGTCGAGTAAAGTTCCGGTGAGTTGACGGAGGGAGTTAAGTGAAAGTGAACGGAGCTCGGGGCTGACAGCGAGATTGTTGATGAGGGTGGTGGTTCGGTGTTGGAGGGTGGAGTCGAAGGACTGGAGCTCCGGATCCGATTGACAGGCGTCTTCGTAGGAGGAGGTTAGATCTGCGTTGGACATTGTTGAAGAAGAGTTGGTAGCGTTTGTGCTAACAAAACAGCCCATTGGATACGCGTGAAGTGTGTCGGAGGTGGAGTGGGGAGCAAATAGCAGGGTGTTTTAGTCAAACATCACAGCTTTCCCTGCTTTCAAGTTTCAAGTTTTAATGGAACTACAAAATTTTAAAAGGGGTAATAGCGAAATTGGCCAAGACTTGGTCAACTTTTCGAAAATGGCCAAGTCAAACGTCTTGGGGAGACGCCACCAATGGGGTCTAGCGTCTTGGCGGCTGACCAACCATACGCTGCCACGTGTCCGCAAGTGCTGAAACGTCTCATAACACTGAAACGTCTCAGGTGAAACGTCTCAGAATTTTGAATATTATAATAATATTTAATTAGGATAAAAGAGGAAAGAAACGTCTCAGAATGATAAAACGTCTCAGAATTTTGACCTTTTCTTTTCTCTCTAATAAACACACTCTCTCTCTCTAAATGCTCTCTCTCTCTCCACCAATGTTATTTGCCTGAGTTCTTTCTCTCTCTAATAAACACTCTCTCTCTCTCTCCACCAATGTTATCTGCCTGAGCAAGAGCAGGTTTGATGGCCTATTTATATATATATTGATATTGTTTATGTAGTGTTCAACAAGAAAAACAGAGATACATATTGCTCAACATTAAAGAGAAGAAACAAGAAAAACATGGAAAGCTGAAGAAAGAAGAGAAGTCAGGGGTGGGTGTCTGCCACCGTGGCCGCCGCCGTGAGCAGCGAGGCCGCTCCTTCTCCGCCATCTTGGTCGTCACTGTCTTGGTCGTCATCGGATCTCATCACCGGCACCACCAAGAAATCCCACCACCGCCACCGTCGTGAGAGGCGGTACAAGAAATAGGTTCAAATCTGAGGAAAAACCGCCATTAACGAGCTCAGATCGAAGTGAGTTTTGAGTTGCAGATGAGAGAGAAAGTAGGGGTGATGAGAGAGAAAGACTGTCGTGCACTTGTGGACTCGGGCGGAGGTGTTCAGGGCCGGGGTTGGGTTGCGGAGGTTGGGTTTTTAAGGTGGTGGTGGTGGCAGCGGTGGTGGTAAGGCGGTTGAAGAGAGAGTTGAGAGGGAGTGAAGAGAGAGAGAGAGACGGGTATAATCAATAATGTTTTAATTTTTTTGTGAAGGGGGTTGTAGAGAGAGAAAGGGAGTGGGGTGGAAACGTCTTAAAAGTTAATAGAATAGAGAGAGAAAGTACATGGCAGGCTATTCACTACCACTGCTACACTCTACATTTAAATAATCACATGCTTCCAAAAGTAGGGTTGTATACATGGACACGTGTCTTTCGATGGATGGCTGATGAGGAAACGTCTTTGAGACGTGTGGGAATTCGTGAAACGTCTCTATGAGACGTTTGAGTTGGCTAGTTTGGAAAAGTTGACCAAGTCTTGGCCAATTTCGCTATTTTCCCATTTTAAAATTGTAAAGTAAAAACTGATCATTTTATTATATTTTACGAGTTGTACGAATTCTTGTCCTTACTATGCAAACAAGGGTTTAAAAATTATAAAAAAAAATATTTAGAAAAAAAAAAGATTTTTTAAATATCCAAGGGCACTAGTTTATTGACTTTTTTCACTTGAGGATTTTGCGCAGTGTTCATGGTCCGGCTTTAACGTAAGCCAAACTATTAATAACGTTTTTTTTATATTATTGAAAACCAGAACTGAATTTTTGAAATTTTAAGTTGAACCAAACCGAAACATCACTAACGGTTTGGTTTGGATTTGGTTTCACGGTTTGAGCTTGATTGGGTCTTTAACAGTTAACATTTATAGGAAGCAATAACAGTTTTGAATATAAGCCGAAGCTAAAACTTTTTAAAACAATAAACCAGGCCGAAAGTTAAAGAAAAAATCTGACCATAAAACCAAACCGACAGGAGGGGTGATGAGGATGTCCAAGGAGGGCCCCCGGCCAGGGCCCGGTTTTTTCGGGAGCATAATTCTTTAAAAAAAAATTCATGTATATATCATATATGCATTTTTTTTAATAGAAACCCCATTTAAACTAGACCCATTTAAAAAAATAAAAGACTTAATACTTAGATAACCCATTCAAGACTCAACAATTTAAACTAGGCTTATTTAATATTATAATTTTGCTAATTTCTATATTTATGGTTATAAATGTCTTTAAAAGATAGTTACCTAAGGGTCATATATTTTAACAGCTCGGACAGGGCATTTAAATTCTCATGGACGTGTCTCTGCAAACCGATGGTCATTTTTGAAACACCCTGAGGCTTTATAAATTACAACATAATCTCACAAGTCTCAACACAATCTCACATGTTGTTTGTTTTCAAAATATAGGATGGTCAATTGGTCATGTACCCCTCCCCCTTGGTTTTGAGAACTACCATTTCTAATTATCTATTAGATACGTTCATAACAAATATACATCAGTCGTTGTAGTATAGTGGTAAGTATTCCCGCCTGTCACGCGGGTGACCCGGGTTCGATCCCCGGCAACGGCGATTATTTTTTTTTAATTTTCGGCCTGCTTTACCATAGTTCTTCAAATTGTTTCTTGGGCCTTTGGTTTTGTAGAAAACCCCTTTCTTTGAATGATATAACAATGTTAATCCTGGTAAACAGAAAATTAAGAACTTCAAAGTAAATATGTTACGTACAATGTTGTTTTATCGTGTACAAAACATGCTAAGAAACAATACAAATAACTTGAAGAAATATTTGATGAATCTGTTATAATAAATTTTATATGAAGTAAATTGTTTCGAACATCTCTTAAAATAGAAAAAATTAGTGTATGTTTATAACGAGAGTAGTATGAATTATCTTGTTGTGTATGAAACTTTTTATATTCGTTCAACCAGTTAAATCAGTTAAAAGAAAGTAATCTACCTTACAATATGATTTTAGTTGTTTGTTATTCCTCTCTAAGGGTTGGTTAACATGAAAATGTTTGAAAAAAAAAATATGAAAAAGGTTATGATGTTAGCACTTAGCACTTGTTATGATAAATGGATCATGGAAATATTATTATTTATATGTGATAAAAGAAAAAAAAATGTCCTTTATCCTACATAATTTTCTTATCAGATGTGCATTAACGCGTATTGTGTCATTTATCCTACATAATTTTCTTATAAGATGTGCATCATGATGCTTTCCTACATCTTTTATATATTTGTTCTTTCCATTATCTTTACAACTTTAATTACGTAAAACAAGTATCGTTACGTTTATTTTCTAAGACATTCTCATACACACAATCCAATTTCTGTTTACCCTTTTTGAACGTAAAATGGATGTCGAACCCCCATAATCTCCCTCATCACAATTTGAGCCAGTTCACTAATACTTTTGACAAGATTTTGTAAAGTTGTCTTTTGATCATTAAGAATTTTGAGGCGGTCACTATGTGCATCCAGAAAAGCGTCAAGGCATATGAACGTGGTAAATGGGTTGGGTCAAAATAGGGTGGGTCAAAGATTATTAGGTAGAAATGTCTAGGTCAAAGGTAAACAATTTGCAATGGAATTAGCATCCAATTTGATATGCAACGTTATATACACTCAATCACAAATCAGTGTAACAAACTTATCCTACACTGTAATGCTTGCATCACTTAAGTGAAACAATAAATAAAAATAGATAAGCCAAAGAAAATAGCGATGAACGCCAAATTATAAACATTGATTTAATATCAAGCCATCATGTGTTGAAAATTGAAATAAATGAAATATTTAAATAACAATAATAAGTCAAACAAAGTTTCTGACGATTTGAAAGGAAAAACAAAATACGATTTGAGTTATTGATCATGGAAGAAAGTGAGCATTTGATGAAATAATTGGTGACAATGTTACCCAATAAATTCATGTAGATGCCTATATAAATTTATACAAAGATATTAATTTTCTAAATACGGATTGAATTGTTGAAGCATTAGGTCTGAATTACTTATAACTAACACTGTATGTATATCGGTAACCATCAACAAAACACAAAAAATATAACAGGTGCAAGTACAGGATGCTTCAAGCAACTAGCTTTTCTTATTTTATGATTTGTGGAGTGCCTCTCGTTTGAGATATTATGATTTTTAGAAACGTAATTATTTATTACTTTGTCTACTTGCTTGAACCTTCAAAAGCATCATCTGTCGTTGTAGTATAGTGGTAAGTATTCCCGCCTGTCACGCGGGTGACCCGGGTTCGATCCCCGGCAACGGCGTTTACGTTTTTATTAGATTTTTGCTTTTATGAGGTGAGCTTTGGATAATAAAGTTTTGTTATCCAACATTTGAAGCATTATTGTACTGCATCCTCACCATTTTTCATTATATATTCAATGATTTATTTGACAAAACATCGTCCTCTGTTCCTGAACTTTTGTTCTTGTTACTTTGCATTTTTATAACCCGAATCCAACGCGTTCATGTGTAAGTGTTCTTCTTTAGCTGTTGACTAGCCACAAAAGGAATGCGCTGATGATTTCTACTAGACAAGTTGCTGGACTCTTCCACTTCTCATGATCACACCTACAACCAGGGCCGACTTAACCATTTTGGTGGCCTAAAGCAAATTAAAAAACTCGAGGCCTTTTTCCAAAAAAAAAAAACACAATTTAAGAAAAAACCCTATTTCACCCGGGCTTGGGAACGGCAAAATAAACTAAAAGGTTTGTTGTTGGCGAAGTTAACTTAATTTTTTTGTATTTTTATATATTTTGCATGTGTAAAGATAAGTTCAGCCCAACCCAAATATCATATATAATTTTTTTTAAGTTGGAGGCCCTATTGATTTGGAGTCCTAAAGCCCAAGTCTCAAAATACTTGGGCTTGGGCCGGCCATGCCTACAACTAACTCTCTACAGTCTTATCGTTAAAGATATGATCATAATTGCAAGCTGATACTGGCCTTGCAGGCATAAATCCTCATGCAAAGTTGGCCGGACCCGTTTGTGTTTTTTTGGCATAAATCCAAATAACCTATCAACTGGCCAATGCAAGACCCTTGACTGCAGACAAGAATTGATAATACGATTTTGATCCATAAAAGTACATGCTGAATATGCAAGAAACAACACTTGTAGTATTTTGTATTATTAATGGATCAATACTTTTACATCACTAGCTTTGCCTCTCAGTCACAACTCTGAAAATTGGATAAATACAACTTGTGTTTACTCTATTGATCCTCTGAGAACATCGCCTTTGCCACTTGGCGGTGATATGACACCAAGAATAACAAACCCGCCCAAGATAATGATCAAGACACCCAATATATTCACTAACATTGCTTCTGCAGAATAACGGGATATTATGTTGTTGGTTTGAAGAAACGTAGCTTTTTCTAAAAGGCCAGTAGCACAAGCGGCAACTGCAAGCACGTAAATGTAGACTCCAAAGAAGACATGCCATGGCAGCAGTGAAGCCCTGCTGTTTCTTGAACCACCGGGATACCAGAACGTTGCAAATCCAGCTCCCCACTAAAAGTTGAAACATTTGTGGTTCAATAGTTGACTTTCTTTGACCAATGTAAACAATAGAGAAGAATGAGAACCTGAATGGTGAATAAGCATAAACAAGCCAAGCCCAACCATGAGTGCAGGCTGTAGAAATTGTCAATGCCTTTATCGTTGTGAAACTTCCAAGCAGCCCATAAACCGATTGTTCCAAAGCAAAATGCAAGGAACTGGATCGAAAGATGGACTAGCTTTTTGTAACTTTTTGTTCCTGATACTGTTTTGTACGCCAGCATGGCTGCATCCATCAAGAACTATGAATTAGAACATAAATTTTCCAAAAATGGTAGGATCCTCAACAGACAAATCCTACATAAGGCAATATGTTATGGTAAGTGGTAATAATGGACAGATGGTGAGAGGCACGCCATGTAGGCGGAGGGGTGCCCCCTCTCACTATTTGTCAACATATGTAATATAGTGATGTTATACAACAGTTTAGCCCACCATGGCCCAATCAAACAATCCGTTCAGTGAGCCCAAGAAGAGAGCAGGCCCATTGGAGTAATGGAGTGTGAAGAAATCATCGCAAAATATAAAACAAAAGACACCGAAAGAATAGGTTATGAAGATTGTTTAGAAAATGTGATTGTTCTTCTTCCCACCTCAAATTCTAGTCTAATTCCCCATCCTCTTCTATATTACTTGTTGATTTTCATTGTAATTGTTCCACTGAATCAATAGAATAACAAATACTTAATTCCTTATCTCTGGTTGTGCAAAACTACTATCGAGCCGGGGCTCTCACTGGAAGCAGACTCCTATTCCTACGGGGTAGAGCTAAGGCTGTCTACATCTCACTGGAAGCAGACTCCTATTCCTATGCGCATATAATGTATATATGTGTGGGCGCTCTGGGGGCAAAAGTGAAAGTGCACTAATTTTAACGTTATTTTACTAATTTCGTGAAAATAACGTTAAAAGAGGGGGATGGTTAATCATGCATCATGTGGTGGCGCTGATAGCCGAAAGACAAGGGGGTACATGCACTAATCGGCGGTTGTCTCAATTGCCGAGTGTTATGTGCCTTATGTCCAAGGCTTGATGCAAAACTACTATCGAGCCGGGGGTCTCACTGGAAGCAGACCCTCTATTCCTACGGGGTAGAGGTAAGGCTATCTACATCTTATCCCCCTCAGACCCTACCTTAGCTTTGCTATTGGTGGGATTTACTGAGTATGATGATGATGATGATTATCTCTGGTTGTGTCAATTTGGGGTACACAACAACTGATCACAATCACACTCACACTCACTCGCATTCGTATTCACACTCTCTCACACTCACCAAATTGCTTCACTCACAAGCATCAGGGCAACCACGCCCACCCCACTCATGGCCACTCTCTTGGGTGCGGCACGGTGTTTGTGTGGCAGCGAGTCCAACGTGGCTGGGCCCCCTCTCACGGTCACGTAGCATAACATCTGGCCTAAATGGTAGAGATTTTATTTTTAATTTGATAGAAGTGTGACAGCATTGGACCATTGAAAACAGTTACGATATATGGAAACTTCCTTATCATCCTCAAAGCAGAGGAACATAGTTGCGGTTACCTTAACAAACTTAAAGGACACTCATCGAGCAATATAAAAACCAACAACTCTGTTATATAATAGTAAATTCACAACATAGATACCAACTTCACAGACGAGGGTACAGTTAAGATCCAGTCACCTTCGCCGTTCAGCAGAACAAGACCAAGCACCATCAAAACAGGATGAACCTGCAGCACAACCAAGACAAATGCTTATAAATTTTAAAAAATCATGACACATTCTGAAACATTGTGCAAAATAAACACCCAAAGAAGACTCATAAACCCCTTTATATATTCAAAAGAAAATCAAATATGCCCCAAGCCAATTAATCACACTACATCATCAATTAGAGATCTACCAAACATGAATCTAAATGATGCCCTTAAACGCAATGCAAGAGCCAGATGACTAACTAAATTCATGGCATTCAACTATATAGAGTCAAAATGAAAAAGGGTTTTGTATGGAAACAATAGATTAGGAAAATTACATTGAAGATGAGATTTTTGTCTTCTGAAATAAGAGCCAATCCTCCTCGGTAGCGAAAATTCCAAATGAGAACCAAGGTAGCAACAAATAAACCTAGAACCCGCACGCATAATAACAGTGGGAATTTCACCACTGGGACCGTCATCTTCCGGTTGCAGAAACACACGCAGACAGGAGGAGTGGGGGGGTTTGACAATTAGGGTTACAAAAGGTGATCGTAGTTGAAATAAATAGTACAAGTTGTGATCACGTCGTACCGACTAATGAAGCTGAGTTGTGTCAGATTGGATTGGGGAGGAAAGATATTGACTTTCGTAGAGAGATTTCTCATCTTTACTAGAAAAACATTAAGCATCTTTAAGAAAGTGTGTATTGGGGCGGTATGCCCACACATAGCGCCGAAAAGCGTCCTTCAACACCGCCACGAAGGGCGGTATGTCCAAAAAATTTTGAACGGTGCAATGTGGATAGCGGCGTTATTGAATGGTTTTGTTTGTTTTTGACCGTTGTAAAACGGTCATTTATATAAAAAAAATTCAATTATTTTCAAACTTTCCTTTAAATAATGCCCCATTTCCTATATTTTTAAATCCATACACACTCAAACACTCTTTCTCTCTACCAATTTTTTAGAAATCCTTAAATATTTTATACAATGCATCCATTCAACCGTGGCTTCATTCCTCCCCGATCAAGTGTGGACCCAAACCAAAGTGGTAATCCTATTCGCCCCGTATCGTTGGTTCCCACTCGACCCACCCCTTTCGGCTCCGGTTTTCTCGATTACAATCAACAAAATCTCGGGTTCATGAATCTTTTGAACCAACCGCTATCATAGAACCCGAATCTCTACGGGTGGAACCCGAATCAAAACACCGATGGAATGGGGTCGTCTCAAGCGTTCGGGTCGGCTCAAGCTTTCGGCTCCCCACTACACGAACCCGATGTTGTTCCGGAAACACAAACCGAAGTAGCGGAGACGCAAAAAGGAAAAGGAAAGGGAAAACGGCCACATAAAAAGAAAGCGGAAACCACCACCCGAGCGGAAACCACGATTTTGACTTCTACTCGAAACCGCACGACCACTTAACGGGAAAAGCTTTGAAAATGGCGTTGGCACAAAATGAGCGGATTGAAAAAAAAATATAACCTTTGATTGTGTATTTTTTTTTTTAATTCTAGTTTAATGTTTTTTTTATTCTAGTTTAATGTTTTTTTTTATTTTATTGTACTCTTTTTTTTATTTAATGAAATGAATTTTAATTTTAAAAAACTTAGAAATTAATTAAAAAAATGAAAATTAAAATAATGAGTAATGATGACAAATGGGCTTTATGACTACGGCCTCGACTTGCATAACGCCCCATAAAGCCCCGTGGTGACATGGCATGCCACGTGCCCACGTGTCGCATAACGTCCCCAAAGGGGCCTTATGACTACGGATGGCCTAATAGTTCTGATTTTTTAACACTTTTGTGAGGTTAAAAGTTAAATTTTTACAGAGACAACTAGTTTGTATACCTGCGTATTACAGGAATTGTATATATACATATTTAAATTTAAATACATCAAAGGACTAAAATTACATTTTTACATATGATAACGGAAACGATCAATTAGAGTCGTATTTTGTCGGAAATATTCAACTGAGTAACATGTTTCATTTTTAAAAAAACAAAAAAGTGAAATGATCAAATGTGTCAAAAGTATTTGAATGGTTAAAATGTTCTTAATCGTTTTATTAAAAGGAAATCTTATATCATACTTTTGATAATATGTTTTCGCTATCATAAACAATACATCAAACATTACAAAATGTATATAGCAAAATAGAATGCACAAAAGGTGTTGAAACGTTGGCCTAACATGACTCAAATCCTTTTGACCCATAGAAAATACCTTTTTGAAATGAACCCTTTATAACCTGAAAAAGAAGGATAAATAAGATTCCAACATTTCCCATTAAAAAATAAACAAAATCCTACTACAAATACGTGATTGACCTTAAGCATAAATTATTGTGAAATACAAGAATAAATTGGAAACCACAGCTAATATGTGACATATGAAAATTATAGATCATATGAAAAAAAAAACTTAAGCATAATTATTCATTTAAAAAGTTTAAAATCATAGATTTTAAAATTATAGATAACTGCCTTTAAATAAAGTTGAAGTATTATTTTAATAAAATCTTTAAGTATTTTTTAATAATTAATTAATCTTGAATTTTAATTAATATTAATAGCATAATATTATTAATAATCATTAATTAGAATTAAATATTAACTAAATAATATTATTGATGATTTAAATAAGAAAATGCCATCTGACATTAGTTAGAATTTTGAATAAAAAAATGCCATGTGGCATTGGTTGGAGTTTTTTATTAGAATTAGATTACAATTACATATTTCCTCTTAAAAAATTGCTTAATTGCGTATTTACCCAACTTGAAATTAAAATTGCATATATCCCTTTTCTTAACTATTAAAATTGCATATATGCCCTTTCTTAACTAATAAAATTGCAAATTTACATATTTTGATTTATTTCATTAAAAACAAGTTCTATAATGACTTTTTTACCCTTATTTTTACTAAAATTTAAAAAAATACATATTTATTCATTTTTACTAGTTTTTGTAGATTTTTTTATTGAAGGGTGGGGTACGGTGGTAAAAAGTGGAGATGGTGGTGGTGGTGAAGAATTAGGAAGAAGAGGTGTGTTTGGATTGAAGATGAATCTGAATATGAGGAAGAAGAGGTGTGTTTGGATTGCATGTGGTTATTGATTTAAAGTTTATTTTTAATAGTAAGGGTATTTAGGTCATTTCACACCCACTTAACTGAAAATACTAACCTCCATCCGCGCCAGACACCATCTGGGAACGAAATTGAAAAAGCTGGGGACTATAGCTGTAATTTTAGAAAGTTACGAACAAAAGGTGAAAAAATACCAAACCATAAGGACTATCTGGGCATTTAACTCTACTTCTTATATACGTTAAATATAATAACTATTTATATATTACAACAACTGATGAACAATTACTTTATTATTTTTTTACTAGTATTAAGCCCCTGCGTTGCAACGGTTGTCATAAAACTGTGTTAAGTAGTAGCAATACTATACCATTGTCAGCAACTACCAACACCGGAAAAGCTCGTAAAAACAAAATAAATAAAAACAGGAAAAAAATAACGCCGAGCAAAAAACAGACGTAAAATCTTTGAATCACGCACGCTAGTTGCTGAGAAATTAAACCGAAACGTAAAACATAGAAAAAAATAACTAAGTCCATCCAGGACCAGCGTGTTGGACGAACATGTCAAACGTAGAAAAATAGATGTGACGCGACGGGCCAGTCAAACGGGAAAAAATATAACAAAAAATGTTGAACCCCACACGCACGTTGCGTTAACTCCCAAAATTTAGAACGAAACGAAAAAATTGGGAAATATGAAAAGTATGGTGAACCAAAATAGAAAATAAAAAAAAGTTGGGATTAAATTGCAAAAGATGAAAAACTTAGGGTTAAAATTAAACAAACAAAGGGTCTAAATTGCAAATTGAAGTTATTTATTAATTTTAGATAAAAATAAGGATAAAAGTAAATGATATCTACATATTTGTTATTAATTAATATTAATATTAGAAGAAATTTATTAAACAAATATAAATAAATTATGAGGTTAAAGGAGAGAATGTCATGTGACATTATTTGGAGTCTTTTATTATAAGTTAGATTTTAATTTTCAATGTCACTTGTTATACCGTATATAAATTGTGTTTCTAACCCTTTAATTTCTTACTAAATCGATTTTTATCTAATAGTAGGGATGAGCAAATCCTGATCTCGTCCCGATCCCAAAAATGCCGATCGCGGAATTCGCCAAAACTATGTACCGATACCGAAATATATCGGTACGGTATCAGTATGGTATCGGTACGGTAGCGTTATTTGAAGGTAAAATTCGGTATTTTACCGGTACTGTACTGAATCGGTACTGATCCCGAAAATACCAATACCGAAAATGCCAAAAAGTGGATACCGTTTCCGGTACCGAAAAAATTCGGTACGGTATTTTCGGGATCGGGATCAGGACGGGATCATGATTTGATACCTTCGTTAGCTATTTTAGAAAATGAATACACATTAATGAGTTAAATACATGGTTAGTCCTTGTGGTTTACATAAAGTCACAAATCAAGGTACTAATAGTTTAAAATCACATTTCAGGTTATTAACTTTTCATTTTTTAACAAACCTGGTGAAGGGGTATGGTCCCAGATCTCGCGTCAGCACGACCGCGAATGACCATTACCCTCATCAAAAACCTCCAACAGCAATAAACTCACTTGTGTCCGCGTGGGCACACGCGAACACAGCGGTCCAATCTGTCCAGTGATGAGAAGACTTACCTTAAGGACGGAAACTAATGTAACACATAGCGATGCGGCCCCGCACCGCATCCTATGAACATTTTCGTCACGACAAGGGATCTGGACAACAGGAACAGTCACTCAGCAGGCAATGCGGCATAACACCGCATCCCGCGTAAATCATGGATGGAACAACCAACGCGGGAACAACATCAAGGACCGCAAGCAGCGATGCGGCTTGGCACCGCATCCTGCCTACAAGGCAAGTGGGTCTGACACCACAGTGCAAGTGGCACTGGGAACAGTCGCCTACTGACCCACGTGTATATAACAGTCTGACACCACAGCAGGACGTGGCATCACCACAGTATCCGACAGGTCTGACACACCTGCAAATAGCTGTGCGATGTCAGGCTAGCTACTCAACTACCCTCCTCCACTCCTCGGCTATAAATACTGACCCCAAACCAGGTTTGAGGTATCACTTCTAAAACTCTCTCAATACTACTACTATCACACTTTGCTTCCCAAGCAAACTACTGATTCTCACGCCGGAGAGTGGTAACAAGGAGCACCCCCCACCTCATCCTCCTTGTTGCGAGTCACGGTTTGTTTCCTTGTGCAGGAAACCCACCACCAGACGATCCAGCCGGCGATCCTCGGAAAGAAGGGATTAACCCTCTTGACGAGACCAGTGAGTTAACCCACCCGGTTAACCATTGTTTGTTAAAGAGAAAACAGCAACTGTTGCGGCTGCCCAAGAAGCGAAAGAGGCGGAAGTTCGCCTCTCCAAGGCTCTTGAAGAGTCCAAGGAGGCGGAGGCCCGCACTGCAAAGGCTCTTGAAGGAGCGAATGTTGACCGCACCAATTTAACCAAAACTATCTTGGGCCTCCAGGTATAAGTTTCTTGCTTTTGAATTTGTACATCTCACAAGTATGTTGATTATTTTTGTATACTTGTTTTTGTTTTGTTAACAGGCTGAAGTGCGGACCCGGGAGGCCACTATTGAGGAGGTCTCTGCCCGTGTTGATGAGGTTGAAGCGCGGGCAAGAGAGGCTGAGGAGGCTAGAGATAGCCTTGATTCGTCACTTAAGCTGCTCAAGGCTGACCAGGAATGGATGCGTATGCGCGAGATCGAGCATGTAAGCATTCGTTGCTATTGTTATTTTTCTTATAGGTTTGCCTTTGATAACCTTTGTATTCTTGTTTCGCAGATTGTTACTGCCATCCTTGACGCACCTGAGAATGTATCAGGTGTTAATGAGATTAAGGAGCGTGCCCGGGATGCTGATTTTAAAGCTGGCTATAATCGTTGTATTAGTCATTTGAATGTTGTAGCCCAGGGCGGATATACTGATGAGCGATCCGGGTTCCACGGTGTGGATACTGAAGCGCTTCTTGATGATGCGGTTAAGGCGTATAACGAAACAACCCTTTCCGGTCTTGAGGATCTTGAAAAGTGTCTAGAAGCGGAGGACTATGTGGACCGCTTGCGAGTGTTATACGCTGATGAAGAAGATGAGGAAAAACCTACTGTGGTGGGCAAGGATGGTGAGGGTTCCAGCGGCACAAAGAAAGACTAGGCTGGCCTGCGTGCCTTTTTTGTTTCCTCATGTAAATGTAAACTTTATGTAAATTCCCTGTGCACCGCGCAGGTGTAGGAATTTTTTGAATATAAAGAATTGTTCTGTTCAATTTGTACAAGTGTTTTTACTACTTGCATGTTTGAATTTGTATGAGTTTAATGTTACTGTGGGTAACACTAAATCTATAATTGCCTTTTGCATATCTAGGTGATATGCAAGTATGGAGAACTGTGTCTGGCCGGATAAATAGTGTTGCCATTGTTGGCCTATTATAATAGTTGCGTGTGGTTACCACTCTGTGTGGGTATCACGAATGAAGATTTTGCTTAATCTGTTTTTGTGTATACCTCAGAGTGGAACACGCATTTGTAATAGAAATAAATAAACAATATTGCATTGAATCGTCTATTTATTTATTTGCAAATGGCCTGTGGCCTGATAGGTTACATGGTGAATGTAAGAAACATGGCTTACATATAACAGCGTCGAAGCTGTTGTGCATTCCATGTGCGTGCGATAGTTTCGCCTTCTAATGTTTGAAGTTTGTACGCGCCTTTGCCCAGGACCTCTTGGATGAGGTAGGGTCCTTCCCACTTGGGGGCAAGTTTCCCTGGGCGTTCCGCGTTAGATGCTTCATTGTCACGAAGGACGTAGTCTCCCGGGTTGAAAGTACACGTGCGGTTACTAGAAAACTCAACTGGAGAACATGAATACCCCACAAAACAGGGTTCATCATTGCATGTCCAGTTGCTAAACATAGAGCTTGAGCAAAGTACTTGCAACTTTGCACTAGCTGACGCAGAGGTTACAACTAGACTGACGAAGACGCACATCTTCAGTCACGATCTCAAAGGTTGGTTCGAACCTTGCTAACACCTTCAGTCACCGTCTCAAAGGTTGGTTCGAAACACCAACAGGTGGCTGATGACATCAAGAAAAGGTAGACTAAGAGTCAAGTCCTTGGCTGAGAATTCCGCATCAGACGGAACTTGCTCACCAGACACCCTTCTCAAAGGAAGGAACAATCCACTAGAAAGGCCTACTACTTACTTAAAGAAGGTGCCATCTGCATGGCCCATACTTAACCTTCTAGACAACATAGTCCAGTATCCCTCCCACATGCAACTTGCATACGGAAGGAACACTAGACTGGGGGGACTTGAAGGGGTATGGTCCCAGATCTCGCGTCAGCACGACCGCGAATGACCATTACCCTCATCAAAAACCTCCAACAGCAATAAACTCACTTGTGTCCGCGTGGGCACACGCGAACACAGCGGTCCAATCTGTCCAGTGATGAGAAGACTTACCTTAAGGACGGAAACTAATGTAACACATAGCGATGCGGCCCCGCACCGCATCCTATGAACATTTTCGTCACGACAAGGGATCTGGACAACAGGAACAGTCACTCAGCAGGCAATGCGGCATAACACCGCATCCCGCGTAAATCATGGATGGAACAACCAACGCGGGAACAACATCAAGGACCGCAAGCAGCGATGCGGCTTGGCACCGCATCCTGCCTACAAGGTGTAACACCCCGAAAACGGGTTTGGTAATCAAACTACGTTAATACTAAAAGACGGGTAAATTACCGTTAGTGGTAAAATATATATATATATATATATATATATATATATATATATATATATAACCCAGTGAATATTGGACTTCTAAATAAACAAGCCTGTTATTATTTAAAAGCTGAAAGAAAGCTTTTAAGAAAGTAAAGTATATAGAAGCCTGAGTTAACAGAACTTAAAATAAAACAAGTAGTATCTCCCCGAACCCGCTAAGTAAACTAGGAATGTTTAACATAGTTAAAAAGGGGTAAATATTATTAAAAGTAAGTAGGTTGTGGCCTACTTAATAACTAACAAAACATGAGGGACCAAAGTTGGATAACTAGAAACATGTATTATAAAAATAAAATTATAACAAAACACACACATAGAGTGTGTGTGTGTGTGGATCGACCAGGAAGAGCTCTAGGGAGCTCAAACCCTAAATTCAACAAAATCAACAAATTGAAGGTCAAAATGAAGCTCAAATTCACAACCAAACATGAATAAACGATTACCAAGTCAAGGGGATCGTAAGGTATGTCGAATTTCTAACATTCATGAAGTTGTGAAAATTAGTTAATCTTGCATGATACGATCTATGCATGAATCATAGAAGTTATGGCTGAATTTGAGATATATGATTGCTTAGGAACAAACCCTAAGTGAAGAATTGGAATAAATTGCTATGATTTAGGTGTTTGGTTGAATCACCACACCTAGCTAAGTGGGTTTTATTGTTATGATGAAATTGATGATAAGACTATGTTTAGAATCATCATGCATGAGAATGAATGGAAGGTGTTTGATTTAAACCATGAAATTTGGGTATATGATCATACTTTCATGAAAGGGGTTTAGTATATTATGATGAAATTAGTGATTTGGGTTCATATAAATAGGGTTAGGAATCATGGTATCTACTAATTAATATGTAGAACTTGATTATATTGATGTTCGGATGAATGTCTAATGCTATGATGAAACGGGTTTTTACATGGAGATGGAAACCTTTAGTTCTTGCTTAACAAATGAATAATTAACTTTGATAATAAAGAGCTAAGTTAAATTGGTATTAATAATAGCATGAACTTAGATTTGAAAAGTAGTTAAAACGGTGGCGTGAGAATAATGCCAATCGGATACTTGACAAAGTGCTTAAATGAATTGTCAGGGTTTATGATATAATCACTTATGTTAATAGGCAGTTTGACCTTTAAAAGTCAAACTGACCAAAATGAAATCAAATGGTGAATTTTGATGTAAAACCCGTAAGATGGAATAGTCATAATTAATGATGGCTAATCTAACCGTCTTACGAATTATGATGATAGTTTGATGCTTGACAAGCTAGGTGGAGGCTTGGAAAGGAAGCGGGTCAAACAAAGCAAGAATGAAGGAAAAACGTAATTCGGATGCAAGGTAAGTATAACTTACACTAGTCTTATATTTTAGAATATTCTTTTATCGTATTAGTTACGAATAAGATAGATACATAATTGAGGTATGATGTTCCGGCGTGTAAACGTACGGAACAAGATAGTCGAGTATGACAAGAAACCATGTTGATGGTTTAAAAGGAGTTAAATTGGTCATTTAGACCAAACGAGTCAAAAGGGTGAAATTATCACCCTTTGACAATATTGACTAATGGGTTGTCAAGTTGTATGATTTTAGGAAATAAATAGCACATGGATGCTTACATCACTATCACTTAACGGTCACTAAGGAAAGGAATTGAAATGGGTCAATATATGGACCCGAGCCAGGTATGTATAATGATACAACTCATCATGTAGAATTTGGAGTTCTACAAGAGTTAGACAAGGTTAAAATATAGATATTTGGTTATCTTTTAGGTAAACCGAATAAATTTAGTTATGATTAAGGTGTTTTAGAAACATATTGATTTCTAATCAAGAATATAGTTAAAAGGTCGTAAATTGGGATCAAACATGTACTAATAGTCCTTCGTCGTGAATGAAGGACTAAAATTTACTAAAACGCCCTTGTAAGTGAAATTGAGCAAACGAACCATAAAGGTTGTTTGGAAATAAGCGATAGGATGAAATAAATACTTTGAATAAGTATGAAAAGCAAAAGATGTAAAATATTGGTCAAAAGTCTCTATAAAGAGTCTTTGCCGTAAAATAATGATTTGAAGTGTGTAATTTGGAATATATAAGTCACCACATTGAATCCACCACAAATATAGTTGTGGTGGAAGATCCTTTGATAAGAAATGTGGACATATGTATTTGGAAATGAATGAAAGTAATTGGTGCTTATTATATGTTTAAATACCTCAAACGGGTCAAAATAAGCATATGGGTGAAAACGGGTTAAAGAAGGTATATAATTCTATAATCGGAACCTAATATGTTAGACATTATTGAATTTAATAGGTTTGTGAGAAATAAGGGTCAAACAAACTTGTATGTTTGATAAAATCACAAACGGGTCAAATTTTGGTAAAAGAGTAATAAGCCGAAGACTTAAAAGTCTTAAATTTTATCAAGCCGGATATCGGATTTTAACACCATATGATGGAGAATCAAGTTTCAAACATGTAGCAAGAAACGGTAAGTCAAACGGATAAGCGGTTTGAAAGATACGAAAGATTTCGTGTCAAATTACGGCAAAATGGAAAAGCTGCATACAGGGTCCACCGTAACTTACGGTGCCACCGTAAGTTACGGTGGAGCTGATATGGTTACGGTGCTAACCTACTGTTGTACGGTAGAAGAATATGAACACAGGGGCCACCGTAACTTACGGTGCCACCGTAAGTTACGGTGGAAATTATTTTCAAGTTTTTGTTTTCTTTAAAAAAAAAAATCAATTGTTTCCCGTACTCGTTTGGACATGAGTTAAACTCCGTAAGACTAAAGCATTTCATGTTTATGAAATGTAGGTACACTTTGGGATGCCGGAAGACGATCAAGCTCAACGAAGAACCGAACACAATATAGATACACGCTTCCGCACTTTGCCACGTTGTAAATTTTAAATAACGAATTCAACCACGTGATGTAGAATAACTTATGATTTGTAAAAGTTTTAGTAAACCCGTATTTCCGATGTATATGTAATCGTAATTACATGATTGTTTTCGTAAAAGATTCATTAAACCTTAAATTATAAGAACGGGTGTTACACAAGGCAAGTGGGTCTGACACCACAGTGCAAGTGGCACTGGGAACAGTCGCCTACTGACCCACGTGTATATAACAGTCTGACACCACAGCAGGACGTGGCATCACCACAGTATCCGACAGGTCTGACACACCTGCAAATAGCTGTGCGATGTCAGGCTAGCTACTCAACTACCCTCCTCCACTCCTCGGCTATAAATATTGACCCCAAACCAGGTTTGAGGTATCACTTCTAAAACTCTCTCATTACTACTACTATCACACTTTGCTTCCCAAGCAAACTACTGATATTCACGTCGGAGAGTGGTAACAAGGAGCACCCCCACCTCATCCTCCTTGTTGCGAGTCACGGTTTGTTTCCTTGTGCAGGAAACCCACCACCAGACGATCCAGCCGGCGATCCTCGGAAAAAAGGGATTAACCCTCTTGACGAGACCAGTGAGTTAACCCACCCGGTTAACCATTGTTTCATCACCTGGGTATTAATGTTAATTGTTTGTTAAACTATTAGTACCTAAGTATGTTATTTTTTTCAAACCACAAGGACTAACTATGTTAATACCCTAGAAGTTAATACTTCCAAACGTTACAAAATGAAAAGTTAATACTCTAGAAGGTGATTTTAAACTATTAGTACCTAAATATGTTATTTTGTGCTAACCGCAAGGAGTAACTATGTAATTAACTCTTTATGTATGATTTTTTTCTCTTGACATTTCAAAATAAATTTTGTTTAAAACGGCGATGTGTTTGTAATAGAGTATTTTTTGGTATCGTGACGAACGGAACTGATACCAATCAAACGACATTAGTATTATCGAAATCAGTATTTGTATTCGTTTTTATGGTGGTTATTGATCGATATGAAAGATGACTTTATTGTTTGGGTTACATCATACAACTTTTGTGTAATGACACCATTATAAATAAATATTTTTTTTTGTATCATGAACTATACCGAGTTACCGCACCGTACATAGTTATATACTTTTTTGTGTCGTAATCTATACCATATTGATTGTTGGCAACATACCAATAACAAAAGAAACTAACCAATACCGATCAAATAACGTCAGTACCAGTATCGATATTATTCGAATCACAAGAACGCGCTGGTATAACCTATGTTATAACACAAATGCACCAATAATAATTATAATTATAAATATATTATAACAGTAAAATCCATGTGGTGATGACCATTGTAAGACTGTGGGGTATGGGGCTTGGGTTGGCTAAAAACGCCCAAGTCACCACCCCGGGTGGGCTTGGGTTGGGGCGTGGCCCAAGGGGCGGGAGTTTAAAGCCGGGCGTGGGGCGGGTCTAGCAAGGTGACATGGCGGGTTCTCAATGGCCAAACTAAACTAGCCGTTGGCCAACGGCTATGTTAAAAAAAATATTTTTTCACTTTAAAAACTCACACTTTTATTCCTTTTTTTACCACATTCAACCACAATACACTCCACATCTTCTATAATCATCTCTATTCTCATTCTACAAAACGAAAAATGCATCCTCATAATAGTGGTTATGACCCGAACAACCCGTTTGCATTCTAAGAAAATAATCCTAGCCCACCACCCAATCGTCCAATGCCTCGTCCATTTTTAATACACTCCCCTATGCCCGATATGGCGAGTTATGCATCGTATATCGGGAATCATTTGTTTACTAACTTCCCACACACCGACGATTCTATACCTAGCCCGATGAACCTTTCACAAACGCCCATCAACCTTTCACAAACGCGCATCAACCTTTCACCAACCTCCATCAACTTTTCCTAAAACGAAACTGTCCCCGAAACTCAACCACCCAACGATGGTCCTTCCGCATCCCAACCCATAAAAAGAGAAGTCATAAGAAAAAAACCGAGGCGGAGAAAGCAGTTGAAACCGCCAAACGAAAACAACAAAGATGAGTTGTTAATGAAGAACTTGCATTGGCGAGGGCTTGGCTTCAACAATCTCAACATCCAACTTTAGGTATTTTTAAATATTTTGTAGCCCTTATTTTAATATTTATGGTTATTTTTTATATAACTTTGTAATATATTAAATTTTGTTTTTATTAAAATAGGAAATTCTCAACATCGAAGCCATTTGTGGGAAGCGATTAGTAAAGCATTCCATGAAGAAATGGGAAGGGAGACTTATCGTGAAAACGATAGCTTATGCTCGAAGTGGAGCGAGATAAGCGGCCAACTTACAAAATTTAGTGTTTTTTTTAAATAAAGCAAAGCAAAATCCAAAAAGTGGTGAAACCGAAGCCGACATTGTGACAAATGCATTGGTTACATTCAAAACAAATGTGGGGAGAGACTTCCGTTTCATGCATTGTTGGGAGATTTGTAAGTTCCATCCAAAGTGGGCGAATATCCCCAGTGGTAGCGAAACTAACACGTCTTCCAAAAGGTCAAGGGTCTCGTCCCAAGCCCAATCTGATGCACGAGATCAAGAGGCGCGAATATGGAAGAGATGCCGCAAAAAGGCGCGCTCTAAAATCAAGATCGGGAACGGCTTCGCCTTCAGTTGGGAGTTCGGGGTCACGTAGGGGAGTATACAACGATCAGTTGGATGTCATTGCATGCAAGTTAGTTACATTCAACGTATTTCAACAACAAAGGGCCGAAATTCGAAAGAGAAAAGAAGCTAGAGATGCCCTGAAACAAAAACGAGATGATTTGAAATTTCTATCCCAGCCCATTGATCACATAGAGGGTGAAGAGTTGGAACTAATCTTGGAGTTGAGAGAAGAGATAAAGAAAAAATATAAGCGTTAGGAATTTTTTTATGTAATTTTCTTTATTTAAAAATATTAAAAAAATTAAATTTGTTGTTTTAAAAAATATTCAAATAGCGGTTTGGGCTGGCCACGCCCCAAACCCCCGCCCCACCATACCGTCTTCAATGTGGTTCAGCCCAGCGAAGCCCCCCCAAGCCACGTGTCAACCCATGCCCCAAACCCCCGCCTCACCATACCCCACGGTCTAATTTCTTTTATTATTTTTGTGTAATTTTAATCTTGATGAGTAAAATTTACATTCACAAAAGCTAAAAGATAAAAGAGAAAATATGACCGTTGAGACTTGAGATGGACCTTATCCACACTCCTTAACCACCACCCTTGCTTCGCTTGGAAGATGAAGTATATGCCTGTACAGATAAGAGTACACCTTTAATAAAGCAATGTACAACTATTTACAGCAAACTATTGCCTTTTCTGGAATTCATTTATCAAAGTGTAGTGCCCTTTTATTCCCCCACTTACAGGGATACTATCGTCATTTCACCTACCCTTTTCCACACCCACGTTCTTTCCCCAAAGGCGGCCTGCTAATAAAATACCAAAAAGGAGCTTGCTTTAACGGAACATCATTCCATTACATAAAACATAATCACCATTTTCAAGAATCATATTATATTATTTTCTATTGCAATTGAAAAATAATTTAACAGTTTTTTTTTAACTCCAGATCAACTGGAGTTCCAGCTTACTCCAAAGGGTTAGTATATGCTGTTTAAACCCCTCACCTCAAGTTCGAATCCTTCCCAGAGGTACTCTCCCACATTTACATAATTTGCATTTTGTAGGAATCGAACCTGAAACCTTTCCAGAAAGAAACCACTTAGTGGAAAACCCCTTGACCAACTGGCTATACTATATTGACAAATAATTCAATAGTTGAGACTTTATTTTACTAATCTATGTACATAGACTACTATTATATACTATTAAAACGCATGGGTTAATGAAAAGTAATTAGGTGATCTTTTAATGTTTTCTTTAAATTTTAAATCACTTTTCACTTAATTTGATATTTCAATAACGCAAGTCCGTTAACTAAAAAAACCTAAATACGAAACTACATTTCGATATAAATTCTATTGAAAACAAAGTTGTATTCAAATTTGACATCGTAAATACATAAACTGTACCAGGTACCGATGCCGTACTTGTGCCGTAGTGAACTAAACCGAATCAATATTGACCAAAACCGAAGTTCCGTCCACATTTTGTGGAATACATCTACTAATATGAGTAGGGGCCTTTCAAAAAGAAAATCTAATATAGTATAGATTTTGTTAAAAATGAAGTATTATTCTAGGTATTTTTTTTTCACAGGTGTATAGTAATATGCAAATAATCCAAATCAACATGGCCGGCCCTGGGGTGGGCGGGGAGGACCACCGGCTAGGGCCCGATATTTCGAGGGGCACATATTTTTACGAAAAAAATCCTGTAAGTATATGTAAAATATTTTTTAATAGCGTATAAACATACAAACACCAAGATAGACCCTCTTACAAAACTATTCTTATAGTTTAGATTAGTTATTAGCCCCTTTGGCATTAGGTTTAGACCTTTAGTGAGCCCAATACCCAATTTCGTTAAGACCTAAAGGCACATTTTTTCGAGCTCGAACAGGGTACACGAATTCTCAGGGCCGGCTCTGCAAATCAACCTTACAAAAATCTAACACTCTTATTGCAAAGCAAGTTTCTTCCACTAGTTTTTATCATAAAAGATGCATCACGTTATACATTAAAAGTTCTAAAAACATTAAAGAGTTAAATGCTATTTTAGTCTATGTGGTTTGAGTCATTTTGACAGTTTAGTCTAAACGTTTCATTTTTCGCCTGTGGATCCAACCGTCCAAAAAAGTTTCACTGTTGCCATTTTAGTCTATTGGGTTAAGTTCATCCATTATTTCTGATAACGAGAAGGGCAATTCGGTCATTTTATATGTACTTCTGTTAACTAGAAGGGTAATTCGGCCATATAAAATGAAACATTTTGACTAAACTGGCAAAATGACTCAAACTACAAGAACTAAAATGAGATTTAACTTAACATTAAAAGTTCTAAAAAAGTATTAAATAAAACTTGATTACAAAATTACAAAATTTAGTTAGCTAAAAAGAAACAAAGGGCAATATCGTAATTTCTCCAGTCGCAGGCTGTATTACCAAATAAAAATTTGGAAAGAACGTGAAAGATGCGCGCTAACCCACCATTCTTGCGGTGGCTTCTTTGAAGAGAGAGAGAGAGAGAAAATAAAGTTAGTTTGGAGACGTTAACGGACTCAAACTGCTTTTATTCGCCGGAATTTGGGACTTTTCTAAAGTCCGGTTAGGGTTTATTTCACTTCACTCTTCAATTCTTCATTAATTCACACTCTAGCAACCATCAGAATCATCTTACGGGTATTTTCTACTTCTAAGAAAGATCCAATTTTGCAACTCTTTATGTTCGTAGATTCATCAAAATCTGCAGTTTGGAAAAGATTATGATGTTTACACCTCAAAAGGTGTGGTCGGGTTGGAGGGGGGACGAGAAGGGTGGTGATTCGAACCCTAGTTCAAGCCGTAAGGATAAGGGTTTTGCAATTGGGGATTCTACACCCAAGGGTTTGGTCTCCAACGTTGGGATTATGGATCAAGATGTTGTCGTTGATAGAATTAATATCCTCGAAAAGGAGGTTAGTTATTTATGATTAATATGTTGAGGTTTCTTGATTTTTGGTGTTGGTTGTGTTCTTTTTTTGTTTATTAGTTGAATTGGGTCTAAGATAATTAATTAGGGTGTTATTTTAATTTTGATAATAGGGTGTGAACACTAGTTTTACTTATATTTAGTGAATATAATGCCATAACTGGGTTCATGTGGTAAGGGGGCTTGGGTTCTTCATAGAAGACCCAGGTTTGATATCCGCTGGGTACAGAAAATGGGTGGGTCAGGGGGTTTTACATTGCCACTCGCTGCATGGTTTCCTCCTGGGACGGGCCGTGCGTTTGACTTTCAAGCGTAACGATATTCACTGCTGTTTATCGGGTGGATTAAAGGGTTGGGTGAATACTACTGAGTACTGACTACCCTAAATGGAGGTACTCCGGTTTTGAACCTGGGACTCCATGTTGACAACTGAAAGTTGGTGCGAATGCCCAACCAGTTGATCTACTACCGTTTAATAAAAAGATGTAAGTTTATAGCTCTCACCTGATGGTTGGAAGTGGTCACTATAATTGAATTGAACTCTCTTTTTTTTTTAATTATTTTGAGAACGAGGGACTTTATAAGAAAGGAACACATTTTATGTGAAAATGAAGCACAAGTAGGAGAGTAAGAATTAAGTTGCATGCTTAGTTGGCAATAGTTGCAGAAGAAGCACCTGGTTAAACAAAAAAATTCTATGGGTTTTATTTACTATTGCACTTAATTTTTAGATCAATTGGACTTCTTTTCAACTCCAAACTTCATATAAAATTATAAATGACTTGTCTGTAAAATATGGCATTTCTTGGAACAACACAAAGAGGAAAGTGTTGCATCTTTTAGCAATTAGGGGATTGCTACTTCTCTTTTTTTTATGTCAGTGTTTTTTCTTCGGTTTGTTTGTTTAGTCATTTTAATAATCTGGTTGATATTAAAGTTCATCTGATTATTGGTTCATATACAGCTCTATGAGTACCAATACAACATGGGGCTTCTCCTCATTGAGAAAAAGGAGTGGACTTCTAAAAATGAACAATTTGAGCAAGCATTAGCCGAAACCAAGGAACTTCTTCAACGAGAGCAAACAGCTCATCTTATTGCAATGTCAGAGGTGGAGAAACGAGAAGAGAAGTTAAGAAAAGCATTAGGAGTTGAAAAACAGTGTGTTACTGAGGTTAGAATGTTAGATATTGACTAATATTATAATATTATTATTATCTTTGTTTATGTTAACTCAGCCTTGAACCATATGATGTCACTAGTACTAACTAATGATTGGTTAATTCAGTTAGAGAAGGCTTTGCGTGAAATGCGGTCAGAATATGCAGAAATAAAATTCACCGCTGATTCAAAGCTGGAAGAAGCACATGCATTGTCTGCTAGCATTGAAGGGAGGTCACTAGAAGTTGAGTCAAAACTACGTGCGGCTGATGCTAAGCTTGCTGAGGTCAGCAGGAAGTCATCAGAGATTCAAAGAAAATCTATTGAGATCGAGGCAAAAGAAAGCTCACTTATGAGAGAAAGAATGTCTTTTAATAACGAGTATGCTTCACATTCTTTTAAAATCTATACTTTCACACTATTATTTTTGAAATCTTACATGTTATCTTTTTTTTGTCAGGAGAGACGCACATGAACGCAATTTATCTCACCAAAGGGAGGATTTAAGAGAATGGGAGAAGAAGTTACAGGAGGGAGAGGAGAAATTGGCTGAGCTTCGTAGATTGATTACTCAAAGAGAGGAGCTCGCAAACGATAATGATAAAATATTTAAACAGAAACAAATTGATCTTGAAGAAGCCCAAAAAAAGATTGAAATGGCTAATTCAACTTTGAAAACAAAAGAAAAGGAAATAAGCACGAGGATGGAAAACCTAGCTTCGAAAGAGAAGGCAAGTGTTTTATCCTTTCAGGGTTTTGGCCAATTAATATCTTAAAAGTTGTGTGTTAATCTGTATGGTCCATCTGCAGGAAGCTGCTGCTATGAGAAAGAGCTTGGAGGTAAAAGAAAAGGAATTACGAGAGCTAGAGGAGAAGCTTGATGCAAGAGAAAAGGTAAGTACTTAAAAGAAAATAGTTTAAGAGGCCGGTTAACGTACAAGACCACCTTATCGTGCGATGCGTACGCGAGCATTTCAACCACACATCTGATCTAATGTAGGCCTTCAATTGAACGCGGTGGCACAATAGTAATTAACTTTGCATAATTACGCACGTTATTTGCATAATTATGCATAGGTTGGGTTATACCCTAATTATGCACGTTATTTGCATAATTATGCATGGGTTGAGTTAACCCTAATTACGCATGTTATTTGCATAATTACGCACGTTATATTGGTGGTCGCGTACCGTTGCACGTTAAGAGCCTTTTGTATTTAAACCTTTCACATAGTTTAAATTGTTAAAAGTAAATGGGATTAATATCTTCTCCTTGCAGGTAGAGATTCAAAAACTTTTGGATGAACACAAGGCCATATTGGACATAAAAACACACGAATTTGAGTTAGAAATGGAGCAAAAGAGAAAATCATTAGATGAGGATTTCAAAATTAAGGTTGCGGATGTGGAGAAAAAGGAAGTCGAAGTGAATCATTTGGAGGGAAAAATTAAAAAAAGAGAAGAAGCACTAGAAAAGAAATCAGAGAAAATTAAGGAGAAAGAGAAGGATTTTGCCAAAAAGTCAAAAACTTTGAAGGAGAACGAGAAATCTCTTAAAGACGAAGAGAAGAACTTAGAGAAAGAAAGGAAAGAATTAAGCAGTGAAAGGGAAAGTTTGCTAAATCTCAAGACCGAACTTGAGAAATTGAGTACCGAAATTGAAGAACAAAGATTGAAGGTAATCGAAGAACGGGAAAGACTTCAAGTAAAGGAAGAAGAACGGGCTGAATTTGTTCGTTTACAGTTGGAATTAAAGCAAGAGATGGAGAAAACTCGGCAAGAAAGGGAATCGTTGCTGATGGAACGGGAGAATCTGAAGCAAGAGAAGGAGAAATTTGAAAAAGAATGGGAAGAACTTGATGAGAAACGAGCCAAGATAAAGAAGGAATTGGGGTCTGTTGCTGTACAGAAAGAAAAAATGGGAAAATTGAATCGTTTAGAAGAAGAAAAACTGAAAAATCTGAGGTTGGAAACCAAGAGCTACATAGAGAGAGAGTTGGAATCTTTGAAGTTAGATAAAGAATCATTTGCCGCTAACATGGAGCATGAGAAAACTGCGTTATCGGAAAAATATAGCAGCAAAGAATCCCAAATGCTTCATGATTTTGAATTGAAGAAACAAGAACTCGAGATTGAATTGCGAAACAGAGAAACAGAGATGGAAAACCGCATGCGTGAACGGGAGAAATCATTTGAAGAACAAAGAGAAAGAGAGTTAGCAAATGTGAAATACTTGAGCGGTGTTGCAAGTAGAGAAATGGAAGAAATGAAATTAGAAAAAATACAGTTAGAAAAGGAAAAACACGATGTTTTTGCTAATCAGAAGCATCTAGAAGGTCAACAGCTTGAAATGAAAAGAGATATTGATGATCTTGTTGGGCTTAGCATGAAATTAAAAGACCAACGCGAACAATTCTTTAAAGAAAGAGAAAGGTTTGTTGCGTTTGTTGAGAAACAAAAGGGATGTAAGGAATGTGGAGAGATAGTTTCTGAGTTTATTTTATCTGATCTCCAATCGTTAGCGGAAATTAAGAACGCTGATAATTTCGCTTTACCAAAATTAGCAGATGGTTATTTGAAAGAAGCTATTCAGGTCACTTCTGAAAATATGAAACCGAATGTGGGGACTTCTATGGGTAATTCAGGATCACCTGGTTCCGGTAGTAAAACGTTTAACTGGTTGAAAAAATGTACATCTATTTTCGCAGCAACGAAGAAGAAAGAAAATGAGGCTGGTGAAACAGAAGCACAAGAGAAGCTTGTAGACGTTGGAGAAATACCAGAATATATACTGAGCTCAGAGGATGAACCTGAACCTGAAGTATCGGCTAAGATTGCACAAGATTATTCTGACATCCAACGACTGGTGGACCAATCAGCTGATGATGATCATAAACACATCAACCAAACTCATGAGATCAAAGAAGTTTCTGAGCAGCCTGATGGGAATGAAAGTCAAAGTAAGTCAACCAAGAGGCAGAGACCCAGGGCTACTCGTTCCAGGACTACTGAGACTTCTAATGGTGTAGCAGAACACTCTGTAAGCCAGGGGGTTTCAAGAGGTGGAAGCCGTAAGCGTGCAAGTGAACACGAACCTGAGGACGGTGACCAGCATGACAGTGTCACAAATGGGCCCCACAGGAACAGGAGGCAGAAAGTTGCTAGAGATGTTGAGGCTCCGGTAGTAAAACGATACAACCTGCGGCGACCTAAGACGTAAGTATAACTATCTCTAAGCATTTTTTTCTTCTTTTTATATTCGTTAAACTACTATTCATAACTTTAGGCTTTTATGTCCATTTTCCTGTTAATTAGGGGAGGAGCTCCCACAGCTGGCGGCGGAACCTTATCTAATCAAAGTACAGAGAATGTTGTTGGTAGAAAAAGAAGAGCCCCTGGATCAAAGGTTCAGTCAGGAACTTCAACTAGTATGCCTAGCGGAACGCATGTTGGAGACTCACAAGCCAGTGTATGTAAACTTCATTTCTTGTTTTCTTTTCTGAAGAAACATTACATTATTGTTAAATATTTGGTTTTGATGGTAGCAGAAGGAGGCTGTGGATGTCGAGAATGAGGTAGCAAACAAGTTTCCAGAAGATATGGCTATGAGTGAAGAAGTCAACAGGACACCTCAGCAGGTTGGAGAGAACCACAATGATGAACATGAGGTTGGAACTCCTGGCGCACATAACCAGGAAGAAGATGATGAAAATGATTCCGAAGATGAAGAGATTGAACATCCTGGTGAAGTTTCTATCGGAAGAAAGCTATGGACTTTTATCTCGACATGATGACGAGAGTGAAAGAAAGCCTTTTATATCCATATGCATAGGGTCCTAACATTTTTTTTCCTTTTTGGTGTCGAGAGTTGTTTGTTGTGTTTTCTAGAGTCGGTTGTGTATTAGTTGTTCTGATGTAGTCATGGTACCTAGTAGCTAGGCTTTAGAAGTTATGGCATTGGTATGGTATGGTGGTGGTATATATCATCATCATCCTTAGATTGTTTTTGCAGTGAGAAGAGATGCTGCTACATGTAAAACCTTCACACTTGTTTTTCATTTTCTTGTGTGGTGTTTGTTACCTTTTCTCTTTCTTAGGTGGTGTTTGTTTTTTGCTAGAAGCACTTCAGAACCTCTTATGTCTGCGCCGCGCAGACCACGCGCAGACATAAGGGTCTGCAGCTTGTTTGTTTTCTCGCAGACCTTTCATTAAAAAAGGTCTGCGAGACCTCTACTTCAAACAGACATGAACCCATGTCTTCTAAGGTCTGCACAACCTCTTCTCCCTGTTCTCCCTCCACTCCAGCAAACACCACCACATCCTCTGCCACCACCTCCACTCCGCCACCACCTCCCACCCTCACCTGCCGCCACCTCCACTCTGCCACCACCTCCCACCCTCACCTGCCGCCACCTCCACTCTGCCACCACCTCCACTCCGACACCACACCCTCATCTGAACAAAAAAAAAATCCCCAAATCTCTTAACAAACGAAAAATCTCCAAATCATTAAACATAATAAACACATAAACCCTAACCTGAAGATTCGATTTCGAAAACCGTCGATTCTGAAACTCAGGACCGGAATAAGAGTCACCGGAGAACAAACTGTGAGAAGGTGACGGTGGTGGTTGTGGTGTAGTGGTGACGGTGGTGGCGACGGTGGTAGATGAAGGCAAATAAAACCCCCAAATCGAAATCCTCCTTCCCGTTCATCTCCTCCCTTGATCTCTCTCTCCTCCCTCGATCTCTCTCCCTCGATCCTTCCGGTGACGGTGGTGGCAGTGGGTGTTCGGTGGTGGTGGTGGTTGCGATGGTTGTGGTGGTGGTGGTAGATGAGGTGGTGGCGGTGGTTGTGGTTGTGGTTGTGGTGGTGGTGGTGGTAGATGAAAGGCAGAGAGAGAGAGATGAGTGTTGTGTGTGTTTGTGTGTGAGAAGAGAAGAGAAGGGTTATATGTAAAACAAACACTCTTCTCCTTGCAGACTGCAGACCTTTGGTCCACCTCTTCTCCTGCAGATGCCTGCAGATGTGGTCCGCAGACTGCAGACATTTTCTTGCAGAAAAAACAAACAGCACCTTAATTTGTTACCGGAACTAATCTCGGATTGTTTATCGTGTCAACTCTCATGTTCTCAATAAAATATTCTTTTACTTGATAATTGTTTGAAAAAACAGAAAGTCAGCAATGAAAGATATTACTCCTTAATATCTTTTACATCACAACTCCTAATAATGAGTTTTATATAACATATAAACACACCAGGCAAATATGATTAGGGCTGGAAACGAACAGAACGTTCAGCGAACAGTTCGTGAACCGTTCGGTGGGAAGTTCATTTATGTTCGTTTATTTAATAAACGAACGGACATGAATAAGAAATTCCGTTCGATTAGTTAAATGAACGAACATGAACAAAGGTCTCGTTCGTTCAATTGTGTTCGTGAACGTTCGATAAGGTGTTCATGAACATTCGTTCATTTGCGTTCGTTTATGTTCGTATGTTCGTATTTTAATTAAAGATTTTTATACTGGGTTAGGATATAATAGGGAGTTTTTTTTGCTAGGAAGTAATCTTGACCATCAATTGATTTAATCAAGGGCTAAGATTAAATGAGTGAAATTGAAGAGAAAAAAAGAGGTGCGTGAGTTTGTGTAAGGGCATTCTAGTCAATCCAGGACAATCGTTTCTCTCTCCTCCAATTCCCCCCCATTTTTTAAACGTTAATAACTTTTTCATACGACATTATTTTTTTTATAAAAATTGCAACAAAAAACAAGCGTTTTTTATCTTTAAAATGAGTATACTATTGCTATATTTTCTAAATTTTTTTTCAAAAACCCCAGTTGAGTAAAACGCAATGGACAAAAAACGTAAACAAATTACTTTTTTTCTAAAACGCAATGCACCAAAAACACAAAACAAATATCTTATTTCTAAAACGCAATGGCCAGAAAACACAAAGAAATGTCTTATTTCTAAAACGCAATAGCCTAAAAACACAAAATAAAGTGTATTTTGTAAAACGCAATGGACTGAAAACACAAAAAAATGTGTTTTACCTAAAACGCAATGCACCAAAAACACAAAGAAATGTCTTATTTCTAAAACGCAATGGCCAGAAAACACTTAAAAATGTCTTATTTCTAAAACACAATGGCCTAAAAACACAAAAGAAAGTGTACTTTCTAAAACGCAATGGACTAAAAACATATAAAAATGTGTTTTATCTAAAATGCAATGGACTAAAAACACTTCAAAAATGTGTTTTTCTAAAACACAATGGCCAGAAAACACATAAAAATGTGTTTTACCTAAAACGCAATGGATTAAAAACACTTCAAAAATGTGTTTTTCTAAAACGCAATGGCCTGAAAACACTTAAAATGTCTTTTCTTCTAAAACGCAATTGCCTAAAAACACAAAAGAAAGTGTTCTCTCTAAAACGCATTGAAACATGGTATGTTTTGTCTGTGAATTGTCTGAACCAGGAAGTAGGAGATTAAAAACTGTCTATGAAATGAGGCAATTTTCGACCCCAGCCAGGGGCTGCCGCCCCTTGGACCCTGCTCCCAGGGGCGCTGCCCCCGGACCCCCGCCATGATTACTTTGTAAAACGCAATGACTCAATTAAAAAACCCAGATCGTAAAAATGCAATTAAAAAATTTCTTACATAGATCAAAGCCGATTTATAAAGATTTCTTCACCGATTGACGAAATTTGAATGTTAGAAACACTTATCAGCGATCGAATCGAACGAATTAAGTGATTCGCTTCAAAATCACAGGAAAAAAATGAGATATTGTATGAAATTAAACTGGGTTTCTTCAAAAAAGTTGAAGAACACGTTGATTGGGTGTTTGAATCATTGATTGATGACGAAAATCGCACTATGATGTAGTGATTATTGAAATAGAAAGCGAAGAAAAGGTTTGATGCGTGTGAAGTGTCGTATAGTTTTAATGTATATTTTAAGCCCTTTAACACTTTTTAGCCAAGTTTTAAATTTATAAAACACGATATTTACTAACACTAAACACACATATGGGCAAGTGCACCCATCGTGAGCGTAGTATAGTGTTGGTAAGATACCGAGGTCGTCCAAGGACACAAGAGCTTTTAATACCGGTTTATCCTCAACGTCTAATCAAATCAAAAGTTTAGAAAAAGGGTTTTTAATTTAGAAAAATAAAACTAACTAAAATGCTGAAAAATAAAATAAGAATAAAAACAGATAGACAAGATGAATCACTTGGATCCGACTCGTGTTTAGTGTAACCTTTGATTATTTCCGCACTTTTGCATTTTTTAAGAGATTATCTTAGTTATTGTAGTAGGCCCCTCTTCTGAATGTGACGTTACCCTCAACCCAGTAGTTTGAGTCAGCAAGGATACAATCCTAAAGGGTTGGATTATTGAAAGATAATTAATTAAGTTATTAATGCATATTGTGGTAGGCCCCTCTTCTGGAGGTGACGTTACCCTCGGCTAAGTAGTCTGAGTCAGCAGATATACAGTCCTAAGTAGCCGGGTTAAAGTATTAATAGTAGTTTACATATGAGGGGATCAAGGAGTTCGGACCCCCGCCATCCAATACCATGGGTATTGAAGGAGATCCTACTAAAGTTGACCCAGGTCCTTGCAGGATCTATACACTGAACAAGGCAAGACTCTTACCAAACCGTTCCCTTAACCCCCGAAACCAGGTAACCAACATACCTCTATATAGACCGTGGAGATATGAATGGTGAAAATCTTTTATTTTATATAGACAGTAAAATAATGCCAAGACACCACGGACAAACGATAAGGAAAACTCACCTTCAACATAAGAAACTAGTTATTAAAGTCATTAATACATAACCAAATAAAAAGTGCGAAAAGATTAAAAATAAAAAGTATTACACTAGACACTTGTCTTCACCAAGTGATGTAAGAGACTTAGGCAAACATGGCCTTTGATTGTCAAGAACTCTTACGATCAATCTTGGATCCCGAGACTACTACACACACTCTATGATGGATGATTGTGGTGGATGTGGGTTGTGATGGTGGTGGAGGGTGGGTGTAGTGTGAGAAAGGTGGTTTGCCAAGGGATGGTTTGCAGATGAGCCAAGCACCCCTATTTATAGCCTGAACAGAAGCTCGGGCACGGCCCCGTGTCCATTGGGCATGGCCCCGTGTATACCCATATTCTCTTTCTTCATTAATTGCAGTTTGTCTGCATTAGTTGACCACGCCCCCATGTCCGCTGGGCACACCCCCCGTGTGCAGAAGCGTATCTGTACTATCAAGATTTCCTCAGATTCTGCGAATCTTAGAGTTGACCACGGCCCCGTGTCCGCTGGGCACGCCCCCGTGGTGGGTGATAGAAGCTTCTACAGCTTTGTCTTTTCTGCAGACACTTGGGCACGCCCCCGTGCTCACTGAGCACGGGGCGTGTTCAGCCTTCTGTTATCTTGTTTTTGCTTGGGAAGATGCTGTCGAGGGGTCGGGCATGCCACGTTTATCCCTTTTCTTGTATTTTTGTTAGATTTAACTGCCTTTTTGCTTCTTTTGTTCATTTGAGCTCATTTAATTCTGAAAATACAAAAGGAAGAAAAAAACACACTTTTTCCAACTTAGTACCAAAAAAGGGTTAGTTTTATGCCTTATTTGATGTAATTTATATGTTGCATTTTGCACACATCAAATACCCCCACACTTGAATCTTTGCTTGTCCTCAAGCAAAACTCTTTATAATGTGGCTTAACACTCCCAAATGGAATGGGTAGAAGAGAAGGTTTTAGGCTTGTCATAGAGTTTCGGGATTTCCAAGATTCTATATTAAGTTTTATTTTTATTTATTTACAATCCTATTCGTCATAATTTATTTAAAACATTACATAAGATAAATTACTTATTAGGGCATAACATGCCTTTTTAAAATTTCACTTATATACAAGTTCACATACCTCACGGGGGATCACTCAACACTCGGCCGAAGATGTATTTTTGTGAAACACTCGAGAGCGGCATGGAACTTACTTCTACCATAGGCTTGTCAAGCAATCAATCCTCATCCTTTTTAACTATATACCTTTGTAAATATCAAGAGGACTTTTGGGGTGAAGGGTTAGGCTTGGGTTAAAGGTATGTGGTTGGGTTAGTGGTTAGTAGAAAAGGGCTAAAGGCGTAAAAAGCGTCAGTTTTTGCAAAACATTTTTGTGACCTTTTATTCTAATGAAGCTTTATTCAAACAAGCCTTCTTTTGATGAGCTTTGTTTGTTTATTGCTAACTTCATTTTTTTTTCAACATAAGAAAGTCACACAAAACCGAGCTTTGTTACTAAAAAAAGGGTTAAAATGAAAAACGGTTTTGGTGGGTAAAAAGGGTGTTTGTTTTGGGTTAAGAAATGAAAAGGTTTAGGCTCAAAGGGGTTAACTAGGGGGATTTTGGGTAGGTGGTAAAAAAAATAATAATGGTGTTGAAAAAAAAAAGTTTGTCCTAATGCCTCCATCATTTACTTACTTGGGTTTAAGTTGGTAAGGACCG
Source organism: Helianthus tuberosus (assembly GCA_030545235.1). Taxonomy (NCBI): domain Eukaryota; kingdom Viridiplantae; phylum Streptophyta; class Magnoliopsida; order Asterales; family Asteraceae; genus Helianthus; species Helianthus tuberosus. Next base: position 145,513,535 of record CM060432.1, read on the forward strand.
GGAATGTATCGTCGTGGCAAGTTCTAGAGTCGTAAGAACCAAGCGGCTATTCACACAAGAAACGAAAAATGAGCATTTAGTTTAAAGATGTGTATTTGTATGCTCAATAAAGGCTCAAAACTCACTTTTTTGTGGGAATGGGTTTTATGTGATCAAGTATATATAATCAAATTTTAACTAGGTTTGTCATGCCGTTTCATAATTTTCTTATGTTGGTTCTTTTTATCACGACGCTATCGGTTGTAAATTTGTAAAAATATCACCTTTTTAGAACTTTGAAATTCCCAACTTAAACATAGACAAGTAAAAAAAAGAATTTTTTTTGAAAAAAATTGGGGTGTTTAGCGGTTCCAATAGAGTTTTGTGTAAGGCTTGTAATTAGGACTTGCAAAATTCAAGGTTTTAGCATCCCCCCACACTTAAATTACACATTGTCCTCAATGTGTCCCAAAAATAAGTTTTTAGGTTGATTGGACGTGTAAAAAGGTGTGAAAAAGCAAAATTTTATGTTACTGGGCGTCTAGACACGGCCCCGTGTTGGGTGAACACGGCCCCGTGGTCAAGGTGCCAGTAACGAGAACTTACAGAAGGTGGACACGGGGGCGTGTTGGCTGGGCACGACCCCGTGTCTGGCAAAAATCTGCAGAATTTTTTTAACAAACAGCAGGTCTGGGCAATGGGCACGGGGGCGTGTCGGCCGGACACGACCCCGTGTAGACATTCTGCAATGGCGTAAAACAGGTTTCTGTCCTCGGTTTTGTTGTCCTGGCTTTAGTAGCACTAATGTTTAGTACTCTAAGCCTCGTATGTACTTGTTTCATCAATAAACACTACACCAAACCATAGCAAACATCATAAATTACCATCGTTCAAACATCCATACCACAAAGTTAAAAGAAAGAAAATGCAGAAAAGTAAAAAGTGTTAGAGGAAAGTAAAATTTTCAACACACGGCACGCAGGTCGGAAATTGTTCATGAGATAAGGGATTAACCTGTGGACCTCCAACCATGAACCGCTACCTCCACTCCTCCCGCTCAGTCCATGTCCTCGTCGTCGTCATCATCATCATCACCACCTCCTCCGTGTCCTGCCATGTACTCCCGGATGTTCCCAATGTCATCCTGTATGTCGGATATGTTTCTCTCTATTGCTCCGACCCGGGTGTACGTGTTGTTGGCTAGGTTGTAGGTGTTCCTAGTGCACATGAGGTTTTCCTGCATTAAATCATGTAAACTTTGAAAATTAGGAAAACCGCCTCCTTGTGAGGAGGATTGGCCCGGATCACCCTGAGGCTGGCAGTGGTACTAAGGAGGATGTTGGAAGTGTGGAGCATGTAAGACGAGTGCCTCTTGCGGGTTCCATGCATGCCCCTGGACTCTTTGGAAGCTGACCGTCCCGTCGTCTGCTTCATAGATCAGGTTCATGGAGCGACAGATGGTCATGTCCACTCTTCCCGACCATGGGCTCTTTTCAAAAGACCTTGGCATGTTCACGAAATGCTTGAAGAGACGGTAGATCCATCCCCCAAAGAAGATAGGAGTCGGGGGAGTAGCAAGCTGGTTCCAATGCATGTTTCGGAGCAGGAGGTATAGAACATCAAGGTTGGTGCGGGTATGAATGCAGTGAAGGACTAGTAGATCTCTCAAACCTACAACACCGCTGCTATCGTGCCTCTGACTAAGAGAGTAAGTGAGAACCCTATGGATGTAATGGTAAAGAGGGTCCCTCAACTTAGTGCTCTTAGTGCTGCTCGGATTGTAGTGGCCTTCTCCTATTTGAGCCCAAGCAGCTTGGCGGTCACTTTCCCTGATCTCGCGGAGACCTCCGATGTTTTCTTCATTCCCCGCATCTTCCTCAGCATACAACCCAACTATCGACCCGAACTGTGCTATCGAGATTGACTAGTAAGTCCCTCCACACCGGAATTCTACACCATCATTATCGAATGGATCGGCTCTTGTTTTGAAAGCAAATGTGCTGTAGAATTCCAGGTTATATTCATGGACTGAACGAAGTCGAGTGCACAGAGCGGCTCTCAGTGGGCCGGTGACCAGGTTGTTAAATCGGTCAAGCTGGTTCAATGCTCCTATAAGATCCATGCATACTGTTCTTGGGTATTCCTCCTGCCTGGTTCAAAGCACGTCGTATCTTGCTCTAGCGTCCAGCTCATTTGCATTGAACCGTGTGAATTTCTTGGACATCTGAAAGGAAACACCAAACAATTAGCACGAAACAGTGAAATTGTCGGAGAAAACTGAAAATAGTCAGCTGAACACGGCCCCGTGTTCAGCGGACACGCCCCATGTTGGACTGAGTTTAGCTGGACACGCCTCCGTGCTCAGCGAGCACGGCCCCGTGTCCAGACGTCTGTTTCCCAAAAATCCCATTTTTCGACCCCGTCCCGAAAACTTGAAAATTTTTGGTCCAGCAGGGGCGGTTTTCCCCGAAAATGAAACCCCTAATGCTGTTTTTCCCAAAACAAACCGTTTACCCCTTCAATTTTATCTTTTTCGGTTCAAAAATAAGGGTTTGGTGTTTTTGTGAGAAATCGGGCAAATCTATGAACAATACAAGTTGATTTACTTCCTATAACATGTATATATACTAAGGCTAACAGATCTATGCAAAAATTTGAGGTTCGATCCGGATGAAGTTCAAGAACCCTAGATTTTTCCCCAAATTTTTTATGTTAAACTACATGCAAGTGCTTAATCTAACTACTAATGATGATAGAATCATACCTTGATGTTGTTAGAAGTAGAGGAGACGTCGAAATCTTGCAGAAAAATCGCCTGAACCAGAGAGTTTTCGGGGAAACGGGGCGTGTGTAATGAAGAAACTAATATGAAAAGGGGTTTTATCCCGACAGTTGCGCGGACACGGCCCCGTGTTCAAGCAAGTTTTGAATTTTTTTTAAGTGCTCGTGTGAGTGCCCTGTTTCCTGAAACTTGGTTAGAAGACTTACCGATTTAGATGTCACCCTGCTTGCTTAAACTTATCAGGTATGATGTTGATGCTTTCATTCTTCAATCGTTTGAAACGATATCTCTTCTTCCTCATCCTTAATGAATCCTTGATAGAGATTCAGCCGTTGGCCATTGACTTTGAATGGATTTCCATTTCGAGATTTAATTTCTACTGCACCGTGTGGGAAAATATGGGTGATGGAAAAAGGTCCTGACCACCTAGACTTTAATTTACCAGGAAATAGTCGAAGTCGTGAATTAAACAATAGAACTCTGTCTCCTACTCGAAATTCATGAGGTTTAATGTGTTTATCATGCAAATTTTTCATTCTTTCGTTATAAATTTTGGAGTTAGAGTATGCATAATTCCTAAGCTCGTCTAATTCATTTAATTGACAAAATCGGTCTTTACCGGCAAATTCTAAATCTAAGTTTACATTTTTAATTGCCCAGTAGGCATTGTGTGCAATTTCTACCGGCAAATGACAGCTTTTTCCATAGACGAGCTTATATGGGGTTGTACATATTGTTGTTTTATAAGCAGTTCGAAAAGCCCATAAAGCATAATCTAATTTATCGGCCCATTCCTTTTTGTTTAATCCTACGGCTTTTTCAAGTATTCATTTTAAACCTCTATTAGTCACTTCGGCTTGTCCGTTTGTTTGAGGGTGATATGCCGTTGAAACCCAATGATAGACCCCATACCTTGTTAAGATTTTTTCAAGTTGATGATTACAAAAATGGGTACCTCTATCACTTATTAATGCTTTTGGTGTGCCGAAACGAGAAAATAAACGTTTCAGGAATCTTACCACGACTCTTCCATCATTTGTTGGAAGTGGCTCGGCCTCTGCCCATTTAGACAAGTAATATACCGCCACAAGTATATATTTGTTTCCTTTTGACGGTGGGAAAGGTCCCATAAAATCGAGTCCCCACACATCAAAAATTTCACAAACAAGAATGCCATTTTGTGGCATTTCGTTTTTGGAAGAAATATTACCTGCTCATTGGCAAGCATCACTTGTCTTGACAAGACTTTGGGCGTCTTTGTAAATGGTTGGCCAATAAAATCCTGAATCAAATACCTTTCGTGCGGTACTGGCGGCACCATGATGTCCTCCGTATGGCCCTTCATGACAATGGCGGAGAATTCTTCTCGCTTCGCTACCATGTACGCACCGGCGGATGAGTTGGTCGGCACACATTTTGAAAAGATAAGGATCTTCCCAAAAATAATGCTTTACATCAGCAAAGAACTTTTTTCTTTGATGATGCGGCCATCCTTTGGCGATTATACCGCTAGCTAAGTAGTTAGCATAGTCGGCGTACCATGGTTCTTCTCTGTATTCCACCATTTCCAAGGACTCCGTTGGAAATTTTTCATTGATTTGTTCATCCCTGGTTGCCTCCAAAGCTGGGTCTTCTAGGCGCGAAAGATGATCTGCTGCGGTGTTTTCCGCTCCTCTTTTGTCTTTGATTTCAATATCAAATTCTTGGAGGAGTAGAATCCACCGAATCAAACGCGGTTTAGCATCCTGTCTCTTGAAGAGATATCGAATGGCCGCATGATCTGTATAGACTATTGTTTTAGAAAGAACAAGGTAAGAACAAAATTTATCAAAAGCAAATACCACAGCTAGTAACTTTTTTTCAGTTGTTGTGTAATTTTCTTGTGCATCGTTAAGTGTTTTACTAGCATAATAAATTGGGTGAAAATGCTTTTCTTTTCTTTGTCCTAAGACTGCTCCAACTGCAAAGTCACTTGCATCACACATGATTTCGAAAGGTAATTTCCAATCAAGCGCTATCATGATAGGTGCATTGACTAGCATTTCCTTAAGTGCTAGAAATGCTTGATTGCAATCCTTGTCAAAGATGAAAGGAGCATCTTTTTCAAGTAATCTTGTTAGAGGTCTTGAGATTTTAGAAAAGTCTTTGATAAATCGCCTATAGAATCCGGCATGTCCTAGGAAACTTCTGATAGCTCTCACGGGGGATGGGGGTGGTAATCGAGAAATAGTGTCAATTTTTACTCGATCAACCTCCATTCCTTCGCTTGAGATTTTATGACCGAGTACTATTCCCTCCGTTACCATGAAATGGCATTTTTCCCAATTAAGGGCGAGGTTGGTTTCCTCACATCGGGATAGCATTCGTTCAAGGTTAGCGAGGCATTGGTCGTATGAATCTCCAAAGATAGAAAAGTCATCCATGAAGACCTCCGTTGTCTTTTCTATCATGTCATGGAAGATAGCCACCATGCAACGTTGAAAGGTTGCGGGGGCATTATATAGACCAAAGGGCATGCATCGATAAGCAAAAGTTCCATAGGGACATGTGAAAGTTGTCTTTTCTTGGTCTTCGGGTGCTATCGGGATTTGAAAGTAACCTAAAAAACCATCCAAGAAACAATAAAATTTATGACCGGATAATCTTTCTAACATTTGATCAATGAAGGGCAAAGGAAAGTGATCTTTCCTTGTTGCTTCATTTAATCGTCTATAATCTATACATACCCTCCATCCTGTGACGGTTCTCGTTGGTATTAATTCATTCTTTTAGTTATTACCGTCATACCTCCTTTCTTTGGAACTACTTGGACGGGACTTACCCAAGGACTATCGGAGATAGGGTAAATAAGTCCGGCGTCAAGTAATTTGATGACTTCGTTTTTAACCACTTTTTGAACATTTGGATTTACTCTACGTTGTGGTTGTATTACCGATTTGTAGTCATCGTTCATTAAAATTTTGTGCGTGCACATGGAAGGACTTATGTCTTTAATGTCTACAAGCTTCCAAGCGACCGCATTTTTGTATTTTTTCAAAAGTGTAACTAATTTTCTTTTTCTAAGCTAGTTAATTTAGATGAAATAATTACCGGTGATTTACCATCTTTGTCTAGAAAAGCATATTCCAAACTTTTTGGGAGTTCTTTGAGCTCAAGAGGTGGGTCTTCAGGAGACTCCTTATTTGGTTGCTCATTTCGATCAAGAACTTACAAAAGTTTGTTCTATGGCGACCTCTTCTTCAACAAAGTGGTCAATCTCTTCACTTGTATCGGGTGGTTCATCTTCATCTTCAATTAGGGGGTCATTATTGCCGAATGGATATTTCATTGAACGCTCAAGATCGACACTTTTTTTAAATGCCCCTTATTGAATAGATAGATTGTTGTGCTTCCGGTTTTTCAAAGCTTCGTGGGTTTTTAGTTTTTACAAAAGGACGTCCCAACACTAGAGGAGCGTCATCAAGGATGACAAAGTCGGTTGGGATTACCATCTGATTTGTTTGAACCAAGACATCCTCAACTACACCGATTGATTTTATTACTTTCCGATTGGATAGAAAAATGGGTATTTGAAGTGGAGAAAAATCACCAATACTTAATTTTTTGAAAATGTAGTTTGGCATTATGTTAACACAAAGATCTTTATCAATTGTGATATTACTAATAAATGAATTTTGAAAAAAACATGGAACCGGTGTAATGTTAATTTCAAATGGATCCTCTTTTATTAGCGAAGTTTGATCATTAGTTAACTCAATGCTTACCGTTTCGTCAATTTTAGCGTTAGTGTTTAACTCTTTTAAAAACTTAGCATGAGTGGGTACTAAACAATGATTTTCGAACGAAGGTGACAAGAGATTAATTTCTTCAAAATTAGACTCTTTTTGAATTTTAACGTTGTCGGACTCACCCTTTTCGTTGTTTAACTCATGTGTCGGTTTTTCACTTATTTGTTCTTCCATTTTTACACTTTCAACTATCTCTTTTTTATTTAATTCTTCTCTTGCGCGGGACTCCTCTTCCCTTGCGCGAGATTCCAATATGCAACGTTCGATAGTTTTAATGTGTTCTATTATCTTATTGGCTATTTCGGTGATAGAATAAGGATCGGGATCCTCAAAGCTCGAATCTGGTTGTTCGATCCTTTGTTCCTCATAATACTCATAGGAAGTAGATGGTTCACACCATTGTCCTTCATTGTAAGTATATGATGGATAAGGGTCGTAATTTTGTTCTTCATAATACTCATACGAGGTGGGTTGTTCACGCCATGGTTCCTCATAATAAGCATATGAAGGTGGTGGCTCATATCTTGGTTCCTCAAAGTATGAGTATGAAGGCTCACACCTTGGTTCTTCAAAATATGAGTATGAGGGAGGAGGTTCATACCTTGGGTCTTCATAGGTTGTGTATGAAGTTGATGGCTCGTACCTTGGCTCCTCATAGTATGTGTATGAAGTGGATGGTTGAAATAAGTCACAATATTGAACCGAGTGTGGGTCACCACAATTAGTGCAATAGTCTTCCCTATAATCATCCTCCTCATAGGTGTAGTTGTAACCTCCTGGGTATTGATACATGAGAATCACTCAGCAGACCACAACAAAGTCTCGAGACCAGAAAACAAAAAAATAAAAACGGAAACAGAGGCTGGACACGGCCCCGTGTTCAGTGAGCACGGCCCGTGTTCAGATTCTGTATCTGGGCGTTTTAATTGAGTTTACTGATTTCGTTGAGCACGGGGCGTGTTCAGTGAGCACGGCCCCGTGTTCAGGCTCTGTATCTGGGTGTTTTTATGAAAAATATGCAGCAAGGCCCCGTGTTCAATGAGGACGGCCCCGTGTACAGGTTACTGTAAATGCAAAAACTAACTAAATGCAGAAAAATGCGCGCGTTTTTTTTTTTTTTGAAAAACTGATTAGGCCGTCGATTTTAAGTTTTCTTAAAATCCTTGTGTCCCCGGCAACGGCGCCAAAAACTTGATGTGTGTGAAGTGTCGTATAGTTTTAATGTATATTTTAAGCCCTTTAACACTTTTTAGCCAAGTTTTAAATTTATAAAACACGATATTTACTAACACTAAACACACATATGGGCAAGTGCACCCATCGTGAGCGTAGTATAGTGTTGGTAAGATACCGAGGTCGTCCAAGGACACAAGAGCTTTTAATACCGGTTTATCCTCAACGTCTAATCAAATCAAAAGTTTAGAAAAAAGGGTTTTTAATTTAGAAAAATAAAACTAACTAAAATGCTGAAAAATAAAATAAAATAAAAACAGATAGACAAGATGAATCACTTGGATCCGACTCGTATTTAGTGTAACCTTTGATTATTTCCGCACTTTTGCACTTTTTAAGAGATTATCTTTGTTATTGTACTAGGTCCCTCTTCTGAAGGTGACGTTACCCTCAACCCAGTAGTTTGAGTCAGCAAGGATACAATCCTAAAGGGTTGGATTATTGAAAGATAATTAATTAAGTAATTAATGCATATTGTGGTAGGCCACTCTTCTGGAGGTGACGTTACCCTCGGCTAAGTAGTCTGAGTCAGCAGGGATACAGTCCTAAGTAGCCGGGTTAAAGTATTAATAGTAGTTTACATATGAGGGGATCAAGGAGTTCGGACCCCCGCCATCCAATACCATGGGTATTGAAGGAGATCCTACTAAAGTTGACCCAGGTCCTTGCAGGATCTATACAACAAGGCAAGACTCTTACCAAACCGTTCCCTTAACCCTCGAAACCAGGTAGCCAACATATCTCCATATAGACCGTGGAGATATGAATGGTGAAAATATTTTATTTTATATAGACAGTAAAATAATGCCATGACACCACGGTCAAACGATAAGGAAGACTCACCTTCAACATAAGAACCTAGTTATTAAAGTCATTAATACATAACCAAATAAAAAGTGAAAAAAAAAATTAAAAATAAAAAGTATTACACTAGACACTTGTCTTCACCAAGTGATGTAAGAGACTTAGGCAAACATGGCCTTTGATTGTCAAGAACTCTAACGATCAATCTTGGATCCCGAGACTACTACACACACTCTATGATGGATGATGGTGGTGGATATGGGTTGTGATGGTGGTGGAGGGTGGGTGTAGTGTGAGAGAGGTGGTTTGCCAATGGATGGTTTGCAAATGAGCCAAGCACCCCTATTTATAGCCTGAATAGAAGCTCGGGCACGGCCCCGTGTCCACCCATCTTCTCTTTCTTCATTAATTGCAGTTTGTCTGCATTAGTTGACCACGCCCCCATGTCCGCTGGGCACGCCCCCGTGTGCAGAAGCGTATCTGTACTATCAAGATTTCCTTAGATTCTGCGAATCTTAGAGTTGACCACGGCCCCGTGTCCGCTGGGCACGCCCCCGTGGTGGGTGATAGAAGCTTCTACAGCTTTGTCTTTTCTACAGACGCTTGGGTACACCCCCGTGCTCACTGAGCACGGGGCGTGTTCAGCCTCCTGTTCTCTTGTTTTTGCTTGGGAAGATGCTGTCGAGGGGTCGGGCATGCCACGTTTATCCCTTTTCTTGTATTTTTGTTAGATTTAGCTGTCTTTTTGCTTCTTTTGTTCATTTGAGCTCATTTAATCATGAAAATACAAAAGGAAGACAAAAACACACTTTTTCCAACATTGGTACTAAAAAAGGGTTAGTTTTATGCCTCATTTGATGTAATTTATATGTTGCATTTTGCACACATCAAGGTTGAAGATGGTGGGTTTTGAAAATGGTGGGTTTTGAAGTTACAGAGAGAAGAAGGGAGAAGATTGGGTAACATTGACTCAATCTATCTAAATTTGAGACAAATGCATACTTACAAATGTTTACAAGGTTATTCGTGCACACATACAAAACACATGAACTCGCTCAACTTTTGTTGATGTTTTTAAACTACATGTATTTCAGGAAATTTATTTGGATCTGGCGGGCGTTTAAAGATTTCAAGACGTGTTTACAAGTAATGATGTCATCCCGTTTTAAAGGGTTTGAATTGTGTATCTTATCTTTGATAGGATACATGACTCAAAGCCTTGTTTTATCTATGTATTTTGTTAAGTCCTTTATGGAACTTAAAACATTTGGTTGGTTTGTATTTTAACTTGAAGTCCTTGTTTGGTATTAAACAATGTGGGTTGTAATATTTTGAAACTTAGTAATGGATGAACATCATGGTTTCTATCATATAGTTGTTTGTTATAATTGAATGCAATGATATTAAGCAAGTCACACATAATACGTTTCCGCAAAAGTCAGGGTGTGACATAAAGGAGAAAAGCCAACCAAGTCAACAATATTCATCTCTGTGATGAAAACTGCAAGTTATGCACGAAAATGAGCAATAGTATATATGATTTCGGTAATCATGAACACTAAAGGAAAAGAATTAAAAGATAGTCATATAGTATCTAAATTCGTAGATGTTTTTCCAGAAGAGTTACCTGGATTACCACCAGATAGAGAGGTTGAATTTAAAATTCACCTAATACCAGGAACGACACCGATTGCCAAAGCACCTTACCGACTAGCACCGACGGAAATGCAGGAACTGAAGAAACAGTTGGACGAACTGCTCGGAAAATGTTTCATACAGCCTAGTTCATCTCCATGGGGAGCACCGGTCTTGTTTGTCAAGAAGAAGGATGGATCAATGCGGATGTGCACTGATTATCGAGAATTGAACAAGGTTACGATTAAAAATTGGTACCCTCTACCGAGAATCGATGACCTGTTCGATCAACTTCAATGAGCTCGATTCTTTTCTAAGATCGACTTACGCTCAGGATATCATCTATGGCTGCAAAACCATCTGCTTTCGGATAAGATAACTTCACGGTAATGCTTGCAAATGTATTGTAAATGGAAAATCATAAAGTTTTGGTTTGGCCTAGGTGCAGAACAAAAAGAAAAGATTAAGAAGAAAGAATTTTATTGCTATGAAAAAAAAGAGGTTAAAAATCTACCTTTTGCATTACTAAGACGTCCTTCACGGCAATATCGATTTTGTCCTGTCCCATAGCTTTCAAGATTCTCTTGTTGGGTAACTTGCTCTGCAATCCACCAGTGCTTTCTTCTACTTCAAGTTTCCTAACACGCATCATCGATCAGAAACTTATTAAATTGGCAGGTTGCCAAAAGTAACGTTGATTTTTCCCAAAGTTGTAAACCATAATCTAGTAATTATTAAGAGATGGCAAGGCCTTTGTAAAACTTTGACCCAACAACATAAATCTATTGTGTTATGTTTTCTATACTTTTATTGTTTGCGTGTGTGCGTGATTGCATCAGTTCCGGTCCTAACACTTGACGGTACAAAATTAACACCCGACTTGTAAAATTGCTATGTTGCAATTCCAAATGTTAGTGTGCGCACCTCAAATATATTCATTGGTGATGCAGGCCCAAGTGTGGAGGAGCAGGCTATTTTGTACTTGGAGGCCCAAGACCGTGTAACAAAAGGGGCTTCACTAAAATGGCTCTAACTTGGGCTACGGGGGTCCGTTTGGGGCGTACGACCAGGCGAAACGAACGTGAGAACGAGCTCCATCTTGTAATGTGGTCTATTGGGTAACTATGACCCAGGCTCCAAATCAATATGATGTTGGATGTCACGCAAAGGTGGTAATCCATCGGGCAATTCATCAGGGAAAACATCAGAAAATTCTTCCAGCAAAGGGACCATAGCATCAGGAATTTCGACTTCCTCGGGCACTGTCTTCCCTATCAAAATAAAAACATTGTCTGCCTCCTCCAACTCTTCTTGAAACTGACTGATGGTCAACAAAGTACCAGACTATTTTGTGGCCAACTGCTTAGGCTTGCTAGGAACAAGGGTTATCTTCACACCACCAAACAGAAAGCTATAAGTATTGGACCGCCCATTATGTTCAATATTACGCTCATACTCCCAAGGTCTACCCAACAGTAAGTGACACGCGTCCATAGGGACCACATCACACACAACATCATCTTTATAAGTGGACCCAATAGAAATAGAAACAAGGGCTCTTTTAGATACCGTTCCTTCACCTCCCTTTTTAAGCCATTGAAGCTTATAAGGTTTGGGGCGACTCTCCGTCTTCAAAGCCAACTTCTGGACCGCCTCTTCAGATATCAGGTTATCACAACTCCCTGAATCAATAACAAACGTGCAAACCTTTCCCATAATGGTACAGGTTGAGTGGAAGATGTTATGCCTAAGCCAGTCATCCCCATCTGCCTTTGGCGTATAACAAGAGCGCCTGACTACCAAGTTCACTCCAATATCACCGGTCACAACCTCTTCTTCGTACTCAGTTTCTTCATCGTACACTGGGTTATTTTCATATTCTTCATACTGATCATCTTCAGACTCAGTAAACAAATGTCTTTTACCAGCCTTCTTACACTCAACTTGACGATGGCCCGTCTCACCACAATTGAAACATCTCGGACCACTACTACTAGCTCCCTTAGAAGTAGACCCGGTATTGTTAACCCCTGGCCTTTGCTGACTAGGCCCGCCATGAGGTCCCCCACTGCTCGACCCAACGTTTCCCCCAGCAGGGGTAAATGAACCGCCCACCCGACGGTTTTGCTTCTCATAGGCCAACGCCCGTTGGTGTGCCTCTGGAATGGTTAACGGATCAAAAAGATTCACGCCTCGATGATTTGAACCCTTAGACCCCCAATATACCGAGAAACAAGTTGCTCCTCTGGTTCTTGAATATCATTCCTCGCAATCAATTGATAAAACTCCGTTGTATAATCATCAACAGATTTGGCCCCCTGTTTTAAATTCTGCAGACGTTGGTACATCAACCTTTGAAAATTATGAGGCACAAAGTTGGACCGCAAGCACTTCTTCATCTTGGTCCATGTCACGATCCTTGACTTTCCGAGCCTGTTTCGTGTTAACTTCAATTGCTGCCACCACGCAGAGGCCTTACCACGTAACCTGGTAGCGATCAAGGCCACCCGCTTATTTTCAGGCACCTCCTTGTACTCAAACACTTCCTCCACGGTAGCCAACCAATCGATGAACCCCTCCGGATTCAAACTAGACCCTTCAAATTCTGGAATATCAATCCTTATCCCAGAATCCCAACACCTGTTACCCCCTCCACGTTCACCCCTTGGTCGCCCTTCCTGTTCGTCTTCGGAAGTCGAACCATCACCAAATGGATTACAAAAATCAGAACCATACCCGTCATTGGGTCTCTGGCTCCTACGATTGATCAAATCGGCCATCCGGTCAGTCAACTCATCGACCACTTGATCCAACCGCTGATCCACTCTCGCCATAAGTCGCTGCTCCAACTCTCGTTCATACACTTCATCGAGAGGCTTGTTGTTGTTTCTCCTCGGAGGCATTTTGAGCCAGGAATTCAGCTCTGATACCAACTGATGTAGCGCGTGGTACGGAAATGAAGATCGAACACGTTGATTCTGAGAATACCCATGTAGTTCTTCCCCAACCCCCAAGATTCCTCCCAAAAGGCACGGAATTTGAAGTGAAAAATTCAGTAGTTTCAAAATTCAATTCTGATCGTTCAACTTACTAGAGGGACATATAAATAAGAACAGAAATTCGAAATGGGCCTGAAAAAGATAACGGGCCAAACACACGGCCTAAAACAAAATGCCCAAAATAGTTCAAAAAACATAAAAATGCGAATAAGTAATAGAAATAAGCGTTTTTTTGGCCCGGACGATGACCCAAACCGCCATGGGCATTTGCAGCAAGATGGAGCTCGTTCTCACGTTCGTTTCGCCTGGTCGTACGCCCCAAACAGACCCCCGTAGCCCAAGTTAGAGCCATTTTAGTGAAGCCCCTTTTGTTACACGGTCTTGGGCCTCCAAATACAAAATAGCCTGCTCCTCCACACTTGGGCCTGCATCATTCCCCCCTGGATAGACAAAATTCGCCCTCGAATTACCAACAGGTTCATCATCAGAAGAATCTCCATAATAAGGCAACAGATGCTTCACGTTAAACACATCAGAACAACGAATGTGACTAGGCAGCTTCAGACGATATGCATTCGGATTGATCTTCTCCACGATTTCAACTGGGCCAATCTTCTTTGCTGATAACTTGTTGTATTCCCCAACTGTAAAACGATCTTTAGTCAAAACAGCCCAAAAAAATCACCTTCCTCGAACTTAACATGCCTACGCTTCTGATCAGTAGCTTGCTTATACTTCTGATTAGCTCGGGTCAAATGATCATACACAGCATTATGAACTTCATGTAAGCCCTCCACAAAATCTTGAACTTTCTTAGGAACAGATCCAGAAAGAGGGAGAGACATCAAATCAAGTGGTCCCCGAGGCTGAGATGAATACACTATCTGAAATGGGCTATATCCGGTGCTCCGGTTAACAGCATGATTATGAGCAAACTCAGCTTGGCATAACTTTTGATCCCATGCCTTCACATGATCACCAACCAAACATCTCAGCAAATTCCCAAGTGACCGATTAACAACTTCATTTTCTCATCAGTTTGTGGGTGATAAGCACTACTGAAGTTGAGTTGAGTATTCACCATCTTCCACAAGCTAAACCAAAAATGACTCAGAAATCGGGTATCCCGATCATACACAATAGAAGAAGGTAGCTCATGCAAACGGTACATGTCACAAAAAAAGAGTTGGGCCACGTTAACAGCATCAGTCATCTTCTTGCAGGGAATAAAATGGACCATCTTAGAAAACCGATCCACAACAACAAAGATAGAATCATTACCTCTCTGAGTACGAGGTAACCCCAACACGAAATCCATACTAATATAAACCCATGGCTGTGAGGGAATTGGCAAAGGCATATAGAGACCCGCATTGGTAGCCGTGCCCTTTGACACCTGACATATACGACACCTCTTCACATAACGATCCACCTCCTTCCTCATAGAAGGCCAATAATAAAAAACTTGCACCAGCTGTAAAGTACGGTCACGACCAACATGCCCTTCACCATGTAACTCCTTAATAATCTGTAAACGAAGACTAGAATCAGAAATTCGAGGCCCACTAAAATGGGGCTTCACTAAAAGGGCTCTAACTTGGGCCACGGGGGTCCGTTTGGGGCGTACGACCAGGCGAAACGAACGTGAGAATGAGCTCCATCTTGCTGCAAACAGCCTATGGCGGTTTGGGTCATTGTCCGGGCCAAAAAATGCTTATTTCTATTACTTATTCGCATTTTTATGTTTTTTGAACTATTTTGGGCATTTTGTTTTAGGCCGTGTGTTTGGCCCGTTATCTTTTTTAGGCCCATTTCGAATTTCTATTCTTATTTATATGTCCCTCTAGTAAGTTGAATGATCAGAATTGAATTTTGAAACTACTGAATTTTTCACTTCAAATTCCGTGCCTTTTGGGAGGAATCTTGGTGGTTGGGGAAGAACTACACGGGTATTCTCAGAATCAACGTGTTCGATCTTCGTTTCCGTACCACGCGCTACATCAGTTGGGCTTTTAAAGCTGTAGTCCGTCTTAGAATACTCAAGTATAGCTTTCAAGATTAGTGAGATCACAATTTAAAATATGTAAACACATTCTCTGTTCGTTATAAAGTTGTTATTATATGTATCTAGATAACTCACGCAAACACCAAATCGTCATACAGTTTTCTTGCAACGATGATGAAAAATAACCAAAGACAAAAAAAAGGTGATTAAAACATCAAGATAATCACCATTTACCCATATCTTGATCATGTAAAGGTGATAATAACCGATTTAAAAACAGTTATAATCTATTATATATAATAAATGAAAGTGATTTAGGCCACGTGTCACTTGATTAGGGCATCCTCAATCCCATTTTCCCGCCCAACAGTAACACTCTCCTTTAATCCCTCCTATAAAAACCCTAAATCATTTTGTCGCCTCATTTTCTCCTTCAGGCTTTCTCTTTTCTCCAAACCCTAAAGATCTTTTCCTTCATCCAGTTCTTCCATCATCGATTCTTCTTTCTCGCATTTATTCTCCATAAACCCTAAACTCATCAGAATTCTTTTTGCTCTTCATCTTGAAAGAAGGAGAGAAGATTCGAGAGATAGATCGAGAGATGGGGCGCCGGCTAAGGGTTCTGTGGTTTTTCTCTTACAAGATTCTTTCATCTTCTTCGTCAGCAAGGTTCTTCTATTTGAGGTTTGATTTGTATGTTTATAGATCTGTGTTGATTTCTTCTTATTTTCATAAAAAGTTTCTAATTAAACCCTAATTTCTACTCCTTATCTCATCATATGGTTCCAAGGTTGTTGTCATCGATGGTCATCAAAGTTCAGATCCGCTTACCTGCGGCTAGATTTCCGCCATGAACTGGTATGTTTCAATAAGTTCAGAAACTAAGGGTTTTTTTCTTAACGGTGATGATATGAGTACAACATCTGTTGATTATTGATCTGTGAATATGTTCACCGATTATTCTTTTTGAAATTAGGGTTTCATTTGCTTGAGCTTTGAATCTTCCGATTGTTGAAGCCTTTGAAGCCGATCCTTTTAAATTTACAGTTCCCGAGGTATGATCTGTTTGTAATAGCAGTGGTTCAGCATCTACAGTGGATTCAACATCAGGTGTTTGGTTAATTTTTGGTCAGGTTTCCTGTTCAGTTTTGATGTTCACTTATCTAATTTTCATTTTATTTTTAGGCTTCTATATGATTATGAGGTTGATTGATTGGTCACTTGCTACCTGATTTCATATTTCATCATGATTTGTATGCTTTTAGGGTTTATTGGTCATCACATTAATGGTGAGTACTCAAGAATATTGGATGGTTTAATTAGTTTTATTTTGGGTATTTTTGGATGATTTCATCCATTTCTTTAGATAGTTCATGATTCAAGATGCAGTTGAAGCTATCATTTGAGTGAAATGAAGATTGATTTATCAGAAGATGCAGTTGAAGGTATCTTAAATAAGGTAATAATTGCATTACATCCCTGTTGTCACGGCCCCCGACCCGGTTTAACCCGTTTCAGGAGCCGCGGGACAGAAATTCCCATGGTATTTATTTAACAGCGGAAGTTTTCATCAGGATCTTTTTAAAACTGCAATTTCCCGTTTTATTTTATTTCACAACTCGGGATAAAACCCCGGTAATTTACATTCATATGATTTCACCGAGAAATCTTTATTCTACAAAACATGTTTCTTTATTTTATACTGAGCCACTTCATTAAGCTGATAGTGCTTCACGGCACTTTTCCTGGATCACAACAGATCACCTGAAACATGTTTGAAAAAGGTTTTGTCAGCGGGAAATGCTGAGTGAATCATTCTTTTTACTAAAACGACTCTTTTGTTATAATTTACAGTATTAAGAGAGATTACAATGTTTATTTCAACCAAATACCCACAATATTTGTCACTCGACCGGATCTGTGACTATGGTCATATTACTATTGAGTCCTGTCACCCAATAGTAACGTATATCACTAATTAGGCTCGCCCACCTAAAGTGATAAAACAACAGTAATGTGCACAATACCCCACATACCGGCTGTAATTTGGTGACTACATATACTTAATCACTGTAATTATAATCTTGTAAATAAACATGATTTTGAAAGTAATTTGATAAAAAGAGAATGACTCACATTGCAGGTTTAATTTGAGCAGAGCCTAGCCTACTGATTAGCCTTTTAACCTAAAATTTAATAACATGCACACAACTCCGGCGTGAGAATAAGTATTGGTAATGGAGAAGATAAGTATTTGAGAAGTGAGTGTGATCTGAGTTTATACCTGAACAGTTCTCATATTTATAACCGGGAGTTTGGGAGGGAAAACCTGTTATTGAAAAGATGACGGAAGATGCTAACGCCGTAGCGGTTATCTTTTCTTCCGTTAGGTTCTTTGATCCTTCGTTAAGTTGTCTTGATCCGATGTGAATGCACACGGATCGTGATTTGATCTATGGCTGGGGGATTGCCACGTGGAAAGTGATCAAGTGGAGATTACTCTTCAATTGCATGCCTTCGTTGTGATTCCAGGGTTGCTTGTGGTGATGACACGTGTCCAGACGGTTATAACCGTCTGAGTGGTGCACGATTGCATTTCTTTCTAGAAGATTACTGCTGTAATCTGGTGTGACACCTTGCTGTGTGGACACAGACAAATAAATCCCAAGTCTGGGTAAAATAATATCCAAGTCTGGATATTTAGGCGGAGGTATTGAACAAAGGATTTTAATCCTTTGTTAAATGGGAGAAGGCGCGAGGATTTATGTTTTCCTTTGGGCGCGCGATTATGAATCGCTGACTTCTTCTTCTTTGCAAGACCAATGCGCGGCCGCGCAAGGTCGAACGGATAAAAAGGTTGGTTTGTGGTATGGTCTCAAATCCTTTTTATGAGGTTTTTGGGACCTTACCCCTTCAAGTCCCCCCATTCTAGTGTTGTACTTATGCAAATAAGTGGAGCACTGGACTTATGAGAGGGAAATGGTTTTTGGGCGCAAAAAGGTAAGAAAGCTTCTATGAGAAGATTTGAATTTGTAACGATTTTTATGGAAAATCTTTGACTTGAAGCTAGCACAGTAAATTGATTTTGACAACCTGTCATTGTCAGTTGTTTTTTACTGTTCGTGTCTTACACGCGCGCGTGTAAACGCGTATATGTTCTAACATCTGCTTTTTCTGTTGCTTGGGGAACCGTGATACCCGGAACAGTACTGTAACGGTTACCGATGCTATTTATTGCGATGGGTATATAATTGTTTGGGTAACCTCCTCTGTGTAATCATTGTTTTGTTTGAAAACTTTTCCTTATTCCTTGTTCTTAAGAAAAACTTTCCATCATTCCCTTGCTTATGTCAACCGGAGAACGTCAAGAGGATCTTGTTGAAGATATGTCGACTGAACTTCCACCATTGAAGTGGCCCAGGGCGTCTTTTGAGGGTTTGATTCAGAATCTTAAGTTTTCGGAGAACTGGGGTGCCATGTATCCTGGAGAAGGACAAACAGCAGCAGATGCTCCGGCCGGGTATATTACCCTTTTTTGGGATTTCTTCTGTGACGGTAACTTTCGCTTGCCTGTCACTAGATTTTTCCTTGAAATTCTTGGATTCTACAATATGCACATCTCCCAACTTCACCCTATTGGTATGGTTAGGGTTCGACATTTCGAATTCGTATGTCGGACGATGCATGTGGAGCCAACCGTTCCCCGATTTAGGGTTTTTTATCAGATGCATTGATTTTATTCATTCGTTCAGAGGGCTTCTGCAAAGAAGATTTTACATCAACCCCCAAAATCGTTTCATGATTGGAAACGGAAATTCTTCTTTATCAAGGCTGGAGTGATTCCGGTGAAGATGATTTTAAGAGGGAAGGACGACATTCCGATTGAAACGCTTCAGACTCCTGTTGATGAGAACTGGTACCAAGATCTGAAGGATGTGCCCAATATTGCTTTGCCGGAGAAAGCCCTAGTCGGAGCCGGCATGAGTTTGAACTGGAAAATGGAACGTGATGAAAAACCCGTGTACACCGAGGATGGTCATAGTAAGTTTGGGGCTTTTTCACTGTTCTTCTTTTTCTCTTTTTTTTTTTTTTTTTACCTGCTCTCTCTTCAAAATGTAGTTGTTTCTCTATATGTTGTTGCCTTCAAGAGGGAAGGCGGGAGAATGGGTACTATCAAGAAGAAGCCTGAAGAAGAGCTTTGGTATCATCGAATTGTGGGAAATTTTGTTCTTCCGCGGGATGCGGATCTGTCTGTTCAACCGGCAGCTGGTGCTGGTGAGTTTACATCTGTTTTTCCTTTCTTTTTTACTTTGAGTAATTTTTTGTCTCGCGCTTTTGCAGGTGAATTGTTGAATTTGGGCATAGGCCCTGAAAAGAAAAAACGCGCAACTACGTCTACTTCCGCGCCGAAGAGAAGTGAGACTGTTAAGACTCAACCTTTGAAAGCGAAAAATGTTGGGGAGAAGAAAGGTACGCGCCGTACTTCTGTCTCCAGATGTGATTATGTGGTGGTTTCTGACTCTTTGGAGGGTCTTATTCCTGTAGTGACTATGCGGGAACCAAAGCCGGAACCAAAGGATTCTGCTGACATTCCTCCTTCTAACCCGAATGAGCCTATTGATCTGGATTCCAGTCCCGAACATTTGATTCATAGGAAGGCTGGTAAAAGAAAGCAAGCTGATGCTGATGCGGAGGGTCAACCTCCCAAGAAAGTGCAGAGGAAGAAAATTACCAGAAAAGGAAACCTAGATGCTTTTGTTTCAGAATCTATTCCTGGTAAGTATTGCTTTACTTTGTTTTCTTTGAGCGGATAGGATTTTTACAGACTTTTGTTTGTCCAGAAATTTCTGTTTCTCCTGTTCCTGTAGACGTACCAACTGTGGTTGATAAAGAACTTCCCCCTTCCCCGCCGCGCGCTGCTGTTGCAGACCCGTTAGAGTCTTCAGAGATAGCTGGGGAAGGTGTTGAGAAAACTATTGAGGCTGAGGAGCCTGTTGGTGCTAATACAGAGACTGAACAGATTGTTGAGCCGGGTGTGGTAAATGATGCTGATAATCCACCGACACCGGAAAAGGAAACTGCTGAAAAAATTCAATCTTCTCCCCCTAGACCTTCTGAAACTATACCTGAACATACTGAGAAGGCCGCCACTGAGGGGGCAGGTTCATCTGCTGGTGTTGAGAAGCAATCTCCAATTCGTCCAGAAGAAACCCTGGGAGAGTATTATTATCGGACGTATGCGGAGAAAGATGCTGCTGATCCTCATGTTCCTGTTTGGAATGTGAAGAAAGGAGATACCTTCTCGGATTGGCGTGTATGCCAAGATTGGTTGCAGGGGATACTTCCGCCTGGCGAGATTAAATTTCAGGAAAATCAGCCTTATGAACAGACCTATCAGTCTTATCTTGCAGAAACTGCTTCTCATGTTTCTACCACTCACCGTATAGTGCGTGAGTGGTATAGCATGCATAAAGAGCGGGTATCTTTTGTAGCGTCACAAAGGAAGTTTGCTAAAGATGAAAAACATGTGGCTCAGTTGAAGGCTAAATTAGAGGCTGAGCAAGCTAAGTTTGAAGCTGAGCGCAAGACTGAGGAATGGTCAGTTTCTGGTTGGAAAAGAAAAGCTGAAGCTGCGCTTTTATCTGAGGAGCGCAAAAATTGGAGGAGAATTTGTGAGAAAGATAATGCCGAGAAGGCAAACCTCCGTAATATCATAAATAACCTCAAGGCTGAGGTTGAAAATCTGAAGAATCAAGATGCGGAGGTAGAAAGATTGAAGAAAGAAAAAGCTGACATGGAAGCTATGTTGGAGGAAGCGCGCTCTCATAGGGAACGAAGTGAGCAACGGGAGGTACAAGCTTTAGCCACTCTTGCCGTTAGAGATAAAGAATTAGAGGAACTTACCGCTTTGGTTTCTGACCAGGAACAATTGAAGAAGGATCTGGAGCTTGCGCGTTCTGAGAATACTGAAACCTCCCGCCGTTTGACTGAGGTTGAAGAGAAACTGGAGAATTCAGAAATGGCGCGGGTTTCAGCGGAAAGCGAGCTCGAACCTTTGAAGAATGATATGGCCTGGTTGAAAGATCGCGGGATTGCTTGTGTAAGTTCCTTTCTTCTTTTTTGTCTATGTATGCGTTTTTCTTGTTTTGGTGCTTATCTTTACTTGATTTCATAGGTTGCTGAATCTGTATTAAACTCTGAAGAACTGGATAAAACTGTTGCTAATTTGATGGTTGCTGCGCGACGAGATGGTTACGCGCAAGGTTATGCGGAATGTTCCCAACACGTAAATAGCGCTTTGAAAGTTAACTGGGATGATAGCAAGTCTGCTACCTTTGGCGTTAATACTGCCAGCGCGCTTGCTGCTGTGAAGACCGAGTTTAATAACTTGCAACTTCCAGTGATGGAGTTGATAAATGTGGCGCTGCAATCGGACGATCACGTTGCGCAACTTAAAGAAATCTTTCCGGATGGGGGAGAAGATTTAGAGTAAGATGAAATTGTATTTGAACAATTTTTTTTTTATATGTAGGATGTAGATCCTTGTTTTGTTGGTGCGCTGTTGCGCAAGGATTTTAAACACTGCTGTGTCTAAAACTCTTTAGGGCGTATTTGTACGCTTAAAAATAGCAGGTTTCTACTTGTTTTGTTGAACGACTTTACAATATCTTGCATGAGTACAATTACTTTTGCTTTGAGTAAGGCGAATAAAGTTGGTATGAAGCTCATGTGTGAGTTTATGGCCGTTTGTGACGTGATCACTGACCGCGCATGGAGCTTTGTGTTATACTACCATAATGTTTTTGCACTTACTAAAAAGAAATTGCATGCACTTTGTAAACACAAAAATAATAGAAACTTTGTAATTTTATTCATGGATAGTGCTCAGAGGCATTACAAAGTTTTTTTGGATAATTAAATGGAACTTAACTTACTCCCTGATAGTTCCGCCGCTTTTGATAAGTCATGTCTTTTCTGCGGAAAACTTATAGAGTCCTTTAAGTTTTAGCCCGTTTGCTTGAGCTTTCTTCTCCCCGGGTAATCTGCTTAATCTCCTTGCGCATATTCTGGAGCAAATGCGTAAGTTCTCCATTTTTGAGGGCCTTCTCTATTTCCGTGCGCAGAGATATGCAGTTGTTCGTGGTGTGCCCATTATCCTTATGATATTCACAGTATTGCGTCGGGTCTTGACCACGTTTACTCTTCATCGGAATCGGAGGTTTGAATTGGTGGTCCTCAGTACTTAGAACCTCCGCCGGGGTTTGTGTTAGGGGAGTCCACTGCCTCTCCCTATTTTCGTGCTTGTTCTCTCTTTGCGCAGAGAGCTTGTTGATTGTTGTGCGGGCATCTTCAGAGGAACGACTTCCTGATGCCTCGCGCCATGATTTTTTGTACCTTCTTTCACCAGTTGCGCTTAAATCTGCGGGCCTGTTGTGTGGTGGTGGTGGCCTGTTTGTAGTAAGGTTTTTCTCGGTCTGCGCATAAACCTTGGCCGCTGCCATTATCTTTTCCCAACTTGTGGGAAGGCCCTCTGTTCCCGATAATACCTTGACCATGTCGTCACATCTAACCGCGTACTTGAACTGAGCACGGATTAGCTGTTCGTTAACGCCTCCAATCTCTAACACTTCTTTATTGTATCTGGTAATAAAATCTTCCAGATTCTCATCATCGCGGCGCCAGATGTTCATGACGTCGGATGTATCACGTTTTGACCGCCTTTGTTGGCTGAAGTGTGTTAAAAACTTTCTCCACAGATCCTTCCACGACTCAATCTGTCCTGTTGGTAGGTTATCAAACCAGATTCGCGCTGGGCCGGTTAGTGTTTGCACAAACAAATGACACCATAGCGGAAGAGTCCAACCGCCAACCAACCCTGCGCTGGTGAATACTCTTAGATGATCATCGGGGTCAGTTAACCCATTGAATTTCCCAACGTTAGATGGTAATTTGGCCCTCTCCAATGGAGCCAGAGCTATCTCCAGTATGAACTTCGAGTTTTCTGCCGCTTCATCAGGCCGATAAACTAAGTCATAGTTATGCTCTGCTTCAGGATTATAGATCGCCCGAGGCCTGCATTTGTTATAGTTTGGCTGCAGTCTGTTGAATACGCTGGTGTTTGCACTCAAACGATATGTTTGATCGGATTCATCAGTGTGAGCGTCCCGTTGGGAACCCAACCTATCATGAACCGATTGTCTTCGACGAGGGTGTGGTTCACCATGGTGTTGTCTCTGGTAACTGCCTGTATCGTCACAAGTTGACTCTTCTCGCTGAGAGGCATGAGCTCTAGATCCCGGCCACCGTGATTGGGTTACAGGAGCAGTTTGAGCACACAATTGTGTGTATACTGCGTTTAATGCCCCTTGGGACCGGACATACCATGATATCGGAGTTTCTCCTGGTGGTAAGATTGATTGTGCAGGGTTTGCTGGTAACATTCCTGGAGTAACAGGATCATTTGCTCGATTGGATTGAACCTCATTATCGTCCGAGGCCTCTTCTACGATCCCTTCCACTGGTAAATTGTTTCCGACGTTTGGTCGAGGACCAGGTTGTCGGTGAGATGACGAATTTTCTGCCATGTGTAAAAACAGAAAACGGAATGAACTGAATCGAAACGAGGTAGAAACTAGAAAAACTGAGAAAACGGTGGGCGCCAATGAAGAAACACTAACTAAATGGTCGGAACCGAGATAGTTAGGGGGTTTGAATCCGCATAAAAGGGTTAGCTCTCTCTCGGTTGATTCAGTTGCAACGGGATTTCTTCTTTGGTGGTTCTGCAAAAAAGAACACCGTTAGCCTCGTCAAGGGGAGAAGAGGGTTCTCTCCTTGACCCGACTCCGGCGTGAGAATAAGTATTGGTAATGGAGAAGATAAGTATTTGAGAAGTGAGTGTGATCTGAGTTTATACCTGAACAGTTCTCATATTTATAACCGGGAGTTTGGGAGGGAAAAGCTGTTATTGAAAAGATGACGGAAGATGCTAACGCCGTAGCGGTTATCTTTTCTTCCGTTAGGTTCTTTGATCCTTCGTTAAGTTGTCTCGATCCGATGTGAATGCACACGGATCGTGATTTGATCTATGGCTGGGGGATTGCCACGTGGAAAGTGATCAAGTGGAGATTACTCTTCAATTGCATGCCTTCGTTGTGATTCCAGGGTTGCTTGTGGTGATGACACGTGTCCAGACGGTTATAACCGTCTGAGTGGTGCACGATTGCATTTCTTTCTAGAAGATTACTGCTGTAATCTGGTGTGACACCTTGCTGTGTGGACACAGACAAATAAATCCCAAGTCTGGGTAAAATAATATCCAAGTCTGGATATTTAGGCGGAGGTATTGAACAAAGGATTTTAATCCTTTGTTAAATGGGAGAAGGCGCGAGGATTTATGTTTTCCTTTGGGCGCGCGATTATGAATCGCTGACTTCTTCTTCTTTGCAAGACCAATGCGCGGCCGCGCAAGGTCGAACGCCTAAAAAGGTTGGTTTGTGGTATGGTCTCAAATCCTTTTTATGAGGTTTTTGGGACCTTACCCCTTCAGAGCTATATCCTTTTTCATTCCTATCCACCAAAAATTCTTTCTTAAATCTTGGTACATTTTATTGTTTCCAGGGTGCATGGTATTCCTAGATTTATGTGCTTCCTCTAAAATTTTATTTCTTAATTCTCCCTGTTTAGGTACCCAGACTCTGCTTTTGTGGAATTTCCAAATTCCATCAGCTCCTTGTTCTAATTCTTTTATTCGTCCCTTCATACCTTCAGCATCATCCTTGATTGCAGTTTCTTGAACATTCTTCAATTGTTCCATTAAATCTAACTGTAGATTTATTCTAAGAGCACGAACTCGTCGTTGTTTCTCATGGTACTTACGACTTAAGGCATCTGCAACTACATTTGCCTTTCCTTCATGATATTGAATATCACAGTCGTAGTCACTTAGAATTTCCATCCATCTTCTTTGTCTCATGTTTAACTCTCTTTGCCCAAATATATATCTTAAACTTTTGTGATCTGTATAGACAGTAAATTTACTTCCGTACAGATAATGTCTCCAAATTTTAAGGGAAAAAATTACGGCTCCTAATTCTAAGTCATGAGTCGTATAATTTTCTTCGTGCTTTTTCAATTGCCTTGAGCCATACGCAATTACCTTCTTACGTTGCATTAGCACACATCCAAATCCTAATTTTGAAGCATCACAGTAAACTTCAAAATCTTCAGTTCCTTCTGGTAAAGCTAGGATTGGAGCATTGGTCAATTTCTGTTTCAAGATTCTAAAGGCTTCTTCTTGTTTAGGTCCCCGTTCAAACTTAACTGCTTTACAGGTTAGCTTAGTTAATGGTACAGCTATTTTGGAAAAATCCTTAATAAACCTTCTATAATATCCAGCTAAACCTATAAAACTTCTAATTTCCATTGTGGTTTGCGGAACCTTCCATTTTGTAATTGCCTCTATCTTAGCAGGATCTACGTGAATACCTTCGTGATTCACCATGTGTCCTAAGAATTGCACTTCCTTTAGCCAAAATTCACACTTCGAGAATTTGGCATAAAGCTTTTCTTTTCTTAACAAAGTTAAGAGTGCATGCAAGTGCTCACAATGTTCTGTCTGACTTTTGGAATAAATAAGTATATCATCAATGAAGACAATTACAAATTTATCCAAGTACGGTTTACAAATTCTATTCATCATGTCCATAAATGCAGCAGGTGCATTTGTTAGTCCGAAGGGCATGACTGTAAACTCGTAATGACCATACCTAGTTCTGAAAGCAGTCTTAGGTATGTCTTCTTCTTGTACCTTCAATTGATGATATCCAGAGCGTAAGTCAATCTTAGAAAAATATCTAGCTCCTTGAAGTTGATCAAATAGATCATCAATCCTAGGTAATGGGTATCGATTCTTAATTGTAACTTTATTCAATTCTCTATAATCAATACACATTCTCATCGAACCATCCTTCTTCTTTACAAACAATACTGGCGCTCCCCACGGGGATGAACTAGGTTGTATGAAACCTTTACTTAGTAATTCATCTAATTGCTTTTTCAATTCTAACATTTCTGTGGGAGCTAACCGATAAGGTGCTTTGGCTATCGGTATAGTTCAGGGAATTAAATGAATTCTAAATTCTACCTCCCTATCTGGTGGTAATCCTGGTAACTCTTCTGGAAATACATCTGGGTATTCTGAGACTACAGGAATCTCCTTAAGTTCCTTACCCTTAGTACTAATGATTACTGAAATCATATATACTATTCCTTTCTTTCATTCATAACTAGCAACTTTCATTACCGATATGAACTTCAAGGGTTTACATGGTTTATCTCCTGTAATCGTGATTATTTCACCAGTAGGTGCCTGAATTTCTACAGAATTTTTATCACAAAGGATTCGAGCATGGTTGGCTACTAACCAATCCATTCCTAATACTACATCGAATCCAGTTAAATTCATTGGAAATAGGTTTGCATGAAATTTATAACCTGAAAGTTCTATATTTTCTTTTTGCAAAACCTTATCTATTTTGACAGAATTTCCGTCTGCCGTTTCGACTGTAAAGATTTGCCTAGGTTGGTCAATGGTAAATTAAGAGCTTGACAGAATGAAGTATTGATAAAACTTTGGTTTGCACCAGAGTCAAATAATACTTTGGCGTAAATGTTGTGAACTAAGAACGTACCAGCTATCACATCTGGAATGAGTTCTGCTTCTTAAGTAGTTAGCTGGAATGCTCTGACATTCTTCTTTGTAGCTCCGTCAGCTAGTTTAGCTTTGTTATCTGCTGGTTTGATCAATTTAGTACATTCTGTTTTGAAATGTCCTGCTTCTCCACAATTGTAACAAATTGTGGATTTCTTCCTGCAATTTTCTTCACGATGTCCTACAACTTTGCAAAAATTGCAGGTTACATTACATCTTCCATAATGTTTCTTTTTACAATTTCTGCAGAACTGAGGAGTTGAGGATTGCCCTGTTCTTCTTTTCTTAAAATTATTACTATTACCCACACGAAATCCTTGGGTAATTTTCTGAGCCAATTCCTTCTTCTTTTTTTCATCTCTTGTGCGTACCAATTCGTCAGTTAGGGTGTTAGCTAATTCCACAGCATCGTCAATAGTACGAGGTCTCGCAGCTTTAACGATGTTACGGATTTCACTAATCAATCCCCAAATATAACGAGAAATGAGTACCGGTTCTGGCGAAGCCAGCGTTGGTACCACTCTAGCATATTCAAAGAATGTCGAAGTATAACTACGACAATCTACACCCATCATTCTATGATTTAAGAACTTATTTTCCATTTGATCTTTTTCGTATTCGGGACAGAATTTTCTTTCTACAAGACTCTTAAATTCTTCCCAGTTCATGGCATAGGCCCTATTTCTTCCTTTAGCTTGTAACACCGTGTTCCACCATTCTAATGCCCCTTCTTTGAATAGATTTGACGCATACATGACCTAGTCATCTTTGTCACATTTACTTATTGCAATCACTGCCTCGGTTTTCTCTAACCATCGCAGTGCTGCAGTCGTTCCTTCATTGCCTGCAAATTCAGCGGGTTTACAAGCAAGAAATTCTTTATAAGTGCAACCAGGCGTTGCAGCTTTTATTTTCTTAGGGAGCGGAACTTGCCGTGGTTCATTATCGTGATTAATATGATCATTGCCTCCGTTTACGCTATTACTGAAGTTATCTTCAGAAATACGTGTGCTCGGAATGATTTGTTGTGGTTCAGCAGGTTTCTGGACAGCAGCGACTATTGCCGGAATAGCATTGGCTATCCCTTGAGCAACGATATTTTCTATATCTTGCCTAGTCATATATTGATCCCCCGGTGTTGTTCATATTGATTAACCTCATTTACTGGTTCGTTATTAGCATTTTCCATCTGATAATTAATATATATAATTAGTATAAAATAAGAAACACTCCAATATAACAATGAATAGCACATAATTATGTAAACAAATATACAACCAAAATTGTAAATTTTTATTTTATAGATTATATCATGCTTCCATATACATATTTATTTTACAATCGTTTTATTGCTTATTTTACACATACTGATTTTTATTAATATTATTGTTATTATACAAACACAGATTCACCACCTACTTCTCCCTCGTCAACTTGCATCTTTAATAACAATGTTCCCGTTCATCATATTTCCATGAGATTTGTCCTCCAATCTCTCGGATCCTATTCCCAGCATCCATTAGTTCTTCACCAAAATGGCGAAGTTCAGCCATATTCTCATTACTCATCGGTGGATTTGGCAGAGGTTCTGGATCAAACTGAGGGAAAAACGTATAGGGACTGTTGATAAGGTTTTGGAATTGCCAATCATTTGTCCACCATTCATCCATTCCTAGAGGTTGGGTGTGGATTATAGGTTCTGGGATTGTTGGGTCCAAGTTCATTGGTAGTTGTGTTTCAAGAGTAGGGTATAGATTATTATTAATTGGCCTGACGACATCACAGCTCGCCAATGCCCGATCTAATTCCTCCTGAAAAGGTAACTCCTCAACCTGTCTAGAACTTTCCCCAACTTCCCTCTGGGTTTGCCTAGAACCTTCTCCATATTCCATTCCCGGTGGCCTAAAATCTCCTCCCAATTCCATTTCTATCTGCTTAGAATATTCCTCAAACTGTATTCCCATCTGCCTAGACTCTCCCCGACTTCAATCCCCTTCCCTTTGTCTAAGGGATTTTCTATTTTAGGGATCTTCCTAGTTGTAGGCTTCCTCCTACGCACACGTCTCCATCCCACAAATCTCCTCCTTTTCTTGGGTTTAAGTTTCTCTGGAGGTAGAGCATTGAATTCTACAGGTTCTTCTATGTCTGGTATATACCTATTGAAATCTCTGGAAACCTCTATTTTTACTGGATAGAGATTTAGGTTCTGAAGGGCGTCAGACAAGTCACTCATGCTGTTTAGCACACATGCAAAATACACACAATTACTAAGTTAAAAATTATACCAAATTTCTTTAAATATTATTTCATACTGGGTAACTACAAAACAACTGAAAAGTTAAAACACACTAGGTTTTTATTGTAAATTTATTTATTTACTGAAATAAGGTTTCTAGACTGTAATTGATAAAGGTGCTAACACTTGGGTCAAGTTATTTAAAGATTTGCATTAACTGCTACAGTAGCTAGCATATACAGATTTGCCCATTCCTCATCTAACTTGTCCTCCCAAGGTGTTTTACTGATTAATTCCTGGGTTTCCTGTTTAACCTTCTTTTCTCGGAGTTTCTTTATTTTCTCTTTACTTTTCCTAATAATCAGACTTCTTTTACTAGGAGAAAGTGGTTTCTCATATTGTGCCTTTCGCACAAATATTCCTTCATCAGGAATTACAGACTGATTTGAGGATTTTGTTTGGGACGAACTTCCCTTCTCGTTTGATGACCTATCTAATTTAAGATAGATATTTGACAGCTTTTGCTTACCCATACTGTACATAAATATGCAAATAAGAAAACACATAATCACAGAATGACAAGTAGAAAAATTAAGCATTTTCTAAATACTTAATAGGCTTAGATCAGTGGCTCTGATACCACATTTTTCTGTCACGGCCCCCGACCCGGTTTGACCCGTTTCAGGATCCGCGGGACAGAAATTCCCGTGGTATTTATATAACAGCGGAAGTTTTCATCAGGATCTTTTTAAAACTGCAATTTCCCGTTTTATTTTATTTCACAACTCGGGATAAAACCCCGGTAATTTACATTCATATGATTTCACCGAGAAATCTTTATTCTACAAAACATGTTTCTTTATTTTATACTGAGCCACTTCATTAAGCTGATAGTGCTTCACGGCACTTTTCCTGGATCACAACAGATCACCTGAAACATGTTTGAAAAAGGTTTTGTCAGCGGGAAATACTGAGTGAATCATTCTTTTTACTAAAACGACTCTTTTGTTATAATTTACAGTATTAAGAGAGATTACAATGTTTATTTCAACCAAATACCCACAATATTTGTCACTCGACTGGATCTGTGACTATGGTCATATTACTATTGAGTCCTGTCACCCAATAGTAACGTATATCACTAATTAGGCTCGCCCACCTAAAGTGATAAAACAACAGTAATGTAGACAATACCCCACATACCGGCTGTAATTTGGTGACTACATATACTTAATCACTGTAATTATAATCTTGTAAATAAACATGATTTTGAAAGTAATTTGATAAAAAGAGAATGACTCACATTGCAGATTTAATTTGAGCAGAGCCTAGCCTACTGATTAGCCTTTTAACCTAAAATTTAATAACATGCACACAACTCGGTTAGTAACTTAATACAGCATTTACGATAACTCACGAGATTAAAACCTTCACAACGAATGACAAAGTGCGATACTTAAACATCCATTGAATTAACAACGAATGACAAAGCATAAACCCTAATGTGGGCAGCACTTAAACATCCATTGGATAGTTTAATCGATCGGACATTGAATCGTAGCAGCGATCGAGTTAATACCCGGTATCGGAGCAGCGCCTCGCTAATTATATATATGAATTTTCGACTTCAGAGTACTATTCTTTCGTTTTTGAAAGTTTGTATCGACACCAGAGGATTGTGCAAGTGACGGGCTATTTATAGGTGAATTTGAGGGTTTACGCGGCCCGCGTAAACCTAAGGTTAACTCTTACGCTGCCCGCGTTGCCGCCCAGTCTACGAGTAGGGTTGACTAGTCATACGTAGATGTACCAGATGGTCGACATGTGGCACGGTTACGCTTATCCGGTCAAACCCAATGTTGACGCGGCCCGCGTAAGATGTGCCTTGTCTCTTACGCGGCCCGCCTGAGACCCTAAGTTTTTGTTTTTCTTGATTTTTAATGTAGGGTAAGGTTTCAGGGGTCCGGGTTTATACTTACGGGTGTTTTTAGGATAATTTTGAGAGTCCTTACATTCTCCCCACCTTATTTAAAATCTCGTCCTCGAGATTCTTTGGAATAAGTGAGGATACTTTCGCTTCATCTCTGATTCCAGCTCCTAAGTGTATTCAGGTCCTCTTTTTGAATCCCACTTGACCTTGACAAGTACTAACCGTTTGTGTTTGAGAAATTTCACTTTTCGGTCTTCTATCTGAAGAGGTTTCTCAACAAATTTTAACTTTTCGTTTACCTCTATATCTTGGAGAGGTACTACCAAGGATTCATCTGATAAACATTTCTTGAGATTGGATACATGAAATACATCATGTACTCCAGCTAACTCTTCTGGTAGTTGTAAATGATAAGCAACTGGTCCTATACGTTGGATTACTGGAAATGATCCTACGTATCTTGGACTTAGCTTTCCTTTCTTACCGAATCGGGCTACTCCTTTCCAAGGTGAAACTTTTAATAGTACTTTGTCTCCTACTTGGAATTCCAAAGGCTTCCGTCTATTGTTTGCATAACTTTTCTGGCGATCTCGAGCTGTCTTCAGTCTTTCCTTGATTTGTGTAATCTTGTCGGTCGTCTCTTGCACTATTTCAGGTCCTGACAATTGACTTTCTCCTATTTCTGCCCAACAAACTGGAGTTCTGCACTTTCTTCCATACAGTGCCTCGAATGGAGCAGTTTCAATGCTTGAATGATAACTATTGTTATAGGAGAATTCAATTAACGGTAAATGATCATCCCACTTTCCACCAAAATCTATCACACATGCTCTGAGCATATCTTCTAGAGTTTGAATTGTCCTTTCACTTTGTCCGTCTGTCTGAGGATGATATGCAGTGCTTAGGTTTAGTCGAGTTCCCATTGCTTCTTAGAAACTTTTCCAGAAGTGGGAAGTGAAACGACTATCCCTATCCGATACAATGGAGAGTGGAACTCCATGTAAGGATACAACTTCATCTACATACAACTTTGCCAATCTTTCCATGCTAAAGGTTTCTTTCATTGGTAGAAAGTGAGCAGATTTGGTTAATCGATCCACAATTACCCAAATTGCATCATTACCTTTTCTGATTTTGGGTAACTTAGTAACAAAATCCATTGTTATAAGTTCCCATTTCCATATAGGCATTTCTAATTGTTGTAGTAGACCTGAAAGTTTCTGGTGTTCTGCCTTAACTTGTGAACAAGTAAGACACTTAGAAACATATCGAGCTATATCCTTTTTCATTCCTATCCACCAAAAATTCTTTCTTAAATCTTGGTACATTTTATTGTTTCCAGGGTGCATGGTATACCTAGATTTATATGCTTCCTCTAAAATTTTATTTCTTAATTCTCCCTGTTTAGGTACCCAGACTCTGCTTTTGTGGAATTTCCAAATTTCATCAGCTCCTTGTTCTAATTCTTTTATTCGTCCCTTCATACCTTCAGCATCATCCTTGATTGCTGTTTCTTGAACATTCTTCAATTGTTCCATTAAATCTAACTGTAGATTTATTCTAAGAGCACGAACTCGTCGTTGTTTCTCATGGTACTTACGACTTAAGGCATCTGCAACTACATTTGCCTTTCCTTCATGATATTGAATATCACAGTCGTAGTCACTTAGAATTTCCATCCATCTTCTTTGTCTCATGTTTAACTCTCTTTGCCCAAATATATATCTTAAACTTTTGTGATCTGTATATACAGTAAATTTACTTCCGTACAGATAATGTCTCCAAATTTTAAGGGAAAAATTACGGCTCCTAATTCTAAGTCATGAGTCGTATAATTTTCTTCGTGCTTTTTCAATTGCCTTGAGGCATACGCAATTACCTTCTTGCGTTGCATTAGCACACATCCAAATCCTAATTTTGAAGCATCACAGTAAACTTCAAAATCTTCAGTTACTTCTGGTAAAGCTAGGATTGGAGCATTGGTCAATTTCTGTTTCAAGATTCTAAAGGCTTCTTCTTGTTTAGGTCCCCATTCAAACTTAACTGCTTTATAGGTTAGCTTAGTTAATGGTACAGCTATTTTGGAAAAATCCTTAATAAACCTTCTATAATATCCAGCTAAACCTATAAAACTTCTAATTTCCATTGCGGTTTGCGGAACCTTCCATTTGGTAATTGCCTTTATCTTAGCAGGATCTACGTGAATACCTTCGTGATTCACCATGTGTCCTAAGAATTGCACTTCCTTTAGCCAAAATTCACACTTCGAGAATTTGGCATAAAACTTTTCTTTTCTTAACAAAGTTAAGAGTGCATGCAAGTGCTCACAATGTTCTGTCTGACTTTTGGAATAAATAAGTATATCATCAATGAAGACAATTACAAATTTATCCAAGTACGGTTTACAAATTCTATTCATCATGTCCATAAATGCAGCATGTGCATTTGTTAGTCCGAAGGGCATGACTGTAAACTCGTAATGACCATACCTAGTTCTGAAAGCAGTCTTAGGTATGTCTTCTTCTTGTACCTTCAATTGATGATATCCAGAGCGTAAGTCAATCTTAGAAAAATATCTAGCTCCTTGAAGTTGATCAAATAGATCATCAATCCTAGGTAATGGGTATCGATTCTTAATTGTAACTTTATTCAATTCTCTATAATCAATACACATTCTCATCGAACCATCCTTCTTCTTTACAAACAATATTGGCGCTCCCCACGGGGATGAACTAGGTTGTATGAAACCTTTACTTAGTAATTCATCTAATTACCTTTTCAATTCTAACATTTCTGTGGGAGCTAACCGATAAGGTGCTTTGGCTATCGGTATAGTTCCGGGAATTAAATGAATTCTAAATTCTACCTCCCTATCTGGTGGTAATCTTGGTAACTCTTCTGGAAATACATCTGGGTATTCTGAGACTACAGGAATCTCCTTAAGTTCCTTACCCTTAGTACTAATGATTACTGAAATCATATATACTATTCCTTTCTTTCATTCATAACTAGCAACTTTCATTACCGATATGAACTTCATGGGTTTACATGGTTTATCTCCTGTAATCGTGATTATTTCACCAGTAGGTGCCTGAATTTCTACAGAATTTTTATCACAAAGTATTCGAGCATGGTTGGCTACTAACCAATCCATTCCTAATACTACATCGAATCCAGTTAAATTCATTGGCAATAGGTTTGCATGAAATTTATAACCTGAAAGTTCTATATTTTCTTTTTGAAAAACCTTATCTATTTTGACAGAATTTCCGTCTACCGTTTCGACTGTAAAGATTTGCCTAGGTTGGTCAATGGTAAATTAAGAGCTTGACAGAATGAAGTATTGATAAAACTTTGGTTTGCACCAGAGTCAAATAATACTTTGGCGTAAATGTTGTGAACTAAGAACGTACCAGCTATCACATCTGGAATGAGTTCTGCTTCTTGAGTAGTTAGCTGGAATGCTCTGACATTCTTCTTTGTAGCTCCGTCAGCTGGTTTAGCTTTGTTATCTGCTGGTTTGATCAATTTATTACATTCTGTTTTGAAATGTCCTGCTTCTCCACAATTGTAACAAATTGTGGATTTCTTCCTGCAATTTTCTTCACGATGTCCTACAACTTTGCAAAAATTGCAGGTTACATTACATCTTCCATAATGTTTCTTTTTACAATTTCTGCAGAACTGAGGAGTTGAGGATTGCCCTGTTCCTCTTTTCTTAAAATTATTACTATTACCCACACTAAATCCTTGGGTAATTTTCTAAGCCAATTCCTTCTTCTTTTTTTCATCTCTTGTGCGTACCAATTCGTCAGTTAGGGTGTTAGCTAATTCCACAGCATCGTCAATAGTACGAGGTCTCGCAGCTTTAACGATGTTACGGATTTCACTAATCAGTCCCCAAATATAACGAGAAATGAGTATCGGTTCTGGCGAAGCCAGCGTTGGTACCACTCTAGCATATTCAAAGAATGTCGAAGTATAACTACGACAATCTACACCCATCATTCTATGATTTAAGAACTTATTTGCCATTTGATCTTTTTCGTATTCGGGACAGAATTTTCTTTCTACAAGACTCTTAAATTCTTCCCAGTTCATGGCATAGGCCCTATTTCTTCCTTTAGCTTGTAACACCGTGTTCCACCATTCTAATGCCCCTTCTTTGAATAGATTTGACGCATACATGACCTTGTCATCTTTGTCACATTTACTTATTGCAATCACTGCCTCGGTTTTCTCTAACCATCGCAGTGCTGCAGTCGCTCCTTCATTGCCTGCAAATTCAGCGGGTTTACAAGCAAGAAATTCTTTATAAGTGCAACCAGGCGTTGCAGCTTTTATTTTCTTAAGGAGCGGAACTTGCCGTGGTTCATTATCGTGATTAATATGATCATTGCCTCCGTTTACGCTATTACTGAAGTTATCTTCAGAAATACGTTTGCTCGGAATGATTTGTTGTGGTTCAGCAGGTTTCTGGACAGCAGCGACTATTGCCGGAATAACATTGGCTATCCCTTGAGCAACGATATTTTCTATATCTTGCCTAGTCATATATTGATCCCCCGGTGTTGTTCATATTGATTAACCTCATTTACTGGTTCGTTATTAGCATTTTCCATCTGATAATTAATATATATAATTAGTATAAAATAAGAAACACTCCAATATAACAATGAATAGCACATAATTATGTAAACAAATATACAACCAAAATTGTAAATTTTTATTTTATAGATTATATCATGCTTCCATATACATATTTATTTTACAATCGTTTTATTGCTTATTTTACACATACTGATTTTTATTAATATTATTGTTATTATACAAACACAGATTCACCACCTACTTCTCCCTCGTCAACTTGCATCTTTAATAACAATGTTCCCTTTCATCATATTTCCATGAGATTTGTCCTCCAATCTCTCGGATCCTATTCCCAGCATCCATTAGTTCTTCACCAAAATGGCGAAGTTCAGCCATATTCTCATTACTCATCGGTGGATTTGGCAGAGGTTCTGGATCAAACTGAGGGAAAAACGTATAGGGACTGTTGATAAGGTTTTGGAATTGCCAATCATTTGTCCACCATTCATCCATTCCTAGAGGTTGGGTGTGGATTATAGGTTCTGGGATTGTTGGGTCCAAGTTCATTGGTAGTTGTGTTTCAAGAGTAGGGTATAGATTATTATTAATTGGCCTGACGACATCACAGCTCGCCAATGCCCGATCTAATTCCTCCTGAAAAGGTAACTCCTCAACCTGTCTAGAACTTTCCCCAACTTCCCTCTGGGTTTGCCTAGAACCTTCTCCATATTCCATTCCCGGTGGCCTAAAATCTCCTCCCAATTCCATTTCTATCTGCTTAGAATATTCCTCAAACTGTATTCCCATCTGCCTAGACTCTCCCCGACTTCAATCCCCTTCCCTTTGTCTAAGGGATTTTCTATTTTAGGGATCTTCCTAGTTGTAGGCTTCCTCCTACGCACACGTCTCCATCCCACAAATCTCCTCCTTTTCTTGGGTTTAAGTTTCTCTGGAGGTAGAGCATTGAATTCTACAGGTTCTTCTATGTCTGGTATATACCTATTGAAATCTCTGGAAACCTCTATTTTTACTGGATAGAGATTTAGGTTCTGAAGGGCGTCAGACAAGTCACTCATGCTGTTTAGCACACATGCAAAATACACACAATTACTAAGTTAAAAATTATACCAAATTTCTTTAAATATTATTTCATACTGGGTAACTACAAAACAACTGAAAAGTTAAAACACACTAGGTTTTTATTGTAAATTTATTTATTTACTGAAATAAGGTTTCTAGACTGTAATTGATAAAGGTGCTAACACTTGGGTCAAGTTATTTAAAGATTTGCATTAACTGCTACAGTAGCTAGCATATACAGATTTGCCCATTCCTCATCTAACTTGTCCTCCCAAGGTGTTTTACTGATTAATTCCTGGGTTTCCTGTTTAACCTTCTTTTCTCGGAGTTTCTTTATTTTCTCTTTACTTTTCCTAATAATCAGACTTCTTTTACTAGGAGAAAGTGGTTTCTCATATTGTGCCTTTCGCACAAATATTCCTTCATCAGGAATTACAGACTGATTTGAGGATTTTGTTTGGGACGAACTTCCCTTCTCGTTTGATGACCTATCTAATTTAAGATAGATATTTGACAGCTTTTGCTTACCCATACTGTACATAAATATTCAAATAAGAAAACACATAATCACAGAATGACAAGTAGAAAAATTAAGCATTTTCTAAATACTTAATAGGCTTAGATCAGTGGCTCTGATACCACAATTTTCTGTCACGGCCCCCGACCCGGTTTGACCCGTTTCAGGATCCGCGGGACAGAAATTCCCGTGGTATTTATATAACAGCGGAAGTTTTCATCAGGATCTTTTTAAAACTGCAATTTCCCGTTTTATTTTATTTCACAACTCGGGATAAAACCCCGGTAATTTACATTCATATGATTTCACCGAGAAATCTTTATTCTACAAAACATGTTTCTTTATTTTATACTGAGCCACTTCATTAAGCTGATAGTGCTTCACGGCACTTTTCCTGGATCACAACAGATCACCTGAAACATGTTTGAGAAAGGTTTTGTCAGCGGGAAATACTGAGTGAATCATTCTTTTTACTAAAACGACTCTTTTGTTATAATTTACAGTATTAAGAGAGATTACAATGTTTATTTCAACCAAATACCCACAATATTTGTCACTCGACCGGATCTGTGACTATGGTCATATTACTATTGAGTCCTGTCACCCAATAGTAACGTATATCACTAATTAGGCTCGCCCACCTAAAGTGATAAAACAACAGTAATGTGCACAATACCCCACATACCGGCTGTAATTTGGTGACTACATATACTTAATCACTGTAATTATAATCTTGTAAATAAACATGATTTTGAAAGTAATTTGATAAAAAGAGAATGACTCACATTGCAGGTTTAATTTGAGCAGAGCCTAGCCTACTGATTAGCCTTTTAACCTAAAATTTAATAACATGCACACAACTCGGTTAGTAACTTAATACAGCATTTACGATAAGTCACGAGATTAAAACCTTCACAACGAATGACAAAGTGCGATACTTAAACATCCATTGAATTAACAACGAATGACAAAGCATAAACCCTAATGTGGGCAGCACTTAAACATCCATTGGATAGTTTAATCGATCGGACATTGAATCGTAGCAGCGATCGAGTTAATACCCGGTATCGGAGCAGCGCCTCGCTAATTATATATATGAATTTTCGACTTCAGAGTACTATTCTTTCGTTTTTGAAAGTTTGTATCGACACCAGAGGATTGTGCAAGTGACGGGCTATTTATAGGTGATTTTGAGGGTTCACGTGGCCCGCGTAAACCTAAGGTTAACTCTTACGCTGCCCGTGTTGCCGCCCAGTCTACGAGTAGGGTTGACTAGTCATACGTAGGTGTACCAGATGGTCGACATGTGGCACGGTTACGCTTATCCGGTCAAACCCAATGTTGACGCGGCCCGCGTAAGATGTGCCTTGTCTCTTACGCGGCCCGCCTGAGACCCTAAGTTTTTGTTTTTCTTGATTTTTAATGTAGGGTAAGGTTTCAGGGGTACGGGTTTATACTTACGGGTGTTTTTAGGATAATTTTGAGAGTCCTTACACCTATTGAAAAATAGAGTTGATAAATTTAGGGAAAGTGAGGTTGAAAGATAATAACCCAACACTGGAGATCTCATTCTACAGCTTCGATAAATTGAGCGGTATTCTCATGTAATTCTTCCTAGATGCTTCCAAAGAAGCAGCACTTTGGACATCTGTTGTCTTCAAACTTCTATTATCTATTATCTATTATATCTATTATATATGATAAACGAAAGTTATTTGGGCCACGTGGACCAAATAACTTTTATTTATTATATATAATAGATAGAATAGATAATAGTTAATAGATGTTTGAAGATTAACAGATGTCCAAACTGCTGCTTCTTTGGAAGCATCCAGGAACTATTATTTGAGAATACCCTTGAATTTATTAAAGCTGTAGAATGAGATCCTCCACTGTTGGGATATCATCTTTCAACCTCACTTTCCCTAAATTTATCAACTCTACTTTTCAACAGGGATGTAATGCAATTATTCCTCTCAATTAAATTGACCGACCCTTGCTTCCTCTCAAAGGGTTATGGAATGGCTATAACAGCTGATCATGCTAAGGACTGTTATAACTAACCACTGCTCCTTATAAAGACTAATGGACTTAAAGACTGATGAGGTTATGGTTTCGGTAAGTATCGGTGGTCATCAGATGAGTATAGGAATTTTAGTGCATGATTGAGATCATTTGGACCCATGTACTGTAAGTCATTGAATGTTTTAATCTTACAATCAGTTTTACTTTGTTGAAGACCAAACCACTGATGAAGACCAAAGTCCTGTTGAAGACAAGCACTGATGAACTAAAGGCCTGATCAACCAAAGGTGAACCACTGTCCAACAACAACAGTGGTTCAGCATCAACATTAGTTATTCTACCTTTGTTTATGTTCACAGTGTTTATATGTAACAATGTTTTTCACATCAGTATTTTATAGTCTGTTAGGTTGTTAGATGCCATCACCTCAGTGTTTTATATGTAACAATTTTTATGACATCAGTGTTTATATGTAACAGTGTTTATCACAATAGTGTTTATATGTAATAGTATTTATCACATCACTTCAGTGGTTTGATATGTACTATAAATTGAATAGTTGTTTCATCTTTATACTAATAAATAAAAATCAAGTACACTTGGATGATTATTAAGCTCCTTATTTTGATTGTTTGGGTATAGTATTCTTGAAATTGGTATTTTTTTTGCAAACAGATGTTTATGGGCAAACATTTGTTTAAGCTCAAACATTTGTTTAAGGCCAAAGATCTGTTAATGGCCAAATTTCTGTTTATGGGCAAACATCTGTTTAAGGTCAAACTTCTATTTAAGTCCAGATAACTGATATATAAGGCGAAATATATGTTTAAGCCCCAACAACTGTTTAAAAGCCTGTTACAACCACTGTGTTGGTTCAAACATTTGATTGTTAAAAGTTATCCACTACTGAAATACAACCTCTGTTTCTTCAATCTTCATGTTGACCACTGACTGACCAAAATCAGTGTTTCAAAAACTGTTGGGTATCCATTGTTAGGAAAAAATAGACACTGCTCACTTTTTACCTAAATCAGTGTTTCAAAAACTGTTGGGTATCCATTGTTAGGGAAAAAATAGACACTGCTCACTTTTTTATTGTTGACATCCACTGATATTGACCATCAGCGGTTTCCTTAAAAAACAGCCACTGCTCACATTTTTATTATTGATGGTGTTAATTAGTGATAGATTGAAATTATCAAATGAAAACTAGAATTACAATGAAATTACCATTTTACCTAATCGTTACATTCCAATGAGATAAGAGTTCCTCCAACATTGTTTTCATGATAAAATTTAAAGTTAAATTAAAAAATAAAAAAAATTCTTGATGACTATTTGTTGCAAATCAAATCAGTAATTAATGCTAATTTCTTGAGCTTTGGACATTTAAAATATGCAAAATGTGAATTTCAAACTGACGGTTATTATCTCTTAATTAAAGTTAAAATAAAAATTAGAAAAGTCAACATGACAATTGCTTTCAAATCAGATCAGTAATTACTGATAATATCAGTAATTTTGAAATTCAAAATATGCAAAATGGTAATTTAAAATTGACGTTCTCTCTTTTTTTTTTCCTACTTTGCATATCATTTCTAATATTTAATTAGTTTAATAAAGCAGGATATAAGGATATACACTACTGTCGATTCCCAATAAACATCAGTTCCCAATAAACATCAGTTTACAATAAATAAGATATAATTATCAGTTCCCACATTCAAAATTCAAACCATATATTCTAATCCTATAAATAAGATATAATTATCTGGTTTCACATTCAAATCTCGCTCGCTCATATATGTGAGCGTATCTCTCTCTCAAATGCATCTTTCTCGTGATTCAGCCGCTAATCTCCGATTACACTTCTTTCTTCGAATGTTTGTTGATTTTGTTTACATGTTATCGTTCCAGTATCATTGTTCCAACATCGTCGTTTCAATGAAGCTTCCCATCACACATCAACCTTTCAATATCGATGTTGCAGTATCATTGTTGCAACATCGTGAAAAGTTGAATTGTTCGATTTTCGTTAAATCAAAAGTCAGGTTTGTCATTGAGATTTCTCCTTTTATAGAAAGTGTAGATAGATTCGTGCAATATCGTGAAAAGTCAGATGTGCTACAACAATTAAGAAGAGACCTTTGCATTTTAGGTTTGTTTCTTATTTGTGTTGTCAGTAATATAGAGTGCGGTGATAGAGACGTGCAGTTCATGGCGATGCTGAAGGACATACATCGAGAGGTTCAGCAATCGATGGAGTTGAAACTAAAGTTTCTTAATTCTTGTTGTTATTCTTAGATTTGAACTTTAATATTGTTCATTGTTCAGTATGTGATGTAATTATTGGACTTTTAGTTTTAAGGTCATGAATAAATGAATAAATTTTAATTTTATGAATCTATGTTGTGTTTTATTTTTACTTATTATTTAGTGTTTGAGTAAGATTTAGATTATGTTGATGTTGAATTGTGTCTGAACATCTGTTTGGTAAGTCAACAGGGGTTTAATAGTGTCAAGGATTGGTTTGGTGGTGAACAGATTATGTTGATGTTGAATTGTGTCTGAACATCTGTTTGGTAAGTCAACAGAGGTTTAATAGTATCAAAGGTTCATTTGATGGTCAGCAGGAGAGTGCAAAGATAAAACAAATGTTTACAATTTGATCATCCATTTCTCTCAAAATCACTGGCAGATGTGCAAACAAAAGATCAGCTGGCAGATGTGCTAACAAAAACATTAGACACATCTACCTTTGAAAGCTTGATCTCTAGAATTGGCATGCTAAACATGGAATAATAAGCAAAATCCTGTTTTTCTATGAATAAAAACATTAAAATGTTTTCAGAAAATCAAAAATCCATCCTTAAAAATAGCTAAAAATGAAAAATTTTCATTAATCCTTAAAAGTCTGCCATAACCACTGTTTTTGGTTCAAACACCTGTTTCTACTAAATGCTGTTCACTGCTGAAAGTCAACCTCTGTTCTCTCATTTCCTTGTTAAGCACTGTTGATCAAACATCAGTGTTTTAATCCACTGATAGGCTATCCACTAATAGTTAAAAACCACCCACTGTTTTCATTGTTACCGTTGCAAACCACTGATATTGTTCCATCAGTGGTTTCCTAACAACTGTCATCCATTATTCATCAGCGGTTGGCACGTGGACAGTACTTAGCGGTCAGATCTTTTGTAATCGCTGCCACGTCAGCATACACTTTTTCCACCTATAAAACCATGATCAAAACCCCAAACAGGGTTTTCATTGTCGAATGAAATTCAAAATTCCTTTCTAAAAGCAGTTAGCATCAATTTCTCTCAAATCATTTCTCCGTTTCATCTCTCAATCGCTCATCTTCTTCATTCACTCATAAAAATCCACGATTCATCATGGCTCTTCCATACAAAGCTCATCATAACTACTTGGGTTTACTCGAAAAACCAAGTCATACCACCAGCTTCGATTATGTCATAGATGCTCTTTCGTCCTCAAAGTACAAAACTTTGTTGACCTATGATGCTCCGATCTACCTGGAAACCCAAAGAGAGTTTTGGAAAAATGCGAAACTTGAAACTAAGGATAAAACACCCTTAGCCATTACTTCTACAATAAAGGGTATTTCAGTCACCATTACTCCACAAACCATCTCGGAGGTATTTGAACTTGATGATCTTCAAGGTAAAACTTCTTTTCCAAAAATTGAGTATCAAACTTATTTCATTGAAAGAGGGTATGCTGAAGAAATGAAAAAAGGAACCTTAGAAAAGGGGAGTTTTCCATCCACCCCAAGGTTTTTATTTCATACCCTTCTAATGTGTGTGTCAAACAAAACCACTGCTTTCAATGAAATCCCATTTAAGATTCAATACTTGGGTTATGCTATAATGAATGAAGAAAACTTTAACTATTCCCAGGAGATTTTCAATGATCTTGTTAAAAATGTTAATAAAAAATCATTTTTATTATTTCCAAGGTTTTTAAGTTACTATTTTAGAAAGAAATTTTCAAAAGATAATGCTCATGTCCTTATTCAAGGAGAGCCTTTTCGAATAAACAGCCTAACCTCTGAAACATTTACAAGGCTGTCAAAACCTTCCAAAACACAAGCAGAGGTACCTGAGCAGACTTTCGTAGCAATCACTGCTCCTCAGGCACCTGCTGTTGAGCCTACTGCTCAAGGTGATCACAGCAGCACAACCACTGCTGTGAAACCCACACCTAAAACCACCATAAACCTAAAAAGAAAAAGATCCAAAAGCCCCCCAAACCCACAAAAAAGCTAACTCTGGAATATGAGATCCCAGAGCAACTACCTGTGACATCACAAAAGTCACCAGAAACCACTGTTGCTACTTCCTCACAGCAGATGGAAGAAAGATCTCCACCTTTGCCAAAAACTCCTCCTGCATCCTCACAAAATGATCAGGTTGTAAGCATAGGGACACCACAAATTGAAGCTCTGGATCCACTTGGTTCCATCCTCCATAGTCCAAATCCCATGGACATATCTCTTTCTACCCCACATCCTTCATCAATAACATTACCACAATCCATGTTACCTCTATTGGATGCAGTTGATTTAGCCCAGACACAAATCAGTTCTTCTCAGTCACCTATCACTGAGAATATGCCACAACAAGTGACTGAGTCTGGTGTCTCAATCTCTGTTAACCCACCAATAGTTGAGGAGGCTGTACTGCAGGAATTACAACTAATTCCTGTCAGTAGTTCAAGTGGAGCAGCAACTACAGGAGTTGGATCCACTGGTCTACACCTGGCCAGTTGTTTCATCAATCAGACTCCCTTAAAGGCAATTTCCTATCCAGCAACACTGATATTCACTGGTGTGTTTGTTCCAACCACTGGTGATCTTAAAAAGATATCAATTGCTGAGGAAAGAAGTCCCCAGTACCAAGAAAAATGGGCATCAGTGGATGACTTTTGGGAAACTTTCCCTAAGTCAACTGCTGATACAACCACTACTGGTGGGAAAGCAGATGATCCCACTAACTTGGGTGATGCTTTAAAATACAAAGAATTGACGGCAAGAGTGGATACAATTGAAACATCTGTTGCAGATATCAAAATTATGCTGCAACAGTTGTTACAAGCACAAAAGGCAATACCAACTGATGCACCAGCTCAAACATCTGCTCCTACTCCAAATGAGCTTTGGGAATTATTTCAACCTTTGCTTCACAAACAAAGAG
This sequence comes from Helianthus tuberosus, assembly GCA_030545235.1. Taxonomy (NCBI): domain Eukaryota; kingdom Viridiplantae; phylum Streptophyta; class Magnoliopsida; order Asterales; family Asteraceae; genus Helianthus; species Helianthus tuberosus. The sequence continues at coordinate 145,558,064 of CM060432.1, forward strand.
AACATACTGATCAGCAACATGAAATTCGAATTCAAAAGATCAGAAATTTAATGGAAGCTAGGTTCATGGATACACAAGCAGACATCAAGGCAATCAAGGCCCATCTATTGCAAACCACTAGCACTGCTCCTCCTACAATAATCTTTGTTGATAAGCCTCCACCAAATGATGCCAAAATAAGGGAGAAAATGAAGCAGTTAAAGAAAAGGGGATATGCAGATGGTCTGTACATTGCACCAGAGAAATCCAGTATGCTTGCAGACCTCCCTAGGCCAGATGGTTCCAAAAAGGTTGATGAATCCTTAAATTCCTTGGCTAATGAAAAGGCAAGGCTGAAAAAGGATATGGAGGCAAAAGGAAAATAAAGGTTTGAAAAGGAGAAGAAAGTCTTTATGGAGAAGGAAGAGCAGGGTACTTCTGAGCCCAAGGATGAAGAAAAACCTAAGCCTAAAAGAAGACAGCCCACTAGACAAGTGAGGCAACTCAAATCCATACCTTCCAGATCCACAAAACATACTCCCAAACCTCCTAAAAGCTCCTCTCATCAATCTTCCAAACCAACAGATGTTGGAACACCTGTTGTATCAACAGCTGTTGATACTTAAGTGGTTTCAGCAGATGTTAACCCAACAACCACCACCAATACATCAACACACACTTCAACCACTGCCATCACTCAATCAACCACTGCCACAACAAAACCACCATCAAAATCAACACCTACCAAAAAGCAGAAGACATCAGATGATACATCATCTGTTGTAATAACAACAGTGGTTGAAACACCAGTTGTTTCAACAGCTGTTAGTCAATCACCTATCTCTTCACAAGCCATTGTTCCTTTTGATCAAAAAACTCAAATAGAAACACCTTCTCCCAAAAAGGTGTATACAAGAAAAAGTAAATTTCAAGTGCATGATGATGATATACCAGCACCTGTTCCCATTTCATCTGCCCCCTGCAATATCACCAAACCTCAATCCTTTATTCCTTCAAAATTGTTCAACCCAATCAAAGATCATATAGAACTCCAAGGATATGACTCTGCTGATGTTGTACCAGTAGCTGCTAGTTATCCACTGGAACTGCATGCTGTAAAGAATGAAATGAGGCAGTTTTACTTAGTGGATGATCCTTCAAAAAGGAAATTCCCTTCCCTGATTGGTTATAGAGATCCAGCCAACATAAATGAGTATTTAAAACTCAAGGCCAGACAAGCTGATACCAGAGCTAGACTTGAATGCCAACTCATAAGCAGTTATTGCTCACTAAAGTTAAACAGTTGGAAGATTATGCAAGAGACCTAAGCAAAGAAATGTCCAACCTGCCTCTAGAAGCTAACTTGCAGGAAGATTTGAAAGAAGACATCATCAAGCTGATCTTGAGTGAAAAATTATACCCTGCCACAGCTGAACAATTCCTAGACTGGCCGCTTGTTGCTCTCAAAACAGAACTGAATAGAACTGAAAGAATAAAGAGAGATCCAGGCATGAAAAGGTCAGCACCAAATTAGAGCAAATACAAAAAGAAAATTGATGATCTTACATTGGAGTATAAAAGAAAGAAGCAGGAATTGGTTGATGTAAAAGTGGGAACTGCCAAAGCTATATCAAAATGGCCAAGGCAGTACACTGATGAGGCTTATGAAAGGCTAAGAAAAAGGAGAGAAACCGATCCTAAACTTCCAAAGAAGCCTGATTACAAAACCACTGCTAAACCAAAGCAGCAGGCTCACACTTCTGAACCACTGTTCACATCATCAGATACCTCTACCATTTTGGTAAATCAAAGAAAGAGGCAAAAACTGACTGATGAAGAAGAGAAAGAACAAGAAGCTGTGTATTTCAAAGAAGCTATCAAAACAATGGCACTAGAGGATGGCAACTCAGCAAAGCTTCAAAACATAGACAAACAAGTTCTGAACAGGCCACCATCTCCAAACTCATCAGCAAATAAACCTCTCCCAAGAAACCCATTAGGTTCAAAAATACTAAAGTGGATGTCTGATCAAAAGACCCATGTATTGACTCTGATCAGATCTAATGGTGTAGTGAAGCAAATATCAAGGGAAGCTGCACTTGGCCCGGGTGTTGAAGATTTACAGGATCTCCTTGAGCTTACACTTTACAGGGATGAGGATGATACAAGTTCCTTAGATTTTGAATTGCAATTTAAAGGGCAAGTTAGGGAGCTTTTGATGAGACAATAAAAATCCAGAATAATGAAGAGTTTTGGCATCAGATGTTCCAGGGGGAACATTAATCCTTAAAAGTCAGTTACAACCACTGTTTTCGTTAAAAATCTGATTGTTAAATGTTATCCACTACTGATTAAAAGTCACTTACAACCACTGTTTTCGTTAAAAATTTGATTGTTAAATGTTATCCACTACTGAAAGACAACTTCTGTTTCTTCATTCTTCATGTTGACCATTGACTGACCAAACATCAGTTTTTCAATCACTGTTGGGTATCCACTGATTGTTAAAAAACACCCACTGCTCACATTTTTATTCTTGACATCCACTGATATTGACCATCAGTGGTTTCCCTAAAATAAAAAAAATAAAAAAACTGTTGTTCAAAAATCAGTGTTTTATCCCACTGATGGCTATTCACTGCTAGCTTAAAGTCAGTCACTGTTCTCATTTGTAGCCGTTGCAAACCACTGATATTGTTCCATCAGTGGTTTCCTACCAACTGTCCTTCATTATCATCAGAGGTTGGCACGTCGACAGTACATAGCGGTCAGATCTTTTAGTAACCGCTGCCATGTCAGCATTCACTTTTCCCCCTATAAAACCCTGATCAAAACCCCTAAACAGTGTTTTTACTGTCGAATCGAATTGAAAATTCCTTTCTGAAAGCAGTTATCATGAAAGTGGCATTGGCCATTTCAAGCGAAATAGCTAATGTTGATTTCGCTTGAAATGGTGTTTGCCACTTTCAAGCGGAATCACACATTCAAGCGAAATTAGCTTAACACAACACTCAAAACCCTAAATTTATCATATTACAAGCCTTGATCTATCAGTTCTAATCTAAGACTCGAACAAAGATGAAGTCGACAGACAACTGCACCAACATATCATCCATTTGTCTCAAAATCACTCATCCTCTTCATCGTCTTCTTCCTCTCGCAATCATACTCAAATCACGATGTCTTTCCCACTCAAATCCACACATAACTACTTGGGTCTACTTGAAAAACCCAGTCACACCGAAACCTTCAATTCCATTATTGGCAAACATCTGTTTATGGCCAAACATCTGTTTAAGGTCAAACATCTGTTTAAGTCCAAACAATTGATATAGAACGCCAAACATCTGTTTAAGCCCCAACATCTATTTAAGTCTAAACAAATGTTTAAACATCTGTTCAAAACATTGTTCAATCTAACATGGGTTTCCATCCAACTGTTGACTAAAAGTCAAACAGATTTTCAAACCACTGATTGAGTTATTCAAATTTCTGTTGAATATTAAATGAGATGTTGACCAAAACTCAAACTGGTGTTGACCAAAAGTCAAACAAATGTTGACGAAAAACTAAATGGGATGATCCGACCCGGTTACATGGGATATTTTTAAACCTTCTAACTTTTTAAAGATCCTCACAAAATCTCGGTTCCTTTCTCTCTCCACGTTTCTTTGTACACTTTCTCCAAGAAACTCTGTCATCTTCTTCGATTTCTTCTGATCTTCATCAATATCATCTTGTATAATAACAAAGGTATTGTTAAATAATGTGATTTGTTTTGTATTTTTTCATGTTTATTCTTTTAGTTTTGAATTCCATAGCCGATTATCGTTATTGCTGTTTTAATGAAGAAGTTGTAATCGACGGTGGTGTATTCATGTAATTCCCTATTTTTTTCAATCCATTGTTGGTTATGATTGCGTTTATTGTTGCGGCTTATACTGGAACAACTTCTGATAGTCCTAATTTTTTTGTATATCCGATTACTATGTAGTTATTATGCATGTTATGTTAGACATATATGTTTCTAAAAAAAGTGATCTTCATTTTGTCAATCTACCATTTGTCTTATTTTGATTAGTAGTTGGTATACTCTTATTCTGAAGTATAATATAAATTTCCGATTTTAACTGATGTATTCTTATGTGTATTTGAAAAGTTGAACTTATTTTGATTAGTAGTTGGTATACTGTTTTTAAGTTTTTCTTTGGTATAGACACAAGTCACTATCCTGTCTTTCTATACAATTTATTCAGTTGATGATCCTGCATGTCTATTTGTGACACTTAATCAGAAAAGTAGGTTTTAAGTTTTAATTATATGATTTGCTGTAAAAAAATATATATATTTCGATATGATAAGAAAATACATGTATTCTCACCTTTTTGATGTTGTCTATTGTTATTTTGATATATATTAGTTGTATCATCTTTTATTTAGATGTATTGCATACCCTAATGGATTGTATTCATTTGTTTCTTAATGTTATTTATTTTGATTCTATATGATTCATACTGTTACAGTTTTATGTGAGAATGATTTGTGGATTTCCGTGTTACCTTAAAGATAGTAAAAGGAAATGTTTGGTTAGTAATTTTATCCCATCTTAGTTTAACACTTAATTTTAATTTTTTTGTATGATATCTAGCAATAAAAGTGTGTTCTTTTATTTATGCTTAGATTTTGCCAAAACAGTATCAAAATTGGATTTAACAGTTTAATTATCCAATTGGAAATACAAACATCCGGACGACAACTGGAAATGTTTTTAAAGTCAAGATCTATCCTCTAAGCAATGGGAGATATTATTTCTATAATGGTTGGTGTCAGTTGGTAGAGAGTTTGAAGATACCTTCAGATTCATGGTTGATATTTCATTATGAAGAAGCATTAGAAAGTTTCAGAATATTGTATTTTTTATCAAGACATTGCTCTTGCTCCTTGTGAAGATTTTTACTACAAACCATCTGGTAACGAAGATTATGTGGTATGTAACTTCGAAGATTATTCACCATGTAATTTTTTTTTGAGATACAGTTGTTTAATTGTTGTTTTTTTATTTATTTACTTAATTTTCTGATATATTTTTACTAATATACTATATAATGTGTTTTATTCTGAGTGTAGAGTATTAATCGTTCTTTTGTCCATCACAAGATGTTAAACACTATTCCTTTATATCCGGTTCTTATTAAAGGATCTGGAAACCAGAACTGGTCTATACGGATGGAAGATATCAACAATGAACTTTACATAACTACCGGATGGAAGGAGATAAAGAACGAGTTGTCCTTAACTGCTGATCATCTCATTATCTTTGAGATGATAGATCTTCAGACTTATCATATCACAGTTTTCAATTATGCTACCTGTGATTTAGTGCTTCCACCGGAGGTCAATGCTGTTGTTAAAGAAAAGGTGATAGAAGTGATTGTCTTGAATTCAGATACTGAAACTGTATAGGACATTGTTAATGTCAATGAATGTGGTATGGTTGTTGAGAATGAAGATAATCAGATCGTACCTATTTCTTTCCGTGTTGACGGTCATTTTGTAAGTTTGTGATTATGAGTTTACTAATATATCATACTTTAGTAAGATTTTAAAGATGTGTTAATTCTTTGTTTATTGAATTATTCGTTGTTTGTTACAGCACCTTTTTAAAAAACAGGCTGAAGATCTTGGACTGAATCATAATATGGGTTTGAAGATTGTGGACGTGGCAGGTGATGTTTGGAATGTTCAAGCTGTTATAGGTTCATCTCGAGGTCAACCAAGATATTATCTGAATGGAATGAGAAAGTTTGTGAGAGATAAATGCATGGCTCCAGGTGAAGCATTTACACTTAACTTTGTGAAAGGTAAAAAGCTTTTTATGTTCGGATGAATGTTCATGGGATTGAAAAAGGCAAATGCAGAAGCATGCATTTAACCAAGTTTTTGGGTTGTAGTTCTTTGCTTTTTGAAACTGATGGTAGACTTATTTGTTTAGTTTTGAAGTTGTGATTCTAAAACTATATATGTACATGTAAATTATTAGGTCCATGTCTAACGGAAACAATGCGGAGATGTAACCTAAAGACAATATACTTGGTTACTCGCTCGAAACGATTCCTTAATTGAAAATATAGTACAAACTAATAGCAAAATCATGTTCAAAGTTATAAGCGCTATTCTTTGACAATGATAAGCTGGTTAATTATGCCATTAAAGGAATAAAAAGATCGAGTTCTATTCTCTGGTAATCATTTCAACCAAATAGAAACACATACAGTTTCGATTATATTAAGAAACATATCGCCTTTTGCTTGGACTGGTGTCCACAATTTCCAAACTAAAACTTAAATTGATCAAAGAGACATCTTAAATATGTATAAGAAATCATGTATGGGTCAATTCGTTTGACTTTTGGTGAAAATCTGCTTGACTTTTGGCCAAAATCTCATTTAGTATTCAACAGACGTTTGAATAACTCAAACAGTCGTTTTAACATCTGTTTGACTCTTGGTCAACAGTTCATGGAAACCCATGTTAGGTTGAACAGTGTTTTTTGAAGAGGAAAACAGTGCTAGATTATAAGAAGACAGTGGATCTGGTTGAACAACTGTTTCACTTTTGGTCAACAAGTGTTTGACTTTTGGTGAACATCTGTTTGCCCGATCAGATTGGGTGTTAAAATATAGTTCTTTAAGTCATGTTTTTGTTTTCTTGAATTCTATGTAATTTTGTTAAGAAGTACAAGAACAAACATTTTTACAAAATCCTAAATCACCCGATCATGTAAGTGCATTGAAGTAAAAGTGGAAATGATGTTATTCATGTGGTCATATTGTGCTTTTGTTTGAACTCTAATATGGGTTTATGATCTAATCCGGTGATGTGAAGACATTGTTGTTGAATCCAATGAGATGCTTGATGTAATGAAGTCGTATTACTAACAAATAATAATTGATATAACTAAGTTTCCCAAGCCCGGAAAGCAATCCCGGGTAATCACCTAGTAAAAAATAATATATAGTTAAAATAAAGAAAAGACTCCATCTAAATATTGTTACTAGGCCCTGGCCCAACCAAATTAAACTCCCCGATCCATCGGGGGTGGGTAGTATCATCAAACAAACCCTAGACTCATCTTGTTGTTACTCCACCCACCTACTTACCTACCTTGTGAATCGTTTCTTCACCGAATGGCTCTTCCGATCGCTTCTTTTTGTTCAAATCCCCGTTCAATCGATCAAGTATATTTTTTTGGCGATTCAATCAGGTATATTTCTTTTTAATCTGTTCAAAAAATCCATTCAACCGGAGTTTTAATTTATTTTGGAGAGGAACCCTAGAAAAATCCATGAATTCCAAGTTACGGTATTTGAGTCATCAATCTCTCCTATGAACCTGCTTTGAAGAGTTGCTATCAAAACACTTGGTATATTATTATTATTATTATTATTATTATTATTAGTATGATTATTATTGTTTGTTTCATCACATCTAGGTTCCGATTCTGCTTTTGTTACTTTTGATTATAGTATTATACATTCTTTTAATTAGGCTGCAAAGTTTTTGCATTATTAGGGTTGACAAATATTAGCTAATAATAGGGCAGGTTAATAGGTTAAATCTGTAATTGCTTAAGGTTTCCTGATTTTAATCATGTTTCGGTTATAAATTGAGTCGGCGTTTAGTGAATTTTTAGGTTGTGTTTGGATGTGTGTATTACTTGCAATAATCAAAAGTCATTATATTCTCAACTCCATACAACTTAGTAAATAGATAATTAAAAGCACGGGTCATACGGGTCATTAGGGTTTGAATAGAAAAACCACGGGTGAACTGTGAAGAAGACTGAAGAAACATCATCTATTCATCTTCAATGGAGCAGGTTTAACACTGAATGTCAGTGAACATCATCTTCAATAATTCGGGTTTAAATTAGAAGATTAATTCATCATCTTCGTTAGGGTTTGAAAGTTCAACGACGTCGATTTGCGGTTCGTACAGGAGTTTCAGTGCCCTATTTCTGAGAAGTTATTTTGTCTACTGGTCAGGTTATTTTTAATTTGATTTTGACTATTATTTGTTTCCGTTTTTGATGATTTTGATGTGTTTGTTATGTTTATTGTTTGTTTTATGATAAAATTTAACTAAATATGTTAGAAAATTAGTGGAATTATGTTTGGAACCGTGAAGTCAGTCTTTCTTCTTTGTTTTTTATTTATTAGGCTAAAGTGTTGTATTTGATTGTATTGAGTTGGGTAGAGTTTTGTGGAACTGGTAGTCTGGTACAAACAATAGAACACATATTCTTGTAGGATGAGTTAAATGCATACAGATATATAAAAACAAACTAAATCAATAAAACAACTTTGCTCTAGAAACCTACTTTTCAACAAGAAAAACAACTTATGGTTCCGGCTAACGATCGGTGGAAGACATGAAAGGAGCATTAGTGTATATGTTTCTATATGGCCAATGCTCCTTATTTCTACTTCATGGTTCTACATAGCTGACCCGGATCTGTTTCAATAGAACTGACCTGGACCCATTTCAACTCGAAAAAATTGCCCCTTGAGGTACAATCTCTCTTTTATTTAAAAAAAACATTTTTAACAAAACTGACCCGACCCGAAACCCGTTCTGACCCGGACCCGTTTCAACCCGAACCAAAAACAACCCTTTTTTAATTGGCCCGTTTCGACCCGAACCCGCTTTGATCCGAACCCGTTTTGACCTATGACCCGACCCAACCTGTTTGCCAGGTCTACTTAGAAAGGAGAAAAAAATTATGAAAATTTGGGGACTTGGTGACAATGCATGCCTTGTTTCTTTGCTGTGACTGGTGGTTGTATAGTTTGGTATCTTTAAAAAAAAATAAAAATTAACGGCTGACTGATGACGTATCAGGTTGTAGCAAAGAAGCAAACATTTTTCGTCCCTGGATGATTTACTTGAAAAGGCTGGGAAGCCCGTGTTGGTTGACTTTTATGCAACCTGGTAAAAAACTTTGTACCCTGGCACTTGTGAAAATGAAGTTATACTTGTCCTAGGTTGAAAATGAAGGTGTGTTAGTATTTTATATATCACTTACTGTGTGCCGGACACGTCAGTTTATGGGTCCTAGGTTCCTATACTAAACGAAGTTAGTGTTAGCATGGGATAGGTTAAATCTGTAATTGCTTAAGGTTTCCTGATTTTAATCATGTTTCGGTTATAAATTGAGTCGGCGTTTAGTGAATTTTTAGGTTGTGTTTGGATGTGTGTATTACTTGCAATAATCAAAAGTCATTATATTCTCAACTCCATACAACTTAGTAAATAGATAATTAAAAGCACGGGTCATACGGGTCATTAGGGTTTGAATAGAAAAACCACGGGTGAACTGTGAAGAAGACTGAAGAAACATCATCTATTCATCTTCAATGGAGCAGGTTTAACACTGAATGTCAGTGAACATCATCTTCAATAATTCGGGTTTAAATTAGAAGATTAATTCATCATCTTCGTTAGGGTTTGAAAGTTCAACGACGTCGATTTGCGGTTCGTACAGGAGTTTCAGTGCCCTATTTCTGAGAAGTTATTTTGTCTACTGGTCAGGTTATTTTTAATTTGATTTTGACTATTATTTGTTTCCGTTTTTGATGATTTTGATGTGTTTGTTATGTTTATTGTTTGTTTTATGATAAAATTTAACTAAATATGTTAGAAAATTAGTGGAATTATGTTTGGAACCGTGAAGTCAGTCTTTCTTCTTTGTTTTTTATTTATTAGGCTAAAGTGTTGTATTTGATTGTATTGAGTTGGGTAGAGTTTTGTGGAACTGGTAGTCTGGTACAAACAATAGAACACATATTCTTGTAGGATGAGTTAAATGCATACAGATATATAAAAACAAACTAAATCAATAAAACAACTTTGCTCTAGAAACCTACTTTTCAACAAGAAAAACAACTTATGGTTCCGGCTAACGATCGGTGGAAGACATGAAAGGAGCATTAGTGTATATGTTTCTATATGGCCAATGCTCCTTATTTCTACTTCATGGTTCTACATAGCTGACCCGGATCTGTTTCAATAGAACTGACCTGGACCCATTTCAACTCGAAAAAATTGCCCCTTGAGGTACAATCTCTCTTTTATTTAAAAAAAACATTTTTAACAAAACTGACCCGACCCGAAACCCGTTCTGACCCGGACCCGTTTCAACCCGAACCAAAAACAACCCTTTTTTAATTGGCCCGTTTCGACCCGAACCCGCTTTGATCCGAACCCGTTTTGACCTATGACCCGACCCAACCTGTTTGCCAGGTCTACTTAGAAAGGAGAAAAAAATTATGAAAATTTGGGGACTTGGTGACAATGCATGCCTTGTTTCTTTGCTGTGACTGGTGGTTGTATAGTTTGGTATCTTTAAAAAAAAATAAAAATTAACGGCTGACTGATGACGTATCAGGTTGTAGCAAAGAAGCAAACATTTTTCGTCCCTGGATGATTTACTTGAAAAGGCTGGGAAGCCCGTGTTGGTTGACTTTTATGCAACCTGGTAAAAAACTTTGTACCCTGGCACTTGTGAAAATGAAGTTATACTTGTCCTAGGTTGAAAATGAAGGTGTGTTAGTATTTTATATATCACTTACTGTGTGCCGGACACGTCAGTTTATGGGTCCTAGGTTCCTATACTAAACGAAGTTAGTGTTAGCATGGGATAGGTTAAATCTGTAATTGCTTAAGGTTTCCTGATTTTAATCATGTTTCGGTTATAAATTGAGTCGGCGTTTAGTGAATTTTTAGGTTGTGTTTGGATGTGTGTATTACTTGCAATAATCAAAAGTCATTATATTCTCAACTCCATACAACTTAGTAAATAGATAATTAAAAGCACGGGTCATACGGGTCATTAGGGTTTGAATAGAAAAACCACGGGTGAACTGTGAAGAAGACTGAAGAAACATCATCTATTCATCTTCAATGGAGCAGGTTTAACACTGAATGTCAGTGAACATCATCTTCAATAATTCGGGTTTAAATTAGAAGATTAATTCATCATCTTCGTTAGGGTTTGAAAGTTCAACGACGTCGATTTGCGGTTCGTACAGGAGTTTCAGTGCCCTATTTCTGAGAAGTTATTTTGTCTACTGGTCAGGTTATTTTTAATTTGATTTTGACTATTATTTGTTTCCGTTTTTGATGATTTTGATGTGTTTGTTATGTTTATTGTTTGTTTTATGATAAAATTTAACTAAATATGTTAGAAAATTAGTGGAATTATGTTTGGAACCGTGAAGTCAGTCTTTCTTCTTTGTTTTTTATTTATTAGGCTAAAGTGTTGTATTTGATTGTATTGAGTTGGGTAGAGTTTTGTGGAACTGGTAGTCTGGTACAAACAATAGAACACATATTCTTGTAGGATGAGTTAAATGCATACAGATATATAAAAACAAACTAAATCAATAAAACAACTTTGCTCTAGAAACCTACTTTTCAACAAGAAAAACAACTTATGGTTCCGGCTAACGATCGGTGGAAGACATGAAAGGAGCATTAGTGTATATGTTTCTATATGGCCAATGCTCCTTATTTCTACTTCATGGTTCTACATAGCTGACCCGGATCTGTTTCAATAGAACTGACCTGGACCCATTTCAACTCGAAAAAATTGCCCCTTGAGGTACAATCTCTCTTTTATTTAAAAAAAACATTTTTAACAAAACTGACCCGACCCGAAACCCGTTCTGACCCGGACCCGTTTCAACCCGAACCAAAAACAACCCTTTTTTAATTGGCCCGTTTCGACCCGAACCCGCTTTGATCCGAACCCGTTTTGACCTATGACCCGACCCAACCTGTTTGCCAGGTCTACTTAGAAAGGAGAAAAAAATTATGAAAATTTGGGGACTTGGTGACAATGCATGCCTTGTTTCTTTGCTGTGACTGGTGGTTGTATAGTTTGGTATCTTTAAAAAAAAATAAAAATTAACGGCTGACTGATGACGTATCAGGTTGTAGCAAAGAAGCAAACATTTTTCGTCCCTGGATGATTTACTTGAAAAGGCTGGGAAGCCCGTGTTGGTTGACTTTTATGCAACCTGGTAAAAAACTTTGTACCCTGGCACTTGTGAAAATGAAGTTATACTTGTCCTAGGTTGAAAATGAAGGTGTGTTAGTATTTTATATATCACTTACTGTGTGCCGGACACGTCAGTTTATGGGTCCTAGGTTCCTATACTAAACGAAGTTAGTGTTAGCATGGGATAGGTTAAATCTGTAATTGCTTAAGGTTTCCTGATTTTAATCATGTTTCGGTTATAAATTGAGTCGGCGTTTAGTGAATTTTTAGGTTGTGTTTGGATGTGTGTATTACTTGCAATAATCAAAAGTCATTATATTCTCAACTCCATACAACTTAGTAAATAGATAATTAAAAGCACGGGTCATACGGGTCATTAGGGTTTGAATAGAAAAACCACGGGTGAACTGTGAAGAAGACTGAAGAAACATCATCTATTCATCTTCAATGGAGCAGGTTTAACACTGAATGTCAGTGAACATCATCTTCAATAATTCGGGTTTAAATTAGAAGATTAATTCATCATCTTCGTTAGGGTTTGAAAGTTCAACGACGTCGATTTGCGGTTCGTACAGGAGTTTCAGTGCCCTATTTCTGAGAAGTTATTTTGTCTACTGGTCAGGTTATTTTTAATTTGATTTTGACTATTATTTGTTTCCGTTTTTGATGATTTTGATGTGTTTGTTATGTTTATTGTTTGTTTTATGATAAAATTTAACTAAATATGTTAGAAAATTAGTGGAATTATGTTTGGAACCGTGAAGTCAGTCTTTCTTCTTTGTTTTTTATTTATTAGGCTAAAGTGTTGTATTTGATTGTATTGAGTTGGGTAGAGTTTTGTGGAACTGGTAGTCTGGTACAAACAATAGAACACATATTCTTGTAGGATGAGTTAAATGCATACAGATATATAAAAACAAACTAAATCAATAAAACAACTTTGCTCTAGAAACCTACTTTTCAACAAGAAAAACAACTTATGGTTCCGGCTAACGATCGGTGGAAGACATGAAAGGAGCATTAGTGTATATGTTTCTATATGGCCAATGCTCCTTATTTCTACTTCATGGTTCTACATAGCTGACCCGGATCTGTTTCAATAGAACTGACCTGGACCCATTTCAACTCGAAAAAATTGCCCCTTGAGGTACAATCTCTCTTTTATTTAAAAAAAACATTTTTAACAAAACTGACCCGACCCGAAACCCGTTCTGACCCGGACCCGTTTCAACCCGAACCAAAAACAACCCTTTTTTAATTGGCCCGTTTCGACCCGAACCCGCTTTGATCCGAACCCGTTTTGACCTATGACCCGACCCAACCTGTTTGCCAGGTCTACTTAGAAAGGAGAAAAAAATTATGAAAATTTGGGGACTTGGTGACAATGCATGCCTTGTTTCTTTGCTGTGACTGGTGGTTGTATAGTTTGGTATCTTTAAAAAAAAATAAAAATTAACGGCTGACTGATGACGTATCAGGTTGTAGCAAAGAAGCAAACATTTTTCGTCCCTGGATGATTTACTTGAAAAGGCTGGGAAGCCCGTGTTGGTTGACTTTTATGCAACCTGGTAAAAAACTTTGTACCCTGGCACTTGTGAAAATGAAGTTATACTTGTCCTAGGTTGAAAATGAAGGTGTGTTAGTATTTTATATATCACTTACTGTGTGCCGGACACGTCAGTTTATGGGTCCTAGGTTCCTATACTAAACGAAGTTAGTGTTAGCATGGGATAGGTTAAATCTGTAATTGCTTAAGGTTTCCTGATTTTAATCATGTTTCGGTTATAAATTGAGTCGGCGTTTAGTGAATTTTTAGGTTGTGTTTGGATGTGTGTATTACTTGCAATAATCAAAAGTCATTATATTCTCAACTCCATACAACTTAGTAAATAGATAATTAAAAGCACGGGTCATACGGGTCATTAGGGTTTGAATAGAAAAACCACGGGTGAACTGTGAAGAAGACTGAAGAAACATCATCTATTCATCTTCAATGGAGCAGGTTTAACACTGAATGTCAGTGAACATCATCTTCAATAATTCGGGTTTAAATTAGAAGATTAATTCATCATCTTCGTTAGGGTTTGAAAGTTCAACGACGTCGATTTGCGGTTCGTACAGGAGTTTCAGTGCCCTATTTCTGAGAAGTTATTTTGTCTACTGGTCAGGTTATTTTTAATTTGATTTTGACTATTATTTGTTTCCGTTTTTGATGATTTTGATGTGTTTGTTATGTTTATTGTTTGTTTTATGATAAAATTTAACTAAATATGTTAGAAAATTAGTGGAATTATGTTTGGAACCGTGAAGTCAGTCTTTCTTCTTTGTTTTTTATTTATTAGGCTAAAGTGTTGTATTTGATTGTATTGAGTTGGGTAGAGTTTTGTGGAACTGGTAGTCTGGTACAAACAATAGAACACATATTCTTGTAGGATGAGTTAAATGCATACAGATATATAAAAACAAACTAAATCAATAAAACAACTTTGCTCTAGAAACCTACTTTTCAACAAGAAAAACAACTTATGGTTCCGGCTAACGATCGGTGGAAGACATGAAAGGAGCATTAGTGTATATGTTTCTATATGGCCAATGCTCCTTATTTCTACTTCATGGTTCTACATAGCTGACCCGGATCTGTTTCAATAGAACTGACCTGGACCCATTTCAACTCGAAAAAATTGCCCCTTGAGGTACAATCTCTCTTTTATTTAAAAAAAACATTTTTAACAAAACTGACCCGACCCGAAACCCGTTCTGACCCGGACCCGTTTCAACCCGAACCAAAAACAACCCTTTTTTAATTGGCCCGTTTCGACCCGAACCCGCTTTGATCCGAACCCGTTTTGACCTATGACCCGACCCAACCTGTTTGCCAGGTCTACTTAGAAAGGAGAAAAAAATTATGAAAATTTGGGGACTTGGTGACAATGCATGCCTTGTTTCTTTGCTGTGACTGGTGGTTGTATAGTTTGGTATCTTTAAAAAAAAATAAAAATTAACGGCTGACTGATGACGTATCAGGTTGTAGCAAAGAAGCAAACATTTTTCGTCCCTGGATGATTTACTTGAAAAGGCTGGGAAGCCCGTGTTGGTTGACTTTTATGCAACCTGGTAAAAAACTTTGTACCCTGGCACTTGTGAAAATGAAGTTATACTTGTCCTAGGTTGAAAATGAAGGTGTGTTAGTATTTTATATATCACTTACTGTGTGCCGGACACGTCAGTTTATGGGTCCTAGGTTCCTATACTAAACGAAGTTAGTGTTAGCATGGGATAGGTTAAATCTGTAATTGCTTAAGGTTTCCTGATTTTAATCATGTTTCGGTTATAAATTGAGTCGGCGTTTAGTGAATTTTTAGGTTGTGTTTGGATGTGTGTATTACTTGCAATAATCAAAAGTCATTATATTCTCAACTCCATACAACTTAGTAAATAGATAATTAAAAGCACGGGTCATACGGGTCATTAGGGTTTGAATAGAAAAACCACGGGTGAACTGTGAAGAAGACTGAAGAAACATCATCTATTCATCTTCAATGGAGCAGGTTTAACACTGAATGTCAGTGAACATCATCTTCAATAATTCGGGTTTAAATTAGAAGATTAATTCATCATCTTCGTTAGGGTTTGAAAGTTCAACGACGTCGATTTGCGGTTCGTACAGGAGTTTCAGTGCCCTATTTCTGAGAAGTTATTTTGTCTACTGGTCAGGTTATTTTTAATTTGATTTTGACTATTATTTGTTTCCGTTTTTGATGATTTTGATGTGTTTGTTATGTTTATTGTTTGTTTTATGATAAAATTTAACTAAATATGTTAGAAAATTAGTGGAATTATGTTTGGAACCGTGAAGTCAGTCTTTCTTCTTTGTTTTTTATTTATTAGGCTAAAGTGTTGTATTTGATTGTATTGAGTTGGGTAGAGTTTTGTGGAACTGGTAGTCTGGTACAAACAATAGAACACATATTCTTGTAGGATGAGTTAAATGCATACAGATATATAAAAACAAACTAAATCAATAAAACAACTTTGCTCTAGAAACCTACTTTTCAACAAGAAAAACAACTTATGGTTCCGGCTAACGATCGGTGGAAGACATGAAAGGAGCATTAGTGTATATGTTTCTATATGGCCAATGCTCCTTATTTCTACTTCATGGTTCTACATAGCTGACCCGGATCTGTTTCAATAGAACTGACCTGGACCCATTTCAACTCGAAAAAATTGCCCCTTGAGGTACAATCTCTCTTTTATTTAAAAAAAACATTTTTAACAAAACTGACCCGACCCGAAACCCGTTCTGACCCGGACCCGTTTCAACCCGAACCAAAAACAACCCTTTTTTAATTGGCCCGTTTCGACCCGAACCCGCTTTGATCCGAACCCGTTTTGACCTATGACCCGACCCAACCTGTTTGCCAGGTCTACTTAGAAAGGAGAAAAAAATTATGAAAATTTGGGGACTTGGTGACAATGCATGCCTTGTTTCTTTGCTGTGACTGGTGGTTGTATAGTTTGGTATCTTTAAAAAAAAATAAAAATTAACGGCTGACTGATGACGTATCAGGTTGTAGCAAAGAAGCAAACATTTTTCGTCCCTGGATGATTTACTTGAAAAAGCTGGGAAGCCCGTGTTGGTTGACTTTTATGCAACCTGGTAAAAAACTTTGTACCCTGGCACTTGTGAAAATGAAGTTATACTTGTCCTAGGTTGAAAATGAAGGTGTGTTAGTATTTTATATATCACTTACTGTGTGCCGGACACGTCAGTTTATGGGTCCTAGGTTCCTATACTAAACGAAGTTAGTGTTAGCATGGGAGATAGTATCCAAGTGGTGAAGATTGACACCAAGAAATATTCCAAAATTAAAAAATCAATTTTTTGGGCATTATGTCATGTGTCAAAATGATAATAAACTGAATGTTATATTTGATTGAATGATTGGTACCCTGGCTAAACCTTAACAAAGAGTTTTCAATACATTTTCATTTTAGATGTGCTACTTTGTTACATGGGTTGACCTAGCAATTCAACATATATTATAGACATCCTAATTAACTCTAATATCAGTCGGGACACCCGCCACAACGCGCGGGTATTCCCACTAGTATTATAAATGCGTAAATTATGAATGATTTTATGTTTTAATTTGTGAATGTGTTTTAACTTCTAAAGAAACTAGAAAGTAGAAACTCCTTATTAAATGCTCTGAGAAATTCCTTCATTAAGTGACTGAGCTATCTGTGGAACTTCCTGTTGTTTTCCGAATCAAAAGATCTGCTAAATCATTAGTTATCTATGTCCCATCAGTGATTTGACAGTTGTATAATTATTAGATGAAACCAATTACATATATTTTTACGAAAGGATCTGAAATCAGACCAGAGATAGGTTGACTCATCTCTGTTTATTGGGCATATATAGTTCCGTATACAACTTTAGAGCAATTTCATTTGTGAAATTTATTTGCTCTCTTGATTGTGTGCTATCTTGTTTTGTAGCCATGGGATACTTATGAATCGAACTTGTCAACCGATCTCAGTAAGCACCATCTACCAAAGAACTTCGTGGAGAAGCTAAGTTGATGAGAATTCCAACTGATATATTTTTCAAGGTGTCTTTCTTCCTTATGATATAATGCTAATGTTTATCATTAGTTAATTATCTATTTACTAAGTCCCAACTATGGGTAGGTTGATTAGGTATGGTTAGTAATATTAGAGGCAAATAAAAAATTTCCAATCTTTACAAGTGAGAGCTTTAAGAGTGTCATTTATCGCGTTTCGTATTGTTATATATTTGTTCAGAGGTGATACGGGTGCATTTTCTATTTACAAGTTAAGAAAATGGATAGATTATTAGTAAAATGGTGTTTATATTTGTTCAGAGGCGATACGGGTGCTGAACAATGATCCTTGAAACTGTAGAAGCAGTCCCTGAGATGGTGAGAGGATTGCTACTGCACCTGAAATCTCTATGCAAGTTCCAGCAAACCATTACTTGAAGAAGCTGGGAATGAAAGGATGCACCTCATGACAATGGTGGAGCTCGTGAAACCCAAATGGTATGAACGCCTTCTGGTTCTACTCGTCTAGGGTGTTTTCTTCAATGCTTTCGTTATTATATACATATTATCCCCCAAACTAGCACACATAATCGTTGGGTATCTTGAAAAAGAAGCCATAAATTCATACACTGACTTTCTTGAAAGTGGTGCAATTGAAAATGTTCCAGGCCCACTATCCCTATTGACTGACAATTGGAGATTGCCAAAATATTTAACCTTGAAAGATGTCATAAATGACATCCGAGCTAACGAAACTCATCATTGTGATGTAAACCATTTTGCCTATATTAGTGCATGACCACTAATTTGACTAGATCCAACATAATGGGAGGGAAGGGTCAGTCGGGACACCCGCCGCAACGCGCGGGCATTCCCACTAGTATTGTTAATGCGTAAATTAACTTTCGGGTACTACACAAACCTGTGTAATGATTTGTAACTAATTAAACATTTTTAACCTTTTTAATTAATTATTTATTTGGAATCACTTATTAATTAATTTTATTATTATTGATAAACATAATAAGTGATATTAATGTATTAATTAATTGTTAAAAAAGTAAAAAAAAATATAAATAAATTTTAGGTTAAAGTAGAGAATGCCATGTGGCATTTCTTGGAACCCTTTATTAGAATTTAGATTAGATTAGATTAAATTTAGATTAGATTAGATTTAGATTAGTTCATAAAATATATTATTAGTTTTATTATACAAATGCAGTCATAATTAACTACTTTTTATATTTTCAATACCCCAAATTATTAATTACTTGTTTAATTAACGGCTTTTATCTTTTCAATACACCTATAAATATTAATTACAACGGCTTTTATCTTCTCAAGACACCTACATTTTAATCACCTAGTTTTTTTAATGCACATGTAATTATTATTATTATTATTATTATTATTTAGAGTTAATAAATACTTATTACTGTTTACTTAATAAGCCCGTTTCCCCCTCCCTCCCTCCCTTTTCAATTGCATTTCAACACTAGATCCATGCTCACAAACGGCTGGGTTGGGTTTTCTTTATTCTACTCGGTTTACTTAACACGATTTATGAGCGCGGGGGTATATAAAGCCCCATGGTTTGTTTTAAACATCACATTTTCGATCGCGCTAGGGTTTTCTCTGTCACAATGGCGAATCCGGTACGTTTTCTTCAACTTTTAGCTCGTTTCATGCTAGAATTTTACTGTTGTACCTGCTGCGATTGTTCTAAATAGTGTTATTGATTCTGTTCGTTTTATATTTGTTTGATTCCGATGTGCGATTCTCTTAGAAGTGTTATTTAATCACGTTCTTCTGTTAGATTTTGAAATTTGTGCTGCTCGCTATTGATGATTCCGTGCGCTCGATTTATTTTAGGTTTAGAATGTTATATGCTCGTTATTGATTCTGTTACCTAAAACTTCATGCTCGAGTCGAATCTCTGATTACATATACGTTATTTGTTTTAGGTTTAGAATGTTATATGCTCGATGTGTTAATGATTCCTTCATGCTCGTCTGTTTTAGGTTTTGACCGTTAAATGCTCTATTCCGATGTGCGATTCTCTTAGAAGTGTTATTTAATCACGTTCTTCTGTTAGATTTTGAAATTTATGCTGCTCGCTATTAATTTCGTGCGCTCAATTTATTTTAGGTTTAGAATCTCTGATTACATATACGTTATTTGTTTTAGGTTTAGAATGTTATATGCTCGATGTGTTATTGATTCCTTCATGCTCGGCTGTTTTAGGTTTTGACCGTTAAATGCTCGATTCTGATGTGCGATTCTCTTAGAAGTGTTATTTAATCACGTTCTTCTGTTAGATTTTGAAATTTATGCTGCTCGCTATTGATTCTGTGCGCTCGATTTATTTTAGGTTTAGAATGTCATATGCTCGTTATTGATTTTGTTACCTAAAACTTCATACTCGAGTCGAATCTCTGATTACATATACATTATTTGTTTTAGGTTTAGAATGTTATATGCTCGATGTGTTAATGATTTCTCTCGCGCGACGTGAGGGAGTTTAATTAGTATTAGTTATGTTTGTAACAATATATTATGGCATTGTATATATATAGCAACCAATATAGAAAGCTCTCAAAAAAAGTTGTTATCTACTCAGAAGGAAACCGAAACGTGTTTTACATCGATATATAACATAATGAATGTCGGTAATCCACAACGTCCCTATGATTGAAGGTGCTAGCCACATGCGTGAGAACCCCACAAACTAAACCCTTTTGTTTCTTGATTGTGCGTTGGTCGAACCCAAGGCCAAGACCTCTTGAACTCGGCTTCCTCCTAGTGCGACAATAGATGAGGGAGAGGGAGGGGGTAAGGTGTGTGACTGCTAGGGTTTGCAACTTGTTATGATTAATTAAATAGGTTAACAAACCCCTTGCATATATTAATCCCATTATCTATCAATCAAAGTCTAATAGAAACCCTTGCATATGTGTGTAATTTTGTACTTTGATAATATATATATAAAATAAATATATATAACCAACTAAAATAGATAGACTAAAATAGATATCGATGCATAACTACTAGTGTGTTTAATTTTCAGTTGTAATTTGTAATCGATGCATATATATAGATATATAAAAAGAGTAAAGTTGCAATGTTCGACGTTTTTGATCAATTTACTTGTGTGATTGTATTAAATCTTATTATGTGATATTAATACCTGGTAAATGTTTACAATTCAGATGTCGAACGAAGTAAATCAGGAAAACCAGAATAATGATAATAACGGAAACCAAGTGAATAGAAGTGCCATCGAACATATAGTCGCACAAGGAATCATAGATGATATGCCTTATATTATCAAGACTATTAAGGAAGCAGAAAATAATATTTCTGTAATTGGAAGTAAACGGCAACCCACTGAACCAAGTTATAGCGTGAACGAAAATCACGGACCACTGATCCAAGCTCCAATTCCTAAAAGAAGAAGAACCATCTCTTATGGTTGTTCTTATAAAGAATTATTGGCCTGCAAACCAATAGAATTCTAAGGCAATGAAGGATCCATTTCAGCATTGCGCTGGATAGAAAAGACAGAAGCAATCATAAAAATAAGTAAATGTGCAGATGAGGATAGAATTATGTTTGTGTCTAATCTTTTTAAAAATGCAGCCTTAGAATGGTGGAATACTATTATCCAATCTAGAGGAAGTAACAGAGTTTATAATATAGAATGGTCCAACTTTAAGGAGATAGTTGAAAGAAAATTCTGTCCTCATGAAAAGGAACAAATCGGCAATAAGTTCCTAAATCACAAAATGTTGAAATAGACTGCAGGGAGTACACTAACATTTTCTTTGAATATGCCAGGATAGTACCAACCTTAGCCCCACCTGAGACATTGTTAATCTCCCGTTACATTTGGGGATTAATTAGTGAGATCAGACACGTAGTCAAGGCAACTAGACCACAAACCATAGAAGAGGCAGTAAAATTGGCTAACACTCTGACTGATGAATTGGTACACCACAAGAGGAAAACCAGAGAAAGAACCTAGCTCAAAGGCTTATCCAAGAATTTCGCTACGGTAATTCTAACCATGGGAAAGGGACATGTTCTTCCTCTGCATCCTACTGCAAGTCTTGTAAAAGGAAGCACTCAGGAAAGTGTGCTGTGTCCTGCAACTTTTGCAAGTACCCAAGACATAAGGAAGAAGATTGTAGGAAGAAGACTAGCAATAGGCTATGCTATAATTGTGGAGAAGCTGGTCACATCAAACCGAACTGTCCAAAACTAACTCTAGCGACAACCAGCAAAGCTAAGGCAACTGTCCGAAACTAGCTGTTATTAAGCTCAAAGCAACAACCCCCCATGCTTCTCGCAAGCGAGGACCTGGTTTTTTGCAAAGCGATTGAAAACGTAAAGTTTTTGACTTATTTTTCTGTTTCACGTATCGTCTTTGCAAAGGTGTTGACTTGTTATTCTTCTTTTATTGTTTTTGCAAATCTTATTTTTCTGTTTCACGTATACCTATTGGCAACGGTGTTGGCTTATTATTCTTCTTTTATTGTCTTTGCAAATAGATTACCGGGCTGCCTGCTATTGTTTTGGTTAATGGGGTCTTAACGATCTCCATTTCAGATATCACACTAAGGGAGCAATTGGATATCTACAAGCAAAACCGTATTAGGCCTGCAAGAGAGTGGGAAAATGGACCGTGATGCCAGAAAAGGGGTAGTCATTAAACTTTATTGCCTTGTATCCTAATTTTTTTTCCTATGCCAAACAATTTTTAATATTCTAGTTTTTGCAGGCAATGATATTCGAAGGTGTCTACTTTTGCACAGTATTAACAGGATTGCAGGTATGAGACGTTGGTTTTAATATCCTAGTTTTTAATATGAATATTGGTTGATACTACATATCAAATGGTACTGCTGTTTGGATTTATACCATATAACTTCTATGCACTATATCTGGACATTCTGATAATGTCATTGAAATTTTGATGATATTCTGATAATGTCATCTCTTTAAACTGTTAGAATATATTCATTACAGATGAATTAAGTTCTTAAGATTATCTTTAGAGCAAAAATGAACAATTATTACGAATTGATACAAGAATCTAAACGTACGTATAAGTTTTCACGTTTTCTAGAAACCATATCCAAGATGAACGGGTTTAATAAATAAAATATTAGATATTAATAAAATTTATGAATTATAAAATGATATTTTGAGATTAGATATGATTGACTTTGATATACTAATTGGTGAAATAGGAAACAAGAAAAAATATCTTGTATTCATAGATAGACGTAACTAGTTAAATATTTATTATGTATAAATATGGATATAGGGTAGGATCATTAAAACTATATTTTAAAAAAACCTTAGAAACTCATATTAGTCAGTATTAGTCATTGATGAGACCATGCGTAGTGGTAATGGTGAATAATGCCCCCACCCTGGGGCGTTTTCCGCCATGTGGTAGTACAATCATCAAGGGGCATTATTGGACGTTTTTCTAAAATGGGTGTAGTGGGGATGTGAACATTATGTTAAAGGGTGTAAAGAATTAAATAAAAAAAACAACAAAAAAAGCTATTAGACTAAAAAAAGGAAGATTAAATGTTATTGGCCAAACAAACTTTTCAAAGCGTGATTTGAAACACGCCAAAACACAAAAACCAGCCAAACACGCCCAGGGGTGGTTCCCTGGCGTGTTTGGTGGTTCCCTGGCGTGTTTGGGCAAAAAAAAGCCCCCTTGGGCATGACTACGGGTGGTCTGATATTGATCAATGCCTCTAATCAGTTCATGGTATTTCGTTTAATAAAATACAAGTTTAGTGAATTAATTATAAACAATGATGGTAAAATAGGGAAATCGATTACTTTTATTTTTACCATTCAAATCACTCTTATAAAATCAATCGCAATACTTTTTCTTCAAATTTTCGATGGCGAAGAACCCGATTTTTATGTAATTCGTTGGTGAGCAAAAATAACATGAACATGGGGAACATTTAAAATGATTAACTCAATCTATCTAAATTTGCGACACCTTAACAATCTCACTAGTGAATTTATATTGATTTCAAATGGGATTCATATTCATAACAATTACTGCCCTTGACACAATGTCATCAATCATCTATTCATTTGAGATCTTAACATGTTATTGACAAAATATAATATAACAATAACAAAAACTAAATAATATTATATAAGAAATGATTGACACACCTAATGTAAGGGAGGTATCACAAATTCACTCACAATTTCTGATCCTTCATTCCACAGATAACATGCTATAAATAGATACAAAAGCAAAGGAAACTGACTCCAAACGTGCACCATTACTACTCCATGATTTCCCACAAACCAGGACAAACATGGGACGCTATTCAACCCTAACTACCATGCAAACATTACGGAAATAAACGTGCAAATGCAGACTCAAACACACTTGGGCCAGGCCCATTATTCTACTGGATCAAACTAAACATGCAGATAATATTGAACCCAACAAATCCTACCCTAAACTGAAGCTGGGCACACACTTCAGTTTACACATTGATCTCTTAAACTCCCATCATTCTTCTTATCCTTTCAAACGTTTCCAACTTCACCGGTTTAGCCATTGGATCAGCAATCTGACTTGTAGTAGAGCAGTACTTTAACTGCACCTTGCCTTCATTCACCAAATTTCTTAAATAATGGAACCACACATCAATGTGTTTGGATCTTCGATGCATGATCGAGTTCTTTGAGAGTTTAATTGTAGAATTGTTATCACATTGTATATCAATTACCCCCAAAGGTTCTTCACTAATTTCTTCCAGCATACCCTTCAACCAAACACAATGACATGCACAAAGGGTGGCTGCTACATACTCCGCTTCTGTCGATGAGAGGGTAACAATCTCTTGTTTCTTTGAGCTCCAACATATAGCTGCATGGCTTAGGATGCACACATAACCAGAGGTGCATTTTCTATCCTCCACATCTCTTGCATAATCACTATCCGTGAATACAAGCAACCTTCCTTCTTTCATCCTATCATAAAACAGACCAAAATTAAGGGTTTCTTTTACATACCTCAGAACCCTTTTTGCCAGCAGCATATGCTCTTCACGTGGATCAGACATGAATCTGGAAATGAAGCTGACTGAGTACATCAAATCTGGTCTTGTAACCGTAAGATACATGAGGCTGCCCACTATGCTCTTGTACATGGTTTCATCAACCTTCCTTCCCACACCAGCTTCAGTCACATTTGTTCCTGGGACAATTGGGTTTTTTCACCCCATTACTATCCCACATATGAAACCTTTTTAGAACATCTTTTGCATACTTTTGTTGCACCATGCTTACCATTTTTCCCTTGGATCACTTCGACCCCAAGAAAGTATTTCATTCTGCCCAAATTTGTCATTTCGAATTCTTGCATCATTGAACTTTTGAACTTTTCACACATACTTTCACTGCTTCCTGTGTAGATTAGATCATCAACATAGAGGCTTACCATCACCATACCTTCTGTCTTTCTTTTTATAAAAAGCGTATGATCATAATGACTCTTGACAAATCCAGCCTGCATAAAGTACTTTTCAATACGATTGAACCAAGCCCGGGGAGCTTGTTTCAATCCATACAATGCCCTTCTTAGTTTGCATACCTTATGTTCTTCACCCCTTTTAATAAAACCCTGAGGTTGATTTATGAATACAGTCTCTTTCAGTTCCCCATTCAGAAACGCACACTTGACATCTAACTGATAGATGGTCCATTCACGCTGAGCTGCAATAGCTATGATACTTCGAACTGTATCCCATCGTGCAACTGGTGCATAAATCTCATCATAGTCAATTCCCCTTCTTTGAGAGTACCCCTTTACTACCAATCTGGCTTTATACTTATCCACTTCGCCTTTTTCGTTCAACTTAGTCTTGTATAGCCATTTAACACCAATTGACTTAGCTCCTTTAGGAAGATCAACAAGCTCCCACGTCTCATTCTTCAAAATAGAGTTCTTCTCACTTTCCATCGCTTTAACCCACTTCGTTTCTTTCACATCTTCTTCAAAACTTTTTGGATCATCAGTTGTACTGAACATGGCATAGTAAGCTTCATCTTCTGACATTCCTTCCCCGCTCACATAATCAGACATCCAACCAGGTGTTCTGACTCTTCTTCGAGAGGATTCTCCTCTTTCTCCTTGGGGTGTTATGGCTTCTTGACTGGAGGGTTGGTTAACTACTTGTTGCAAGTTGTTTTGGGAAGCCGAGGCACTAGTTTCACCAAGAGTATTTTGTGTGTTGTTGCTTTCATTAGGTGGAGTGTTAGGTTCTAAATTAGGTCCAGTCCTATCACCTTGATCATTCCCATGTCTTCTCTCTCCATTTATTATGTCTCCATCAGGGAAAGTCAATCTTCCTTGACCTGTCACTTCTCTACCCCATTCCTATCCCTCACTTTCAATAAAGGCAACGTCTTTACTAATTATAACTTTCTTTTGGATGGGGTCGTACATTCTGTAAGCTTTTGATTCCCTACTAATACCTAAGAAGACACACTTGATGCTTTTGTTGTCTAACTTAGTTCTTAGTTGGGAAGGAGTCAATACATACCCAATGCACCCAAATATTCGAAAGTAGTCAACTTCTGGTTTCTTTCCAGACCACCTCTCTTCTGGAACCATGTTTACAACAGATGTTGTGGCACATCTGTTCAACACATGACATCCCCAATTTGCTGCTTCAGACCAAAAATAATTTGGCATGTTCTTCTCGATCAACAGACATCTTACCATATCGATCAATGTTTTATTTCGACGTTCTGCCACTCCATTCTGATGTGGAGTGTATGCAGTGGTAAGTTGTCTTTTGATTCCATTGTTCTCACAAAATTCATTAAAAACTTTTGAAGTAAACTCTCCTCCACGATCACTTCTAAGACACTTTATTTTTGCTTCAATTTCATTTTCAACCATGATCTTGAACTTTTTAAAATAATCCAAACTCTCACTTTTCTTTTCAAGAAAATAGACCCAACCCTTTCGAGAAAAATCATCAACAATGACCATAACATACCTCTTCCCACTAGGGGATGTTGGATTGATGGGTCCACACAGATCAGTGTGGAGTAGTTCTAGCCTCTTAGATGCTCTCCACAGGCTCTTCTTTGGTATGTTCTCCCTTGTTTGCTTTCCTAGGTTGCACACTTCACATGCTTTACTTGACTCAGCTTCATATGGTAAACCTTCTACCATCCGATTGAACTGCATTGTTCTCAGGCTTTTGTTGTTCACATGGCCCAGTCGCTTGTGCCATAATTGTTCTGGGATCTCCTTTTCAGCTTTCAAACATTTCTCTTCAGACTTTAGAGTAGCTCTAACCAAGAACATTCTGTTCTTGGTCATCTTGGAGGTGATTATCAACCCTCTTTGTGGGTGATACAACTTGCATTCTCCTCGTTTTATCAACACTGTGACATCTCTTTCTTGTAACTGTCCAAGACTTATCAGACTTGAAGTGAGGTCAGGAACATAGTATACCTTTGTGATTATTTGTGACAGACCATCCACCACCAACTTCACATCACCTATTCCTCTGACTGAGAGTCGAAGATCATTTCCAAGTTTCACTGTGTGTACAAAGTTTTCATCGAGGTTTATGAACCATTCACGAGTACCCGTCATATGGTTAGAACATGCTGAATCAAGGAACCAAATTCCCGATCGTTGCTCTTCATTTGTTTCTGCATGTGTCATCATCAGCAAGTCTTCCCCTTCATCAAACTCAGCATAATTCACCGGCTTGTCACCTCGGTTACATTCATAGGCAAAGTGGCCGAGTTGATGACATCGATAGCATTCCACAAGTGACTTGTCAAAATCTGGTCTTGATCTTCCTCTACCACGTCCTCGACCTCTACTTTGAGACCCTCTTCCTCGTCCACGGCCCCGTCCACCACCGGATGATTCAAGCTCAGTCTTTAAGACTTGATTATCTGGCAGTTTTCTAGATAGCTTCTGTTCGTGAACAAGAAGAGAGCTTTGAAGTTCGTCGACCGATAATTCATCAGTATTCTTAGACTCCTCAATAGAACAAACGACAAAGTTATAATTCTCAGTAAGGGATCTGAGAATTTTCTCTACCACTTTAACCTCTGTCATGTCTTCTCCAAAATTCCTCATGTCGTTAGCAACAACCATGACCCGACCAAAGTATTCAGTTATACCTTCTCCTTCCCTCATCTCAAGGGTTTCAAAATCTCTGCGGAGTCTCTGAAGTTGTGCTCTTTTCACCCTAGCATTCCCTTGATACTTATTCTTCATGGCATCCCATATCTCCTTCGCCGTATCTTTCTTAGTCATTGTCTTCAGAATTTGCTTGTCAATTGATTGAAACAAGTAATTCTTGGTCTTCAGATCCTTCAATCGCAGCGTCTCTAGGTTAGTTCGTTGCGTGGGTGTGACTTGTTCTCCTTCGCGGGGTTCAGAGAAACCCGGCTCGATCACAACCCAGTACTCCTTCGATCTCAGCAACGTCTTCATCACCATGCTCCAATGATCGTAATCCCCATCAAACTTCGGGACAGATGGGGGTTGAAAACCTGCGTGTTCTTCAGCCATGGAAGCTTGTTTCACTCGTCTCTCTCACCCAGAAGTTGCGCTCTGATACCACTTGTAAGGGAGGTATCACAAATTCACTCACAATTTCTGATCCTTCATTCCACAGATAACATGCTATAAATAGCTACAAAAGCAAAGGAAACTGACTCTAAACGTGCACCATTACTACTCCATGATTTCCCACAAACCAGGACAAACATGGGACACTATTCAACCCTAACTACCATGCAACCATTACGGAAATAAACGTGCAAATGCAGACTCAAACACACTTGGGCCAGGCCCATTATTCTACTGCATCAAACTAAACATGCAGATAATATTGAATCCAACACCTAACTTGATTTACACCATATATAGTTTTTTTATTGGTATTTTTTCTCTCACTCAATATTCATGACCTCAATAAACTATGAGGTATGGGAGAAAAGAAATCCAGTTTTAGCGGGTCAACGTTAGGGTCTCGATAAAGACTTCACGCTTCAATATGTTATTATTATATGTACACTCTCCAACTTGTGCACGCCCTTGTTTTCTTACACAACTCAATAATCATATTTGTTTCAACATATGTGACGTTTGTTTGTGTGTATTTTATACTTGTACGTGAAGTATTAATTAGTATATGGGAGAGAAAAAGACAACGGTGTTGACAATTATATAATCGCAAAAAAGTATAATTTTATTATGTACTCAACATAGTTATTAATTTTGAAATCAATGTGTGCCATGTCACCAGTAATTAGATAATTTATCGTAAAAGACTAGAATTCTGTTCGGCTTTTTATGGAAACAAAAAATACATACATTAGAGATATAAGTTTTAATGTTTTTTTTACCCTGGTTGTCTTATTCATTGCGTTTTAACTTAATTAAACGAGCAAGTTCTGTAACATACTTAATGGTTAAATAGACAAATAATATATGTTATGAAATAGAACTAGTAAGGTTAAACAGATAACTTAAAAAATATGTATGTTATGTAATAGAATTAGTAAAAGAATAAACAATTTTGGTTTATATGCATGCATACAAGAATATTATTTTTGAAGACTTTGGTGTTATTCAGTCCACAGATTTATTTTGATGGGATCCATCGATCACTTGATGTTTGGTTTTTGTATCAAAGGTTAGGGTTCCTTTGAAGTCTCCTGAGATTGATCTTAAAGGGTTGAGCTTCAAAAATCGAGAGGGAGATCTTTAGATTCATTCGCGCTTTTCCTTGTTTTAATCTTTTTTTCCATTTTCTTTTTTGAAAGAGTAAATTGGCAAAATCGTCCATAAGGTTTGGACATGTGTATTTTCATCCAAAACAGCTTATTTGTATCATATAGTTCTTCATTTTTGTGATTTTTTGCTATTTTCATCCGAACTATATTGTACAAAAAAGTTGTTTTGGATGAAAATAAATAACATGGCTAAACCTTGGGGACGATTTTGGCAATTTACTCTTTTTGAAATCTTCAATTTTTTTATATATTTATATGAAGGGCCTGAGGCTGGTTCTTGTAAACTAAGTGTTTTTTTTCGTGCGAAATATAGGAAGCCTAAGTGATAGACGTATACGTCCGTGAGTCTGTCTACTTACCACATCTCGCTATTTTATTTTTCTTTTCTTAGACGTTAGTAAGTTTTCATTTTCTTCCTTTAGAATATTACTAATCTTTGCTTTCATAGACGTTAGTAAGTTTTCATTTTCTTCCCTTAGAATATCACTAATCTTTGCTTTCATGTTTTTAAAGTATTAGTAAAAATATAATAGAACTCTTAGACCACACGGTGTGGGCGTTCAGAAACGGTGTTGTTGCTCCTCAACGTCGTTCACACTATCCCGTCCACGGCGTTATTCAAAGGGCGGTGGAATCTCCACCGGTGTGGAAGACATTTTGCTGACAACATGGCACGTGTTTAATGGCCGTGAATGTTAGCCGTTTAACGCCGACAATCAACTTTTAATTTTTTTATTTTTTTAAATTACCTTTTTTAAAAATTATAATTTCACCCTATAAATACAACCAACATCTTCACTCAAATTTATACAAACTCCACAACTTCTTCATTTTTATACAACCTTTTCCACTTCAATGCCGTTCCACTTCACCCAAAAAAAAAACCGAGGATGGCAGCCGTGGCGTGGACCGAAGAAAAGGATATTGCACTTTGCGAGTCGAGGCCGAAGCTTTGAGCCACCACACGCTGGGTAGGCTCTCGAGCGGTCCTTTTTGGAGGATAATCCGACAACACTTCCAAACCTATACGGGTCATAACAACCGAACCGTCGGCTTCCTCTCGTCTCGTTTTAGGACGATCTGTCTTGATTGTGAAAGATTCGAAACGATCCATAATGCCGTGGAGATCGAGGGTGGTGATCTTGGGGATGACGACATCATTCAAGTGGCTCTCATCAACTTTAGGCACTTGCATAACCGTGAATTCAAGCCCCGCTCGGCGTAGGAAATCATTAGATTTTTTATTTAAATTATTTGTTTTTTAGTTTTATGCAATGTTGAAATTTATGTAATGTTTTTTATTTTTATTTTAGTGTTATGTATTTGTTTAATTACTAGTAATATATTTATAAGTTTTTAATACATTTTATATAAGTTTAATTATAAAATAATATAAAAGGTGTGTGACACATGTCGAAAAAGCCACGTTTCCACGCCCCGACCACATCGTCCGTTTTAACACCACACCTCATTTTGACGTGTTGTCCACATGTTGTATAATGCCCCATTTTCAAGCATCTCCACACCGTGTAGTCTTATAATATGGTTTGATTTTAATAGACCCTGTACTTTATACTTTTAAATTTAATAAACAATATACTTTATAAATTTATATAACTATTATTATTATTATTATTATTATTATTATTTTTACTTTTTTTCCTAACCTGTTTGAATAATGTTTTTACTTTATAATTAATTCACTAAACTTGTATTTTATTAAACAAACACGCCAAAACACAAAAACCAGCCAAACACGCCCAGGGGTGGTTCCCCGGCGGGTTAGGGAAAAAAAACGCCCCCTTAGGTATGACTATGGGTGGTCTGATTTTGATCAATGCCTCTAATCAGTTCATGGCAATTCGTTTAATAAAATACAAGTTTAGTGAATTAATTATAAAGAATGATGGTAAAATAGGGAAATCGATTACTTTTATTTTTACAAAGTCAAATCACTGTTATAAAATCAATTGCAATACTTTTTCTTCAAATTTTTCGATGGCGAAGAACTAGGGCTGTAAACGAGTCGAGCCGAGTCGAGCCAGGGTGGGGTCGAGCTCAAGCTCGAAATTAATTCAGGCGGTTAAACTTGGCTTGAGCTTTACGTCGGAGTTAAACGAGCCGAGCCATGGGCCGAGCCAAGCTTAGCTCGAGCTGGGCTTGGTTACAAAATGAGCCAGCTTGGTTCACGTCATCTCAAATTGAGTTTTTTTAGCTAGTTTTTCTCGAGCTTCTTTCGAGCGAGCTACGAGTCGCGAGCTACGAGTCGCGAGCTTTATGAACAGTCCTACGAAGAACCCGATTTTTATGTAATTCGTTGGTGAGCAAAAATAACATGAACATGGGGAACATTTAAAATGATTAACTCAATCTATCTAAATTTGAGACACCTTTACAATCTCACTAATGAATTTATATTGATTTCAAATGGGATTCATATTCATAACAATTAGTGTCCTTGACACAATGTCATCGATCATCTATTCATTTGAGATCTTAACATGTTATTGACAAAATATAATAAAACAATAACAAAAACTAAATAATATTATATAAGAAATGATTGACACACCTAACTTGATTTACACCATATATAGTTTTCTTATTTGTATTTTTTCTCTCACTCAATATTCCGTTTTAGTTTGGACATTTTTCTTAAGCCAATTATGACCCATTCCGATAAGATGTTTTCATGACGTCAATAAACTATGAGGTATGGGAGAAAAGAAATCCAGTTATAGCGGGTCAACGTTAGGGTCTTGATAAAGACTTCACGCTTCAATATATTATTATATATAGGTACGGTATCAGGAGAAAACACCAAAAAGTGTGAGAACGGTGAGAACGCATCCTGACCTAACACGTGGCGCGGGATATAATCAGGGCGTGGGGTTTTTTTTTGTCTTTTCAATCTTCTTTTATTTTCCCAATTTATGCTGCTTCATTTTTAGCATCTAAGATTATTTTGGCGTTAATTGTATTCATTAAACATTTGGCGTTGAATTAATTGTTTTTGTGTCACATAGATAATTTTTTTTTTGGCGTTATAGCGTTTTATGGTCAATTTTTTTGGCGCTGTGGCGTTGTATAATTATTCACTACGCGTTATTGATATTTTCACAAGATTACAATAAGACCAAACGTTTGAGTGGACCGAAACTTAAACACCTAAAAAGTGAACCTATTGAAAAAAATACTGGATCCGCCACTGATCACTACGGGTGGTCTGATATTGATCAATGCCTCTAGTCGGTTCATGGCAATTCCTTTAATAAAATACAAGCTTAGTGAATTAATTATAAAGAATGATGGTAAAATTGGGAAATCGATTACTTTTATTTTTACAAAGTCAAATCACTCTTTTGGTTTGTCGTGTCTACTTGATATCTTTTAATGATGTATAGTAGGCTAGGTTATGGGGTGTCATAGGTTGTTTGGTTGTTTTGGTTTACATATATGGGGCATGTCCTGTATATGAACTAGTGGGGAACACATTCTCACTACTTGTACTTAATTGCGGTTGTTTTAATAGAATCACCGGGGTAACCCTTTACCCAAAAAAAAAAAAAAAAAATCAATCGCAATACTTTTTCTTCAAATTTTTCGATGGCGAAGAACCCGATTTTTATGTAATTCGTTGGTGAGGAAAAATAACACGAACATGAGGAACATTTAAAATGATTAACTCAATCTATATAAATTTGAGACACCTTTACAATCTCACTAGTGAATTTATATTGATTTCAAATGGGATTCATTTTCATAACAATTACTGTCCTTGACACAATGTCATCGATCATCTATTCATTTGAGATCTTAACATGTTATTGACAAAATCGAGAGGGAGATCTTCAGATTCATTCGAGCTTTTCCTTGTTTTAATCTTTTTTTTCATTTTCTTTTTTGAAAGAGTAAATTGCCAAAATCGTCCATGAGGTTTGGACATGTTTGCTAATTTTATCCAAAACAGCTTATTTGTATCATATAGTTCTTCATTTTTGTGATTTTTTTCCATTTTCATCTAAACGTCTGATTTTTTTTGCCAAAATCGTCCCTGAGATTTGTGATTTTTTTGTCATTTTTCATCCAAATGTTTGGATGAAAATGGCAAAAAATCCCAAAAGTGAAGGACTATATTGTACAAAAAAGTTGTTTTGGATGAAAATAAAAAAAACATGGCTAAACCTCAGGGATGATTTTGGGCCTAAGGCTGGTTCTTGTAAACTAAGTGTTTTTTTTTTCGTGCGAAATATAGGAAGCCTAAGTGATAGATATGTACGTCCGTGAGTCTATATAGTTACCACATCTCGCTATTTTATTTTTCTTTTCTTAGACGTTAGTAAGTTTTCATTTTCTTCAATATTACTAATCTTTGCTTTCATAGACGTTAGTAAGTTTACATTTTCTTCCTTTAGAATATTACTAATCTTTGCTTTCATGTTTTTAAAGTATTAGTAAAAATATAATAGAACTCTTAGACCACATGGTGTGGGCGTTTAAAAACGGTGTTGTTGCTGCTCAATGTCGTTCACACTATCTCGTCCACGGCGTTATTCAAAGGGCGGTGGAATCTCCGCCGGTGTGGAAGACATTTTGCAGACGACATGGCACGTGGTTAATGGACGTGAATGTTAGCCGTTTAACCCCAATAATGAACTTTAAATTTTATTTTAAAAATTAGCTTTTTTTAAAATTATAATTTCACACTATAAATACAACCAACATCTTCACTCAAATTTATACAAACTCCACCACTTCTTCATTTTTATACAAACTTCGGGTTGGGTTAAACCCTAATTACGCATGTTATTTGCATAATTACACATGGGTTGGGTTTACCCTAATTACGCATATTATTTGCATAATTACCCACGTTATATTGGTGGTCGCGTACCGTTGCACGTTATGAGCCTTTTGTATTTAAACTTTGGGTTATTGTATTTTATCACCCAACTATCGGTCTTTGGCCGTTGCCACCCGCAACTAACACTTTGACACTCGACACTCCCAACTTGACTTTTTGTTTGTGCTGGCATCACCCAGTTAAATGGCTTGTTTTTGATGAGATGTCATGATGAGATCGCCAATTATATATAACAACTAGGTTGTTGCCATAGGCCGCGTGTTGCGGCGGCGACGGTTTAGTTATTTAGAGCTAGTGGCACGTTAACTATATGAAAACGAAAACGTGTGTTTCAACGTATCCGATCTCCTAACCAATACACCACTCTTACCTTTACATCAAGACTTAACGGAATCAAAACGTACAATAACTCGAATTTATATCGTCGAATGAAAACATAATATATTTGACCCGACTTGTTTCCGAACAAATTTCACATCAAAATTGTAACACCTCGAAAATTCGCGTCCTATAATGTGTTGACACGTGTCATATGTTAGAACGTGTGAAAGAATACCCTAGAGGGACTAAAGTTGACAAACATGAAAAATATGTGAATATAAGGGTTCAAATTGTCAACAATGAATAAATATACTTTACAATAACCCAACATGATGTTTATACCATCAAACGAATAAATCATGGATCATACGAAGCTAAAAGTGAGAGATTACAAACTACAGGGGTTAAATGTGTCAACATGTTTAAGTTATACCTCTGAGTGACCTTTTGACAAACCCGGAGCTTTGTAACGGTTAATTATGCTCACTAGAATGCACGATATAAATTTCATAAAGTTTCGTTATCGTATGAGAAAGTTATGATCAAATTCGTATGTGAGGGGTTAAAGCGTCAACGATGAAAGTTATGACTTTTCGGGTAATAACAAAGTGATCAAGGGCTTAACAAAGTGGGTATAAGACTTGGAGCCCCTATAAGTCAAGTTAAGGGGCTCAAAATGCAAGAAATAAAGTGTTGTTGACCTTTCGAAGAGCCAAGAGCCAAGGATGCAAACTGAAAAAGTTTAAAACCTGAAGTTAGACTCCAGGCGGGCCGCGTAAGGTCTTGGCAATCCTTACGCGGGCCGCGTCAGGCCCCCAGATGCAGAAAATCATTTTTGTTGGCTGTTCAGCCTTGGAACCGACTTAGATCAGATATTTTCTCATCATGGGCGACCCCTAAGTGCCTCCTAGAACCTTAGGGACATGTGTTAACAATCAGGGACCAATGGTAGTGTTGTGTGTCAAAGATCTAAGTGCTCTTGAGCACTATATAAAGGACCAAAGTTGCAAACACTTCCTCACACCTTCCTTCAGCAATCTGATCATTTCTGGAGCTCCAAAGCAGGCTCAAGTGATCACTAATCAAGCATAGGACCTTGGTAAGTTTGCTTATCCTCTCTTAGTTAAGTTTTTGCTTAGTTTTAGCTTAAAAGTCAAACCGTCGTAATTAACGGTTGACTTAGTGATTAATCACTAATGGTCCAGTGATTAGTCGAATTGAAGGTAGTTATAAGTTGGTAATTATGTGGGCATTGAACCCTTAAAAGGGTTTCCCCTGATTCCCACTCTAACTAGGTCTAATGTCGGGTCAAACTTGTTATTAAAAAGTCAACAGGATACTAATTTTCTAATTTATGCATAATTAGCAATGTAGAACACATACAACCTGTTTGATCATTAATATAACTTGATAATTAGTATAAGAACATGTCTAAACATGTTCAACCCGACAATTTACTGTTTAGACCCGGTTCGGAACCGAAAGTCGCAAAGCTTTGACTTTTGCTTTGACTTCAGTTCTGACCCGTTTTGGTATGGTTTAGAAATACCTTAGAGCTCTATTTGGACCAGGTTACATGCTAGTATAACCCTCTGTGATTATACACCATGGTTCATTAATTAACCAATTAATACGCATGATTCCGTTAATTGCCCATATGTTGACCATTATGCCATTTTCACCTTAAAACGTGATTTTTGAAAATGTAAAAGAGTAGAAACCTTAGTCACTGATATATAAACTTGTACCCAAAGTTTGACATCAGTTTGAGGTGTAGTTTGAGAGTTATGCTCATTAGCGTAAATTGAAAGCTTTATGTCAATTAAACGACATAATTAGCGTATGGCCTATCTAAGCCTACTTTTTGATATCAAACTTATTACCCACTAATGTAATATATTATTTTGGGATTTTTAAAGATTTTTAATTAATTTTAGGCTGAGCATAACTTATAGTCGTAGGCTTAATCCGGTAATAGTCGGTTTTGCCCTTACGGGCTATAAAATGAGTTTTACATATCTAATTGACTTCAAACCTTTTGCTACTGATTACATATGATAAATAAATTATTTTAAGCCTTCTGGAATGATAAAAATATCAGCTTTATGTATCGAACCCGGAAATGGCTCCTAATCGCCTTATTAAGCGTTTTTAACTCATAGTATGTACTAAAACTATTTTAAACATACAAGGGTTGATACCTACTGATATTTTGGGCAAATTATAATATTTTTAACAGTAAGCAAAAGTTTTTTAACTCAAACTTCAGTTTTGAGCTTTACGGCTTATGTGAAATTACCAAAATGCCCTACGGTGCATAGTTTGGTTATAATTGATAAATTTCACATATATACTTTACCCTACTGTTATAACTTAGTAAACTAAATATTTTTGCTGATTATATCAGACCTGTAACTCAGGTTAATACTTAGACTCTTTTATAACCTTGAAAATGACCAAACTACCCCTACGAGGCATAGTTTGTGTTTAAATCCGTTTCAGGCATAATAAAAGACATCTTACTGATGTCACAACATATTTGAAGCATATTAACTTAGGAAACCTGTATATGGCTCTTATGAATACCCGTTACGCTTATTACGCGTTCGGTCCGGTTTATGTAACTAGTTTGTGTAGGACCGGTTTTGACTCCGAAACGATTGCGAAACGAACGTGAAACGTGCGAAATCCGTACACGAACGCGACCTAACACACGTGACGTAATATAAACGTGATTCTTTGATAAATCTGAAATCGTACAAGAACCGTGAATCACCTAGAGCACTTTCTCTCTCTAAGCACCAAGCTCCAAACTCTCTAAAATGGCAAAAGTCTTTTAATCTAAACATAAAGCTCTTATTTATAGGCACAAGGAATATAAGGATTTCTCCTTATTTACAAGTTTGCCACCTTGCCCTTTATAACTAGATATAACAATAAAAGCTTGGACTTCTTCGGTTTCTGCTACAGACTAGATTGACGGAGGCGATAGACACTTAATGCACTAACAGACTCCCCTTGGATATTGCCGTAGTCAATCTCGTAGCATCTTGTCTTTCTCTATCTTGAACAGAATCCCCTTTGATATGTCTTTTAGCTTCAGTTTCTCTCTCTCTCCGTAGTCTCTTTCTTCAGGCTCCCCCTTTCGACAAGCTTCCGTGCTTTTAGGAATCGACACCTTGCTTTCCGTATACAAGCTCCCCCTTGCTTTGAGCTTGTCTTCAGACTCCCCCTTAGACTCAGCTCTCGGGATCGTAGTCTGGAACAACATCTGCAACACTCATACGTTTATAAGTAACAATGTTTTGAAATTGTCCAGAAATCGTAATCTGGCTCTTTTGAACTTTCTAAAACACTTCCCCTATCAACAAACTTCATGATTTGGCAGTATTTTAAGAATCCAACATCGAAAACTGACTCTTTAACAATATAAGCATCCAAATCCCTCACAGTTAATCATCCAAGTCCAACTTAATGACCTTGGAGATATCACAAATTGTTTTTTTTTAATTTTTTATTTTAACACTTCAAGTTTCAAATTAATGAACTTGTTTTATTTTTCAGAAACACAATCAGCTTACTTAGATTTTGAAACTCAGCACTCAGACATCGGTTGTCGAAAATAAAGCAGAAATCAAAATCTTTTTGTATTTTCTGAAAATATAAAGCAGTAAAAAAATATGTACAAACATATTTACAGACAATATTTTTGTTTGAGTATGCGTCAGAGGATCATATCAGTTTTTGACAAGTCACAAGTACCGTTGAGCTTAAATTTCACTTTAAGAATTAAACAATTCACTTAGATTGTCGATATACTTGTCCACTTAAATTTTCATACAAATTTCAACTGATTCAGGATACTAATTAGGTATTTTAAGAACTTAAACCCATTCATGTGTCCCACCTCTTGAATATACTCCCGTATCCAGATCCCAATATTCAGTCTTACAGGCAATTATAACACAAATGATATCTGTAAGGGGTTAATAAATTATGAAGAATCATGAGAGCTCAGGTCAGAACTACCGTTCAGCAGAGAGATCATGACTCAACTTGTGGGTGTGTCCCCTTTAGAGGATCTTTTTTTACAACAGCATTGCTAAGCAATTTTATTGTCTTATCATATATGCTGAGGGTGATGCTGTGTTTCAAGCATTTGCGGAAAGTATTATTCGAGGACTAGGTCAGAACTTCCATTCAGCAGAAGTCCCGGAATAATACCCCAGATATCACTGAGTATAAAAACCTAGTATATCAGAATACAAGACCTTTCAAACGAGATTTCAGGGGTTACCTATATATCCAAGTAGTGTTCCCCACGAAATAAGCAAGTTTGAATTTATGTTTATATCCCGAAAAAGTTTACTAAATGTATAAAAATCTATCGACACATCCACGGTGAGATCGTTTAACACATTTAAACATTCCATATCTTTAGCATACTGTAACTGTCTACTGATGTACTATCATTTCCTCTTTTTACGCAAAAACTCAATTTTTTAATTTTATCATGTTTTTGTCATTTTCAAAATTTTCAAATGTTTTTGGATTTTCTAACAATATTTCTCCCCCTAAAATGCAAAACCATTTAAAGAAAATTTGACAACCAATACTGATAGCTTTGTCTCGCCATCCATTTTCTGCTTCAAGTGCTCTGATTTGCAGAAAATATAACGTACCCCCATGATTTACAACCCATTGATCTTAACAGTTTGAAAACCGTTTTTCAATCTGATAAAAGTAATCATGTTTGTTCAGCCGTGAGGGTTTCGGCGTATTCAATCAACATACATTTAAACAAAAATTAAAAACAACATATTTTTGGTTTTTCAAATTTTAACAAACTAAAAACATATTTTTAGTTTTTAATTTTTCAATTTTTAGGATTTTGAAAATATTGTTTATTTATGTACAAACAACACTCAAACTAAACTCCCTGTTTCAACCAAACCAGGGTCCTGCAACCTCTTCCTGTGCCAGGCTGCTCCAACTACCATTCTCACAATCTTCAGATTCGTTGAGCACCTGCACATTCAAACTTTATCAATCATTTGAACAATTTAGCCCAGGTCTGTTGGACCTTAGGCATTTCAACACAATAATGTTCATTCAATTTCGGAAACTCTTTGTCATTTAAAACATTTTCAATTGTGACTTCAACTTTCTCATCTTTTACCGACGTCACTTGTTTCTTAGCACTCCACATTTGACCTTCCGGAGTACATCTTTTGTAAAAATTTGTCTCTTTTTGAACCTTTTGTTTTTGAATAACATTTTTAGGTTTCCAAAACTCTTGAGGTTTTGTCATATTAACAGATGTTCTCCAACTCTGTGTTGTTCTCAATCTGGGTGTGTGAGACTTCCAGGTCTGTCTTGAATCAAACCTGTTCGGGTTTGATTTCCAATTTTGATTTGAAGCAAACTTGTTTGTATTGTACCTCCAAGTTTGTTTCAAATCAAATCTGGTTGACCTTGATTTCACATCCTCATATTTCTGTTTTTCAACATCAACAGGCTTTGGATTTGGACACTTTCGTGCAACATGTCCAATCTGATCACATTTAAAACACACTTTCTTTGAAACATCCTTGGCCTGTTGTTGTTTCTTTTTCATAGCATCAAACTCCTCATTAGACTGTTGTCCAATTTTGAGTTTTTCCTCTTCTTTCAAGCTTTTCCCTTGAACAAAATTCATCTTTTGTTGCAAATCCTGTTTTTCACTTTGATTCCAATTCCGTTTCTTTTTATAATCCAAACCAGCCTTCATGTTTTTCTTCTTAAAACCAGGTTTGTTATAAAAGATTTATGACCTTTACCAGCAAACTTTGGAATCTCAGACTTCTCAATCTCAACCATTTTGAAAACTTTATCGACCTTCTCTGAAATCACATTCTTAATCGGGAATACAACATCCAAGAATAATTTGTCCCATCCAATCATGATATAAACCAATCCTTTTGAATCATCATTCAAATTTTTCTCGGATTTTGTGTTTTTCAGATAACCATCATAAAGATTTCCTTCATCTTCATCCTGTGATTCAGACTTACCTTTTGTAGACTCATCTTTCAAAACACTTTCAACAACCTTACTTACCACCTCTGAATCATTAGCATCATCAGATTTGGAGTAAGTCACATCGATACTATCAGGTAACTGGTCAGCTATGTTCAAACCCTTTGCCACCTTTTCCTCATCATAAAAAGTATAATTGTTTCTCAATGGTGGTGGTACCTGATGAAATTCTGAACCAATACCCTTTTTGCAATTTTCAGTATCTTTGTCATCTGGTGTGATGTTGAAAATGCGTTCGAGAATGTACGAAGAGTTATGATAACTTTGAAGTTTGGTAACAACCTTTTCTTTTTCAGCCAAGACTTGTTTAAGATTTGCAATTTCATCAACACATTTGTTTAATTCAATTTGCTTTTCTTTAAACTTTCTTTCATACATTTCTTTAGTGACTAAAGTTTCTGACAATCTTTGATCAAAACTTTTGACTTGGCTTTTCAAAGTATCATAAGCTTCTTGTACTCTCTGACTCGACCACTTTAAAGAATCATACTGTTTTTGTAAATCTTGAAATTTAGATTCTTTTTCAACACAATCAACACATTTTGTTGAACACAGTTGTCTATAAACATCATTATCCTTTTCAAGACTTTGACATTTCTGTGTTAGCTTTTCGACTTTTAATTTCAACATTTCTTCTGTTTCAACCATTTCTTTACATTTTATTTTGAAAACATTTTCAAATTTGGTTGCTTCAATTTCTTTAACTTTTATGATGTCATCTTTTTTAGTACAGGCTTTGCACATTTCTATGCAATTCCTGCACTTGTTTTCATTTTCATCAACCAATTCAACATTCGGTAAATCAGAAGATTTTCTAACCTCAATCTCAATCAGCACCTGTTCTTCTGACTCAACTTTCTGATCTTCCTCCTTTTCTTCTTCCTGAGCTTTTTCATTCTTCTGTTCTTCTTCTGTTCTTCTTCAGCTTTCTGATCTTCTTCAGCATTCTGTTCCTCTTCAGTAGCAATCTTCACAACATTCTTTACTTATTCAATAATCTTCTTCAATTCTTCTTCTTTTCTCTTCTTCATTTCTACCACCTTCGGTAGACTTGCTTCACAAACTTCTCTAATCTTCTTCTCCAAATCAGGCAAATATGCTTTATCAGATAACCTTCGTGTGTTGAAAGTAGCTTGCCTTGGAACCAAATTTGTTACAGCTTCGAAATCCACTTTTGATGGGTCAACAACTGGATTACCCCGTGGATCCATGTAACATTCCAACTCTTCATTCCATCTTTTTGCTCTCTGGGCTTCTTTGAATGGTTCATTTAATTTTCCGATTTCCCATCTTGCATAATCTGCTTTCCAATATCTATCTGGATCAGCATCAGCCACAAATGCATATCCAACTGCATCTTCTTCAGGGCAAACTTGACTCCAGTCGTAACCTTCATCGTCATATATAACTGCAAGAGCCCTTGATTTTTCTTCAGGTTGTTTCAATCTTGGTGGCTCAGACTTGTTCTGATGGTAAATCGCTTTCTTGTAATAATCTTCATTGAACGGGTTTTCAGAATCATCAGCAGCATACGCATTTCTGCACTCGCGCTTAAAGTGACCTTTTTGTTTACATTTGAAACATGTCACATTTGATTTATCAAATCCCAATTTGGTAGATGATCCACCAATTGACTTTCTCCCCGTGATCTCCATGAACCGCTGTGCCCGACGAACTGCACTGGCCATGCACCATCTTATATCCATGAGTTCCATCTCCTCGGGGTCTAATTGATCATAATCTTCTTTTGTCAAATTGGTATTGCCAATCTTCCCTGCAACGAGGCTTTCATATGATTCAAGTACAGATGCCAAGAAAACCATCTGTTGTTTTGCCGACTCTTCGCTGAAATTCTGCCCATTCTTCAGATCCACTGCGATATTACACTGAAACAAATTCTTAGAAGCAGATTGACTTGAAGTGTTGAAGAAGATCCACTGTGAAAACCACTGTGAAGACTTTCATTGTTCACTGAACTTGAACTTTCTGCAGAAAATGCTGTTTTTGGAGATCCAGCCTGTGGTGTATTTCCTCTGTAGTAAAGCTCCACATTTTGCTGATAAGCTGGATTGTTGAATTTAGATCTCTTTATCTCCAACTCATGGCTTTCAAGTCTTTCGATCAGCAAATCCACTTTTAAATCTTCAGGCTTGATAGTATTTTTCAACATTAGAGCGAAATATTGCCACTCTTGATCATTTGGCA
The DNA here is from genome assembly GCA_030545235.1 of Helianthus tuberosus. Taxonomy (NCBI): domain Eukaryota; kingdom Viridiplantae; phylum Streptophyta; class Magnoliopsida; order Asterales; family Asteraceae; genus Helianthus; species Helianthus tuberosus. Next base: position 145,600,980 of record CM060432.1, read on the forward strand.
ATGAATCAAACAATTTATCCACCAGCTCCTCTTCAGAAGGTAAAATTTCATGTCTGATCAGCTCCATTTTCAGATATCCAAATCTCTCGATCATTTTACAAACAGATTCATTTTTCATACAACTGAAAAGATCAAACTCTTTACGCAACAGTTTCTTTTTGTTTTTAACAATTTCATTACTTCCTACACACTTTTTCCCTAACGCTTCCCACAAACTCTTTGAAGTTTTCTCTTGTTCAAGTAACGAAATAATATCCTCTCTCACTGACTGTTTGATTAATGTGATCATTTTAGATTCAGCAACAACATTTTTTACATCTATGTCTGAGAAATCTTTTGGATCTATTAACTCTCCTCCCTCTTTTACTGGTTTAGTGTATCCATCTGTCATTTTTATCCAACTTTCAGGAGCGAAAGCTTTTACCCAACCCTCAAATCTGTTTTTCCACCAGTGATAGTCTTCAACTTTCATTAACTTTGGTGGCTTCTGTTGGCTTCCATACATGTTCTCAAACTTCAAATTCTCCGAAATCTCTCTTGAATATTCTTTCATCTCAGATCTTCTATCTGACGATTCGGAAGTGAACGCGTTGTAGAAAGTATTGTAAAACACTTCACCGTTGTTTGACATCTTCAATTACCTAGAGCAAACAAACAAACTATCAGTTTAAAAATATCAAACAACTGAATCCAATTAATACTCAGTTGATGTGAAATAATCTTGATGCGAAAAATCCTCTTATCAGGCGAAAACTTGATTTCAAGCGAAAACAATTGTACAAACAGAATTCTCAAGCGAAACCTAGACCAAACATCATGTTCAAGCGATACCAGCAGCTATTCAAGCGAAATCTGATATTATGTACTATTTCAAGCGACACCAGCAGATATTCAAGCGAAATCCTCAGAATATTCAAGCGCAATCACAACTTTTATCTTTCAAGCGAAATCGATGATGAGTTTCAAGCGAAATCTCAACTGTTATCTTTCAAGCGAAATCGATGATGAGTTTCAAGCGAAATCTCTGAGTATATTAGCCTTTTCAAGCGAAACTAACCAGATATCTCAAGCGAAATCTCACTTATAAGGATTTCGCTTGAATTTTCAAGCGAAATTCAACTGATTCAAGCGAAATCTTGCTGATCCAACGAAATCGGACACAAAAAATCGAATTTCTCCTAAACTACTAGGAATTTGAATCTGAAACTTGGTAGGATTGTAGATCAACAGTTTTCGCACAATATACTAAAAAATCAGCCGATTCGGACCATAAAATCCCGTTCAATTGGTCGAAAAACCGTAGAAAACGTGAAAAATAAGTAGAATAAGAAGAAATCGATGATATGCAGATCTGTAATCGATGTAATCCTGTGCGAAATCGTGTGATAGATCAGTGCAATCGAGCTCCTGCTCTGATACCACTTGTAGGACCGGTTTTGACTCCGAAACGATTGCGAAACGAACGTGAAACGTGCGGAATCCGTACACGAACGCGACCTAACACACGTGACGTAATATAAACGTGATTCTTTGATAAATCTGAAATCGTACAAGAACCGTGAATCACCTAGAGCACTTTCTCTCTCTACTTTCTCTCTCTAAGCACCAAGCTCCAAACTCTCTAAAATGGCAAAAGTCTTTTAATCTAAACATAAAGCTCCTATTTATAGGCACAAGGAATATAAGGATTTCTCCTTATTTACAAGTTTGCCACCTTGCCCTTTATAACTAGATATAACAATAAAAGCTTGGACTTCTTCGGTTTCTGCTACAGACTAGATTGACGGAGGCGATAGACACTTAATGCACTAACAGTTTGCATAAATTAGCCGAAACGGGTCAAACCTTATCGGTTTTATCTCAAAATCCAGAATATGTATGAAATACCCATATTAAGCAAGTCTCCGAACTTGTTGGGTCTAAATCACATTCTATTCCGGTCTTCGCCTAATCGTGCGTTTGAACCGCATAATTAACCGGTCTAAGCTTAGGCTTAATTAAAGACCCGTTAGCATTCTAATTGGTTATTTATACCATCATTCCAGACTAGAGCCTTCCGGTAAATTGTTCCTACGCTTACTTAAGTCAATACGGCTGAGTTATTAAATTCTTGCTATTTAAGACAGGAGCTAGCTCAGGTAAATACTCTTAACTTATTTTCCCTATTACGGGCTTGGGATACGGTAATATAAATACTGCATGGTCAGGTATGGGATTCAAAGACCAATAAGTCAGGAAATCCAAATAACCTGTTTTTAATTCGTATTGCTTGACTGAAACATTGGGGGTTAATGCGACCGTGTCCTGGATATCCTTGACTCATTAAATGCAATGGCCACGACCTAAGCACGGGGTGTAGGCATACACCTGACAGATGCCATATGTTTATTAATTAATTATACCCAATATGGGATTCCCAATAGGGGAATAGTTGTGTGTCGGTTAATCTTGAACCGGCATAGGTCCGGGCCCCGTATGTAGAGCAAGTTATGTAAAACTGATAACATGAAATATAGTTTGTCCCAAAGGATAAAAGATTAATTTTGCCTCTGTGCATTTTAATCAAATTATAAAAGATTAATTTTGCCTCTGTGCATTTTAATCAAAGTGTCAAAATATTTTGTGCCTGGTGCATCTAAATCAATTTTCTTAAACTCTTTTCAAATGAGTCAGTTGAGTGTATTTACCAGTGAAAACTGACGTATTTTCAAAAGTCTAAGTGACAGGTACAAGTACGTAATAGGCTGGAAGCTGCTCAGGACGTTAATAAGGAATCTTGCAAGTTCTAGGCGTCTAAAGTCTGTTGAACAATATTTATGTTTTAAGATCCGCCTGTGGATCCTTTACTTTCCGTTGTAATACTTGATATTACTTTATATTCGGATTGTAATATATTCATCTTTTGGTTCCGCTGTGCATTCATAAATTGTGTTGTTTGACTATGATGATATCAACTACGTCACGATACTCCCCACCGGTGACACGTGGAAAGTCGGGGTGTGACAAAAATGTAAACCAACCGAAAATGTACGCAAACATAAGCATGAAAATGTAGTATATTTGACCATACTCGTTTTTGAAAAAAAAATGCCGAAACGTTAATTTATACCGGCACGTACCATAAAATGTCAAAACGTAGATCAACTGAAAACGTTGATGAAAATAAGTATGAAAACACATTGTATTTGACCTGACTTGTTTCTGAAAAAATTACGTAGAAACATAAATTTATACCGACACGTACATAAAAATAATCAAGTAAGAAAATAATAATTTTCTTTTAAGCTAAAGAATGAAAATACGGTAGGCAAATTTGAAAAGTTAGAACTCAATAAGGGTGGAAATGAAATCTTATAAAGTTTATAGAAAGTGAAATGTCAAATTCGAAACATTAGAGGCTTTTTTGTCCCACCCTTTACGACGGTGATTTCGAAGACTGAAAAAGTTAACATTCGAGTTTTCGGACCCGCACATTACAGCGAAGACGTGAACAGTTGGAAAAAAAGCAATATTGAAACATGAGCAATATAAGAAAAGGAAAACGTTGTCTTGAACCTGCATTTCCCTTATCAAAGTCAACAACTCTAACCAACTTCACCACACCACAACTTGGATTACTAAAGTGGAAGGACATGTATTGAAAAGAATGAAGAAAAGAATAAAAAATAGTAAATTCCCACCGACCATACATTTTAAGTTTATATTTACCCGGCGGTGCGTTGTGGCCGCTAACATGTTAAACTACATAGGTTAACGACTTTGAAATGTTATGAATATAAAGAACAAAAGAAAACAGACAGACCGGATTTATGAACCGCATAACGTTATGATTAATTTAGAAAATAATTAATTAAAAATATGAAATATATTAAAACAAAATAATATATTTATTATAAAATCATGTAAAAGTAGAAATTAAAAAACTTTAGTAACTTGTTAGTTAATGCTTATGCAGTCTCAGATGGCTTTCTTTTTACCCATTGTGGATCTAAATTCTAATAAAGTGTTGAAAGAATAGTTTGTTAGTTCCAGGTTTATATTCAGAATTTAGTTTAGTTTTATATTTGTTATAAGTTTTAATACTGTGTTTTTGTTTGAGGTTTTGGGATTTACAAATGGGCTAGTCTTTTTACACATTGCAGGGTGAGTTGTATGCTGATGGGCTGCTGATTACTCATGGAGTCATGGGCTTAGGTTAGGGCATCGATATATCTCAGAAGACTTGGAATATATAATTGTGAGAGCTGCTTATTTGGAAGGTTCCAGGAAAGAGAAAAAGTTGTTCATGGACGAAAACCAAACAACAAATCACATCAATTCCAGATCAATAACCCACAACTACAAACCTTGTGAGTCTAGGTCATCGGAATATCATACTGAAGATGACTCATACTTTAATAGATTATGCACATACCAACGCTTTCCGGTCCACCGTGTTCCTTCCAGATTAGCGGCCGAGATTCGAAACCAATCGTCGTCATTGGATTTGTTCATTGAAACTTATGCGATCAACGCTTTTAGTCATCCTTGAGGCACTGCGTTCACACAACACAGTCGCGAGGGCAGGCTTTGACTGTTAGCAGAGGGTATGGGCGCTCACTTGGTGGTTGGATCCCAGCCCTGCATGGTGGTGGTTGTCTTGTTTGTATGATCGGAGTTCTAACCCAGAGAAAAAAGACGACAGGTGTTTTGGAGGATTGTCAAGACGGTGAAAAGTATCACACACTGATAGTATTAAACAGGGGAAAATATGTAATTTGTCGGTGCACTGTTGCACCGACCTTTGATTTTAAGAGTTTATATAAATATGTGTATGTAGAGGCAATAAATATCCCCAAATTCAATAATAAAATCAAATCATCATCATCTTCATCTTCAACCCCTTATCAAAGCCTCATCTTCATCTTCCTCACCGGCGATGATCTCTCCGACGATGATATCTCCGACGACCTCCAAAGCCTCAGCTTCAACTCCTCTGCCACCACCGGTTCCGGCACCCCCCACTCCACCACTCAACACCATCACTCACAACTCACCAAATCCTAAAAACCCTAACTGCCATTTCATCATTTTTCAGTGTCATGAAATGGAAAATCACCGGCTCGCTAGCGAGAAGAAGTTATGCAAATAGATCTTCGAAGATCTTGGATCAACGGCTGCAGATGATGCGTGTTTCATCGAAACGGTTAAAGCTCCGGCGAATCAGCTGTTCAATTTCGTTGAAGCGATTAATATTAGCCGGAAATCGCCGGAGAAGCTGTTTAAGATCTTAGATTTGCATGATTTGTTACTCGATTTGTTGCCTGATATTGATGACGTTTGCGATTCGAAACTGGCTGAATTGATTAGAATTCAGGCACCGGAGATACTCTCCAGGATTTTGATGCAGTTCGAAAATGCAATTCTTCGAGGAATGTTATCGGAGTCCAAAATGGATTTTGATGAGCTCGATGAGCAACCGTCGTTGGCTCTCCATTTGATCTGGATAATCGTGATCTAAGCACTATAAAGACAATTCTCTGGCTCATTTGTTTATTATGAATGATGTTCATTACATTGTTCAGAAGATCAAGGGGTCATTAGAGTTAATGGAGATGATTGGTGGACAGTATTCGCCATGTCATCTTGTCTACATAAGCTAACTTGTGACACGTAGGATCAGAAACTAACTTTGTTAGTAATGAGTTAACAGAGTGGTGCCAACACAAACTAAAAGTCAAGTTGAAGGTGTCTGATGTCAAAGTGTTAGTTGCGGGTGGCAACGGCCAAAGGCCGATAGTTGGGGGTGATAAAATCCAATAACCCTTAAAATTTTCACATATTATATATATATATATATATATATATATATATGGAACCCATTAAGTGGAAGTTTCCTTTGAAATCAATATCATCCGTTCGATTATGCTGAGATTAAATCTTAATTTTAACCGCTGTCTTGGCAGTTCTGAGCGGTTACTTGCAGCAAGCATGTTTTTCTGTCCATGTTCCTTGAACTCGAACAACACCATCCCACCTTCTGAGCAGTTTTTCTGTCCATATTTTTGGCTGTTCAGCACCTAAAAAAATGGGTAGTGGTGGATTTAACTACTCAGTTCCTAAAAAAATGGGTAGTGGTGGTACCTGCTGCAGTTGTGTTCTTCTATATAATGAGAACTTGAGAAGCAGTCTTCATCGTTCACTCATTTTTTGTCTGAAATAATCACAGCATGGATCACTCACCACCAAAGCCATCAGTTATGCACCAAGACCAGCCTGCTGGACACTGTAACATGCAAATGAAGCAGGTTAACACATTTATTTCCATTGGCTATTGTTTTTTTTTTAAATACTAAATTTTAGTAAACTGCAGAAGCTTCGAAATGGTGCTGAATTAATCAAAAGCGACCAGTTCAGATCAGCCAAGGTTCTTTCTATTCCATTTTAATCTACGATTAATACGTACCATACTTTCTGAATTCATATTCTTCTTTGTGTAGACACCAGCTGGAGTCGAAGAGGCACAATATGGCGAAACGCCTAACCTGCAAGTGAAGGTTAAATTCATTATATATACAAACATTTATGCAATAATACGAGGGTTATTGACTTTTTTTTGTTTTACTTTTTGTAAGCTAAACCGATCCAGAAAAAGATCGATAGAGCTGCAGAACTGGAAATGGGACGAAGTCATCGACCTCTCCAGTTCTGACAATGATGAAGAAGAAGATGAACTGGAAAATGATGAATGGATGAATGCTGATTGGGGTGACAATGATGACGTGGAGTCCTTCCTAAGATGCAGCAAAATCCGCCGTGTTTCCGCCACGAAACGGTTTTGAAGATTAAGTTTTGGTTCCATTACATGTGTCTTGCTGTCATGTTTTTAGATACTACTTTTAACATGTTTTTATCATGTCATCTGGATTTATTTGTGTTTGAACTTCATTTCTGTTTAACATGTTGCTTGCTTTTAACATATTTTGAGATTTTTCTTTGCATCTTTTATATAATCCAGTTTTATTCTCAATTGGTTCTTTTCCTGAGGCAAAAATTTGAGGCTTTATCCTTAGATTAAAGCCTCAAATGCAGAAATTTGAGAAAAGAGTTCATATTGACATGTAACAAAAGTCTCAAATCATTTTTTGCTAAAAAATAAATGAATAACCTTATTGTACTTCTTTTGTCTATATTTGTAGCGAACGAAATGCTTTGGGTTTTTATACAAGGAGGAAATTACGTACAAATGTGAACTTGTGCCCATAAAAAATGGCCAACAGCAACCGAGTAGTGAAGATGCAAAAATTGCTATGGAAATTAAGGTTTGTATTCTAAAATATAATAAAATCACTTATGCTATAGACATTCTAATAAATTGCTGCATGTTTTTCTTTATGAAGGGATGAAAATGTGGAGACAAAATCATCTTACGACAAACACACAACATCTTTTGTATAAGATCTCAACCAAATAAGAGAATTGGTAATCGGTTTTTTAATTCACATAATATCAAATAGTTTTTATTCTACATTTTATTTTATTACTAAATTATTAACATTGTTATTATGATAGAAGCAAAAGGCCATCATGTTCAACAAGAGATTGGAAAACCTTGCCACATGGAATTAGGAGCAAGTTATAGATGTGAGCAACAGTGAGGAGGATGAGATGGCTGATACCGAAGATGAGGTAGACTTCGAAGATGAAACAGGTTTTTTAATATATATAAAAAAATGATATTTATATAAAGAAACGTCTTGAACTAATATATAAAGAAGTTACTTCATACCCCATTTGCCCACTTTCTAATAAACAGTAATTACATATCTAACGTATTTAGTCCTAAATTTTAGAAAGTGGGCAAGTGGGGTAAAAATATAGCTTCTTTATATATCAGTAAAAAACGTTTCTATATTTTTTAATTAGAAAACCAGTTTTTTAACATTTAAAAAAAACAAAAAAAAAAGAAACATTTTTCATATCACCCATGATCCCCTTTTATTATGGACAAAATAAAATCAAAAGGCAAAAACTTTAGCATGTACTCCAACCTTTTGTAAAAAAATCTTCACCAAAATTAAAAAGATATATGTAGTATATAACATATATACAGTAAAAATAATGGTTTTTAGAAAATATACATTAATTTATGTTCATGAAAACAAAAAGGGATGTGTCATATAAAATATATACAGTAAAAATAACAATTTTAACATAATACTATTATTTACATAAGTTATCATTATCTACCCTACGCTCCAGATTAAAAAAAAACTACTTCTACAACAAATTTACCAATTATTTAGTGCATGGGTGTGGTGGGTTGAGTTAACCGCTGAGTAGAATTAACTGCTCCAATGAATGCTTTAAATAACAAAGCTTATGTACCATATTTCAACTTTCCATTCGTACTCTCACTTCTCAGGTCATCATACACGGTTAGCAAAGTTTCTCTTTATATTGTTTATGTGTTTCACAAACATTGCCATTTCTAATGTTAATCGTAATCATTACAGGTATATAAAGATTTCTACATTCTCTTTAACTACAGGTAACGCTTCTCTTTTTATCATTATGTGCTTTAGATACATAGATATTATTATTGTTATGTGTTAAGATACATAAATATTTAGTTCTTGCTTCGGTTTTTTTTTTTTTTTTTTTTTATGTTTTTACAATCTTAATGCTTATTTTGAAAGTGTTTAAAGAACCTCTTTATAATACACATCTAGAAAACTTAAAGGTTATTTCATATAAACTTAATTCTAAAAAATGTATTAGCAACCCTAATCTTTTAAACCATTCCATAACACCCAAGTATAAAAAAAACAAAAAGTCTAAACACTTAAAAAATTTACCTTGCCCCATTATACTAATCCTCTTTTTATATACCTTTTACATTGTATAAAATTTGTTCAAATAGTTAACATTTGTATAAATCTGTTCAAATTAACTTAAAACGTTCAAAGTGTTAAGAAATAATTACAATGTGTGTCTTAAAGGTTAATGTTCCACTTATAGCATTTGTATGTTAAAAAAGTTATATTTTTTGTTACAAAAAACTTAAGTTTTTTTCATTTGAATGCTCACTGCAAGCTTAACATTTTATAAAAGTTACAAATAAATATTATATGTTATACTAAGCTTTATGCCACTAGACTAAGCAGTCAAATATTCCAACTATACTAATAAAAATGCACACCTTTGTTAACAGATTCATAAATATAGCAAATTTAAAAGTAAGCTCCATAAAACATTATCTCTGTCATTGCAATCCAACATACTAGCTAAGAAAGTATAACTATCAACTAAAAAAAGGCAAAGAAATGCTTACATAAACATGGATAAGTCCTTCCTTCGATTAAAAAACCGATGCCACCAGTAGAGCGCACAATAAATATGCTGAATCTTCCATATAACTTCTGAAATTAAACACAACTCTTAAAAAAACTATTTAAATATATTATAAAATCACTGATGTTATAATACAAACCAAATAATAGATGATAAATTACCTTGAAAATTTTAGAACTCTTTAAGAAACTCTACATGTTCGAAAAGGTCGTTTTTCTCCTTAAATACGCGAGTTTAGTTCCTCGAGTATTGCTAAATTTGCCTCGACTGGCCGGTGGTAGATCTATGGGATTGGATTATGGCGACGATAGGTATAGGATGAGAAGATGACGATTTGATTTCCGATGAGGTGTCTGGGGTTCTGAATATGCGGAGGCTATGAGGTTTTGTTGGCTTAGGGCAAAGTATATGAGATTCCTTATCAGAAAAGGGGCGCATAATTTCTTAGGGTTTCTCTACCACACCTAACTTATATATAGCAGCACCAAGCCCATATAGCAGCCCAACTCATTTGTGTGTATATATGAATTATGAGCCCACTTGACCATAAATATATAATATAAACAATACGTAACACTGCCCAACTCATTTCTACTATTGATAATAAAAACAATGTCAAATCCTTCTAATGAACCAGTTTACTCTAAAATAAATAAAGGTGTAAATCACACACTTTACTCTAAAATAAATATTAGAAATACTTAAATAATTTACATTTTAATAGCTGCTAGCATATTTGGAAAATTGAAGATTTTCCTCTCTTCTCAAATTATTGGTTTTAATATTTCATTCATACTTTACATGATTATAAGTGATCTTGGTTTTTTACTTAGGTTTTTTAGTATTATTTTATAATAGAGTGAGGATCATTTCAGAACTCGAAATTTTTACAGAACCTGCAGAACTATTTACAGCCACTCATTTTATTTTATTTGATTTTTTCATTAATTTATTAATCAAGGGCATTAAAGTAAATTCATTTTTTCCATAACCTCCCTTCCTAATATTTCTCTCAAACTATCTCTCTCTTCTCAATAATCCATAAGAATCCAAGACGATGACAGAGCTCTTTGAAGAAGATGAAATGATCAATTTTCCATATTGGCATTCTTCAAAATTTATTACATGGGATTTTTGTATTTGAATAATGATTTACATTTCATGCTTTCACCAAAAAGCTTGCACGGCAGAGGTGGATTTTTGTAACTTTTCTTTTCTTCAATTTTTTTTTTGTATTTACGTACTACTTCTAATTAACTACTTTACTGTTTAGTTTAATTTAATCAGATATTATTTAATCGTCTTCAGTTTTGTTTACTTGGTTTTTGTTTTATTTATTTTACTAAACTAATTGACGACGGGCCAATGGTTTGCTCCATTTACCCGACTTGGGCTGCCATCACACAAGCCCAACGGATAAGGCCCAAAAATGGTTTTACTTCTCCATTAAGGTTTTCTCCGTATGAAATGAGCGGGAAACGAGGATTCAGAAGGAGCAGGCTGCATTTAATGTCCGATGTGAAGAGTATCTCGGCTGGCATCGTACTTCTCCAGCCGGAAGTATTAAATGAGGCTGCCATCCTACCGTTGGGGGTCAGACACGTGTCTGAGCCCCTCGAAGACCATCAGAATCCGTTGGATCATCTTAACTAATATCCCACATGCAAGATAAGGCCTAAGACTTATATAAGAAGGGGAAAACGGTAAAAAAAGGGGATCGGAGGTATCACATTCAGGACTCTCTCATTTATTTCCCTCTCATTTACTCCTCTCACATTTATTCCGACCAATATTCTCACATATTAATCATACACACACATTTATTGGATTCACACATTTGAGGAAATATTCCGGTGATCACACTCATCGGAATAGACTCCTCCATCTCTCCGGCAAGTTTACTTACTCTCACGCTGGAGCTTGGTCACGGATCCCCCTCCCGGGGCCCTCCGTGAAGTGGCTAATGGTTTACTTTTTTGTAGCTACAAGAATCGGGATATCTTGACGTCAGCGAAGATCCATTGAACGTCAGCCGGGATTTGGGTATTCGACATTGGCGCCATCCGTGGGACATCAGCTTGACCAGTGTCTCCACACTGAACTCCGACGTTAGAGATAACCCGTTCCAGAAACAGCAACATGGACACCACACCCGGTTCACGTGTCATCCAGACGGTGCAGAACGACCATGACAAAGTAACGGTGGAAGACATAACTCATGAGGAAGAGAATGAGAACCAGGTGGAAATCCTGGAAAGAGAAGAGACCATCACACCAGACTTCGTCGCCATGCATAGGGACAAGCTAAAAAAGTGTCTCGAGGATTTGGAGAGGCAAGAAAAGCTCAACAGCCTTAGGGCTAGACTGTCCTTCGACACACCTGCCAACCGGGAAGGGATAGACCCTCAAAACAAGGGCAGTGGTAGTGACTCACTGGGAACGTTCATGACAGCCCTTAGACAAATGTCCTCGGAAGAAAGGGAGGATCTCATCACGGGAAAGAAACCGAAAGGAAAAGGAAAGCCAAAGCGACGATGGCCTGGATCAACCCTACCTCCCACGAGACTTGGCTGAAGTCTCAAAGTTCACCCGGAGGATTGCAGAAGCACCAATGCCCCCTAAGACAAAGCTACCTCCAAACTTCGACCGGTATGATGGGACGAGAGACCCTGAAGATCATCTCCATGCCTTCAGGGGTGCGGGACAACTGGGGCGGTGGCCCATGCCAGTTTGGTGCCATATGTTTGTACAGACCCTGACGGAGGGAGCCCGGCTCTGGTTTGACAGCCTCCCTCCTGGGGGGATTGACAGCTACGAAGAACTGAGTGAAAAGTTCCTGAGAAACTTTGGTCAACAAAGAAAGGTGGTCGAGAACCCAAACGAAATTTTGCACATAAGGAAGAGGGACAACGAGCGGATAGACCAATACATGGAAAGGTTTGTCAAGGAAATCATGAACATAAAGGATGTCCTGGAGGTCATGAAGATCAGCAGCTTCATAAATGGATTAAAGCATGCACAACTATGCGAGAAACTGGGGGAAGAGTTCCCACACTCATTTGACAATCTCATGGACAGGGTCAGAGCCTTTGTCAGAGGCAAAGACACAGTCAGCAAGGCTAAGGAGACGGATACCCCACCCCGAAGGGTCACCCCGGCCGCAAAACCTCTCGATAAAGGTACACCTTATTCCAGAAAACCTGCTTTTGATAGAATGTTGCATGATAGGACAAGGCCATCGTACTCCCCATATAGGCCTCGGGGGAGAGGCCCATCCCCCTACTCTAACAGCTTCACCCCTCTCACCAAGACCCTAAGTGAAATACTGGCCACTGGGAAGGTGAAGAGCTCCTTCCCAAGGCCACCACCCATAAAGCCTGGGCCAAAGGCACAACCAAGCAAATATTGTGACTTTCACAAAGGGTTTGGCCATAAAACTGATGATTGCATGTACCTAAAGAGGAAAATAGAAGCCGCGGTAAAAATGGGAAAACTGGCCCATTTGGTTAAGGAAATTAAGGAAGGAGGGGGGGGGGATCGCAAAGGGAAAGATGCAAGGAAGCCTGGGAGGGCAGATGTAGATATGATTAGAAGGAGGAATGAATTTTATACCACCAGGAGTGTAAAGGCCAGAATCTTGGGCTCCCCGGACTGCATGAAAGCTCCCATCCTAATGCCACACTTGGAGGAAAATGAGGTGCAGCGGCTCCCACTAAACATCTCAGCCATAATAGCTGGCCATAAGGTGGCCAGAATACACGTGGACGGGGGATCTGGGGTAGAAGTTATATACGAGCACTGTTTCCTCAGGTTCGACAGGGATGTAAGAGACAGGCTTGAGGAGGATTCCATCCCTCTAGTAGGATTCAACAACAGTGTGTCACACCCCTTGGGAAAGATCAGACTCCCATTCACAGTTGGGGTAGGAGATCGCGTTCGAACTATAAACCTAACTTTCACAGTGGTCCGAGCACCCTCAAAATACAATGTAATCCTGGGAAGACCCGGAATTGGGGATTTGCAAGCACAATCATCCACCCCACACGGAGCCTTAGTGTTCCAGGCGCCAAAGGGCTTGGCTTGGGTAAAGTCTGCATACGAAGTAGTTTTTTCCGTGTCTGAGGGGGAAGCATCCGAGAAGCCCCAGAAGGAGGGGGTCGAAGAATGGGTCCTTTGCGACAGATTCCCGGAGCAGACGGTTAAAGTAGGAAGTCACCTGAGTGACAAGTGCAAGAGTGCTCTCAAGGAATTGCTCCTTCTCAACATAGATGTGTTTGCATTTCAACATGGGGATATGACAGGAATCCCAAGAAGCCTAACTGAACATCGGCTCAATACGTACACCTGGGCAAAGCCAGTAAAGCAAAAAAAACGAAGGATGGGTCCCAGTAAAAGGAGGGCCGCCTGTGAAGAAACCAGGAAGCTGCTTAGAGCCAGAATAGTAAGGGAAGTGAAGTACCCGTCTTGGGTTGCTAACCCGGTTATGGTCCAGAAGAAAGACGGAGGATGGAGGATGTGCATTGACTTTCAAGATTTGAACAAAGCATGTTCCAAGGACTGCTACCCTCTCCCAGAAATAGACGTCCAAGTGGACTCTTTATCCCAGTATCCCCTGAAGTGCTTCTTGGATGCCTACAAAGGATACCATCAGATTCAAATGTCAATGGAAGAAGAGGAAAAGTCCGCCTTCATCACAGACGAAGGGACATTTTGCTATACCAAAATTCCCTTCGGACTCAAGAACGCTGGTGCCACATATCAAAGGTTCATGAATGCCCTCTTCAGGGAACAACGGTGAAGGAACTTGGAGGTATACGTCGATGACATCGTTATCAAAAGCCTAACCGAGATGGCCATGATAGATGATAAAGCTGAAACCCTCTGCACCATGCAAGATGTGAATATGAAGCTAAACCCCGGGAAGTGTTGTTTTGGGGTAGAAGAAGGGAAATTCTTGGGGGTAGTGGTCACTAAGGGCGGAATCAAAGCTAACCCGGAAAAGACTCAAGCTGTGGCCGAAATGCGATCTCCCAGGTCCCTGAAAGACATCCAGCAGCTGAACGGGAGGCTAATCGCATTAAACCGTTTTTTATCAAAAGTAGTTGACAGGACCCTTCCCTTCATGAAGGTGCTGAAGGACTGCCTTCAAACGGACAAGTTTAAGTGGACCTCTGAGGCGGAGGCCACTTTTCAAGAAATGAAGGCCTATATCTGTAAACTCCCAACACTGGCCACCCCAGTACCCGGGGAGCATCTGATATTGTATCTGTCCGCCTAAAAAACAACCATAAGTGCGGTCATGATGGTGGAACGGGAGGGAAATAGATACCAATATATTTCATCAGTAGAACGCTTAAAGGCCCTGAAGAACGCTACATGCCTCTGGAGAAGTTAGCATTGGCCCTTGTTTTTGCATCCCGGAGGCTCAGGAGGTATTTCCAGGGGCACAAGATCACCCTGATGACAGATCAGCCCCTCCAAAAGGTGCTCAGGAGGCCGGAGCTGTCGGGACGGTTGGCTAAATGGGCCGTGGAACTGGGAGAACACTCCTTGGAGTTCAAACCCAGGACAGCCGTGAAAGGACAAATACTGGCCGATTTCTTAGCAGAAGTCCCCGAGGATGAAGAAAAAAGAACTCCTAAAATGGGAAGCCTTGAAAAGAGAAGAAAAAGAGAAGGAGGACGAGGCTGTGTGGAAACTGTTCACAGATGGAGCCTCCAGCGAAGAAGGGAGCGGAACAGGCATTACTTTGATAAGCCCTGAAGGAGTTGAGCTAACCTATGCCATAAGACTGGACTTCAAAAACACCAACAATACTGCAGAATATGAAGCCCTTTTAGCAAGGATGAGGCTGGCAGAAAAGATGAAAGCAAAGCATGTGGAAGCCAGCACTGACTCACAGCTGGTAGTCAAGCAATACCAAGGAGAATATGAGGCCAAAGACAACACCATGGCTCAGTACGTGGCAAAAGTAAAAGAGACGGCCAAGGTATTCAAAACTTTTAAGCTGGAATACATCCCCCGCGGGAGAAACAGAAAGTCTGATGCCCTCAGTAAGCTAGCCTCAGTAGCATTTGATCACCTAGCAAGAGAAGTCAAAGTGGAAGTCCTAACCTCCCCCTCCCTCAGCACAGAGGAGGTAGCTGCAATTGAAAACGCACAAGAAACATGGATGACACAAATTGTAAAGTTCCTCAGAGACGGGACACTACCCGAGGGAGACTGGGCAGCTAGGAAGATAAGGGTAAAGGCCTTGCAATATGAGTTGGTTGATGGGGAACTGTACCGAAGATCGTACCTGGGTCCATCCCTGAAGTGTGTTGACATGGAAGAAGCTGAGTATGTGATCAGAGAGATACACGAGGGGATTTGTGGAATGCATTCGGGGCCAAGGACGGTAGTAGCAAAGGCAATGAATGCGGGATTCTATTGGCCTCGAATGTACGAAACAACATCCAAAGAGATTAAGAGATGTGACAATTGCCAGGTGCATGCACCTATGACTCATCAACACAAACACCCGATGATACCAGTCTCAACGTCCTGGCCCTTCCAAAAGTGGGCCATCGACATAATTGGGCCATTTCCGGAGGGTCCAGGAGGAGTCAAGTATGTGGTGGTTGCTATTGATTATTTTACCAAGAGGATCGAAGCAAGGCCCTTGGCAAAAATAACCGGGGAACAGATGAGGCGATTTGTATTAGACAACATCATCTGCAGGTACGGGGTCCCAAAAGAGCTGGTAAGTGATAATGGTGTCCAATTTGCTGGAAGACCTTTCAAGCCATGGTGCGAACAGATGCACATACAGCAGGTGTTTACCTCCGTCACTCATGCCCAAAGCAATGGACTGGTAGAAAGAGCCAACCAAAGCGTTATCAAGGGAATGAAGGGAAGACTCGGGAGGAAACAAAAAGGATGGCTGGAGGAGCTACCGTTTGTACTATGGGCATACAGGACCACCCCCAAGAACTGCAACGGGGAAACTCCTTTCAGCTTAACTTACGGGACGGAGGCAGTCATCCCGGCTGAAATAGGATCCCCGACTGCAAGGATGAAGCTCAGGGAGGCAGAAAACGAACAAGACCTCCGGATGAACCTGAACTTGCTGGAAGAAAGGAGAGAAATGGCAGCAGTCAGGGAGGCCAAGTACAAGAAGCAACTGAAAGCTATTACAATGCCAAGATGAAAAAACTTAGCCTCGTACCAGGGGATCTGGTCCTAAGAGCAAATGAAGCCAGCCTACAGGAGCGCATTGACGTGTTGTCGTAGTACACGCAAATTTAATCCAATTACTACTAATAGCTAGCGGTAAGTAGGTATCGAACACATGGAGTTTGTGGAATATGTGTTATTTAGAAGTGTATCTAAGTTAACTAAGATTAAACTAATTACAATGAAAGTAAAGTTCAAAAGTTGGTTTGATTGATTTGAGTTGTAAAACTAAGATTACTATTCTAATTGCAAAATGAGAATTTGGTTTCGTAAACAATTTAGAGACAAATGACCATCCTAAGTTTCCAGTTTGCTTTGACATTCATGCTAATATTCAACTAGAAAGAACCACATAGACATGGTTCATGTGTTGTTACTTGTCGTGATGAAAGGGAACTAAGTACTCGGATTCCTAGAACGCGAGGTTGTTACCCGATGACCAATTAATCAATACCCAATCCTAATCCCGCCCATGATATCTCGATTGCCAACGGCACCAAGAACGTATGGTTTAGACTAAGATTAACATACAAATTAACAATTTACGAACAAGCAAACAACACACCATAATAAACAAACCATCATAGCAAGTCTATTATTCTAGAAATAAGAATCAAAACACAAATGTCTTAGACAAACCTTCAACCTAGGATGATCACCATAAGTTTAGCCACTCATGACTTGGACAATCATCATCACATACATATCAATGTTCATAAGAATTAAAAACACTAACAAGATGTTTAGAAATTGTTTCAAGCTCTCAAGAAAACCCAAAAATCGCCGCTAGACTGCTGGTAACCAAATGGGATTGATTGGATTTGAAAAGACACAATAAAACATCATAAAATAGGGCAGTTACACATTTCTCGCTGGCCTCCACCGTAAGTTACGGTGGCCACCGTAGCTTACGGTGGCTTGGAATGGCTTACGGTGGGTCTCTACTGCCTTACGGTGGAAGAAAAATGCTGGGGGCTACCGTAATTTACGGTAGCTACCGTAAATTACGGTAGGCTTCAGCATGCACTTTTGTTTTCAGCATAACTTTTTCGTTTCAACTCCGTTTTCTTCACCGTTTTCGCCTACGTTCTCGTAATTTCGTCCTCTATCATGTCATCTTCTTAATTCTTCCATACCAATAATTGATTTTTTTCATTTATTCTCCGTCTTTCGATCTCCAATCCAGTCGCGCCTTTTCGAAGCTTTATTTCCACACTTTTAAGCTCCAAATGTACCTGAAACACAAGCAACCGTAGTTATCTAATTGAAGACAATTACATGATCAAATGAGGGATTAACTCGTCTTTTAACACACTTAAGGGTTGTCCCATGGACTACCCGTCACATCCCCACACTTAACCGTTGCTTGGCCTAAGCAACCCATTACAAATCATTTCCAAGTGCACAAGCGATCAACACAAATCAAGCATAAACATGTTATCCTTTTACTAACCCTTTCCTAACACCCAAACAACACACCCCTCAGTATATCTCTCCTCTCGGCAACAAGTAAGCACTAGCAAAGATAAGCTAGACACACAAAAGGCAAACGGGTGATTGCACAACTATATGCTTGTACCTGAATCGGTCCTTCTCCTAACAAGTGCCAAACATGAATGCAAATCAAAGGGACTTTAAGGTTGTAACGTGGCTAGGTGTACGGTAGGAAATGGAACATATATGTAGTAGCGAAGGACTTAACCCGGTCTTTTATTACACAATGAAACAAACAATAAACATGACATAACTTCTATATACAAGACAAGACAACTCAACATCACTTTTTTTTTCTTTTTCATTGCTTTTTTTTTTCTTTTTTTTTCATTGCTTCTTTTTCTCTTTTTTTAGCATAGAGAAACATTCAACAAAACATATCTACACACAACTATAACAACTACTAACACTATAAGACCGGGTCAAGTCGGGTAAATTTTTGGGGAACTAGGTAAGGGGTAACAAATGATTGGCTTTAGGCACAAAATGAGCAACTAAATGTCCAAACCCCCGCCCCTCTCACTACCAAGCTCATATATATAATTTATGAGGTCCAACCCCCCAAAACCCACACTCGCACACACTATGACAAGGCTACCTAAATGCCCTTATCCTATCCACATTCATGTTTCACTAAGGCCTCGAACCGTATTCAAGCACAAGTTCTAATGCACCCCCACCCATTGCCACTCTCATCAAAGATATAATTATTTATTTACATTTGTGGCTTCAACTCTCACCAAGAAAAAGGGTAAATAAGGGTTGCCGATGTGCCATTTGGGGTTAGTCCAAGGTGTTCAAATTCTCACATTGTTTTGCTTGATTTAATTTTTTTTTCAAAAACCTCAAAATTTCCTCCCATCCCCACACTTGGGATACATTGACCCCAATGTATGGTTTTGAGAGGATTTGATCGCTTAAACTCTTTAACACCAACCAAAAGCTTATACACTCAAACCACAAATTTCTTTTTGTTTTTTTTTTCATTTTCTATTTTTTTTAACAACAAAATCACACCAACTAACTACAAACATTTCAAAACTAAAGAACATAACAAGATTAAGGGAAGAGTACATTAACCTGGTGAAGCTTGACACACCATATATTGTAGATGATTCGACTTTCCACCACCATCTTCACACAAAGATCCGCACATCTTTCCCACACTTGAATGTCGCTATGGCCCTGAAACATAGAAAAATAAAAACAACAAAATCAATATAAAACCCCGGGTTGCCTCCTGAGCAGCGCTAAGTTTCGAGTCTTCAGCCAGACCGTGCCACCCCCATTTATGGTGGCTCAAAGAATCGGTTCCTATCACCTCCATCACTTCCTTGTGCCATTGAGCAAAATGCATCCATCTTGTTTTGACTCGGTGGGTAATCGAATACACTCCTGCTCGAACCCATATGTGTTTCTTCACGGTCCGATGGGTGCTTTTTTCTCATTCTTTGAAACACATTTTTCATACAATCACTAGACTCACCACCCTTCCTCTCAATGGACTCATAACTAATCACTCTAGTTTGAACATCAAAGTACAACCTACGGTTCTTTTCGGTCATGGTAATATTCTCGTCTCTACAATTAATTTGAGCATTTGCTGTGTATAGAAACGGTCGACCTAAGATTACCCTTTGTTGTGCTGCCATGTTGGTAGAAGCATAGTCCAGAACTAGAAAATCCACCGGGTATTCAAACTCTCCCAACTGAATCTTAACATTCCTAACCATTCCCCGTGGACGCTTCCAACTTCCATCCGCCAATCTCACCATGGTGTCTATACCTTCAAGTGGACCAAAGTCGTATATATCGTATAAATCGCTTGGTAGCACACTCATGCTTACCCCGTAGTCCAACAATGCGTGAGGGATTTTTAATTTTCCCACACGGATAGGCACGATTGGCGCTTCATACTCTTTATCATTCTCGACTTCGGCATCTTTTTCCAAACCTGCATTCACTTGATACGAAGAAGTTAGCAATGTTTCATTAAATTTAGTATTAGGAACGGTACTTACCACATTGATATTAACACTTTTAATGTTTTTGGGGTTTGTCACCGTGTCACTTTGTAGTTGGCCTTTTGCTTTCTTCAATATCGCCACATCACTTGCAAGTTGACTCATTTGGGTAGTCAACGACTGAATTGCTTTATCACGGATTTCGTCTTTTTGAATGCGAGCATCATCAAGCTGATTCCTTCGTTACATCTCAACTTGCATCATCTTCAACATTTCCATTACATCGTTTCCATCCGAAGAGCCTTGGCCCGTTTGATATTGCCTTTGAAATCCTTGGTTTCCTTGGAAGTTCGGGTTGGCTTGATTTGACGGATTCCCGTATCTAAAGTTCGGGTGCTTTCGTAAACCGGGGTGGTAAGTATTGGAATTCATGTTGTAATTTCTACCACCCTTGCCTTGCCCGTGCACTGCATTCACCTCCTCATATTGCCCTTCCACTCCTTGGCAATTTTCAGCCGCATGCCCTATCTCATTACAAAGCACACAAACATTATAAATTTGATTAGAAATTTGAACATTACCATCGTCTACCGCATGCACTTTAGTTCGGGTAATGGCCGGTCGTGCTCTCCTTGATGCTTGAGCTTTTCTTTTTGATGTGATTGCCATTTGCTCCAAAAATTCCCAATCGTCATGCTCGTAGTTTGTACCAAAAGTACCATTGGTGATAGATATTAAATCACGAGCATCTTCGGCACTTAACCCCTCATGAAAAGCATTCATCAACTCCCATAGCTCTATCCCATGATGAGGGCAATTCTTGATCATCATGTTAAACCGTTCAAATGCCTCATGGAACATCTCACCTTGTTGTTGAAAACTTCTCAACCCTTTCCTAGCATCATTTGTCTTTTGAGCGGTATAAAATTCATCCAAGAAGATTTGTTGCATTTCCGCCCACGTATAGATAGATGCCGAAGGTAAGGTATAGAACCACTTTTTAGCCTTGTCTTCTAGGGAAAATTGGAATAATACCAATTTGACATCATCGGCCGAAAATCCTTGACTCCCAAGAGTGTTGCAAATCGAATCGTAAGCCTCTAAATGGAAATAAGGCTCCTCCGTTGCTAGACCCTTATATTTTGGCAAACTTTGTAACGAATTGGTTCTCACTTCAAATGTCCCCCCTTGATCATTGTGAGGAATAACTACCGGTGAAGGATTTTGAGTGATTATCGGCCTAAAATGCGCTTCAATTCCCCTCGCATTTTCTCTAAAATGCCTTCTTGGCACCCCCAACCTAACCCTTGGTCGAACAGGACCCATTGGCCTTGGTATAGGCCCTTGTGGTACATGTGGTTGAAATTGTTGTTACGGTATCGGTTGGTGTTGAATTGGCCTTTGGAATTGTGGTTGTACATTTTGCGGTCGAACTTGTTGCAATGGAATAGGGCGTTGTACTTGTAGCCCTTGTGGTCTTGGCCGAATATGTTGTGGTAGGAGATGTTGTTGTGGCATTCCACCTACACTTGCCATCCCTTGAGATTGGCTTTGCACATAACCAAAATCTCCTTGATCACCATAACCCCCATAAGCATACCCGTCTTCATCATAGCCCTCAAAATCTTCGTATCCTTCCTCATATCCATCTCCCCCTATACCCGAAGTTTGCCCAAATGGAATGGTCGAGTATTGAAAACCCGACTGGTTTGATGGTCTAAATGTAGAGGTAGTATGGACAACAGTTGAACCTTGTGGTACTGTATAGGTTGAGGATGATTGACCCGAAACTGGGAAGAAATGCGTGAGTGGTGGAATCGTAGTAGATGGGCTAAAAGTAAGACTAGGTTCGACTTGAGTAGTGTTTGGTGGTGTGGTGTTGGTTGGTGTAGTGTCATGAGGTGGAGTAGGCATTGTAGTGGTATTAGGTATGGTTGTGTTTGGTGATGGGTGTGTGGAAGTAGGTATAAACGATGAGGTCGTTTGACCCGTTGTGGGTGGTACTTGTGTTTCTTCCATGATATTTCTTGGTGTAATGGGTGAAGTGGGTGAACCAATGATTCTGTTTTCTCGTAGTAAAACTCTGTTTTGCCTTAGCGTTCTTTCGATTTCCGGATCAAATGACAATGGTGAAGCTTTGTGAGAGCCTCTAGTATGCATGCACCTGTAGAACCTGCACACTAAACACACCAGTGTAAACCCGAAAATAACAAAGCAAAACTAACAAACTGACACACGTTGCGCACTACTCCCCGGCAACGGCGCCAAAATTTGACGTGTTGTCGTAGTACACGCAAATTTAATCCAATTACTACTAATAGCTAGCGGTAAGTAGGTATCGAACACAGGGAGTTTGTGGAATATGTGTTATTTAGAAGTGTATCTAAATTAACTAAGATTAAACTAATTACAATGAAAGTAAAGTTCAAAAGTTGGTTTGATTGATTTGAGTTGTAAAACTAAGATTACTATTCTAATTGCAAAATGAGAATTTGGTTTCGTAAACAATTTAGAGACAAATGACCATCCTAAGTTTCCAGTTTGCTTTGACATTCATGCTAATATTCAACTAGAAAGAACCACATAGACATGGTTCATGTGTTGTTACTTGTCGTGATGAAAGGGAACTAAGTACTCGGATTCCTAGAACGCGAGGTTGTTACCCGATGACCAATTAATCAATACCCAATCCTAATCCCGCCCATGATATCTCGATTGCCAACGGCACCAAGAACGTATGGTTTAGACTAAGATTAACATACAAATTAACAATTTACGAACAAGCAAACAACACGCCATAATAAACAAACCATCATAGCAAGTCTATTATTCTAGAAATAAGAATCAAAACACAAATGTCTTAGACAAACCTTCAACCTAGGATGATCACCATAAGTTTAGCCACTCATGACTTGGACAATCATCATCACATACATATCAATGTTCATAAGAATTAAAAACACTAACAAGATGTTTAGAAATTGTTTCAAGCTCTCAAGAAAACCCAAAAATCGCCCCTAGACTGCTGGTAACCAAATGGGATTGATTGGATTTGAAAAGACACAATAAAACATCATAAAATAGGGCAGTTACACATTTCTCGCTGGCCTCCACCGTAAGTTACGGTGGCCACCGTAGCTTACGGTGGCTTGGAATGGCTTACGGTGGGTCTCTACTGCCTTACGGTGGAAGAAAAATGCTGGGGGCTACCGTAATTTACGGTAGCTACCGTAAATTACGGTAGGCTTCAGCATGCAATTTTGTTTTCAGCATAACTTTTTCGTTTCAACTCCGTTTTCTTCACCATTTTCGCCTACGTTCTCGTAATTTTGTCCTCTATCATGTCATCTTTTTAATTCTTCCATACCAATAATTGATTTTTTTCATTTATTCTCCGTCTTTCAATCTCCAATCCAGTCGCGCCTTTTTGAAGCTTTATTTCCACACTTTTAAGCTCCAAATGTACCTGAAACACAAGCAACCGTAGTTATCTAATTCAAGACAATTACATGATCAAATGAGGGATTAACTCGTCTTTTAACACACTTAATGGTTGTCCCATGGACTACCCGTCAAGCATCAGAAAACTTGGACCCAATTGGGAAGGGCCTTACCGGGTCATATGGGCAAACGACAAAGGGAGTTGCAAGCTGGAAACACTCCAAGGCAAGGAGGTCCCCAGGACATGGAACCTCATGCAACTCATGAAGTAACACACATGAGGGGTGAACCACCCGGAAAAACGGCCAAGGAGCCACTTTTGTAATATTTAACTATTAGTCTGGGGTTTACCTCAAAGACAGATCTTTTGTAACAACTTATGCTGGGAAATTTAATCCCCAAGAAATGAATGACAAACGGACAGCTAACCTGTCCTCTTTTGGCTAAATAACAGGTATTATATCTAGGCAGACGTGCCCAGAAACACTATAAACCTAACCAATAAATAAACACACGTGTATAAGGTATATCAAACATACCAAAAGCCCGACCGTGGGGCAAAATAGGGTCTAGCTAACCCAAAGAAAGCGGACAAAACAAACCAAAAACATAATCTCACATTATAAACTTGTCCAGCGATTGGCCTCGAACAGACAATCTTGGTTTACCAAACAAACCATAAATACAACACACTTCTGTAAACAAACTACAAAAAGAAGTCTTTCTTTATTTATTTGCAAAATAAATGTACAAAGAGAAGCCTTAATAACTTTGGCAAAAGCAAATAGCATACAAAACAACAAACACAACAAACTTAGACCAAGGCACAGCTTCTTGAAAAACAGCCCCAGGGTCTTCAGAAAAGTGCCGACTTTTTCCTTGACAAAGGCCCCTGCAACATGAAAAAGCACCCAAAAAAAAAACAAGCAAAAAACAAGACAGCGATGTACAGTCATAAGCTACATGATTAAGTACCTAGGAGAACCCCTACACAAAGGCTCTCCTCGCAAACATCAAAAGAGTTTAAAGTATCCTAGGGTAAGTAATTATCCAGATTACAACCATATTGAAAGAGATTAATGTTCAAAATTCACGGGGAATCGCCCCCAGACACAGACTTTGGAGATGAGGGACCGGCGGAGGAGAGCAGGGCCTTCAGTTCATCTATGGATATCATGGGATGCTCCAGGATCTTCTTGAGAATGGCCGGGGTCTTGGCTCCGAGCTCCTGATCCAGCTTGGACAACCGCTTCTTAGCTTTGGAATTGTAAAGCGGAGTTTCTTTTCTGCCCAGACCCTGAGCAGAGTAGTTATACCCATCCTTCAACCCAGCCTGGTAGCCAACATCCCGGTACTCCCTATACACCTCCTCCAGGCCACTCTTGAATTCTTCTGACTGAGAGACTGCAGTAAGGAAAGCTGCAAAACCCTCGGTGATCAACCAATGTTTCTCCTTGGCCAGTCGCTGGTTATCATCAGAAGTTATCCCATAGTCCGCATACATAGTATTCAGCTGCTCCTGAGAAACGGAGCCAACTTCCTTCAGATGCTTTAACTCAGCAGCCAGCTCCTCCTTCTCCTCCACCAGCATCGCCATCTCTCTTTCCCAGGCTCGTTCCTTTCGCTCCAACGTGGCTCCAGCCCCCTGGGCAAAAAACATCATAAAAATCAACAAAGCAGTTGGAAGGTATATATATATATATATAAGGGGGGAGGGAAGGAGAAAGGCTGAATACCTTATCCTCTTGCAACTTTCTCTCAGCATCAACCACTTGACATCTAAGCTCGGCAGCAACAGACTGGGAGGCCTTGAGCTCACCCTTGAGTTCTTCATTCGCCCTTCTCAAATCATCAATCCGCTGCAGCATGCCAGCACCCCTGAAAAAACTCTCGCAAAGAGACATGCTATACTGATCCTCAAAAAGATCATCCTTAAAGCAGAATTCATGAATCTATGAGAGGGAGGAACAACATGATTCAAAAAATCCCTAGCAGTCTCAGGGGTCCCTATCACCGAGGGATGAGTTATTTTCCATTTAGGGACATAGGTGAAGGGGATAGCATCAGCAAATAGGGGAGCTAAAAGGGATCGATGAGCAAGACCCTCATGATGAGTGGGTTTACTGGTCCCAGTAGCATGGTGAGGAGAGAGTTCAAAGGCCGAGGCAAAATGAGCCATGCTCACTTCCGGAGTCTTGTCCCGAACACGGGAAGAGGAGGGACCAGTAGGGATCTCTATGGGATCATGAGAACTTCCCTACACAAAAAAAAGAGAAAGAGAAGAACATCAAAAATCCCCTAAAACAAACACGGGGCGAATAGGTAAAAGAAAAAAATGAACTCACCAACAAAGGTGCACTCACAAGGCTTGAAGACCTCAGGTGTTTGGACAAGGAACCTTAACCCCAACAGGGGGAAGGTCGGAAGCAGCCTTCGATGAAGGAGGGGGCTTCTGCCCACTGGCACTCCGGAGCCTTTGCCGGATATCACGAGGGGCGGGGACCAGCTTGGGACTTGCAGCTTTCCTCTTACAAACTAAACGGACCTCCAGAGCTTCATCATCACTTTGATCAGAATGCTTAACAGGGGTGGGGTCAGGGGAACTTTCCTCCCTGTCGGAAGAGGTCCCCTCGCCCCCTTCCACAGCAACGGAGCCCCCAGCCTGGGCAGATCCCCCGGTAACCTGCATCGCCCCACTCCGGTTCAAGCCCGGATCAACTTCATCACCAACTACAAACTTCACATCCTTAGAATCCCCCTGAAGCAGTCTCCACAAAGTTAACTCTGCATAAGAAAAGATGCTAAAGATGACTACACAGATACCGAGAAACACAAACAAATGACAGCAAAACCAGGGCAGAAGGATACCTTTTTTACCGAAAAAAGCCCTGGGACGAACTGAGTAGGAAGGGCTCAATCCCCCCATGGCCAGGATTCCCTCAGAAAATGTAAAACTCTTGTAGGGTTTTCATACATGCGCTTCCACAAAACGCTCTCGTTAGCAGACAAGGTAGGAACAGTGTCTTCAATAGTGGCCTCAACATCCTTTGGCGGTGGGGACTCCGGTATCATGGCAGCGGATACAAAGATGAACCTACTCTTCCACTCTTTGGGATAAGTGGAGGTCGGCATGTAGGTATAGCAGGGTTTCGACACACTATTCTGCCGTTTAGCAAAGGTAAACCAATCCCCATCAGAGATCAGTTTGTAAAACATACAGAACAAAGGGACAGATGGCTCACCGGATACGGCCGCACAAGACAGTTCAAAGTGTACCACTCTCATAAACCCTAAGGGATGTAACTGAGAAAAGGGAACCCCAAAGTGACGAAGCAAGGCAATCTTGAAAGACGAAAGGGGATATCGGACTCCACAAGAGGAAAACGCCAATGTATAAAGGGGTATTCGGTCCGGTGTACATTCAGCCGGTTCATCAGGACCCGGCAAGGTGGGAGAGAAACGATCAGGGATGTTGTAAGTCTTGACAAAGGATTTCAAGTCCTTCGCCGTCAAAACTGATCGGATCGCCGAGCGACCGGTACGACTCATATTTGAAAAAGAAATTGCGATCGGAAGAATGTAAAGAAGGTAAGAAACAGAGAATTGTGGTGGAAGTTAAAAGAGGGTTCGAGAAGAACAAGAGGGTATTTAAAGAGGTAACTGACAGGGGCGGTAACCGTCACATCGCCGTCCCTTCGAAATTCAAAAAAGGAGCACGTGTATTGATGGGATTAAACCCCGCCATTATTAATCGGCAGACAAGTAAGGGGTGAATAGTGACCACCCCAAAGGACGGGCCCACGTTCTCTTTTCCTCCTTAACCAAGAGAATTACTTTTTAAACAGGTATGACTCAGCCCCGGATCATGAGCCTTGGGTCTCAGAGCCAGGGACTAAAGATGACTTGACGACGGGCCAATGGTTTGCTCCATTTACCCGACTTGGGCTGCCATCACACAAGCCCAACGGATAAGGCCCAAAAATGGTTTTACTTCTCCATTAAGGTTTTCTCCGTATGAAATGAGCGGGAAACGAGGATTCAGAAGGAGCAGGCTGCATTTAATGTCCGATGTGAAGAGTATCTCGGCTGGCATCGTACTTCTCTAGCCGGAAGTATTAAATGAGGCTGCCATCCTACCGTTGGGGGTCAGACACGTGTCTGAGCCCCTCGAAGACCATCGGAATCCGTTGGATCATCTTAACTAATATTGTCACACCCCGACTTTCCACGTGTCACCGGTGGGCCCGGTGGGGAGTATCGTGACGTAGTTGATATCATCATAGTCAAACGACACAATTATATAAATGCACAGCGGAAGCAAAAGATAAATATTATTACATTCTGAATATAAAGTAATATCCAGTATTACAACGGAAAGTAAAGGATCCACAGGCGGATCTTTAAACATATCATTTGTTCAACAGACTTTAGACGCCTAGAACTTGCAAGATTCCTTATTAGCGCCCTGAGCTTCCAGCCAATTTCGTTCAATACCTGTCACTTAACCTTTTTGGAAAATACGTCAGTTTTCACTGGTAAATACACTCAACTGACTCATTTGAAAAGAGTTTAAGAAAATTGATTTGGATGCACGTCGCACAAAAATATCTTTTATAATTTGATTAAAATGCACAGAGGCAAAATTAACCTTTTATACTTGGGAAAATTATTTGTATATAATCTTGTATACAGTTTTACTTATTTGTCGTCCGTTAGGGCCGGTTTGTAGGGCCGGACTAGATTAACTGACACGCCACAGGTATAATGCCGACAGGCTATCATCCTCTAAGTGGATTACCAGTTCCAGTATAATGCCCACAAGGATGATACCTCGGAGTGGATTACCAGTTTTTACATAATGCAGCTGTCAGGTGTATGCCTACACCCCGTGCTTAGGTCGTGGCCATTTCGTAAAATGATGCCAAGGATATCCGGGACATGGTCATTAACCCCCAAAGGCCATACACCAAATAATACATATTAAACGGGTTGTAAGTACATCAATCACAATACGATGTAAATATCTACACACCCGACCAAGCGGTACTTTTATAGTGCCGTATCCCAAGCCCGTATAGGGAAAATAAGTTAAGAGTATTTACCTGAGCTAGCTCCTGTCTTAAATAGCAAGAATTTAACAACTCAGCCGTATTCACTTAAGTAAGCGTAGGTACCATTTACCGGAAGGCTCTAGTCTGTAATGATTGTATAAATAACTTATTAGAATGCTAACGGGTCTTTAATTAAGCCTAAGCTTAGACCGGTTAGTCTTACAGGAAGATACGGTTCGTACGCATGATTAAGCGAAGACCGGTTTAGAATGTGGCTTTGACCCAACAAGCTTGTATGCTTGTTTAATATGGGTAACTCAAATACATTCTGGATTTCGAGATAAAACCGATAAGGTTTGACTCGTTTCGGCTAATTTATGTAAACTAGTTACATAGGCCGAACCGTACGCGTAAGAGGCGTAACGGGTAATTATAAGAGTCCTAACCAGGTTTCCTAAGTTAATTATGTCTCAAATATGTTGTGAAATCAGTAGGATGTCTTTCATTATGCCCGAAACGTATTTAAACACAAACTAGGCCCCGAAGGGGTAGTTTGGTCATTTAAAAGGTTGTAAAAGAGTTTAAGTATTTACCTGAGTTACAGGTCTGATATAATCAGCAAAAATACTTATTTTGATAAGTTATAACAGTAGGTTAAAATATATGTGAATTTACCAAGTATAACTAAACTATGCACCGTAGGGGCATTTTGGTAATTTCACATAAGCCGTAAAGCTCGAAACTGAAGTCTGAGTTAAACAACTTTTGCTTACTGTTAAAATATTATAATTTGCCTCAAATATCAGTAGGTATCACCCTTGGTATGTTTAAAATAGTTTTAGTACATACTATGCGTTAATAACGCTTAATTAGGCGATTAGAAGCCATTTCCGGGTTCGATACATAAAGCTGATATTTTTATACTTCCAGGAGGCTTAAAATAATTTATTTAACATATCTGATCAGTAGAAAAAGGTTTGGAGTCGTTTAGATATGTAAAACTCATTTTATGGCCCGTAAGGGCAAAACCGACAATTACCGGATTAAGCCTACGACTACTAGTTATGCTCAGCCTAAAATTAATTAAAAATCTTCAAAAATCCCAAAATAATATATTACATCAGTGGGTATTAAGTTTGATACTAAAAAGTAGGCTTAACTAGGCTATACGCTAATTTCACCGTTTTATTAACATAAAGCGTTCATTTTACGCTAACGAGCATAACTCTTAATCTACACCTCAAACTGATGTCAAACGTTGTATACAAGTATATATATCAGTAATTAAAGTTTCTTCTCTTTTACATTTCCAAAAATCACGTTTTAAGATAATAAGGGCATAATGGTCAACATATGAGCAATTAACGGAAACGCGTAAACGAATGGGTCAATCAATGAACCAACCACAGAGGGTTGTGCTAACATGTAGCCTGGTCCTAAAGAAGCTCTAAGACATTTTCAAATCATACTAAAGCGGGTCAGAACTGAAAGTCAAAGTGAAAGTCAAACTATGCGACTTTCGGTTCCGAACCGGGTCTAAACAGGAAATTGTCGGGTTGAACATGTTTAGACATGTTCTTACACTTATTACTAAGTTATAACAATGATCCAACAGGCAGTATATGATCTACAATGTTAATTATGCATAAATGGCATTTTAGACTTCCTGTTGACTTTTTAAATATAAGTTTGACCCGACTTTTGACCTGGTTAGAGTGGTGATCAGGGGAAACCCTTTTGAGGTTTTATTACCCACATAAATACCAACATATAACTACTTTTAATTCGAGATATGACTGAGCCATTATTGACTAATCTCGAATTCAAACCGTAATTACGACGGTTTGACTTTTAGCTAAAATACTAAGCTAAACTCAATTAAAGAAGGACTAGCAGACTTACAAGAGTCCTATGCACGAGATATGATCAGTTGGACCTGCTTGAGAGCTCTAGAATTGATCAGATAAGGCAGAGAATGGTGTGAAGAACAACATTGCACATAATGGCCTTTTATAGTGAAATTATCACCACAATATGTTGACACCAAGGTCTAGCACACACCACAACTGATAAACACTTGTTCCTAGTGCTTAGGGGGTGCCTAGGGGTCGTCCACAAGTGAGAAATACCGGCCAGATTGGTCAAAATCACGCATAACAGGCTGCTGCCTGTTTTTCTGCTTCTGGGCGTCCCAGGCGGCCCGCCTACGATTTTGTTAAAGGCCACACGGGCCGCGTGGACCTTGAATTCAGGTTTTACATTTTCTATTTGTTGCATATTCGACTCTTGGCCCTTTCGAAAGGTCAACTAGCATTATTTCTTGCAATTTGACCCCTTATTATTTATCTACAAGGGCTTTAGGACTTATACCCACTTTGTCAAGTCCCTGGACACTTCCGGTTAACCCGAAAAGTCTTAACTTTCAACGTTTACGCTTTAACCCCTCGCACATGAATTTGATCATAACTTTCTCATACGATAACGAAACTTTACGAAATTTATATCGTGCATTCTAGTGAGCATATTTAACAGTTACAAAGCTTCGGGTTTGTCAAAAGGTCACTCAGAGGTATATCTTTAAACATGTTGACACGTTTAACCCCTGTAGTTTGTAATCTCTCACTTTTAGCCTCGTATGATCCATGATTTATTCGTTTGATGTTGTAAACATCATGTAGGGTTATTATGAAGTATATTTATTCACTGTTGAATTTTAGAACCCGTAAAATCACATACTTTCCATGTTTGTCAACTTTAGTCCTTTCAGAACATTCTTTCACACGTTCAAACATATGACACGTATCAACACATTATAGGACGTGAATTTTCGAGGTGTTACAAATATCCCACATGCAAGATAAGGCCTAAGACTTATATAAGAAGGGAAAAACGGTAAAAAAGGGGGATCGGAGGTATCACATTCAGGACTCTCTCATTTACTCCTCTCACATTTATTCCGACCAATATTCTCACATATTAATCATACACACACATTTATTGGATTCACACCTTTGAGGAAATATTCCGGTGATCACACTCATCGGAATAGACTCCTCCATCTCTCCGGCAAGTTTACTTACTCTCACGCCGGAGCTTGGTCACGGATCCCCCTCCCGGGGCCCTCCGTGACGAGGCTAACGGTTTACTTTTTTGTAGCTACAAGAATCGGGATATCTTGACGTCAGCGAAGATCCATTGAACGTCAGCCGGGATTTGGGTATTCGACACTAATTTTAATGCTGAAGATTTTGTGTGAATCATTAATTAACCCCTGCACACAATTTCTTTCTTTTATCATTGTTATCCATCAAATAGTCCTAGACATTTTAAAATAGTGATAAGTTAATTAATTGTTTTTGGGAAGTAAACAGTACATTGTTGTTATTCTTATTTGAAAGTCATGTTTCTGATCTTATTGTTTTACTTTTATAACTTTAGATTTTTACAAGAACCCATAGCCACTTTTACAAATAATACGATTACTTCTGTGTAATTAATGTTATATACAAACATTTACATATATGTGAAGAATTAATTTACATATATGTAAATAAATATACTTACACATTATGTAAAAGACGACCACTTTGACAAATAAATTATTTGTAAAAAAATTACATACATGTAGACGATGATTATGAACTTTTACATATATATAAACACATTATTCGTTTGACAAATAAATAGTTAGTACGAGATTTACTTATACGTAAATAGATGTTTATGATTTAAAAAGATTGATTATTAGTTTGACCAGTTAATGTTAGTAATTTAATTATATACATGCATTTACATATACACAAGTAGAGGAGAGATAAATAATTAGTTAGACAGAGAGATAAATATTTTGCATATTACTATTATACCCCTTTTATTTACTTATATATTTTTAAAACAAAGAAATAATTAGTGGTCTAAAATGGTTCTGCAAGTTCTGACCAAAAGTAGGGTTCTGCAAAGAACTCAACCCTTTTATAATATATGTATTTTTTTGTTTGTATTATGTTAGTTCCATAAATGCGGTTATGACCGTAATTCCGTATACGCTAAAATTGTTTGAGATTATTGCAAGACTTCCTGCGAAGGTTGTTTTTGGGATAGATTTAGAAGTATTAAGTAACATGAGGCTGCCTCGGTCGACGATGCGAAAAATACACCAACTTTGACAAATGGGCCCCATGCATCAAGTGAACAAGTCGAAAAGAGGTCACCTTTGAGGTTAAAGAGGACGATCCAAAAGCCGAAAAAATTGAGTCAGTAAACCATGTTTGAATGTTATTACACTTTAGCCCAGTGTTGTCTACCGTTTACTTTTGCATTACAATGACACCATTTCATGTTTTATCACTCTATTACTTTATTTTATATTGTTTTGTGGTTGTACATTGTTCATGTTTGTTTTCCTTTTATAAATTAAAAATGGTGCTTTTGTTTATAATGTTGTTTAGACTTGTGTCCACTTAATGTGGGTGTTTGGGATTGCTTATTTTGAGCTCCTTTTAAGTTTTTGACTTCTTAAAAGTTAATAGGTCATTTTTGTAGTGTTTGGATAATGTGTTTTGAGAATGAGTTTTAGTGGTTTGAAAAGAAGAAAAGGAAAAGTTAGATGGTTGCAACCTTTTCAAAAAAGGATATGGAAAAGAAGAAAAGGAGAAACGTTCCCGAACACCCTCAATATACATTATCTTTGTTTGTTACGTTGTTAGCGTAAGCCGTCCAATGGACGGGTATTAAACTAGTTTTAAATTGTTAAAAGTAAATGGGATCAATATCTTCTCCTTGCAGGTAGAGATTCAAAAACTTTTGGATGAACACAAGGCCATATTGGACATAAAAACACACGAAT
Organism: Helianthus tuberosus; assembly: GCA_030545235.1. Lineage (NCBI taxonomy): Eukaryota > Viridiplantae > Streptophyta > Magnoliopsida > Asterales > Asteraceae > Helianthus > Helianthus tuberosus. The sequence goes on from CM060432.1 coordinate 145,634,324, forward strand.
TTGAGTTCGAAATGGAGCAAAAGAGAAAATCATTAGATGAGGGTTTCAAATTAAGGTTGCGGATGTGGAGAAAAAGGAAGTCGAAGTGAGTCATTTGGAGGGAAAATTTAAAAAAAGAGAAGAAGCACTAGAAAAGAAATCAGAGAAAATTAAGGAGAAAGAGAAGGATTTTGCCAAAAATTCGAAAACTTTGAAGGAGAACGAGAAGTCTCTTAGAGACAAAGAGAAGAACTTAGAGAAAGAAAGGAAAGAATTAAGCAGTGAAAGGGAAAGTTCGGTAAATCTCAAGACCGAACTTGAGAAATTGAGTACCGAAATTGAAGAACAAAGATTGAAGGTAATCGAATAACGGGAAAGACTTCAAGTAAAGGAAGAAGAACGGGCTGAATGTGTTCGTTTACAGTTGGAATTAAAGCAAGAGATGGAGAAAACTAGGCAAGAAAGGGAATCGTTGCTGATGGAACGGGAGAATCTGAAGCAAGAGAAGGAGAAATTTGAAAAAGAATGGGAAGAACTTGATGAGAAACGAGCCGAGATAAAGAAGGAATTGGAGTCTGTTGCTGTACAGAAAGAAAAAATGGAAAAATTTAATCGTTTAGAAGAAGAAAAAGTGAAAAATCTGAGGTTGGAAACCGAGAGCTACGTAGAGAGAGAGTTGGAATCTTTGAAGTTAGCTAAAGAATCATTTGCTGCTAACATGGAGCATGAGAAAACTGCGTTATCAGAAAAATATAGCAGCAAAGAATCCCAAATGCTTCATGATTTTGAAGTGAAGAAACAAGAACTCGAGGCCGAATTGCGAAACAGAGAAACAGAGATGGAAAACCGCATGCGTGACCAGGAGAAATCATTTGAAGAACAAAGAGAAAGAGAGTTAGCAAATGTGAAATACTTGAGCGGTGTTGCAAGCAGAGAAATGGAAGAAATGAAAATAGAAAAAATACAGTTAGAAAAGGAAAAACATGATGTTTTTGCTAATCAGAAGCATCTAGAAGGTCAACAGCTTGAAATGAAAAGATATATTGATGATCTTGTTGGGCTTAGCATGAAATTAAAAGACCAACGCGAACAATTCTTTAAAGAAAGAGCACGGTTTGTTGCGTTTGTTGAGAAACAAAAGGGATGTAAGGAATGTGGAGAGATAGTTTCTGAGTTTATTTTATCTGATCTCCAATCGTTAGCGGAAATTAAGAACGCTGATAATTTTGGCTTTACCAAAATTAGCAGATGGTTATTTGAAAGAAGCTATTCAGGTCACTTCTGAAAATATGAAACCGAATGTGGGGACTTCTATGGGTAATTCAGGATCACCTGGTTCCGGTAGTATTAAATGGTAATTGTCCACTGACTATACAAGAGTACAAGAAGATCTATAAATACAAAAGGCTAGGCACCTATTATGGAGTGAAATACTCCTCTATACTAAGAATACATATTGACTCAATAAATACAATTTTGGTGTGATAATGACAGGAGGATTTTAATCCTTGTGATTGACATTTCCTAATACCCCCGGTCAATGCAAGACGGAGGTGAACCAAGACGAAGCATTGTTCTAAATTTCTCAAACAACGGTTTTGGTAGACTTTTGGTGAAAATGTCGGCGACTTGTTTGTCCGTGGAGATGAACTTTGTGTGGAGCTTTCCGGAGATAACCAATTCACGGATGAAATGATAATCGATGTCAATGTGCTTGGCTCGTTTATGTGAGATTGGATTTTGACTTAAGAATAAAGCACTCTTGTTATCACACAATAATGTCGGACGTCCCGGTGGTAGAGCGTGAAGTTCCCGAAGAAGGTTGGTTATCCAAATAATCTCTGCTGCCGTATTTGCCATTGCTCGATATTCCGACTCACAACTTGATCGCGAAACCGTAGGTTGCTTCTTAGCACTCCAAGAGACTAAATTCCCACCTAAATAGATACAGTATCCGTAGGTGGATCTTCGTGTGTCGCTACATCTTGCCCAATCTGCATCTAAAAAACCTAATAAAGTAGTGTTAGGAGGTCAGTCAAATGTTAGACCATGTGCTAAAGTGCCTTTAACATAACGAAGAATCCTTTTTACTAGTCGGAAATGATCGGTGGTGGGTTTTTGAAGGTATTGGCTGGCTTGGTTTACGGCGTAGGAGAGGTCGGGATGGGTGATTGTGAGATATTGAAGAGCGCCTACGAGAGACCGATAAAGAGTGGGATCATGGAACGGTTGGCCTTGGGAGTTGAAGACGTCTTTGGATGTGAGAGGAGTGGTAACCGGTTTGGAGTCAAGCAAACCGGCTCTAGTGAGAATGTCATGGGCATATTTGGATTGATTTAAGAAGAGGCCGGTTTTTGTGTGATGGACTTCCAAACCGAAAAAAAAACTGAGCAAGCCAAGATCCTTAATTTTAAATTCCTTGTTTAGACAAGAGGTGAAGTTGGTAATGAAGAGTTCATTATTCCCGGTGATAATAATGTCGTCAACATAAACAAGGAGATAAATTAAGATGCCTTGACGATTGTATACGAACAAGGAGGGATCTGCTCGACTGTTTTGAAAGCTACGATGAAGTAAAAATGTGCTTAAGCGGTGAAACCAAGCACGTGGTGCTTGTTTTAAGCCGTAGAGAGCACGATTTAGTTTGCACACATGGGTTGGTTTTTTGGGATCTTCAAAACCCGGAGATTGTTCCATGAAGATTGTTTCGGTGAGATGCCCATTTAGAAACGCATTATTGACGGAGTTTCCATTTGTTAATTGTGGCGAGGCTAAGGACAACTCGGATGGTGGAAGATTTGACAACCGGGCTAAAAGTGTGTGAGAAATCAAGTCCCGGTATTTGGGTAAAGCCTTGAGCTACGAGTCTAGCTTTGTAGCGATCTAGAGATCCATCGGATTTATATTTGATTCTATAAATCCATTTAGATCCAATGATGTTGGTGCTAGAAGGGCGGGGAACAAGAGTCCAAGTTTTATTTTCATGTAGTGCTTTGAGTTCATCATGCATGGCTTGAATCCACTTGGGATTTTTGAGAGCTGTTTTGATGCCTTTTGGTACATGAGAGGAGAAGAGAGAGTGATGTAGTTGGTGGGTAGAGTCTTGTGAAAGATTGACATAATGTTTCGGTTTAAAAATTCCATCTTTTGACCGAGTGGTCATTGGGTAGGAGTTGATAGGTTGGTTTTCGGTCATAGGTTGGGAGTTGATGGTGGGTGCGGAAGTGAGGATTGGAGGTGGTGAGTTTATTAGGCTCGGAGATGGGCTTGGTGGATGTGTGGAAGGTGGGGGGGTGGGGTTGTTTGGCGCAGTGGAGGGATTTGGGCTTACGGGTTCTGGGCTGAAATGGGCGGAAGGAACTGGACTGGAAGGAGAAGGTGGGCTGTTGATGGGTGGCTTTTGTGGGTGGACCGAAATATCATCATAGAAATGAGTGTGAGTGTTTTGATGATTGGAAGAACTAGGTGGTTTAGATGAGGGAATTTGTGGAGTGATAGGAGTGGGTAGATGTTCTTCAAAGTTTGTAATGGGTAAGTCGGTAGTATTAGTGGGTGTCGAGTTTGTGTGAAAAGGCAAGACATCTTCATCAAATTTTGCATGTCTAGTCGTATAGACACGACCGGTTGTTGGTTCAAGGCATCGAAAACCTTTATACTTAGGACTATAACCGATGAATATGCACGGGGCACTCCTTGGTTGGAGTTTATTTTTTGTATAGTCTCTAAGATAAGGAAAAACACGACAACCAAAAATACGCATATTTGAGTAGGTTGGGGTTTGTTTGAATAAAATTTCAAAAGGTGATTTGTCATCAAGAACTTTTGTGGGAAGACGATTGATAATGTAAGTGGCGGAGGTGAAGGCATCAAACCATAGTTTAGGTGGAGCATTGGCATTGAACATCATAGCTAAGCCAGTTTCGGTGATATGACGGTGTTTTCGTTCCGCCCTCCCATTTTGTTCGGGTGTGTGAGGGTATGATAGTCTATGATGTATGCCATTTTGTTGAAAGCACGTTTGCACTTGATGATTTGTAAATTCGGTTCCACCATCACTTTGAAAAACCTTGACATTAGATGAAAATTGATTTTGAACAAATGTTAAAAAGGTTATGAGGATGTTTGGAAATTCGGATTTGGCTTTTAGTGGGTAGAACCATGTGAACCGAGAATGGTCATCAATAAAGATAACATAGTATCGATAACCATCAGTTGATGGAACTGGTGCGGGTCCCCAAAGGTCACAATGGATGAGGTCCAAGACATGTGGTGCACGTTTGGTGTTGTCAATAAATGGTAAGTGTTTCGCTTTTGATAATTCACAAGAGTCGCATAAACCCGGTTTGGGTAACAAAGACGTAACAAAAACATGACCAAGTTTATTTAATGTTGAAATTGTGTCAAAGGAAACATGTCCTAGACGACTATGCCATTTATTGAACGATGCACGAAGATGCGATGCAGAAAGTGCAGCAACAAGAGACTTGTGACCTTGGGTAAGCACATAAAGACCATTTTCGCACGTGCCTCTAGCTAGAACCTCCGCTGTTTTTCGGTGCTGGATTTGAAAAAAATTGTTAGAAAATAGAACATCGACCGGTGAATCATTTGTTAATCTACTGATTGAGAGTAGATTTTTAGTGAGATTAGGAACTACTAATACATTTTGTAAAGGTATAGCATTATTTAAATTAGTATTCCCGATGTGGGTAACGGGTAACGAGTTACCGTTCCCAAAGGTGACACGAATGTTACCGTTTTGAGCTTTAGAATAATTTAAACCATGATTCGAAGGTACCATGTGTGTTGTAGCACCTGAGTCAGCGGTCCAATCGGGAGTTTCGGAGGTTATGTTGCATTGAGCATGAAAGGCCTCGGCTAGATTTGCATCAAGTGAGACCGATTTTTAAGCATAAGAAGCGAGTTGAGGACATGTACTCGCATAATGGCCATTTTTGCGACATAGTTGGCAATGAGGAGGCCGTTTGGAATAGGAGATACCACGGCCACGGGATGAAGAGGAGCCACGGCTTCTCCCACGAGATGAGGGGTTACGGTGAGTGTTGGTTTTGTTCGAATGGGCATAAAAGGCTGCTTGGGGTGTTGGAGAACCATGGAGTTTGTGGACAAACATTTCTTGATTTTCTGTGTTGGCCAATAGATCACGAAATGAGGGAGCCGGGTGGATGGTTCTCTGAGAAGTGGAGAAGTTTTCGAATGCGACGCCTAGTCCACAAAGGAACCAGTGGCGTTTGTCCTCGTCACTTACGGGATGTCCTATAGCGACGAGTTGGTCGGCTAAGGCTTTAAATTTCCGGCCAAACTCAGAAACGGAAGAGGTTCCTTTTTGAAGATTTCGAAGAGAGTCTTTGAGATTGTGGATTCGTTCAATAGAACAATGACTATAGGCATCGGCGAGGGCTTTCCAAACGGCGTGAGCCGTGTTATGGCCGATGGTCTCGACCATGGCTTCTTCGGTTAGAGTGGAATTAATTAAGAGGAGAACTTTTTGATCGGTTGTTTTCCAGGTCATGTATTCGGGATTGACAGAAGATTTATCATCTTTGGTAATGGTTTCGGAAGGGGGAGGGGTGGTTCCGTCGACATGACCGATGAGTTCGAGATAGTTTAGGACCGGAGAGATTTGTTTCTCCCATGAGAGATAGTTAGTAGAGTTCAGTTTGATGTTGATAAGATGGCTAAGAGAATGCAATGGTATGGTAGATAGATCTGAGTTAGCAGCCATGGCAGAAAGAAATATAAAGGAGATAATGACAGAAAAAAAAATATAAAGGAGATAGGTTTGGGAAGAAGAAAAAATATTAGGCATCTCTAAATGATTGCCTCCAATCTCTCATGGTATCAGCCTTGATCCTATCCCCTTGATTGTATTCTGCCCCAATCCTTCTTCTTCCCTCATCATAATCTGCCCTAAACCTTCTTCTGCCATCGCCCACCCAGATCATGACTACCTCAGTCGATCTTTCCACAATTCCTCTGCATTCTCTTAGCCACCTCATCAACATCAAACTCGATTCCACAAATTATCTCCCATGGGAGAAACAAATCACCCCGGTTCTCTCGTACATTGGTCTTGTCGGCCATGTAGATGGTTCAAAATCATGCCCACCCGAAACCATCTCCTCCAACAATGAAACAACTCCCAATCCAGCCTTCGCAGCCTGGAAATCCGCTGATCAAAAGGTGCTCTTGCTTATAAACTCCACCCTCACTGAAGAAGCTATGTCCGTAACCATTGGCCATTCCACCGCCTTGTCCGTTTGGAACGCATTAGCCACTGCGTACAGCCACTGCTCAATTGAGCGTATACACAATTTAAAGGACAGCCTCAGAAATCTTCAAAAGGGAACAGGTTCTGTTGCAGAATATGGCAGAAAATTTAAAGCCCTTTCAGATCAGCTCGCCTCCATTGGTCATCCCATAAGTGATGAAGATAAGCGCCACTGGTTTCTTTGTGGTTTGGGCGCCTCTTTTGAAAGTTTTTCCACCTCCCAACGAACCATCCGCCCCGCTCCTGCCTTTCAAGACCTTATTGCCAATGCTGAAAACCAGGAACTTTTTGTTCAAAAACTCCATGGACCAACCACCACTGAAGCTGCCTTCTATTCCAACTCCTCAAAACCAAATCGATCTTCCTCTTCCCGAGGCAGAGGACGCTATCAATCCTCCAATGGATGTGGTAATAACTACAAAAAACGTCTTCCTCATTGTCAACTTTGTCGCAAAGGTCACTACGCTAGTGCTTGTCCTACTCTATCTTCTTATGCACAAAAAGCCACTCTAGATGCCAACCTCGCTCATGCATTCAATGCTCAATGCAGCCTTGCATCCGAAACTCCGGATTGGACAGCCGACTCAGGTGCGACAACCCATATGCTTACTAATAATCATGGTTTAAAAGATTCTAAACCTCAAACGGGTAACATGAATGTTATTTTTGGCAATGGCCAAACATTACCCGTCACTCACATTGGGAACACAACTCTAAATAACTCATTGTCTTTAAAAAATGTTATTGTTGTTCCTAATCTCACAAAGAATCTACTATCAATTAGTAGACTCACAAATGATTCTTCCGTAGATGTTTTATTCTCTAATGATCATTTTCATATTCAAGACCGAAAAACGGGGGAGGTTCTTGCTAGAGGCACTTGCGAGAATGGTTTCTATGTTCTCACCCAAAGTCACAAGTCTCTTGTTGCCGCGCTTTCGGCTTCTCATCTTCGTGCTTCGTTCAATAAATGGCATAGTCGCCTAGGACATGTTTCTTTTGATACTATAACGAATTTAAATAAACTTGGTCATCTCTTTGTAACATCTTTATTACCAAAACCAGGTTTATGTAATTCTTGTGAGTTATCTAAAGCTAAACACCTACCCTTTGTTGAAAATAACAAACGCGCACAACAAGTCTTAGACTTGATTCATTGTGATCTTTGGGGACCCGCACCAATTGCCTCTACCGATGGCTACTTATATTATGCAATATTTGTAGACGACTACTCTCGGTTCACATGGTTTTATCCTCTAAAGGCTAAATCCGATTTTTTCAACATTCTCACCATTTTTCTAAACTTTGTCCAAAACCAATTTTCCAAAAGTGTCAAAGTTTTTCAAAGCGATGGTGGAACCGAATTCATAAACAATCGAGTTCAAAATTGTTTTCAACAGCATGGCATACATCATCGCTTGTCGTGCCCTTACACACCGGAACAAAATGGTCGGGTCGAACGCAAGCATCGACATATCACCGAAACCGGTTTAGCAATGATGTTTAATGCTCATGCTTCCTCAACGTTGTGGTTTGATGCTTTCACTTCTGCCACTTACATCATAAACCGTCTCCCAACAAAACTTCTTGAAAACAAATCCCCTTTTGAACTACTTTTTAACCAAACTCCATCATACTCGAATCTTCGCATTTTTGGGTGTCTAGTCTACCCCTATCTTCGTGACTATACCAAAAACAAATTATTACCACGAAGTGCTCCTTGCATCTTTATTGGATATAGTCCGCGATACAAAGGTTTTCGTTGTCTAGATCCCACAACCGGTCGAATTTACACCACTCGACATGCCAAATTTGACGAAGATGTTTTCCCATTTCACACTCCTTCCAAACACTCCGACTCCTCAAACCTTCCTTTCACAAATTTTGAAGATTTTTTACCTTCCCCAACATCTCAAAAACAACCAACCACACCTACACCTTCACCCACCTCAAACAAAACATGTACCCAATGCCCCTATACCGAGCCTAACATCACTCAATCACCAACCACCAGCCCAGAACCGTCTTCTCCTAGCAGCCCACCAACCGACAGCAGCCCATTATCCGAGTCTGAGTTTCTCTCATCTCCTAGCCCAATACCAAATCCTCTTCCCTATTCGGCCCAACCTATTACCCCTCCATCCGAAAATCTCAATCCTAACTCAGCCCAATCCTCTCCAATTCAGCAGACTGCTTCAACCCAACAATCTACCACATCTTCCACCCAGCAATCCCATTCGGATCCTCTGGCCCAACAGTACACTTTTGCCCCAAACCAACCCATTAACACCAATACTCACCCCATGACCACTCGGTCAAAAAGTGGTATTTTTACCACCAAACATTGTGCTAACTTATCTCACTTCTACAATCATTCTCTTCATCATTCTCTTCTCTCCTCACACGTCTCCAAAGGAATTAAAACCGCGTTGAAGGATTCCAACTGGGTTCGTGCCATGAATGATGAACTTCAAGCCTTACATTCCAATCACACTTGGCATCTTGTTCCTCGTCCCACTTCAACCAACATCATTGGTTCAAAATGGATTTATCGGATCAAATACAAAACCGATGGCTCCATTGATCGCTACAAAGCTCGACTTGTAGCTCAAGGTTTCAACCAAGTTCCGGGTCTAGATTTTTCACACACATTTAGCCCCGTTGTTAAATCATCCACAATTCGAGTTGTCCTAAGCCTTGCCACCATCAACAAATGGAAGTTACGACAACTCGACGTCAACAATGCCTTTTTAAATGGCAATCTTATGGAGACCGTCTTTATGGAACAACCACCGGGTTTTCAAGATCAAACTCGTCCGAATCATGTGTGCAAACTAAATCGTGCCATTTATGGACTAAAACAAGCTCCACGAGCTTGGTTCAAACGATTAAGTTCCTTTCTCATCACACTTGGTTTCCAATGTCGTCGAGCCGATCCATCCTTGTTTATCTTCAAAAACAATGGCACTTTAATTTACATCCTTGTATATGTTGACGACATAATCATCACGGGTAACAATGAAACCTTCATTACCACATTCACTAGTCGTCTTCACAAGGAATTCAAAATTAAAGATCTCGGCAATCTAATCTTTTTTCTTGGTTTGGAAGTCACCCATACCAAAACCGGGTTGTTTCTCAATCAATCCAAGTATGCTTATGACATACTTTCGTGAGTCGGCCTGCTTGATTCCAAACCCGTTTCCACTCCTCTCACTCCAAAAGACCTTTTCCACTCTACCGGTGACCCATTTCATGATCCAACTCTTTATCGGTCTCTAGTCGGTGCCCTTCAATATTTAACCATCACTCGACCGGACCTATCCTATGTCGTAAATCAAGCTAGTCAATTCCTTCAAAATCCTACCACTACTCATTTTCAGCTTGTTAAACGCATTCTTCGATACGTCAAGGGGACTTTATCACACGGCTTAACCTTTGATAGACCGCCTAACACTGTTTTACTAGGTTTTTCTGATGCCGATTGGGCTCGTTGCATTGACACTCGAAGATCCACCTATGGTTATTGTATTTATTTGGGTGGAAACTTGGTATCTTGGAGCGCGAAAAAGCAACCAACGGTAGCACGCTCAAGTTGTGAGTTGGAATATAGGGCCATGGCTAACACCGCTTCGGAGCTTATTTGGATCACTCATCTTCTACGTGAACTGCATGCCTTACCACCAGGACCGCCAACTCTTTTATGTGACAACAAGAGTGCTCTTTTCCTAAGTCAAAATCCCATCTCCCACAAGAGAGCTAAGCATATCGATCTTGACTACCATTTCATTCGAGAGTTAGTAGCCGCTGGTCATCTCCACACAAAGTTTATTTCCACGGATCAATAAGTTGCCGACATCTTCACCAAAAGTTTACCCAAACCTTTATTTGAAAAGTTTCGAGCAATGCTTCATCTACAACCACCTCCATCTCGCATATTAAATGGTAATTGTCCACTGCCTATACAAGAGTACAAGAAGGTCTATAAATACAAAAGGCTAGGCACCTATTATGGAGTGAAATACTCCTCTATACTAAGAATACATATTGACTCAATAAATACAATTTTGGTATGATAATGACAGGAGGATTTTAATCCTTGTGATTGACTTTTCCTAATAGGTAGTAAAACATTAAACTGGTTGAAAAAATGTACATCTATATTCTCAGCAACGAAGAAGAAAGAAAATGAGGCTGGTGAAACAGAAGCACAAGAGAAGCTTGTAGACGTTGGAGAAATACCAGAATATATACTGAGCTCAGAGGATGAACCTGAACCTGATCCTGAACCAGAACCTGAAGTATCAGCTAAGATCGCACAAGATTCTTTTGATGTCCAACGACAGGTGAACCAATCAGCTGACGATGATCATAAAAACATCAACCAAACTCATGAGATCGAAGAAGTTTCTGAGCAGCCTGATGGGAATGAAGGTCAAAGTAAGTCAACCCAGAGGCAAAGACCCAGGGCTACTCGTTCTAGGACTACTACCGAGAATTCTAATGGTGTAGTAGAACGCTCTGTGAGCCAGGGGGTTTCAAGAGGCGGGAGCCGTAACCGTGCAAGTGAACATGAACCTGAGCACAGTGAACAACATGACGGTGTCACAAATGGGCCCCACAGGAACAGGAGGCAGAAAGTTGCTAGAGATGTTGAGGCTCCGGTAGTAAAACGATACAACCTGCGACGACCTAAGACGTAAGTATAACTATATCTAAGCATTTTTTTCTTCTTTTTATATTCATTAAAAAATTATTCATAACTTTATGTTTTTATGTCCATTTTCCTGTTAATCAGGGGAGGAGCTCCCACAGCTGGCGGTGGAACCTTATCTAATCCAAGTACAGAGAATGTTGTTGGTAGAAAAAGAAGAGCCCCCGGATCGAAGGTTCAGTCAGGAGCTTCAACTAGTATGGCTAGCGGAACGCATGCTGGAGACTCACAAGCCAGTGTATGTGAACATTTCTTGTTTTCTTTTCTGAAGAAACATTACATTATTGTTAAATATTTGGTTTTGATGGTAATATTTGGTTTTGATGGTAGCAGAAGGAGGCTGTGGTGTTGGTTCAGTTCTGTTTAATCATAATGGAAAACATTAAAACATACCTGTTACAGCAGACAGTGCGTTGGAGAATCCAGTAATGGAGTTCGACATTCTTGTCATCGTGATCTGGTTCCTCCTTAGGGTGCTGACTGATGATGGGGACTTAGAAAACCGAAAAGGGGTATCGGCTTAGGAGAGGAGGTCGATGATGATGTTATGACTAATGGGGTGTGTCTAATTGTGTAACTGAGTAACCCCTTAACCTCCACATAATTCTCCTTATATAAGCACCCAGAAGGAAACCTAATTAGTTAATAAGGGTAATATGGTCCATCAACAATTACCAACTAATTATTTAATAGGTTATAATATATTTTGACCTATATTATGTAAATGATTATAATGGCTATAGATTAAATATTAATACATAATATATTTAATCTTACATTCTCCCACTTAGCCGAGTAATCATTTACTATGAGTATTAGATAAGCCTGATCAGGAGTTAACACTCATTTTAGCCTTAAACAAGTACTATAGCAGAGAAATACAGCCGTTGAATCATTATGCGACTCAGGACCCCCATTAATCATACTATAGCCTTAATTTAAAACCTAATCGTTATGATCAAAATACGCATAAGCCCTTTGTTTGATTTGTAACTTTATTTGTCTATATGCCATTATACCGGTTGAACATATTCTAAGAGACATACAAAATCAAACTGATGAGGAAAATTAACTAATACTTAGTCATTCATAGTACGATATGCAATTGCGCACGGCCATTAATTAATACCCGTCTATGAGCTCTCTTAATAAGACTTATGGGTAATAGCCCTTCAGTTATAGGATCCTTAAGCATATCATGAATGTATTCGATACAAAACTTAGTTTCCTCAATTCGTTCATAAACGAATAATTAATTGCGTATCGAAATTTAATGCAGTACCTCTTGAACTGTTATTGTTCAAGGAGTCATGGTAGCTGACTTTATCACACTAAGTCTTCAAAAACATTAATTATATGGAGTTAATAAACTTATGAGTCCACTGATAAATTTCCAACAACATTTAGTGACTATATTATGTCGTTACAACTTAGGTTGTTGATATCAGTCCATTATGACTCCTCCATGAGATAGGTTTTGTCTGCTGACATAAAGATATACCCGAAATTACATTTTGTCATCTTTGAATATCTCAAAGTTAGAGTAATAAACTGGTTTTAATTCTCACTTCTTCTTCAAATTATAGCTTCTCGTTTCTTTTAAAGATATTGTAATACTCCATTAGATGCTTCACATTAATCTAGACACATCTAGTGTGTTGCAATGTGAGTAATATCTAAACGAGTATAGACTTAAAGTTACATAAGGCTTCCAACTAATGAAGCGTAAAAAAATAATCTCATTTACCATATTATCCTCTGAAGGAGAGCAATATTGATTGTTACATATGTAAGGACCCATTTAATGTTAAACTTATGGAACGGAACTAATGTCCCATTGGGTCTATCTCGGTATGTTATGATATCAATCACGTAAGAGATATCTCTGAGATCTATTATATCAAAGTTTGTGTTAACAATGCTTTGACTTATGTAACATATACTTGTCAAAAGAATGTCATCTATATAGACAAGTTTATTTTAGCTGCTCCCACTCATCTTGAGGTAGGTACATTAATCCACTTGATTGTTGATGAAAATTATTACGTTAAGATTTCATCACATTATAATGTTTGCATTAACCCATACATGGATTGTATTGACTTATAAACAAAGTGTTCCTTAACCTTCAGTTTTGAACTTTCAGGTTGTTATCTAATGAACATGTAAATATGTTAGCCATTTATTAGGGAAAATTGTTTTTAATGTTCATCTAATGTAGCCTTAAACTATTATAAGCTACTAGAACAGTGATGATCCTCAAAGAAAACTTTGATAATTTATCTCTTCCTAAGTATAACCTTTGACAATCAATCATGTTTCTTTGTGTCTTAACTCTTATATTAGGATTTGATTTAGTTATGAACACTCTTAGGTAATTCAATCAAATCCCAACGTTATACGAACACATAAAATCAGTTTTACTAGAAAACTGTTTTATTCCATTTAGAAGATTGATTGACACTAATGGCTTAATTTGAAGAGATAGGATCGGTAAACTTTTCCAAAGTCCATTTCAACTTCATTAGGGAGGTTATGTAATCATCAAAGTTAGTAGGCTTTTAAACCTAGATGACCTCCTGAGTTGATTATTGGGTTTATTAGAAGTTTCAGTTTTATGGATTAGCTCTTGGTTAGGTTGCTATCATTTTCATTCTAAGTTTGTAAGAGTTGGTGCAGTATGGTGTACAAGAGGTGTAATCGGAGTTAAATTCGGAGTGAAATTTAATGACACTCTTCCCCCCACCTCTTGTATTCCTTGTAAGTCATGATAAGGACCTTGACTGCTCCCACTGACCTTAGAAAACTTTAGGAACTCAGCATGCTTAGGGTCAATATGTAACGACCAACAAATTCTAATAGAGAAATAAGTTAAAGACGTTAGTCGTGATTTCTCTTATTGAGGATTATGCTAGTTTTAGGTAAGAAATCTAAGTGTGCCCACAATTAGGCAACAATGAAACTTTTGTAAGAGTAGCATTAGATTTAAGGAGATAAGTTTTGATAGAACAATGTCGAAATGGAGCAGTGTCTTGTACAAGAGGTGTAAATTTAGGTAATGTAAAACTTTCACTCCCCACCTCTTGCAACTATTGCAAGTTATTATTAAGACACTTAATGCTCCCACTGATCTTTAATATCTCTAGAATGCTACAAGAGAAGTTTCAATGAGCTACGTGACGTGGGAACCTATCACATATACGTTAGACTTTATTTGATTTCTTTAATGTCCAGATATCATAAGAAACTTTAGGGACATATTTAATAGAAATCTTATTAAGTACATACATGAATAGATTTCTTCTAAGAACGTGAGCCATATGCGACAAAATTTAGATACAAGTTGATAGTCTTTTAAATGATAAATGAATTATGTCTGAATATTCCATTTTGAATAAGTTCCACGAATGTCAATGAATGACTTATGATGGACCCATACTTATTCCTTAAGCCAAGTAATATTTAGGGCTATAACGTCATGATTTAAAATCAATTAGAATGAGATTAGATAAAAAATCATCCTCGTTAACCATGTCATGATTTCTCATGAATTTCGGTTATAATGGATGAAATTTATAAGTCTCATTTTTCCTTTTGTCAAATTCTCATTTGCATGATGACAAAAGTTGTGAAAGAATGTAAGGTATCATCTAGTTTTATCATAGTAATGTTTCAATCCAGATATTTAGAACAAATAAGATGAGAGTTTAAGATAAGTGTGACTTTATGTTGACTATGCAAACCTCACAACCTTCATGACATAGCCTAAGTAATGATACTGTATTCTGATTAATCTTCAGAATATGTAAGGTATCGAAAAGCTTTGTTAAAAGATTGCTTATTATGGTTCTTATAGCCTTAACAATTAATTTTGTCACTAACTCTCATGTTTAGTTATTTGTCGAGTTCTGGTAAGGAAACGTATGGAACTAGAGTCAACTAATCATGTGTTAATTGGAATATTAAAAAATTATCAGACTTAAATATCATTAGTAAGTGACTATCTAATTAATTTATCCATCTGTTCTTTAGAATAATGGATAGTCTCGTTGCTTATGCATAGTCTAATGACATAATTATGCAGTGAGATTTTCCCTTGAAGAACCTTAAAGTTGGAATTAGCACTTGTAATTTGTCTATGGACCTTAGAACAATCCTCTTTTAAACTATTAGTGGTTGTAAGGTGAATAACATCTTATTTTCCAGTTTCAAACATTTATTTCTATGTACATATATTGCTTATCAACACACTCATTATACTTTGGTACTTTTGAGTGTTATAGTTGATTTATAAGGCATCAAATTGTACAAGTGAAAATCTTAGTATGTAATGTACTGGAAAAAATATACTTATTTCCATGCGTAAGCCCTTAACTTTATGGGTCATAGTATTGTACATTATTATGTATTCACATATACGACTTAGCTTTATAGTTTATAATTTTAAATAAAGGTATGCATCTTAGGAGTTCTAGTGATTATTCCACAATTATAGATTAGTCTTAGGAAAGACTTAATCTGGAATAACTTTAGTGATAGCAATTATTCTTGATTATCATAAGAGACATCATGTTCGATTTATCCTAATCATCATGCTCTACTTTTCTTCTGTAGTGCTTTATCAGAATAGATCAATAGGATTATCGTGTCTTAAGAGATAATCAAGGATTTAATTTAAGAGCTAATTCTTATAGAAACTTTAAGCAAAACATATTATATTTAGGAATTAGAGTGGATGAGATACAGACTTATAGAAGAAAATTATAGTGAGTAAAATTATGGGTACTAAGAATAAGACAGACGAAATGATCATAAAAATTAATTAAGGATCATTAATATAAGGATCATTATGTGAAGAGGTTGTGATATGTCTATTACTAACATCAAAATAATAGACTTATTTAAAGTTCTACTTAAACGAAAACAAAACAGCTTTGGCCAGAAGTGTAATCATTTAAGCATATGTGCAAAGTGGTTGTAACAAATCAGCTTTGGCCAGAAATTGAGACAATCACTTTAGTTATGCACTTGTTGAGTATGCCATCTATGAATGAATTAAATCAGCTTTGGCCAGAAATTAAGACATTCATGCTTATGATGCACACACAACATAGCTTTCGTAATACTTGAACGATAAGTAGATGTATCAAGTCAGCTTTGGCCAGAAATGATATATCAAAAATTCATTCAAGTTAAGCCATTTTGGTTTTGTAAAACATTATCTGATCCTTATTAATTAACTAACTAATTACAAAACCAATTATTTAATAGCAAACTACCCGTTAGCGCGGATCGAACTACTATATCTTATGAGATCTCAACTCATGATGAGGTCTCGAGTCGCAACATTATGACTAAAAAAAAATTAGTTCACATTAAAAAGCTTAAAATAATGAGGTTTCGAGTCAGGTCTCGACTGAGTTATGAGATCTCGAGTCAGTTATGAGGTCTCGAGTCGCAACCTTATTGTCTCGAGTCGGAACCATGGTCTCGACTACTATATCTTATGAGATCTCGACTCATGATGAGGTCTCGAGTCGCAACCACGGTCTCGAGTCATGACCTTATGGTCTCGAGTTATGACCTTATGGTCTCGAGTCGATACCTTTGTCTTGAGTTGTAAACTTTTGAGCCCTTATGATTTCGAGTCGAGACCTTATGGTCTCGAGTCGAGATCTGTTGGTCTCGAGTTGTGAAGGTTTAAGGACCTGATAATTTCGAGTCGAGACCTTATGGTCTCGAGTCGAGACTGATGGTCTCGAGTCGTAATCTGATAGTCTCGAAACTTCCTGTTAACAGCTGTGAATGTGAAAACATAACTGAAAATTCGAAATCTAAGGGATTTAGAGGTATGGTTTCCTGTTTTAGTGATGATCTAAATTTATCAAATATTTCAAAATTATAATTTGTTTATCTTTTAACAGTTTTCGAAAAATCTTTAGAGGACAAAATCAGATCAAAACAGGAAAAACACTTAATAATCCGAATCATATTCCAAAACATAATAGAATTTTCGAATTTTCCTAAGAACATGATGAACCCTTAAAACATAAAACATAAATTCTGGAACCCGAAACCTGAATTTTTTTAAGGTTTTTAAAACAGATTTCGGTTAAAACATAATCCAGTTAATTTCGAATGAATATATAATTAATTTTTTTTCGAAAACAGGGATTTCGAGTGGATCTTTATGACTCGAAACGGCTGTGATATTCATAAGGTTTTCAAAATTCCGTTTTCCAGATTTCTATCCCAGAATTAATGGATACGAAAACAGAACTGACTAATCAACATATGCTCTAATACCACATGTTGGTTCAGTTCTGTTTAATCATAATGGAAAACATTAAAACATAAATGTTACAGCAGACAGTGCGTTGGAGAATCCAGTAATGGAGTTCGACATGCTTGTCATCATGATCTGGTTCCTCCTTAGGGTGCTGACTGATGATGGGGACTTAGAAAACCGAAAAGGGGTATCGGCTTAGGAGAGGAGGTCGATGATGATGTTATGACTAATGGGGTGTGTCTAATTGTGTAACTGAGTAACCCCTTAACCTCCACATAATTCTCCTTATATAAGCACCCAGAAGGAAACCTAATTAGTTAATAAGGGTAATATGGTCCATCAACAATTACCAACTAATTATTTAATAGGTTATAATATATTTTGACCTATATTATGTAAATGATTATAATGGCTATAGATTAAATATTAATACATAATATATTTAATCTTACATGTGGATGTCCAGAATGAGGTAGCAAACAAGTTTCCAGAAGATATGGCTATGAGTGAAGAAGTCAACAGGACACCTCAGCAGGTTAGAGAGAGCCACAATGATGAACATGAGGTTGGAACTCCTGGCGCGCAGAACCAGGAAGAAGAAGAAGATGATGACAATGATTCCGAAGATGAAGAGATTGAACATCCTGGTGAAGTTTCTATCGGAAGAAAGCTATGGACTTTTATCTCGACATGATGACGAGAGTGAAAGAAAGCCTTTTATATCCATATGCATAGGGTCCCAACATTTTTTTCCTTTTTGGTGTCAAGAGTTGTTTGTTGTGTTTTCTAGAGTCAGTTGTGTATTAGTTGTTCTGATGTAGTCATGGTACCTAGTAGCTAGGCTTTAGAAGTTATGGCATTGGTATGGTATGGTATGTATGGTGGTGGTATATCATCATCATCCTTAGATTGTTTTTGCAGTGAGAAGAGATGCTGCTACATGTAAAACCTTCACACTTGTTTTTCATTTTCTTGTGTGGTGTTTGTTACCTTTTCTCTTACCAGAGCTTATCTCGGATTGTTTATCATCTAGCGTCAACTCTCATGTTCCCAATAAAATATTCTTTTACTTGATAATTGTTTAAAAAAACAGGAAGTCAGCAATGAAAGCTATTTTTTTTTTTTGAACGGTCAACAAAAACACCTTTTATTCATTTACCAGGTCAACAATTAGTTAACCCGCACCGATTACATACCCAATTATACATGACACCCTACATACATTTCTTTGCTACATCAAACCTACACCAATCTTCCCACGAGATTTCCTTCAAATCTGACCGACTACCAATCCAAAGAAAACTCAATTGCTTTATTTCAGTTGTCATACGGACCCAATTAGCCGGCTGGTTATTAAAAACCATATCATTCCGACTTCGCCAGATTACCCAAAGTGCCACTTGTATAACTGCATAAATAAGCTTTCTCCATTTTGTATTCCCTTGAACTAGTTTGTGCCATTCCAACAGACCTTTCACGCCAAAAGCATAAATGCTTGAAATCTTGCACCAATGTGAGATAAAGTCCCAAACATACTGTGCAGCCTCACAACATACGAACAGGTGATCCGCGTCTTCGTCATACAGCCCGCATATTTTACACCCGGTCTGCCCATTAATTACATTTCTTTGTGCTAACGCGACTAAAGTAGGCAGCCGATCCAAGGAGATTCTCCATGACAGAAAATTCACCTTTGATGGGTTCCAATTATTCCAAACAAAATCATTGCCCAGGTTCGTAAATCTCGCATGTTGTAGAAAGTTCTTCATACTTTTAACCGAGAACTTACCTGATCCGTCAAGTTCCCAGCTCCATCAATCCTTACCAACTCCTCTTGCAGCCGAAAACAGTTCAGCGGTCAATGATTGTGCCGCTCCCACTTCTTCCGATGATGATGGCAACCTTGACCAACAAAAATTTATACCCACTACACCGTTAACAGCCTTTAAGCGATCTGCAACAGTAGCATTTTTTACTCTTTCTAATTCAAATAAAGCCGGGAACCGTTGCTGCAAAGAGCCGCCTTCTAACCACCTATCCTTCCAAAATGAAATCTCAGTTCCTATCCCCGGTACCGCCCGGAAGCAATCGTACAGACTTAAACCATATTTTTCCATATCGCTTGAAATTTTAAAAACTTGTTTCCATGGTCCGGCAATCGATAGCTTCCTCGGAATCGGGTTCCATGTTCTTTCACTGTGATGTATGCTCCATATAACTTTCCGCCACAAACTTTCGGGGTCCGTCTTAAACCTCCACCACCATTTGGCTAGCATAGCGAGATTCGCATCCTTTAAGGACCCAATCCCAACCCCGCCTAACTCTTTTGGTGTCATGACACTATCCCATGCTACCAAGTTCATTTTACCTCTCTCCGGTGTAATGCCCCAAAGGAATTCACGCCGTAGTCTTTCGAGATAATCAATCACTTGAGATGGTGCTCTAAATAATGAAAAATAATACGTCGAAAGAGCATTAAGTACCGATTTTATTAGGGTTAGCCTGCCTCCAAACGATAATACTTTTGCCTTCCAGATAGCCAATCTCTTTCTGAATACGTCCACCACCGGTTGCCAATTTTTTACCAAATTCATGTTTGCTCCCACTTGAAGGCCCAAATGTTTGAACGGTAAGCTTCCTTCTCTACACCCCAATGTATTTGCCATGTTTTGTACAACCTGTACACCTACATTCACACCAAACACACTGCTCTTTACAAGGCTAACCCGAAGGCCCGACGCTAGAAAAAAACATCGGAGTATTCTCCTAAGATTTCGAATACTATGTTCCGACCACCTCCCAACGAAGATAACATCATCCGCGTATAGGAAATGAGAAAGAACCGATCCTTGGTTGCCAAACCGCACCCCTTCATAGAGACCAAGAGCGCACGCCTTCTTCATAACCCCAGTCAATGCTTCCATGACAATGATAAACAGAAACGGCGACAAAGGATCTCCTTGTCTCAATCCTCTGTAGCACGCGAACTCCTGCGTTGGAGACCCGTTTACCAATACCGATGCTTTAGCATTTATAACCGTGGCCATCACCCATTTTATGAAGATTGGTGGGAACTTCATTTGTTCCAAAATACTCTCTACTTCCTAATATCTTTTACATCACAACTCCTAATAATGAGTTTTATACCCCGCTAGGGGCTGCCGCCCCTTGGACCCTGCTCCTAGGGGCGCTGCCCCCGGACCCCCGCTAAGATTACTTTGTAAAACGCAATGACTCAATTCAAAAACCCAGATTGTAAAAATACAATTCAAAATTTTCTTACATAGATCGAAGCCGATTTCTTCACCGATTGATGAAATTTGAATATTAGAAACACTTATCAGCTATCGAATCGAACGAATCGAGTGATTCGCTTCAAAATCACAGGAAAATGAGATATTGTATGAAATTAAACTGGGTTTCTTCAAAAAAGTTGAAGAACACGTTGATTGGGTGTTTGAATCATTGATTGGTGACGAACATCGTACTATGATGTAGTGATTATTGTGATAGAAAGTGAATAAAAGGTTGAAGATGATAGTTTTAAAAATGGTGGGTTTTGAAGTTACAGAGAGAAGAAGAAGGAGAAGATTGAGTAAAATTGACTAAAATACATTTCCTCTTTATTTCAAATTTTGTCACATGTCATAATCCTATTACGTTATATCCTTCCTAGCCAAAATAAACTTCCTATTTGATCCTCAACCTTTTTATACTTTCACATATTTTATCTATACTTTTTATGGCAAAAGATCAAATACAAATAAACTTAACATACTAAACATACAAATTGAAGGAAAAGTAAAAAAGACAAGGTGACATTTTTGTAATTACCACCAACTATCAAAGTTACTATACAAATGTGAACTCAACCAAAAATACCTAAAAAACACAAAAAAAAATTAATATTTTTTATAAAAAAATCGCTACATTTTGTTACAATTTTTTTTTTTTTTTGCTACTAAAAGTAGCGATTTTTTTATAAAAAAAATATTTAAAAAAATTTATTTTGTGTGTTTTTTTTTTAGATTTTTTTAGGTTTTTTGGGGGTTTAGTTTTTAGCATTTTAGCTTGGGTGGGTGGGGGGGGGGGGGGGGCTAGGTTTTTTTTAGGTTTTTTTTTTTTTTTTTTTGGGAGGGGGGTTAGGTTTTTTAGATACATTTGTAGAGTAACTTTGATAGTTATAGATAATTACAAAAATGTCACCTTGTCTTTTTGACTTTTCCTTCAATTTGTATGTTTAGTATGTTAAGATTATTTGTACAAGAACTTTTCCCCTACTTTTTATACTATTAAACTTTTATTTATATCATTACCCTAACAATTAAACTAGGAAACCCTCTTTCACCTTGTTTATGCACCATTTCTCTTTCTTTTCTCATTATTTACATCGACGAATATGATCTACCTCCGTTCCACAATAAGGGATTCAAGTTCTAGTGCTACTCTTTGGCCATCCACCTTTATCCTTCGTCGCGTTCACCAAATTTATTTGTGTTCACTTGTGTTCGTGAACACACTCATTTCCTTAATGAACGAACACGAACGTAAAATCTCGTTCGGTAAGTGTTCATGAACCGTTCGTGAACACATTTATTTCCTTAACGAACACGAACAAGACCTCGTTCGTGTTTGTTCGGTTCGTTTACAGCCCTAAATATGATGAAAGAACATGTGGTTCAGTTCAACCCTCTACCTAGAATAGGTAATTAAGTCCACTATGTGGTGTTTAATTACTGTTAAAACATATCCATCTGTTTAAAACAATCAAGTTAAAACCAAATCAAGTCTGGCCGATTTGAGATCCAGGAACCCACTATGTAAACCAAACAGGCCGTTTACCTTTAGTTATTTATATACTTTTCATTTTAAAATATGTAATACGCATGAGATTTTGAAAATTTTTTATACAAACTAAAGATTTTGAGAAAATCGCTTTAAACTGCCAAAACCGAACTGCAAACAGCCAAACCGGCTGGCCCCGGCTGCTTTAGTTGGTTTCCCCAAAACCATATATAGCAGTTAGGCATATAATTTTTTTGTCAAAACTAGCTGAACCGAACAATAATCACTCTTACTGTTCAGTGAAGATTACGAGACAACAGGAAATGAGTCGTCAAACATCAAAACTAGTCTTTTAACATAAAATTGAAAATTTCATCTTTATGAGACAACAGGAAATGAGTCATCAAACATCAAAACTAGTCTTTAAAATAAAACTAAAAAATTTCACCTTGGGCAAAATCATTTCCAGACCACCAGATGGTCCAACTACTCATTTTCCTACACAAAGCAAGTTAACCTGTTTGTGATCTTCAACTACTCTAGACCCTATATATAGATGTTCCCATTTTCACATACAGCAAAAATCACACATCACCTATCACTCTACAAAATAACAAGATCTATCCAAGTTAGTCGCAAAACTCTATATTTCCTTTACATTAACCTATCCAACAGGAACCACAGCAGCCACTTCCTGCTGATCATTCATTGTAACTTGCTGATCTGCGGACCGCGCTGCAAGCATCTCCTTATGCTTCTTTATATCCCTGAAAAAAATTAAAAAATTAAATAAAAAACCATAATATAGACACTATTCTTAATCTGAAACTACATTTTTGGCACAGCTTACATGCAGCGAGGTATTTTGCAATCAGAATCTGTACATATTTGTGAGTGCTTCTTTAGTATGATCCATACTCGTTGACAATATTTGCAACCACCGCGAACTTTGACGCTGCATCTAGCAGCATGGTAAAAAAGTCTTCTCATAGTATTACATTCTTTATAAGCACACGGTATCCGATCACATCCAGAGGCGTGCATTAACGTATCCAACACCCACCTTATCTGCGTTAAATATAGAAAAACATTATTAGGACAAGTAGTAGGAAACAAGGAAATATTCTTTTTCTTAATTCTGTCAAAACTGGATTCCTACCGGCCAATCTTTTTGCATCTGAAGAAGTTGACTTTTGGACGCATATTCGAAATCCATTGAAGGTGGATTTAAACTGTGGGGATGATACGCACCGTGTCTCATTTTGTAGCATGATTCACAAATATAATACTTAGTACAGGTGTCGCAATGCCAGCATTGCTCAACCATGACATCAGAATGGCAAGCAGTGCATGTCGGTTTAATTACCGGCTTGTAGATTAGATGGTATAAAATCATCATAGATGAATATTTGGCACGTGAAAGTGTATCGAACTGAAAATGAGATTTCTGGCATTTGTTTAAAAATGCATCACGGGTCTCGAAGAAACTGTTCACAAACACGTCATCTGTATCCTTGGTATCAAGAGTCACATCGTTCACAACAACCTCAGAGAGTTGTTTTTTTTCACTAGAATGACATGCGTGCAGTTTACTCTCGGAAATTTTCTTATCGGCATTAAAACATCTGCAATGAAGACAGACACGATGCTTTCAGAATGCCAAACAAATAAACTTATCTAGAAAAAAATATTAAAAAATCAAAGTGTGTATTTACCTAGAACACAGTTGAAACTTTTTGCAATGGCTGCAAAACCATCGGCTTCCCGATAAGATAACTTCACGGCAATGCGTGCAAATATATTGTAAATGGACAATCATAAAGTTTTCCTTCACAGGAAGAATGGTTTGGCCCAGCTGCAGAGCAAAAAAAAGATTTAAGAAGAAAGAATTTTATTGCTATGAAAAAAAGAGCTTAAAAAATCTACCTTTTGCATTACTAAGACGTCCTTCACGGCAATATCATTTTTGTCCTGTCCCATGGCTTTCAAGATTCTCTTATTGGGTAACTTGCTCTGCAATCCACCAGCGCTTTCTTCTACTTCAAGTTTCCTAACTATATTTTCAGCAGCCCCGGACCAATAATCACCGTCAAAATAGGGCAAACGGGCTGCAGTAATCTTCATATTCCCCTCCCCATTAGGAACAAAAAACTGATTGTATAAATTAGTGTGGTCAACAACAATATTATCTTCTGTTGCTTTCTTTAACATCGATTTATACCTGCACAAAGAACATAATAAATTAGAGCACTTTACAGGAATTACAACTCACTATTATAAAATTTTGATTTAAAAAAAAGAGTAAAATGCCATTTTCGTCCCTGAGGATTGGCCAGTTTTGTGACTTTCGTCCAAAGGTTTGGTTTTTCGCATCTGGATTCAAAAGGTTTGAAATCTTGCCATTTTCATCCAGCTCGTCAACTCCATCCATTTTTCACTGTTAAGTCAGGGGTATATTCGTCTTTTGTGTTAACTTAAAGAGAAATTCGGTCTTGTACATTATGCTAAATGCCTGTACATAAAGTGAAAAAGACCGAATTGCCCTTTATGTTCACAAAAAAACGAAAATACCCCTGACTTAATGCAGAAAAGTGGATGGAGTTAACGAGCCGAATGAAAATGGCAAGATTTTAAACCTTTTGGATCCAGATGCGAAAAAACAAACCTTTGGATGAAAGTCGCAAAAATGGCCAAACCTCAGGGATGAAAATGGCATTTTACGCTAAATAAAATATAAAATTTGAAATACCACTGGCGTAGCTTATCCTGCTTCGGTGTTCTCTGAGTCTCCGGATGGCAGTAAAAAATGTAATCTTCGCCTTTTATAAGCGGACATGCCCAAATGTAACAGGTGGCAAATCCGCGTTTCTTGCAGTACTCGAGGTATCCAGTCTGATTTTCATAATTGCAAGTTATTAGCATTAGGTACTAAAAAGATACAAAAACTACTTATAAAAAAAGACACAAAAAGTGAAGTACCAATATTTCATGATAAACAAAGGTCCGAAGAGATTCACCCGTCACGCATTTTCTCTCTGGTCTAAAGTACTTTACAGAATCAAGATACGAGATATACACACAACGTTGATTTGGGCCCCCACATTCTGATCCAAACTCCTGAACACACATTCCGAATAGGCACACGTCTACCCCTTCTATTTTCTGGAATAAAAAAATTAACTGATGGAAAAAAATATGTCAGGTTAATAGTCAGTTAAAAAGCCACATATAATTAGCACAGTATAGAACCTTACGGCCTTACCTTTGATCTGTACGTAAATCCCGATGGATAATCTTCACCGTGAAGTATGTTTATAAAATTCTGCCGAACTTCCAACTGTTTCTCAACAGATACAACTACTCGCACAACAAGACCTTCAGGTCCAGGTACCTCGTTTGGTTCGATTCCGGAAACCCTTGCCATTTCTTGTCTTTCTTGATCAAGACGTTTAAACAGGCGTTGCTCAATGTGATCACTTAGATTAGTTCTTGGTAAATCTTTTGCTCCAGAAGCGGTGGTTTGCGGTAACGGAACACGGGTCCCACTTTCTATTTCTTCTAAATAACATTTAGGGCAAATATATTCAGCTTTCCCTTCAACATCTTTTTCATCGTTGTAAAGACCACATATTCTATGCTGCCAGCATTGACACTTGTCACAAAGAACCCACTGCAAAAAAGAAAACGAGTCTGTTAAACCCAGGGACTAAACTTGTGTAAACAAAAACCAAAGGAGGTTTGGATAAAATTATAAAATTAACTTACGGAGTCCTCTTTTTCCTCATCATTCCTTGCCTTTTGTAGAGTTGATTTGAACATAGAATGCCCATACCCACGCAGTACAATATTATTCCCGTGAGATCCTCTGTAACATGACATGCAAAAAGAATGACGTGTACCGACAACATTGGTTGATCGATAATATCCAACGTTTCGTTTGATACGCGTGTCACATGATGAGCAATATATAGGTGCAGGGACACACACGAGCTTATCCATTGAACATAATTGACATGTGTTGGATCCGATCGAAGGTGCTCTGTTTTCTGATACAACCTGCGTTAACGCCTTTTACATTAGAATCCATTAGTTAATCAAACAAAAAAAATTAAAATTCATGATGTACACTGTACAAACCTTTTGAGATGTAAAACTCAACAAATGCTCTTTAATTTGCTCTGCAGTGAAAAAATCAGCCAAAGATACACTTTGTATTTTGATCTTCTCTGGCTCCAATGATGAGTCTTTATCAGTCAAAGATGCGATTTTTATGCTTGTATTGTCTTGTTCTAGGACTGAATCACAATCAACCGTAGACATATTTGGTGTAATGGATTTATTTGAGTTTAAATCCCCCACATCAGCACCAGAACTCAAATAATTACTTGCTTCTATTATGGCCTGCCCACATTTCTCTTTTTCATCGACGCTCATTTCTTCTGAAGAAAGATGATCAGAACACAACTGGGGGGGTTTCGTCATTTCATTATCGGTCAAAGACGCGATTTTTATTTCGGTATGATCTGGTCCTAAGGCTGAATCGCAATCAACCATCGACATATTTGGTGTCATAGATTTATTTGAATGCAAATCCGCCACATCAGCACCAGAACTCAAATCATTACTTGCTTCTATTATGGCCTGCCCAGATTTCTCTTTTTCATCGATGCTCATTTCTTCTGAAGAAAGATGATCAGAACACAACTGGGGGGGTTTCGTCATTTCATTATTGGTCAAAGATGCGATTTTTATTCCGGTATGATCTGGTCCTAAGGCTGAATCGCAATCAACCATCGACACATTTGGTGTCATAGATTTATTTGAATGTAAATCCGCCACATCAGCACCAGAACTCAAATCATTACTTGCTTCTGTTATGGCCAGCCCAGATTTCTCTTTTTCATCAGTGGTCATTTCTTTTGAAGAAAGATTATCAGAACATACTTGGGGCGATTTCGTCATTTCAGCGTTTAAAATATTATCACTCTGATTTACCACTGTTGATTCCGGTTGATCATGTTCACCGCTGACTACCCCTCTCTGGTCATTATCCATAGCATCTTCCCCAACTGTTGAACGCTCCAAAGTTGGATATTTCATCATCTCATTGTTTGCATTACTGTCATTCTGATTTACCACCGTCAATTCCTGTTGATCACATGCATCATTGACCACTCCTCTCTGTTCATAATCCCTAGCATCTTCCCCAACTGAGGAAATATCATCACTCTGATTTACGACAGTTAATTCATGTTGATCATGTGCACCATCGACTACCACTTTTTGGTCATCATCCATAGCATCTTCCCCAACTGTAGAACTCTCCAACTTCGTATATTTCATAATCTCGTCGTTTGCGATATTATCACTCTGATTTACCACTGCTGTTTCCTGCTGATCACATGCATCTTCCTCAACTGTTGAACTATCCAACTTTGGACACTTCATCGTTTCATCGTTCGCAATGCTATCACTCTGCTTTACGACTGTCGTTTCCTGTTGATCATGTGAGCCATTGACTTTACTTCTCTGGTCATTATCGATAGCATCTTCCCCGACTAACGAACTCTCCAACTTCGGATACTTCGTACGCAATGCATCTAAAAGAGTTCCAGTACCAGTAACCACTGATTGGTCAAGTTTCCTTTTTCTAGATTCCATTTGAAAACTATCAATACTACCACATAAAGCCCTTGCAGGTCCACAAATACCGCAATTTGAATAATCACAATTGTCAAAATGTGACGACAGTTCAAGATGCAGGTGGCACTTGCATAAATTCTCCTGGCATTCGGCTGCATGCATATAATTCTGAAAAGAAACTTCTTTTCTCAAGTTTGCTGGCATCTTCTTGTACATAACATATGCACTAAGAACTTTAAAATCATATGCATCACTTGAATCCTGGTTGTTACTTTTGTGCTGTAAACTATCACTAGCTTCAGGAAGGTTCTGGAAACTCTGTTGGACATTGCACGAATTTGGAAATGGAGATTGCACGTCATCCATCGATAATAACGAATGGTCCATGTTGTATGCACTCATATTATTCCCAGCAAAGCTTCTGTATTGACCTATTGGTGACAAAAATACAAAACAGAAGGTTGATGTCAGAATGTCAGATACCTAAGTTTTTTTTGGTAAGATAACGGTAACAAAAAAAACATACTGTAATTGTTATAAAAAGGTTGTTGTTGGAAGGAACTTTTTGCTGTTATGCTATCAAAAGCTTCAGTATCTGATATCATATCACTGTAAGAACACGCAGTGATGGATGACACCTGTTCAGGTGAAGTAATTATGTCTAGATCACTCTGTTTTACGCTCAATGGAGATATTAAGTTCACACCACCATAAGAAACATCTTGGATATACTCGTCATATGCTGATCCTGCACATGTTGATTATAAATATATGACATTAAACGTAAATGATTACAAATATTGGGTCAAAAGGAAATGGAAAAGTTGAAGATTGAAGAACACACCTCCACACAAAATAGGATTATAGATGTTCAAAGAAGCGGGGCTATAACAATTGTATCCCAAATTCTTGTCATTTTGAGGCGGGAAAAATGAATTTGAAACCAACAAGTCCGACAAAGATGAATGTGCGGATATTATCTGATGAAGATTAGCATCCTGTACGTCTTGCTGAATAAAGTTCTGCAATCCCAATGCAAGTACCTTCGAATCATTATATGTTTATAACAGTCTTATAGAAGTATAAAAGTTCAATTATGAAAAACAGCATATTGATCGAATAAACTTTAGTAATGCTATACATGTAAAAAGGTTTCTCTTCTTTTTAAGTGTATATGCAACAAACGAAGCTAATTTTACATCTTTGAAACACAGAAACTCAATTTCAATATGATACATGTTCTTAAGGCTAATAAAGGCTTAAAATCTCTTTGCACACTTTTCTTTACCCCTTTCGATAAGAATTTGCCACAAACAATACACAGAAACATCCCCATTACGATTTGACGAACTACAATTTATAAAAATTATTACTGAGTAAATCTACCATAAATCATATAACATACAACCAATTCGGAGAATTTTTCTCAAAAGGGTGCGTTAGAACCCTATATCTTTTTCCGATTCGATCGTTACGGTACTAACTACGTCCGATTTGCAACAATCAATTCTACTTAACAAAAATAACAAACGCGGACATCTTTGGAGTATCTACAACAACCATTACCATACAAATCCATCACAAATCATATATCATACAACCGATTTTAACAAACAAAACCGAAACGGCGAATCGGAACCCTAAATCTTCTTCCGATGCGATTATCACATAACTAACTACATTGCACTCGGATTACAAACTACAACATAATCATCTACATTGTAACACCAAATCAACTTACAAAACATAACGAGTGCACTAACCTTGGGAGTATCGATAGAAGTCGGAAAACGGCTATTCAGATGACTGATAAGGTTGGATGCCCAATTCTCACCCTCAGTTGTCTCCATATAATTCTTGGCACTAGACAAAAGATACACATTAATTACACCAATTAAATGCACCATATAATAATTACTTCAATTACTAATTCATATATCATGCAATTTTGTGTGCCCCTTTATTCCTAAAAGTTAAAAGCAATTAAGCATCCCCATTTTTCCCATGTTGACACTTACAAACTGTTTTTAACTTATCTTTATATATAGCATACTCGTGCATACTTACTACTCCAAACCAACATAAATGATAAATCAAACCCAAACCTTAAAATTTCCGAAAACAGGAACAAGAAACTTACATGTTGCCGATAAACTCATGAACATTATTACCACCACAACGTCGTCGTTTCGTGTGCAAATTACCCACAAAGCCTCCTTCTTTACAAGGATCACCGACACCAATGTTGTTATTATTGTTCTTGAATCGGTCGCTTACATGACCTAATTCGTAAACCATCCTCTCATAATTTCTAATTGCAAGAACAAAGAACAATTAAAGAACAAAAAGGGTGTCTGAAAATATAAAAAAGATTGCGAATTTGCGAGAAAAACGAAACGGGTTGGAATTCAAGATTATTATAGGAACCCTAGTTTCGGATGATGAAAGAGGGAAAGTTTATTATTTTATCTGGGTGGTTTGAAGAATCGTTGGTTGGTTTCTATCTTGAAAATCTAAGATGAATCGAATGTCGTAAAGGGTAAATTGCTGTTGTAATTTCGTGTTTTGATTTATAGATTATTATGATTGCAAATTGTGCTGATTTTGTGGGGTCGTATCGGGTAGTGATAACTAACTAGGTTTTTCTTCTTATGTTGTTCTATGAAGAATCTTGGTTTTTTGATTAATTAAGGGATAATGGCGCCAAAGTTTTGTTTTTAATGTGATTTATCTTGAATTAATTTTGTTTGATTGAGAGTAGTTAGAGATTTATTAGGAGGGCTTTATTCAATATTGTACTTTGTTTAATTAATTCATGTGTTCAATGTTTGGCGAAACTGATCAAGACGTATTTGTGTTCTTTTAGGTTTATTTTTTTTTTTTTTTTGAACATTCAACTTCATTAACAAAAGCAAAAAGTCCTCAAAACGAGGACTTAAGCCCAAACCATTACATCAAATACATAGGGTTTCTCCACCACTCGTTCCAAACGAGATTATTACATGAAATCCTATTTTTAAACCACCAAAACGTATTTGCTTTGATCTTCTCTACAATTACCTCCGCTTTAGTCTCCTTCCTGTTGAACACCTTATCATTTCGCGCCAACCAAATCACCCACATTGATGCTATAATGATTCCATGAATAATCTTTTTCCGTTTCTTGTTCCCTGCTACAGTTTTATATAATTCCAACAAATCTTTAACATCAAATGCGTAGATAGGCGGAATCTTGCACCAAGCAGCAATCCTCGTCCATACTTCCATAGCCACCACGCAACCGGTGAAAAGGTGTTCCACTGTTTCGTCTTGATCTTCACACATGGAGCAAGTAACAGATCCTGTCAAAACATCGCGCCTTCTTAATTCCGTTTTGGTTGGGATCCGCTGACATGCAGCCCTCCAAGCATTAATGCTACACTTAATCGGCACCCATTTGATCCAGTACATACCAACCCCAACCTGCTGATATTCTTCCACCATAGCCTTCTTTAGAGCACGAACCGAAAAGTCCGAGTCCTGCTGCCCTGTCCCATTCCAGCACCAAGAATCGCTACCAAAACTCAAGGTGCGCCCTTCCATGATACCCAACAAAGTCTCCAACTCTTGCCTCTCCACTTCCGAACTAGGAACTCTGGTCCAGTCCCACGCCAACTCCCAATTACCATCATACTGTTTAATACGATCCGCTAACTTACATCGTTTTTTCCTCTCCAATCTGAACAAATTGGGACACCTAATTCTCAGAGCCTCCATACCACACCAATTATCAATCCAAAATTGTATAAACTTTCCATCCCCTGGCTTAGCGTAAACTTTGGAGTAGAAGTTTTTACCTTGAAAACGACCCATCTCACATTGTTGAACAATTTTCTTCCACGGACTAATAATATATTTGTTGCAAGGCATAACCGACCAAACAACTCTACTCTCGTGACATTCGTCAATAATTCGCCTCCAAAGACTATCCCTTTCCTCCCAATATCGCCAACCCCATTTGATAATCAAGGCGTCATTAGCATCAGAAAGTTTCCCTATACCAAGACCGCCTAGTTGTATTGGCCGCGTCACCCGATCCCAAGCTACCCAATTAATTTTGTTCGCATCACTATTACCCGCCCAAAGAAAACTTCTCATAATCTTTTCTAATTTAAGAATGACCGCTTTTGGCGTTTTATATAGGGAGAAAAAATAGACCGGAAGACTCTCCAAAACCGATTTAATCAATGTAAGGCGCCCCCCAATTGATAACGTTTTCGCCTTCCATTTGCTAAGACGTTTTAGGAAAATCTCCACAACCCCAGACCAATTACCTTCTCTGTTCATATTCGCCCCGACCCGGATCCCCAAATAATCAAATGGAATCTCGCCTTTTTTACATCCCAACACCTTCGTCATCCCTACTACTTCCTCGCTGGTGACCCCAACCCCTATAAGATTCGACTTATGCAAATTAATTTTAAGTCCGGAACATATATAGAAACACCGAAGGATTCGAGCAACATTATCTACATTCTCCCTATTCCATGCCCCCATAACCAAAGCGTCATCCGCATAAAATAAATGTGAGACCGTAAGATTGCCTTTCCCTACCTTAATCCCCTCCATTTCACCCAACATCAAAGCCTTGTCAAAAGTAGCCGAAAGAGCCTCCATGACTAATAAAAATAAGAAAGGTGACAAGGGATCCCCTTGCCTAAGACCTTTCTCACAATTGAACTCAAATGTTGGAGACCCGTTAACTAGAACCGCCGATCGAGCTGACAATAAAATACCTTTAATCCAAGATATCCAACGAGTAGGAAATTCCATTTGAGATAAAATGGAAAACAAGAAGCCCCAATTTACGTTATCATATGCTTTTTCAAAATCTATTTTTAATAAAAACGCCTTTTCATTCTTTTTCTTCATCCAAGCCAATATTTCATTCACAATAAGAGGCCCATCCAAAATATATCTTCCTTTAAGAAATGCCGATTGAGACTCCGAAATAAATTCTCCCATAATCAATTTAAGCCGGTTTGCCAACACTTTCGAAATAACTTTACTTATAACTCCTATTAAAGTAATAGGTCTATAGTCTTTTAATCCCACCGGTACGTTGTTTTTAGGGATTAAAGTGATAAAAGCCGAGCTACACCCCTTAGAAATCACTCCCGTTTCAAAAAAAGCGTCCATAATATTAACAAAACCGGTTTCAAAAATATCCCAAAACTTCATGACGAACCTGAAATTAAAACCATCTGGACCCGGGGCCTTATCCGCTCCACATTGAAAAACAGCTTCCTTTATCTCTTCCCTAGAAAATTCCCGAATTAAAAAACCTTTGTTTGTAGCCGAAACAGTTTTCAAATTATCAACCACAAGCAAAGGCCGGTCTTTATTATTATCACGAAAATGATCTCTAAAATGTTTGTACACCTCTTTCTTTACTAAACTCGGCTTTAAGATCCATTTCCCATTGATTTCCAAACCTGGAATGGAATTGGCGGCCTTCCTGCCATTTACAATACCGTGGAAGAATGCAGAGTTGTCATCCCCAAACATCGCCCATTTCACCCTTGATTTTTGCTTTAAATCCTGTAATCTATGAGCTTCCCATTCTTCAACCCGTCTACTACATTCGGACCAAACCCACATTTCCTCCTCCTCTAAATCTCTACATTCCATAATGTCTTCCAATTTTTCTTTCTCGGCCCTCATCGTGTCTTCTTCCTCTCCTTGTTTTTTTGTCCAAACTATTTTGTCGACTTTATTTATATTTAGTATTAGGTAATCACTGGACAAAAAAAAGTAGATTAGACAAGAGGCATATTCCACTTCCTAATATTTTTCTTTTGGAAATTAATGATATGGATCTCGTTATAAATTTGGTCGTAACATGTTTGATATTAACTTGGTCGTAAAATGTTTGATTTTTTAGTATGTTTGATATTATTTTGGTCGTAAAATGTTTGATTTTTTTAGTATGTTATGTTTCAAAACATGTTATTTGAATGTGAAGTCATTATTATACCTTTATATTTAAAAAAGAAAAAAAAAGTTGAAAACGAGAAAAATCATTTCCCGCTTCCACCATCACTTGTCACCGTTGCTTGATACATCAAATCACAAAAATAGTCTCGATATATAAATTTAGATGTGACATCATGATATGTGACAACATTCCAATATGGTTTATCACCGGTTCTAAAAACATACATATTTACGCAAATCATAAATTTATAGTCAATAATGTGCTCAACAAATAATCTAACTGTATTATTATTTTTGTTGATAATGCTAAAAACATTACTTTTTTTAATCATACTCGATACCAATTTATAGAGCCAAGATTAGGGCCGTTCAAATCGCTCGCCGCTCGTCGCTCGCTCGACGCTCGTTCGGAAATTGCTCGGAAAATGCTTGTTCGATTTGACGCTCGGTTGTAAACGAGCCGCTCTGCTCGGTTCGGTTTGTAAATGAGCCAAGCATGAGCAAAGGTCCGCTCGGATCGGTTCGGCTCGAATTATTATTTTAATTAGTATATATATATATATATACATATACATATACACATATATATACACAAATATAAATTATACGTATATATACACACATACACCTATATATATACACACACTTACACATACATATATACTTAAATATAAATTAAATTTATAGTTTTATATGTACCAATCTATTAGATTTTGGTCAACTATATACAAATTTACAACTATATCTATACGTACTAGCCCAACTACTCTAATAAAAAATTAAAATCAAAACTAAAAGTTAAACCCTAAACCGATAAACGACAGTCTGTTCATCGCCTCAATGTTTCATGTTGTTACCTAAAGTCGATTGTCTCCTGCTCTCAACGTAATTGTTCGTGCAATATGATCATCGCCTCGTCAGCCACAACATTGTTATTCATAAGAAAAATATTATGCCATGAAATGTGCATGTTTTTAAAGACATAAAAACTTAAGACCCAACATTGTCACTAGCTCTCTCTGCAAATTTAAATTGGGCGACACGGTTGTCCAAATCGCTCGAACTTCGCTCGCCGCTCGCTCGGAATTTTTACTGCTCGAAAAATGCTCGCTTGATTTGATGCTCGGTTTTAAATGAGCCGCTTCGCTCGGTTCGGTTTGTAAACGAGCCAAGCACGAGCAAAGGTCCGCTCGGTTCGACTCGGCTCGTGAACAGCCCTAGCCAAGATTGACCAAATAATTGTGTTTTCACATATAGACTTGCTACACTGTGATGAGGATGATGTTGAAGTTTGCTAAACTCTTAGCAACGATAGAAAGAGCCCCACAAGGCGATCTCCATTCTTACCGACATGAATTCGGTTAGATGGTGTTTGAAGGGGGGCAATGGGTCGTATGTGAATGGGTGTAAGCTTTGATGCCTGGAATTGAAATCGGCCAAGGAGGAGGATACGAGTAATGAAATGAATGCATGTGATATAGTGCATGCAACGATGGTTATAGGTGGACAATGATTGTTGAAGAGAATGATCAGTGGTTTGAAGAGGTAATGGACGTCAGTCAATCAATGAATTAGGGGAGTGGTGTGTGTGTATGTTGCTTTTTACGCATGTGTAAATAGGCCTTTCTAGAAAACGTAATATAAAAAACCAAACAATCGTCAAAATAACTACAGTGGTTTAGTTTTTTTTTCTTTTATTTTATTTTGTCTTTTTACTTTTTTTTTCTTTTGTACCTCAAGTTTCAGCATTGTCATTTACACTCTTCAGTTATGTTTAATTTTTGTAAAACGTCATTTTGGCCCCTTGGGGTTTTATGTGCTTACTTTTATGTGCGTTTCGTTTGGTCTAAGTTTTGTCATTTATTTTATTTTTATGTATGTTGATCAAATAATGTTTTCATACTTATTTTTATGTACGAGTTTGGTCAAATATAATACGTATTCACTAGCTAGTTCTAATAACATTCTTATAACAACTTTTGGTAATTGTTTTAAAATTTAAATATGAATGTTTATGAGAAACAACCACACCATCGTTGACCCGCCATCATACATACCAACCATTACTAGCATCTTGCATATCAGCCACCGTGTAACACCCTGTGTTTCGAAAGTCAAAGTCAAGATTGAAGTCAAAGGGAGACAAGATTGCTAATTGCGATCTGTCACTCCTTGCTCAATTCCTGTTTTGACTTCTTTGACTTGTAGATAGTCTTTTTATGCTCTACGTTAGTTGTATTATGTGGAGTATCTATTACTAATCGAGGTTGTATCGCTATTTATCGCATGTTTTATCGCTTTGTCGCTTATCGCAATCGCACTCGCAACTCGAATTACGCATTCTGGATATTGTTTTTTTGTGTGTGTGCCTTTTATGTGTTACTTGTGTATGTTTATTTAAGTTATGCTGTGGTGATTAATCGAAACTCAATCGCAATCGAATCGCAAACGCTAAACGCTAAACGCAAGTTAATTAGGATGATTGTATGTTAGATATAGTAGTTGGGATTAAAAGTAATTTGAATAGGAAACTCTATCGCATCGCAACGCTCGCAATCGCAATCGAAACAACAAAACTCGTCGTGCAAATCACTCCAATCGAGTGGCCAGCCGACCGAGTTGCCACCCGATCGAGGTGTCGCTCGATCGAGCTGCCACCCGGCCAGGGTTACCACTCGATCGACCAGCCCTCTCCTCTCCTTTCCATTTATGGAAACCCTATAAATACCCCCTGTCAACATCACAACTTCACCTTTTGCACCCTCTTGTCCGACCAGCGCTTCTTGCTCTCATTTCTTCATATTTCTCGCGATTCTTGTAAGTTTTCAACCTAAATCTTATACTTTCTTAATCTACACGCACTCCTACACCTTTCTATCTTTCGAATCTTAACTTTTAACCATGAAATCACTAGATTTGAGGTGTTCTAGGATGATGTCATCATGGTGTTCTTGAGAACTTCATGTTTTGGCTTCAATCCACCAAGAACAACCTAGATCTAACTGATTTCCACATAAATAAACAAAGATCTTTCATAGATCTGAACATATTCATGGTGAAAAGGATTGAAAGATGGTTTTCTAACTTTCTTTCACTCTTTTACACTCAATTCACTCAAAACCGATAGAATCGGAGCTCGTTCTGACCTTCTACTCTTTCTTAGTGTTGTGTTAGTTCAAGACCTGGATTCTATCCACAAGATGTTGATTTCGGGTTTGAACATGAACAACCGACCCGAACCGTGAACTGTTCGGACTGGGGTGATTCCTGTTCGGCCAGCTCACTTGGGACGAGATAAGGGTTCCGTTGTACAAACAAGATATCAAAACGTCTCATTCAAAACTACAACACTCCAAAAAGAAACAAGTGTTAGAACGATCAGACCGTCGGAAGGATTACCGTCCGATCGGGTTACCACCCGATCGGATTGCCACCCGATCGACCGGCTGTCCGATCGGGCTGCACTTGGTTCTATACTTAAACTATCTTCAAACTATTTAAGGATCTGAACGTTGAAACCGATTACCACCTGATCGGATTGCCATCCGATCGAGTGACCGTCCGATCGTGTGACGTTTAGGGACTTAAACAATTTTCAACATGTTCAATACAAACGGATGCCACCCGATCGGACTACAATCCGATCGAGTGACAAATTGCTGTGAACTTGTTCTCACTAAAGTGTCCAACCAATTGGATTGTCGCCCGATCGAACGACCGTTCAATCGGCCGACCTAAAAGGTAGAGATACTTCTCTCTTTTCAAAATGCTACAACGAAAACTTCAAAAGACAAGCCATCATACACAAACACATCATTCCCAAACGAAGTAACAATCCACTAGAAAGGTCACCCTATCGGATAACCATCCGAGCGGATTGTCACCCGATCGACCGGCTACCCGATCGATCGGCTACCCGATCGGATTACCGTCCAATCAACGGACACCTCTCACTGATTTACGTATCACTTATCGTTATGCTATCGTTCTGATTAGGCTAACCTCGCTCTAAGCGCTCCCTTCAATCCATCATCGTTGTGAGTATACTCGATCCATTTTTGCTTTACGCATTTTTGGGTGTTACATACGTTACTTATTCTAAATCACATCGAACACACTACGCAATACTTTAACGCTAACCGTTACCACATGTTATACGTGACTTAATGAATGTTTGTTTGTTATGTTTACACGTGGAATGTTGTCTACCTGCCTTAGCAACGATAGTACTATTTGTTTGGACTTAGCACCTGTTGACTCAGGGGTTGTTAAAGACAATTTGTTACATGGCTCACAGGGGTGAGTGTGTATTACGAACTGCCTTGGGCAGTCAACCCGCAGTCATTGGTATCGATAGGTTCATGTCGATAACTAACATGCCTCATTTTACACTGTGTACATGCTGGTTATGCGTAATCGATTTCGAACTCTATTATATCTATTAAACGTGTATGCTCACCTTTACAATATGTGTATTGACTTTTACTTTAACGTATGTGGCAGGTGCATAAGGTGTTTGATTGCTTTACTTGCTGTGAAAATCGAGGCTAGGAAAGGTCTAGAAATGAATAAACAATTGTCTGTATTTGAAATCTGAGTTGTCGGAATAGAACAATTTGACTAGATCTTGTCTGTAATGATTATGTTATCTTTTATGACATGGTATGGGACATGTTGCTTTAAATAATTGGTAATTATAGTTGTTATGGAAACTTCTGGACAATCTGTTTCGCTCAGTGCCATGCCCCGAGTTTTCCACCATCGGTTGGGGTGTGACAGATTGGTATCAAAGCCATAACTATTGGGAATTAGGCAAGACTCGACCTAGTCCGGGTCGATGTATTAGAAACGACCTAGTCTATAGTTAGGTACCAACAGACCGACTTGTGCAAATCCTTAGGGGTTTTGTACGAGCTTACTTGCTATCTCTCGCTATTCTCGCGCACACTACACTATCACTGCACTCTAAGTGAACGAGTGGTTAGGTCGATACTAGGTGTGAAAACCGCAAACTCTCGACTAAACTGCTTGTTTGACCCACATTTTTATCTATAAACACGAGAATTTGCGTTGAATCAGGAGTGAAATCCATACTTTAACGCAAGTTTTCGTCACTATTTTTATCAAAACAGGAATAAAGTTGTTAAGTCAGGGGTGAAACCCAAACCTTGACGACTTATTCCGCCCTATTTTGGTTTTACAAAACTCTCACCAAACTCTCGACGGACTCCAACGACTTGAAGTCACACTATAACTGCAAGGATGCGTGCCGTTCGCCCAGATTCGAGGCGAGAGCACAGTCCCGAAGGTCGAAGTGTGTACTCTAGGTCCTTGTGATTAGTCGAACCACTTTGGGTAGTCAATGTCTATCAAGCCTAAGACAATCTATTTCTCGACTTTTATGAGTTTCGATTCTGAGCTCGCTACTGCCGACTCTGATATTCGTCGCTTTTACGTGAATTTTATGTGTTTTATCTGTTTATGTGTTATGAATTTTGGTGATTTATTCGTTTTTCGCTTTCGCTTTAATCGACACACATGACTCGCACTGCACACCTATCTCAAAACGCCAACAAATCGCTATTTATGGATGATCGCATGCTACGTTACGCGCTTATACTACACTACCCGCTATGTTAACCGCAATCGCTATATTTGAACGCTCGTAGACTTTGAATGATAGGTTTCTGTATTTTGACTGCCTCTTGTGCTTATATGCTTTTGTGCTTCTGTGCTCTACGTGCTTATGTGTTTCTGTGCTTATGTGAATCTGTGATTATGTGCCTATATGCTTATGTGATCGTGTTCCTGAGCTTTAGTAATATTAGGCGTGTGAGGTGAGATTCGATTATATTAAGTTTGAGCCCTATGGTGATGTCTGTTGCAGACAATGTCGTCATCTGGACCCTCATCTGGACCCCGTCACCCACGAGTCACTCATCAAGAACAGAGAGACAAACGCCTTGCTGCTCTCGTCGATAAGCAAGTGGCAAAGGTAGTTCCTCAGATCGTGAGTGAACTGTACGAGAATGTGAGCAAATCGTTTGAAGAGTCCAGGACTGAGACTGCTAAAGCTACTCCAAAAGCTGCTTTTAGTTTCAAACAGTTCAAGGCTTGCGGACCGAAAGAGTTCACTGGCGAATATGGCCCTACGTCCTTGTTCCAATGGTTCGACTCAATCGAGGTCACCCTGCGTCAGAGTGGATGTCCTAACAATCTTCGCACTCTGAATGCTACCGCCGTTTTCCAGTCCCGCGCTTTAGACTGGTGGACGGCCGAGAGAAACAAACGCGGAAATGACGCAGCCTATGGTCTGTCATGGGATGAGTTGAAGAACGTCATGCTCGAAGAGTTCTGCCCTCCCCATGAGCTCCAAAAGCTGGAGGATGAATTCTGGCATCTGAAGCAGAAGGAAGGTGACAACGCTGCTTTGACTTCTCGCTTCAAGCAGCTCAGTATTATTTGCCTTGATCAAGTCAAGACTGCTGACATGATAATCAAGAAGTATATCCGCGCTCTGCCGGATTGTGTTGCAGATTTTGTGCATGCCTCAAAGCCAGTGACAATCGAAGAAACTTACTTGCTTGCCGCTGAGATCAACGACAAGCGAGTCAAAGGTGGCTACTGGGATAAAGCCACCAAGAACCTGGCACCAAACTACCGCCGCACCAACTGCCGACACCACCGCCGCTCCGCAATCGTCAAAGTCCTCTCGTCGCAAGAGGAAGAACAACAACAGCAGCTCCAGCAACAAGAACTGTGATGTCACTACCACTTCTGCCCCGCTTCAAGCCGTACTGGCTCAACACCAGTCTCAGCACCGAGCAGCTCCAGCACCAGTCACCTATGCACCGCCTGCAAAGCGTGCATACACTGGCCCCCACCCTGCTTACCCGACATGTACTTATCATCACCCGGTGGGTATCGCCCGCCAATTTGCGTGCACTGCAATATGTACGGCCATTTCACTGTTAATTGCCGTACTGGTCCTCGACAAGCACCAGCTCAAGCTAGTGCTTATCAAGCTCTGCTTCCAGCTCCTCAAGGCCAACAAGCGGCTCAGGCACCCGCGGTCAACGCCAGAGTCTGCTTCGCGTGTGGTGATCCCAACCATTTCGCGAACATGTGCCCAAACAGGGTTGTGAAACAAGATCCCTCGCAGCAGTAGCAGCCTCAGCAACAACAACAGCAACAAGCCGCCCGCGCCAGAACTTTCAACATCAATGTGCGCCAAGCCCAGGCTGACAACAACGTGGTCAATGGTACGTTCCTTGTGAATGGAATTTATGCTTCGTTTTTGTTTGATACTGCAGCCGATAACTATTTTGTGTCGCTTGAATTCAAGAAGCTCCTTAATCGTAAGCGCTCCTATCTCCCCTCGACGTTCGATGTCTAAGTCGCCACCGTAAGAACTGTCGTCGTCAATTCTGTTCTTCGTGATTGTACTCTTGAGCTCAACAATCACATCTTCCTAATCGACCTGCTCGTGAGGTGATGAATGGTGAGAGGGTGTAAAATACCATTCATACTGGTTGAACCTTGCTTGGTAGCTGTCAGGACCACGGTAAGGTGATCCATGGAAGGATGACCCACTAGAGATCTCGATGGGATGAGTAGGTGTCCCAGAAGGTGGTTCAACAGGATCCGTGTCTTCATCTATATCCATTCCCTGAGCTTCGGAGAAATGGTCTTCGGGGCCCAATGGGTTAAAACCCACTGGTTCTTGAATGTAGTTTGTCGGGTTGAATCGGCCCTGGAAGACACGAGTGGGGTCGCCAAAGGAATGGTGCGATATGGATCGCTACAACGGCAAGAAGGAGTGGCGTGAGTCTTCGGGCTCGTTCTCTTATTGCGTCCCAACGGAGTGATGATAAGGAGGCGTTGAGCTAAACGAGGCAGATCGCCTAGCGGGCTCCGAATAGATCCTCCAGTCTCCTTGAGGATCGGCACTCATGGTAGTAGAAGGAGTTCGCCGATGTGAAGGCCCGGCCTCGTGATCGTTGGGGGCATTGATTGGCCCCTTGCCTCGTCCTCCTCTTCGGAACCTCGGTGGCATATTTCCTGTCAAAACAAATGAAAGAACAATATAGGAAAATAATAAAGGACAAAATGAAACAAATTAGGAATCATCCTAAGTTCTTTGTCTAGACTCGAGAATGTGCGACTGTGTAACTGAGATTAAACACAAAAGACTAGTGTTTAATTCACTCAGTGTTGGCTCTGATACCAACCTGTCACATCCCGATATTTCCACGTATTACCGGTGGGCCCGATGGGGAGTATCGTGACGTAGTTGATATCATCATAGTCAAACAACACAAATTATAAATGCATAGCGGAAGCAAAAGGTATGAATCACATTACAAACCGAATAAATAGTAATATCAAAGTATTGTAACGGACTGTAAAAGATTCACAGGCAGATCAAAATATAAATAAGATCATTGTTCAACAGACTTTAACATCTAGAGCTTGCAAGACTTGATTATTGATGCCTGGAGTAGCCAGCCTATTTCGTATAGTACCTGCACTTAACCTTTTTGGAAAAATACGTCAGTTTACACTGGTAAATACAATCAACTGACTCATTTTGAAAAGAGTTTGGGAAAATTAGTTTGAATGCACATGGCACAAAATATCTTTAATAACTTGGGATAATTATTTAAAAATAAACTTGTATACAGTTTTACATGTTTGTCGTCCATTTAGGACCCGGTTAGAAGAGTCGGTTTAAAAAGATTAATAGACACACCACTTGGTATAATACCCACAAGAAGATACCCTTCTTGTGGACTACCTTTTTACATACGCGACTGTCAGGTGTATGCCTACACCCCGTGCTTAAGTCGTGGCTATTTCTAATGAATGAGCCGAGGATATCCAGGACACGGTCATTAACCCCCCAAAGGCATTGCATCAAACAAGACAGAATAAAACGGGTTATGCATCTTTTTAATCAATATCTGATTGTACGACTTCATACCCGACCAAGCGGTATTACTATAATACCGTACCCCAAGCCCGTATAGGAAAAATAAGTTAAAAGTATTTACCTGAGCAAAGTATAAATCACAACAGCAAGTGCACGTAGCTTTTACTGGGCTCCTAATCTGGAATGAAGGTTTTAATTAACCTATTAGATTCCTAACGGGTCTTTCTTAAGTTTAAACTTAGACCGGTTAGTTTTAAAGAAAGATATACGGTTTCAACGCACGATTAAGCGAAGACCAGAATAGAATGTGGTTTAGACCCGACAAGCTTGGAGACTTGTTTAATATGGGTAAACTAAACACATTCTGGATTTTGAGATAAAAATGATAAGGTTTGACCCGTTTCGGCTAATTTATGCAAACTAGTTACATAAACCGAACCGAACGCGCAAGAAGCGTAACGGGTAACCGTAAGAGTCATATATAGGTTTCCTAAGTTAATATGCCTTAAATATGTTGTGATATCAGTATGATACCTTCCATTATGCCCAAAACGAGTTTCATTTCAAATTAAGCCCCGCAGGGATATTTTGGTCATTTTAACGATTATAAAAGAGATTAAATACAATTCTGAGGTTCAGGTCTGAATAAATCAGTAAAAATACTTAGATTAATAAGTTATATCAGTTGGGATAAGTTTTATATGAAGAAAACGGTTTTAACCTATACTATGCGTTTAATACGCGTAAAAAGTCGTTTAAAGCGATTTCCGGGTTATAATAGGAAATCTGAGTTTTCTGATCAGGTTATAAAGTTCAAAATACTTCATTTATCATATAAAATCAGTAGTCAAAGGTTTGGTGTCTAAATGTTATGTAAAACTCATTTTATAACGAAAAGGGTATAATCGGTAATTACCGAATCAAGGTAATAACCCTATGTTATGATCAGTTTAAAAATAATTAAAAATCTTCAAAAATTCCAAAATATTATATTACATCAGTGGGTAAAAGGTTTGGTGTCAAAAGTTGGGTTTAGATAGGCTTTATGCTAATTGCGCCGTTTAATTAACTAAAAAGCTTTCTAATTACGCTATTGAGCATAACTCCTAATCTAGACCTCAAACTGATGTGAAATTTTAGGGACATGTTTATAAATCAGAAACAAAGATTATTGTCCTCTCATATTTCCAAAATTCTCGTTTTAAGGTCAAATGGGCATTATGGTCAACATTAAGCGATTAACAGAAACGTGCAATTGAATCGGACAATCAACGAGCCAATCACAGAGGGTTATATTATCATATAACCCGGTCCTAATGAAGCTCTAAGGCATTTCTAATTCCTGTTATTACGGGTCAGAACTGAAAGTCAAGGCATAAGTCAAATTATGCGACTTTCAGTTCCGAACCGGTCCTAAACTGAAAATTGTCGGGTCGGACATGCTTAGACATGTTCTTGCATTTATTACCAAGTTATATGAGTGGCAAAACAGGTTACACGTCTTCTACATTGCTAATCATGTGTTAATTTAAAAATTAAGGTTCTGTTGACTTTTTAGGATGAAGTTTGACCCGACAAATGACCTA
The DNA here is from genome assembly GCA_030545235.1 of Helianthus tuberosus. NCBI lineage: Eukaryota > Viridiplantae > Streptophyta > Magnoliopsida > Asterales > Asteraceae > Helianthus > Helianthus tuberosus. The sequence goes on from CM060432.1 coordinate 145,678,520, forward strand.
GTTAGAGCGGGAATCAGAGGGTGCCCTTTTAAGGGTTTAATGCCCACATAATTACCAACTTATAACTACTTTCAATTTGGCTAAACATCAGACCATTAGTGATTAATCGATAAGTCAAACCTTAATTACGACGGTTTGACTTTTAAGCTAATAACTAAGTAAAACGCGATTAAGGAAAGTTAAGGAAGCTTACCAAGGTCCTAATTATGACTAGAGATTCTTGGGGACTGATCTTGTGCTCCAAGAATGAAGTTATGAATGTTTCCAAGTGCAAGTGCTCAAAGTTTGCAACAATGGTTCCTTATATAGTGAGTTTAATCTCACTAGATCATGCCAAGCAAGTCTACAATTGATCTTTGATGCATCCCAAGTGTCCCTATACTCTAAAAACCAGTTGAGGTTGCACATGGTATTGAAAACTAGCAATATAAGTCGGTTAACTTGTTATAACAGGCACCTGTCATGTTTCTGATGCTGGCGATCGCATACGCACCGTAAGCTAAGAGTCTTGCGGTCCGTAAGTATCTATTACGGACCGTAAGACCTTGGCTTTGCGGTCCATAATCATCCTTGGTTTAATTTCGCCCAGATGACATGCTTGCGGACCGTAAGGCTAAGCCCTTACGGTCCGTAACCGATGACCATAAGACAAAAAAATTAGCAAACTATTGGGCTTTGACCATGCAACCTTTATGTCTTCGAATCTTATGCCTTTAATATCAGTATGGGGCCACTTGATCATGCCTGAACAGTTATGAAAACCTTGCCATGCTTTACAATTGTCTTGGATTCTTTTGAAAGGGCCATGAATGAAGGTTTGCCGTACATTCCCATAGGATCCAGTTCTTGTGCAATTAAAATTATACATTATCAAAATAATCGGACTTGAGTATATCAGATGTTTATAATATAGATTTGGGTCTTGGGATTTATAACGAGGTCGTTCAGAGGTATAAATTAACATGTCGACACTTTTAAATCCTGCCATACATCTTTAAATTGATCCGAGTTTATGACGTGTTTGCTTTACGTGACACGTGTCTTAACTTTATTGGACATAAATTTTCAAGGTGTTACATCGATCTACGCTCAGGCTATCACCAATTGCGCATTCAAGAGGAGGATATACCCAAAACCGCTTTTCGCACTCGTTACGGCCATTACGAGTTCGTTGTTATACCTTTTGGTTTAACCAACGCACCCGCGGTTTTCATGGATCTGATGAATCGCTTGTGTAAACCATTCCTGGACCGCTTCGTCATCGTGTTCATCGATGATTTCCTGATCTATTCAAAATCGAAAGCCTAACACGCGCAACATCTACGTTTGGTCCTCGAGCTACTCGAGGGGGAATCGGCTCTATGCCAAGTTCTCCAAGTGTGAATTTTGGTTGGAGGAGGTTCAATTCCTCGGTCACATTGTCAATAGTCAAGGTATTCATGTCGATCCCGCGAAGATTGAAGCTGTTAAGAGTTGGGTTACACCGAAGAACCCGTCTGAAGTCCGTTCTTTTCTCGGACTAGCGGGCTATTATCGTCGATTTATCGAAGGGTTCTCTAAAATCGCCGTGCCGCTTACCTCTCTCACTTATAAAGACGGATCCTTTGTTTGGGGAACTGAACAAGAGTCTGCCTTCCAAACCCTCAAGAACATGCTTTGCAATGCTCCCGTCCTCGCTTTACCCAACGGAAACAATGATTTCATTGTCTATTGTGATGCCTCAAACCTTGGTCTTGGCTGTGTTCTCATGCTACGAGACAAGGTTATCGCTTACGCATCTCGTCAGCTCAAGATCCACGAGAAGAACTATACAACCCATGACCTCGAGCTAGGCGTAGTTGTTTTTGCGTTAAAGATTTGGTGACACTACCTTTATGGTACAAAGTGTACGGTCATCACCGACCATAGGAGCCTACAACATATCTTCAGCCGGAAAGAACTTAATATGCGTCAACACCGATGGGTAGAATTTCTCAACGATTACAACTGTGAGATTCGTTATCACCCAGGCAAAGTAAATGTCGTTGCCGACGCTGTAAGCCGACGAAGCTATCTGCATAGCATTCCTAATATTCCAGCCCAGCATCATCTCGAATCTCTCATACGTGAATCCCAACATGCATGCTTTACCGAGCTCACTTTAAAGAAGGAAAGAATTCACCACGATGGAGCCCAGCTTGTGAATAAGTCGAATGGGATATTCCATTATCTGGACTGAATTTGGATCCCTAAGCGAAATAATTTGTGACAGATTCTGATGGACGAAGCCCACAAATCCCGGTATTCTATTCATCCCGGTGCCGACAAAATGTACCAGGACCTTCGCTTCATGTACTGGTGGCCGGGCATGAAGAGGGATATCGCTCTCTACGTTGGGAAGTGCCTGACTTGCTCGAAAGTCAAGGCTGAGCACCAAAGACCCTCTGGCTTACTTGAACAACCCCCGATCCCTATGTGGAAGTGGGAACGTATAGATATGGACTTCATAACGAAACTTCCGCGCACGTCATCAGGTCACGACAGCATCTGGGTTGTCGTTGACTGATTGACCAAATCTACTCATTTTCTGCCAATACGGGAAGACTACAAGGTAGAAAGATTAGCCCGAATCTACACCGATGAGATCATTTATCGACATGGGACGCCTCGCGACATCATCTCTGACCGTGATGCTCGGTTTACCTCGCGTCTGTGGGAAACGTTTCAAGCGGCTCTCGGTACTGCGCTTAACCTAAGTACCGCATTCCACCCTCAAACTGACGGTCAGACTGAAAGAACGATCCGTACCCGTAAAGACAAGCTCCGTTCGTGTGTCATAGATTTCGGTGGTAATTGGGACGCTTACCTGCCGTTAGTCGAATTCTCGTATAATAACAGTTATCATTCCAGCATTCAAATGGCACCGTTTGAGGCATTGTGTGGCACGAGATCGGGCACTCGCAATTAACCGGTCCTGAGCTATTGCAAGAAACAACTGACAAAATCCTCCAAATAAGAGACAACTTGCTGAAAGCTTGGAGTCGTCGCCGATAGATGACGCAAGCCCCTTGAATTTGACGTTGGCGACCATGTACTCCTAAAGGTATCACCTTGGAAGGGTGTGGTCAGATTCAGCAAGAGAGGGAAACTCGCGCCTCGATATGTTGGACCCTTTAAGATTCTGGAAAGGATCGGAAAAGTCGCCTACAGACTCGAACTACCGGAGGAACTTAGCAACGTTCACCCGACTTTCCATGTGTCCAACCTCAGAAAGTGCCTGGCTGAGCATGACCTGTTCGTACCTCTGGAAGATCTCCAAGTAAACGAAACATTACACTTCATGGAGAAGCCTGTCGAAATCATGGATCGCTAAACCAAGCAGCTCAGACGCTCGCGCATTCCAATTGTGAAGGTTCGATGGGAAGGCAAACGAGGCGCAGAGTTCACCTGGGAACTCGAAAGCGACATGAAGGCGAAGTACCCGCAGTTATTTGTTACGGCTGAAGCCTAATTTCGGGACGAAATTCCCTTTGCAGGGGGAGGTTGTAATACCCCGTGTTTCGAAAGTCAAAGTCAAGATTGAAGTCAAAGGGAGACAAGATTGCTAATTGCGATCTGTCACTCCTTGCTCAATTCCTGTTTTGACTTCTTTGACTTGTAGATAGTCTTTTTATGCTCTACGTTAGTTGTATTATGTGGAGTATCTATTACTAATCGAGGTTGTATCTCTATTTATCGCATGTTTTATCGTTTTGTCGCTTATCTCAATCGCACTCGCAACTCGAATTACGCATTCTGGATATTGTTTTTTTGTGTGTGTGCCTTTTATGTGTTACTTGTGCATGTTTATTTAAGTTATGCTGTGGTGATTAATCGAAATGCAATCGAAAGTCAATCGCACTCGAATCGCAAACGCTAAACGCAAGTTAATTAGGATGATTGTATGTTAGATATAGTAGTTGGGATTAAAAGTAATTTGAATAGGAAACTCTATCGCATCGCAACGCTCGCAATCACAATCGAAACAGCAAAACTCGTCGCGCAAATCACTCTAATCGAGTGGCCAGCCGACCGAGCTGCCACCCGACCAGGGTTACCACTCGATTGACCAGCCCTCTCCTCTCCTTTCCATTTATGGAAACCCTATAAATACCCCCTGTTGTAACACCCCGTGTTTCGAAAGTCAAAGTCAAAGTCAAGATTGAAGTCAAAGGGAGACAAGATTGCTAATTGCGATCTGTCACTCCTTGCTCAATTCCTATTTTGACTTCTTTGACTCGTAGATAGTCTAATTTATGCTTAACGTTGGTTGTATTATGTGGAGTACTTATTAATAATCGGGGTTTAATCGATATTTACCACTATTTATCGCATATGTTATCGCTTTATCGCACTCGCGCTCGCAACTCGAACTACACATTTTGGTAATTGTGATACGTGTGTGTGCCTTTTACGTGTTACTGGTGCATGTTTAATTATGTTATGTTGTGGTGATTAATCGAAACGCAATCGAAACTCAAATCGCAAAACGCTAAACGCAAGTGAATTAGGATGATTGTATGTTAGATATTGTAGTTGGGATTAAAAGTAATTTGAATAGGAAACTCTATCGCATTCGCATCGCTCGCAATCGCAATCGAAACAACAAAACTCGTCGCACCGAACACTCGAACCAAATAACTGATCGACCAGGTGACCAGCTGTCACACCCCGATATTTCCACGTATTACCGGTGGGCCCGGTGGGGAGTATCGTGACGTAGTTGATATCATCATAGTCAAACAACACAATTTTAAATGCACAGCGGAAGCAAAAGATAGATTTATTTCAACCGAATAAATTTGTAATATTAAGTATCACAAAATAGTTGAAACAGATCCACAGGCGGATCAAATAAAAAGGAAACATAGTTCATCAGACTTAAAATGCATCCAAGCCTGCGAGACTCTTATTGATGCTAAGGAGAGGCCAACCTATTACGAGTAGTACCTGCACTTAAGCTTTTTGGGAAAATACGTCAGTTTACACTGGTAAATACAATTAACTGACTCATTTTGAAAATGTTTAGAAAATTGCTTTGAATGCACTTGGCACAAAATATTTTATAACTTGGGATAATTATTTATATATAAACTTGTAAAAGAATTACATGTTCGTTATACGTTCAGTAGCCCAGATTGACGCCGGGTTAAAGACTAATTGACACACCACATGATATAGTCCCGCGGCAGGTTATTCCCAAAACCGGCGGTTATACCTTATTATTTATTTATGCACTGTCGGGTGTACGCCTACACCCCGTGCTTAGGTCGTGACCATTTTGTAAAATGATGCCAAGGATATCCGGGACATGGTCATTAACCCCCCAAAGGCTTTAAACAAACAAAACAATTTAAATGGGACATTTCAATAAATTAATCTTCATACAATTAAAAATTCAATGCCCGACCAAGCGGTATTTTATATACCGTACCCCAAGCCCGTATAGGGAAAATAAGTTAAAAGTATTTATCTTTGCAAGTATTAATCACAAATAGCGAGTGCACGTAGCTTTTACCGGGTCTCCTATTCTGGAACAAAGGTTTTTAATAACCTATTAGATTCCTAACGGGTCTTTAATTAAGCCTAAACTTAGACCGGTTAGTTTTAAAAGAAGATACGGTTCAAATGCACGATTAAGCGAAGACCGGAATAGAATGTGTTTTAGACCCGACAAGTTTGGAGACTTGTGTAATATGGGTAAACTAAACACATTCTGGATTTTGAGACAAAAATGATAAGGTTTGACCCGTCTCGGTCAATTTATGCAAACTAGTTACATAAACCGAACCGAACGCGAAAGATGCGTAACGGGTAACCATAAGAGTCGTATACAGGTTTCCTAAGTTAATATGCCTTAAATATGTTGTGACATCAGTAAGATATCTTCTATTATGCCCGAAATAGATTTAAACCCAAATTATGCCCCGTAGGGGTATTTTGGTCATTTAAAAGGTTATAAAAGAGATTTAATAATAATCTGAGTTACAGGTCTGATATAATCAGTAAAAATACTTAATTTAATAAGTTATAACAGTAGGGTATTACATATATGTGAAATTTATCATCTATAACCAAACTATGCACCTTAGGGGCATTTTGGTAATTTCACTTAAGCCTAAAAGGTCAAAACTGGAAACCTGAGTTTAAAAAATTTTGCTTACTGTTAGAATATAAAATTTTATTTAATATATCAGTAGGCATCAAACCTTATATGTTTAAAAATAGTTTTAATACATACTATGCGTTAAAACGCTTAAAAAGACGATTTTGAGCTATTTCCGGGTTTTTAAAGGAAAGCTGATATTTTTATTATTCCATAAGGCTCAAAATGTTTTATTTATTATATTAGATCAGTAGAAAAAGGTTTGGTATCAAAATAATTTGTAAAACTCATTTTATAGCCCAAAAGGGCAAAACCGGCAATTACCGAATCAAGCTTAGAACTCTATGTTATGCTCAGCCTAAATTAAATAAAAATCTTCAAAAATCCCAAAATATTATATAACATCAGTGGCTAACAAGTTTGGTATTAAAAATCGGGTTTAGATAGGCTATATGCTAATTACGCCTTTTATTTAGTAAAAAGCTTTCTAATTACGCTAATGAGCATAACTCCTAATCTAGACCTCAAACTGATGTCAAATTTTAGGGACAACTTTATAAATCAGTAACTAAGGTTTCTATTCTTTTATATTTTCAAAAATCACGTTTTAAGGTCATATGGGCATAATGGTCAACATTTAAGCATTTAAAGGAAACATGTATATGAATCGGATAATTATTGAACCAAGTTGTATAATCACAGAGTGTTATACTAACATGAAACCTGGTCTTAAGAAGGCTCTAAGGCATTTCTAAACTATGCTATAATGGGTCAGAACTGAAAGTCAAAGCAAAAGTCAAATTATGCGACTTTCGGTTCCGAACCGAGCCTAAACTGAGAATTGTCGGGTTGGACATGTTTAGACATGTTCTTACATTAATTACCAAGTTATATTAATGACAAAACAGGTTGCATAGCTTCTACATTGCTAATTATGCATTAATTTGAAAATAAGCTTTCTGTTGACTTTTTAAGATTAGCTTTGACCCGACAATTGACCTAGTTAGAGTGGGAATCAGAGGGTGCCCTTTTAAGGGTTTATTACCCACATAATTACCAACTCATAGGTACTTTTAATTCGAGATTTGACTAGACAATTATTGATTAATCTTGAAGTCAAACTCTAATTACGACGGTTTGACTTTAAGTTAATTAACTAAGCTAAACTGAATTAGGAAGGGTTAAGGACACTTACAAAGGTCCTATGCACGATTAGGAAGCCTAAGGAATCTTGGTTGCTGACCAGAGAGCTCCAGAAGTGAAGTTGTGAAGGGTTGCAAATGAATGAACAAAGTGTTGCAACAATGCTCCTCTTATATACTCATTTTGATCACATATGATCATGCCATGCAAGTCTACACATGTTATAATATGGTCCCATCTGTCCCTAGTGCATGAAATACCAGTGGGGGAGTCCCTGGTATAAGAAAACAAGGTTTTAAGTCGGTTAACAGGCCTGGGCAGACACCTGCAGGTGAATTCTGTCGATGTACTGCTCACACGGGCCACGTAAGCCCATAGGGCACTCTTACGCTGGCCGCCTGGCCTTCCAGAACCAGCCAAACAAGTTTTAACTTTCGCACTTTTGGTCCTTGGTCCTTCCAAACGTGGTTTCAACTTCCCAATTTGCATTTTAAGCCCTCTAACTTGATTTTTTAAGGACTCAAAGACATAGACAAACTTTGTTAAGTCCTTGGTTAACTTTATAATCACCCGAAAAGTCATAAATTTCAACGTTGATGCTTTTAACCCCTCGTATACGAATATCGTCATAACTTTCTCATACTTTATCGAAACCTTGTGAAATTTTTACCACTTATTCTAGTGACCATAATTAACCGTTACAAAGCTTTGGGTTCGCTAAAAGGTCACTCAGAGGTATACTTTAAACATGTTGGCACTTTTAACCCCTGTAGTTTGTAATCTCTCACTTTCTTCCACAATTAGCTTCGTATGATCCACGATTCATTCGTTTAAGGGTATAAATATCGTGTAGGGTTACAGTAAAGTATATTTATCTATTGTTGTCACTTTGAACCCCAATATTCACATACTTTCTTTGTTTGCCAACTTTAGTCCCTCTAAAGTAATCTTTTACACGTTTAAAGCTTATGACATGTGTCGATACATTATTGGACATAAATTTTTGAGATTTACTGAAATAAATGAGGGTACTTTTCTTTCATTGTGGACTCTACCTCCCACGTATACTCGGGACCTCTTCGGGCATCCCATTTGACCTTTACATTAGGCACATGCTTCCTCCTAAGCTTCTTAACCTGTCGGTCTTCAATCGACAAAGGTTTTTCCACAAATTTCAAGCTCTCATCTATGTGCACATCTGTATGTGGTATAACTAGCGATTCATCTGCTAGACATTTCTTTAGATTGCAGATGTGGAATACATTGTGAATACCACTGAGCTCTTCAGGTAAGTTCAACTTATAAGCCACTGTTCCGACACATTCGATGATCTCAAATGGTCCTATATATCTGGGGCTTAACTTACCTTTATTACCAATCGCATCACTCCCTTCCAGGGTGATACTTTAAGCAGAACTTTATCACCAACTTCAAACTTTAGAGGTTTACGCCTTAAGTCTGCGTAGCTTTTCTGCCTATCCCTGGCAGCTTTGAGACGATCTCGTATCTGAACAATCTTGTCTGTTGTCTCCAGGACTATATCAGGTCATGTTAGTTGGACATCTCCAACTTCTGCCCAACAAACGGGCGTTCTGCACTTCCTTCCATACAAAGCTTCAAATGGTGCAGCTTGGATACTAGAGTGATTGCTATTATTGTATGAAAACTCGATCAATGGAAGATGTTCATCCCAACTTCCACCTAGGTCAATAACACAAGCCCTTAACATATCTTCCAGTGTTTGAATCGTTCGCTCACTTTGACCATCCGTTTGCAGATGATATGCTGTGCTGAAGTTCAGACGAGTTCCTAGTGACTACTGAAAGCTTTTCCAGAAGTGCGATGTATACCTTGTATCTCTATCAGAAATGATAGACACTGGCACTTCGTGGAGAGATACAATCTCATCCATGTACAGCTGAGTTAATTTATCTGAGCTATGTGTTTCCTTAATAGGTAGGAAGTGAGCTGACTTAGTCAGTCTATCCACTATCACCCAAATAGCATCATTTCCTTTCTTTGTCTTGGGTAACTTGGTGATAAAATCTATTGTCACCATTTCCCACTTCCAGGTGGGAAGTTCAGGTTGTTGTAGTAAACCTGACGGCTTCTGGTGTTCCGCTTTAACTTGCGCGCACGTCAAACATTTGGCTACATAGGTAGCTATAGACTTCTTCAAGCCTATCCACCAAAAATTTGCCTTCAGATACTGGTACATCTTATCAGCTCCAGGATAGACGGAGTACTTAGAACCGTGGGATTCCTGGAGGATCACATCCCTAAGTCCTCCATAAATTGGAACCCATATTCGTCCATTTAATCTCAGGATTCCGTCTTTTCCATAGGATAACTGCTCTTCAGTTACTCCTAGCTTTTCATCAGGATAGTTAGCTTCTGGTACAGCTTCATTCTGTGAAGCTAACAATCTTTCATTCAAACTATTCTTTAATTCAATGCTCTTGGCATTGATTCTTATGGGCTTCACCCTTTCCTTTCTACTTAAGGCATTGGCGACTACATTCGCCTTGCCTGGATGGTATCGGATTTCACAATCATAATCATTTAAGGTTTCCATTCATCGTCGCTGCCTCATGTTTAAGTCCTTCTGATTAAACAGATGTTGGAGGCTCTTGTGATCCGAATAGATCACGCACTTGGTTCCATACAAGTAATGTCTCCACAGTTTTAGTGCAAATACAACGGCACCCAACTCCAAGTCATGGGTGGTGTAATTATTCTCGTGCACTTTTAATTGGAGTGAAGCATAGGCAATGACTTTGCCTTTCTGCATAAGCACACATCCCATACCTGTGTGTGATGCATCACAATAAACTACAAATTCATCAATTCCATCTGGCAACGTTAATACTGGGGCGTTGCTCAACTTCTGCTTCAGAATATCGAAAGATTCTTGCTGCTTAGGCCCCCAATCAAACTTGATATTCTTTTGGGTTAATGAAGTTAGGGGTGCTGCAATCCTTGAGAAGTTTTCAATAAAACGCCTATAATATCCTGCCAGACCTAGAAAACTACGAATCTCAGTGGGTGTCTTTGGCTCTTGCCAATTCATGACAGCTTCAACTTTGGCGGGATCCACCTGGATACCATGCTCACTAACAACATGTCCAACAAATTGGACTTCACGAAGCCAGAATTCACATTTTGAAAATCTGGCATAGAGCTTTTCCCGTTGAAGTAGCTTAAGAATACAGCGAAGATGCTTCTCATGGTCAGCTTGACTTTTCGAGTAAATGAGAATGTCATCGATGAAGACGATGACGAATTTATCCAGGTAGGGCTTGCATACGCGATTCATGAGATCCATGAATGCGGCAGGTGCATTAGTAAGTCCAAAAGGCATCACTAAGAACTCGTAATGACCATAGCGAGTTCTAAATGCAGTCTTGTGTACATCTTCATTTTTAACCTTCAGTTTATGGTAGCCTGATCTCAAGTCGATCTTCGAGAAGTAACTTACCCCTTGCAATTGATCGAACAGATCATCGATCCTGGGCAATGGATATCTATTCTTGATAGTGACCTTGTTAAGCTTGCGATAATCGATGCATAGATGCATCGATCCATCCTTCTTCTTCACAAACAGGATTGGTGCTCCCCAAGGAGATGAACTAGGGCGAATGAAACCTTTTGCCAATAAATCATCTAGCTGAGCCTTTAACTCTTTCATCTCTGTTGGTGCCAACCTGTAAGGTGCCCTTGCAACAGGTGCTGCTCCTGGAATTATGTCGATTCTGAATTCTACTTGCCTATCTGGTGGCAAACCAGGTAGTTCTTCAGGGAAAACTTCAGGATATTCAGAAATGACGGGGATATCTTCAATCTTAGGCTTTGGCTCATCAATAGTTACCTGTGCCATGTAGATAACACAACCTTTCTTCATATACCTTGAAGCCTTAAGCATAGACACTTGCTCAGGCAGTCCATACTGGGTGTCTCCCTGAATGGTAAGTGACTCACCAGACGGAGTCTTGATCACCACTTGCTTCTTGTTGCAAACAATCTGAGCTTGATTGTGGGATAGCCAATCCATGCCTATTACTATGTCGAAACCGGCTGACTTCAAAGGAAGTAAGAACAAAGGAAAGAGTGGTTCCTAATGGATATGAAACATCCATCTAACATGGTTGATGCGGTTTCTATGGTGCCATCGGCTAATTCCACCTCATATTTTATGCTTAGGGTTCTAACAGGTAGATTTAACAACTTACAAAACTTATCATCAACAAATGACTTATCTGTTCCAGAATCAAATAACACCCTTGCATAAACATCATTAATAAGGAAGGTACCTGTTATGACATCATCATTCTGGATCGCCTCCTGTGCGTTCATCTGGAAGACCCTAGCATTGGTCTTTTTCCCTTCCTCAGCTTTCTTAGCAAACTTCGGGCAGTTGGACTTGATATGCCCTTTTTCATTGCAGTTATAGCACGTAGCATCCTTGATTTTCTTACAGTCCAAGGTCTTGTGCTCAGAAGATTTGCAAATCCCACAAGCTCTCGGCTGTGACTAGGATTTCGATTGGTATCTGCATTTCCCGAAATGGTGCTTCTTACAGACTTTACACTTGGGGTTATCGCCCGATTGATGACCATCCTTTTTACTTCCAGAACCCTTTTTGTGGTCATTGTTTCCCTTATGCTTCTTGTCTGACCTTCGTGAGTTGTCATTCTCACGCTTTCTTTTCTCAGCATCGGTGATTCTGAGCGATCTCTGCCGGACCGCGTCCAAGGTAAGAGACAATGATATATCAGCTGCAGATCTGAAAGTAGCGGGTCTGGAGGCCTTCACACTGGCCTTGATCTCTGGGGCTAAACCCCCAATGAAACGAGCTATCCTCTTGGGTTCCGGAGTCACCAGATACGGAACCAGTCTTGACATAGTGTTGAAGCTAGTAAGGTAGGCTTGACAATCTAGGTTTTTCATAACCAATGATAAGAAATCAGCTTCAATCTTTTCAACCTCATGCTGAGGGCAGTAGTTCTCCTTGATGAGAGCAACAGATTGATCCCATATTAAATTGTACAGTGGGATTTTTCCGGTGGCCTGGATCAAAGATCTCCACCATGCTAATGCCTCGCCTTTGAATGACTGAGATATAAACTTTACCACATCCTTATTAGCACAACCACTGATATCTACCACAATGTCCATCTCGTCTAACCATGACATGCAGTCAACTGCTCCTTTCTCCCTGGTAAAATCCCTGGGTTTACAGGAAACAAAGTACTTATATGTGCAACCTTTAGCATGTGGTTCTTGGTTTAACACAACTCTCTTAGATGGAACACTCCTCTGATTTGTTGAGTGATGAGAATCACTTTTATGAGCGGTATGAGTTCTAGAGGGTGGTTTAGAGTGTGGCACAGACTGGGTCCTTACATGGGTACCACTGGATTCATTGAACTGCCTGTCCAACGCTCGCGTAACAGCATTATTTATTAATGCTTGTAATTCTGCTCCTGCTACGTTGACCCTGGAGGTGTCATGATTCTCTCTGGGGTGACTGTTGACCTCGTCTGACCCAGGCATGTAGCTTGATTGCTACAAGATAAATGATTTAATTCATTCAGAGGTCTACAACAGTTTTATTATTCTAAAAGATTTATTAATCATGGTATTTAAGAACCATTTTGATTACTTAAGCATATAGTTATTCAGGATTTTCATTATATAAATCCTTAGTTATAATTAAAGTATATTAATGGCAAAAAGGCCTAGTCCTATGGACAGTTTTAAATCTTCAATCATGATCTTATAGGGTCATGGTATTGAGATTTTAATCATAGTTTATTACCTCGTTTTACAGGGGGTCGAAGACCACGACTGTCTTTTGTCTTATATGACAATGAGTATAGCCCGTGGGCATTATATCCCTAATGAATGTTTTAATTAATTAACAGTATTTGGGAGAATCCAATATAAGAATGACTTAGGCGATTTTATTGAATCACTTTTGTCAAGAGTGTTAACATGTTTTCAGATGTTAACAAGGATTAGAACCTTTTTGGATAGGTTTTACCATTTTGGTCACGTCTGCAACGACATATAGACTAGGTTTTACCTTTAAGATTCTTTTTAATATTTTAATGCAGAACAATCCTAAATTGAGGTGTTAATAAGGACCTAAATCTAATTTGAGGAATTACCATCTTGGCCCTGTCTTATAATGACACATGGCTAGGTTTTGTCCCTTTTTAGATTTTTATTATTTTATTATAATAGTTGGTCTCATAAGAGGAATGTTATATTTTCATTTATTTCACTTATTATATTTATGCATATAATTTAATCAAAAATGAAAATTTAAATTAAACCATTCCACTACAAAAATTAACCAAGTACAGATTTGCCCTAAACGGGACTTCTACAGAAATAACATACCCACGCAGGGGTTAACAGAAAGACATGCCCACGCAGGGGCAAAAATAAAAAGACATACACACGCAGGGGCAGAATACAGAAACAAATGTCCACGCAGGGACATGATTACAACACTAAAATCAAACAAACAAACAAATAAAGGATTCAATGATCCTTCTTGCTTTTTCCTTTAATTAAGTTTGCCAGACTCTTGAACATTCCCTGTTTTGCCTACGGTCTTCCCGCACTTCCTGCCGCACCTCATTAATCCTTTGAAGAATCTCTTGATGTTGCGGTGGTGACATTACTGGCTGCTGCGGGGGTTGCTGATAATGCGGAGGTTGAGGAGGTGGCGGTTGATGATACCCATAAGTCGGGTATCCCGTCGTCCAGGGACCTCCATAGGGTCCTTCCGGATGGAGAGCAATGTAGTTTGCAGCTACCAGGTAGGGGTCAACTTCAGCGTAGTTGTAGTGGGTGTGGACCGGCTGCTCAAAGGGATTAATCGCCGTGAGCCGGCGTATGTAGGAATTGGGTCTCCAAAACCCAATGGTGGTGGCGCGACAGGCGCAGAGTTTACTTCCGAGACGGGGTTTGAAGGTCCACCCATCTGCGGGTCTTCATGGAGTGGCCGGTAGCGGCTGCCACTTGAAGGTTGAGGGGTGCTGATACGCACTCCTCCTCGCATGGATATCCGTGCGGTTGTTCTCCTTCGCCTCGGTGGCTCCGGAGGCTGTTGCTGAGCTGGTGGTGGTGGCGGAGTGACCGTGACAAAACGAGAATCCTCAGAGGGATCCTACTACTGTTGCTGCTATGGTGAGTTGTGGTAACTGGGAGTAAACACCCAGTCGATCTGTCTGAACCTTTCTTCATAGCTGTCGGGACCATTATAAGGTGATCCCACGAAAGGTGACCCATCCGAAATTTCGATGGGGTAGTTAGGGGTTCCGGACGGTGGCTCTGCGGGATCGGTGTCCTCATCCATGTCCATTGCATGGTCGCTCGAGAAATGGTCTTCGGGTCCTAGTGGGTTAAAACCCATCGGTTCTCCAAGGTAGTTTATCGGGTTGAACCGGCTCTAGAAAAAGGGCGTTGGGTCATCAAAAGGTGAGTTGTGGCCCTGGAGAGGAATGTAAGATTGGTGGGAATTATGGGGCTCGTTTTCAGACTGAGGCCCAAGGGTGTTTTGAAACGAAGGTGAGGAGCTCAACGAAACTGAGCGTCTTGCTGGTTCAATATAGGTCCTCCAGTTATCTTGAGGACTCCAGCTAAGAGAATCTGACGGTGTTCGCCAGTGCGATGGCCCGGCCTCATGATCATTCGGGGCGACGAGTGGCCCCTTGCCTCTTCCTCTCCCTCTCACTCTTGGTGGCATCTTATTCAACCTGTCAAAACAAACAAAGTATACAACAAGAAAATATAAAGGACAAAGTTAGAAATAAAACAAATTTGGATAATTCCTAAGTTCTTTGTCTAGACTCGAGAATCGAGGAATGTGCAACTGTGTAACTGAGATTAAACACAAAAAGGCTAGTGTTTAATTCACTCAGTGTTGGCTCTGATACCAACCTGTCACACCCCGATATTTCCACGTATTACCGGTGGGCCCGGTGGGGAGTATCGTGACGTAGTTGATATCATCATAGTCAAACAACACAATTTTAAATGCACAGTGGAAGCAAAAGATAGATTTATTTCAACCGAATAAATTTGTAATATTAAGTATCACAAAATAGTTGAAACAGATCCACAGGCGGATCAAATAAAAAGGAAACATAGTTCATCAGACTTAAAATGCATCCAAGCTTGCGAGACTCTTATTGATGCTAAGGAGAGGCCAGCCTATTACGAGTAGTACCTGCACTTAACCTTTTTGGGAAAATACGTCAGTTTACACTGGTAAATACAATTAACTGACTCATTTTGAAAATGTTTAGAAAATTGATTTGAATGCACTTGACACAAAATATTTTATAACTTGGGATAATTATTTATATAAAAACTTGTAAAAGAATTACATATTCGTTATACGTTCAGTAGCCAGGATTGACGCCGGGTTAAAGACTAATTGACACACCACATGATATAGTCCCGCGGCGGGTTATTCCCGAAACCAGCGGTTATACCTTATTATTTATTGATGCACTGTCTGGTGTACGCCTACACCCCGTGCTTAGGTCGTGGCCATTTTGTAAAATGATGCCAAGGATATCCGGGACATGGTCATTAACCCCCCAAAGTCTTTAAACAAACAAAACAATTTAAACGGGACATTTCAATAAATTAATTAATCTTCATACAATTAAAAATTCAATGCCCGACCAAGCGGTATTTTATATACCGTACCCCAAGCTCGTATAGGGAAAATAAGTTAAAAGTATCTACCTTTGCAAGTATTAATCACAAATAGCGAGTGCACGTAGCTTTTACCGGGTCTCCTATTCTGGAACAAAGGTTTTTAATAACCTATTAGATTCCTAACGGGTCTTTAATTAAGCCTAAACTTAGACCGGTTAGTTTTAAAAGAAGATACGGTTCAAACGCACGATTAAGCGAAGACCGGAATAGAATGTGTTTTAGACCCGAAAAGTTTGGAGACTTGTGTAATATGAGTAAACTAAACACATTATGGATTTTGAGACAAAAAATGATAAGGCTCAAAATGTTTTATTTATTATATTAGATCAGTAGAAAAAGGTTTGGTATCAAAATAATTTGTAAAACTCATTTTATAGCCCAAAAGGGCAAAACCGGCAATTACCGAATCAAGCTTAGAACTCTATGTTATGCTCAGCCTAAAATTAAATAAAAAGCTTCAAAAATCCCAAAATATTATATAACATCAGTGGCTAACAAGTTTGGTATTAAAAATCGGGTTTAGATAGGCTATATGCTAATTACGCCTTTTATTTAGTAAAAAGCTTTCTAATTACGCTAATGAGCATAACTCCTAATCTAGACCTCAAACTGATGTCAAATTTTAAGGACAATTTTATAAATCAGTAACTAAGGTTTCTATTATTTTGTATTTTCAAAAATCACGTTTTAAGGTCATGTGGGCATAATGGTTAGCATTTAAGCATTTAAAGGAAACATGTATATGAATCGGATAATTATTGAACCAAGTTGTATAATCACAGAGTGTTATACTAACATGAAACCTGGTCCTAAAAAGGCTCTAAGGCATTTCTAAACTATGCTATAATGGGTCAGAACTGAAAATCAAAGCAAAAGTCAAATTATGCGACTTTCGGTTCCGAACCGAGCCTAAACTGAAAATTGTCGGGTTGAACATGTTTAGACATGTTCTTACATTAATTACCAAGTTATATTAATGACGAAACAGGTTGCATAGCTTCTACATTGCTAATTATGCATTAATTTGAAAATAAGCTTTTTGTTGACTTTTTAAGATTAACTTTGACCCGACAATTGACCTAGTTAGAGTGGGGATCAGAGGGTGCCCTTTTAAGGGTTTATTACCCACATAATTACCAACTCATAGGTACTTTTAATTCGAGATTTGACTGGACAATTATTGATTAATCTCGAAGTCAAGCTCTAATTATGACGGTTTGACTTTAAGTTAATTAACTAAGCTAAACTGAATTAGGAAGGGTTAAGGACACTTACAAAGGTCCTATGCATGATTAGGAAGCCTAAGGAATCTTGGTTGCTGACCAGAGAGCTCCAGAAGTGAAGTTGTGAAGGTTTGCAAATGAATGAACAAAGTGTTGCAACAATGCTCCTCTTATATACTCATTTTGATCACATATGATCATGCCATGCAAGTCTACACATGTTCAGTGGACACGGCCCCGTGTTCAGGATCTGTATCTGGACGTTTTAATTAAATTTACTGATTTTGTTGAGCACGGGGCGTGTTCAGTGAGCACGGCCCGTGTTCAAGCTACTGTTACTGGGTGTTTTTATGAAAATGTGCAGCACGGCCCCGTGTTCAGTGAACACGGCCCCGTGTACAGGTTACTGTAAATGTAAATCTAAACTAAAATGCAGAAAAAGTGCACGCGTTTTAAAAAGGTTTTGAAAAACTGATTAGGCCGTCGATTTTAAGCTTTCTTAAAATCCTTCTGTCCCCGGCAACGGCGCCAAAAACTTGATGCGTGTGAAGTGTTATATATATTAGGTGTATATTTTAAACCCCTTTAACACTTATTTTAGCCAAATTTTAAATTTATAAAACACGATATTTTACTAACACTAAACACACATATGGGCAAATGCACCCATTGTGAGCGTAATATAGCGTTGGCAAGATACCGAGGTCGTCCAAGGACACAAGAGCTTTTAATACCGGTTTATCCTCAACGTCTAATCAAAATAAAAAGTTTAGAAAAAGGTTTTTAAACTAAGGAAAATAAAAACTAACTAAAATGCTGAAAAGTAAAATAAAAGAAAAACAGATAGACAAGATGAATCACTTGGTTCCGACTCGTATCTAGTGTAACCTTTGATTATTTCCGCACTTTTGCACATAATTAAGAGATTATCTTAGTTATTGTAGTAGGCCCCTCTTTTGAAGGTGACGTTACCCTCACGCCAGTAGTTTGAGTCAGCGAGGATACAATCCTAAAAGGGTGGATTATTGGAAGATAATGAATTAAGTTATTAATGCAATATTATGGTAGGCCCCTCTTTTGGAGGTGACGTTACCCTCGACTAAGTAGTCTGAGTCAGCAGGGATACAGTCCTAAATAGCCGGGTTATAGTATTAATAGTAGTTAACTTATGAGGGGATCAAAGAGTTTGGACCCCCGCCATCCAATACCGTGAAGAATTGAAGGAGGTCCTACTAAATTTGACCCAGGTCCATTGCAGGACCTCTAAACGCTGAACAATGGCAAGACCTTTACCAAACCGTTCCCTTAACCCCCGACCAGGTAGCCAACATACCTCCATATAGACTGTGAAGATATGAATGGTGAAAATCTTTTATTTTATATAGACAGTAAAATAATGCCAAGACACCACGGACAAACGAAAAGGAAAGATCACCTTCAACATAAGTAACTAGTTATTAAAGTCATTAATACAAAACCAAATAAAAAGTGCAAAAGATTAGAAATAAAAAGTATTACACTAGACACTTTGTCTTCACCAAGTGATGTAAGAGACTTAGGCAAACATGGCCTTGATTGTCAAGAACTCTTACGATCAATCTTGGATCCCGAGACGACTCACACACTCTACGATGGACAATGGATGATGGTGGTGGATGATGGTGTTATGGTGGTGGTGGGTGGTGGGTGAAGTGTGAGAGAGGTGGTGTGCCAAGGGATGGTTTGAGCTTGAGCCAAGCACTCCTATTTATAGCCTGTACAGAAGCCTGGACATGGCCCCGTGTCCGCTGGACACGGCCCCGTGTCCACCCTTTTCTCTTTCTTCATTAATACAGTTTGTCTTTATTAGCTCCACACGCCCCCGTGCTCAAAAGCATATCTGTACTATCAGATTTGGCAAGATTCTGCGTATCTTTGCGTTAACCACGGCCCCGTGTCCGCTGGGCACGGCCCCGTGGTGGGCAATAGAAGCTTCTACAGGTTTGTCTTTAGTGCCAGGGCTGTCCATCCTGAGCACTGCCCCGTGCTGATCTGGGCAAGGCCCGTGCTGAGCTGGGCACAACCCCATGCTCAGCTTTCTTCTTGTTTTTGCTTTGGGAGATGCTGTTGAAGGGGGTCGGGCATGCCACGTTTGTTCCTTTTCTTGTATTTATGCTAAATTTAGCTGCCTTTTTGCTTCTTTTGTTAATTTGAGCTCATTTAATCCTGAAAATACAAAAGGAAGACAAAAGCACACTTTTTCCAACATTAGTACTAAAAAAGGGTTAGTTTTATGCCTCATTTGATGAAATTTATATGTTACATTTTGAACACATCAAATACCCCCACACTTGAATCTTTGCTTGTCCTCAAGCAAAACTCTTTAATATGTGGCTACTACACTCCCAAATGGAATTGGTAGAGAAAAAGGTTTTTGGGCTTGTCGTAGAGTGTCGGGATTTCCAAGATTCTTTATTTAATTTTATTTTTATTTATTTACAATCCTATTCGTCATGATTTATTTAAAACTTTTCATAAGATAAATTACTTATTAGGGCATAACATGCCTCTTTAAAATTCTATTTATATACAAGTTCACATACCTCACGGGGATCACTCAACACTCGGCCGAAAATGTATTTTTGTGGATCACTCGAGAGCGGCATGGAACTTACTCCTACCATAGGCTTGCTAAGCAATCAATCCTCCTCCTTTTTAACTTATATACCTTTGTAAATATCAAGAGGACTTTGTGGGTGAAGGGTTAGGCTTGGGTTAAAGGTAGGTGGTTGGGTTAGTGGTTAGTAAAAGGGCGAAAGGCGTAAAAAGCGTCGGTTTTCGTAAGACTTCTTCTCTTTTTTTTTTTTTTTTTTTAATGAAGTCATTATTCAAACAAAGTTATTTTTGGTAAACTTGTTTGTTTATTCCTTTTTGCTTCATCATCATCATCATCATCATCATCATCTTTTTTTTTTTTTTTTTTAGGAAGTCATAAGAAAAACCGAGCTTGTTACTAAAACAAATGTTTAAAAATAAAAAGGGTTTGGTGGGTAAAAGGGTGTTTGGTTTGGGTTATGAAATGAAAAGGTTTAGGCTCAAAGGGGCTAACTAGGGGGATTTTGGGTAGGTGGTAAAAAAAAGAAAATAATGGTGTAGAAATAAAAAGGGTTAGTCCTAATGCCTCCATCATTTACTTACTTGGGTTTAAGTTGGTAAGGACCGGGAATGTATCGTCGTGGCAAATTATAGAGTTGTAAGAACCAAGCGGCTATTCACACAAGAAACGAAAGATGAGCATTTAGTCTAATGATATGTAATTGTATGCTCAATAAAGGCTCAAAACTCACTTTTGTGGGAATGGGTTTTTATGTGATCAAGTATATATAATCAAATTTTAACTAAGTTTGTCATGCCTTTTCATAATTTTCTTATGTTGGTTCTTTTTATCACGACGCTATCGGTTGTAAATTTGTAAAAATATAACCTTTTTAGAACTTTGAAATTCCCAAGTTAAACCTAGACAAGTAAAAAAATGAAAATTTTTGAAAAAATTTGGGGTGATTAGCGGTTCCAATAGAGTTTTGTGTAAGGCTTGTATTTAGGACTTGCAAGATTCAAGGTTTTAGCATCCCCCCACACTTAAATTACACATTGTCCTCAATGTGTCCCAAAAATAAGTTTTTAGGTTGATTGAATGTGTAAAAGTGGGTTAAAAACAAGATTTTATGGTACTGGGTAGCTGAACACGGGGTGGTGTTGGCTGAGCACGGCCCAGTGTCCAGACTGCCAGTACCAAAAGTAAACAGAAGGCTGGGCACGGGGGCGTGTCCAGTGAGCACGACCCCGTGTCCAGGTACCTGAACTGGGCATTTTCTACGGAACCTCGGGCACGGGGCGTGTTGTGTTGTGTTGTGTTGGGGTGAGCACGGCCCCGTGCTGAACTTGCTGTAATGAAGAAAAATCGTCGGGAGGCTCTGTTTTTTTGTGTGGGGTGTTGGTTCAAGCTTCCCTTATCATCCTTCACCATCCCGAGTGTGTTTTATTCCTGAAAAATAAAAACTAAACTAGAAAACATAAAGGTTAATCTAAACTAAACTACGGATAGTTCCGCGGAATGCCTCCGTGGTGCACCACGTTTATAAGGGTCCTTGGCTAGACCCTCCTTATTGGGTGGTTCTGGCTCATCTTCAATTAGGGGGTCATTATTGCCGATTGGATATTTCATTGACCGCTCAAGATCGACACTTCTTTTAAATGCCCCTAATTGAAGAGGTAGTTTGTTGAACTTCCGGTTTTTCAAAGCTTCGTGAGTTTTTACAAAAGGTCGTCCCAACACTAGAGGAGCGTCATCGAGGATGACAAAGTCGGTCGGGATTACCATTTGATTTGTTTGAACCAATACATCCTCAACTACACCGATTGATTTTATTACTTTCCGATTGGATAGAAAAATGGGTATTTGAAGTGGAGAAAAATCACTAATACTTAATTTTTCGAAAATGTAGTTAGGCATTATGTTAACACAAAGATCTTTATCAATTGTGACATTACTAATAAACGAATTTTGAAAGAAACATGGAACCGGTGTAATGTTAATTTCAAATGGGTCTTCTTTTATTAGCGAAGTTTGATCATTAGTTAACTTAACACTTACCGTTTCGTCAATTTTAGTGTTAGTGTTTAACTCTTTTAAAAACTTAGCATGAGTGGGTACTAAACAATGATTTTCAAAAGAAGGTGACAAGAGATTAATTTCTTCAAAATTAGACTCTTCTTGAATTTTAACATTGTCGGACTCACCTTTTTCGTTGTTTAACTCATGTGTCGGTTTTTCACTTACTTGTTCTTCCATTTTAACACTTTCAGTTATCTCTTCCTTTTTTAATTCTTCTCTTGCGCGGGACTCCTCTTCCGAGATTCTTTTATACAACGATCGATAACTCTTATGTGTTCTAATATCCTATCGGTTACTTCGGTTATAGAAAAAGAATCGGGATTTTCTAAGCTTGAATCCGGTTGTTCGATCCTTTGTTCCTCATAATACCCATATGAAGTAGATGGTTCACACCATTGTTCTTCATTGTAAGCATATGATGGATAAGGTTCGTAATTTTGTTCTTCATAATACTCATATGAGGTGGGTTGTTCACGCCATGGTTCCTCATAATAAGCATACGAAGGTGGTGGCTCATATCTTGGTTCCTCAAAGTATGAGTATGAAGGCTCATACCTTGGTTCATCAAAATATGAGTATGAGGGAGGAGGTTCATACCTTTGGTCTTCATAGGATGTGTATGAAGTTGATGGCTCGTACCTGGGCTCCTCATAGTATGTGTATGAATTGGATGGTTGATATGAGCGATTATTTTGAACCGATCGTGAGTTACGACAATTAGTGCAATAATTACCCCTATAATCATCCTCCTCATAGGTGTAGTTGTAACCTCCTGAGTATTGATCCATAAGAATCACTCAGCAGACCACAACTGAGTCTCGAGATCAGAAAACAAAAATAAAAACGGAAACAGAGGCTGGACACGGCCCCGTGTTCAGTGGACACGGCCCCGTGTTCAGGATCTGTATCTGGACGTTTTAATTAAATTTACTGATTTCGTTGAGCACGGGGCGTGTTCAGTGAGCACGGCCCGTGTTCAAGCTACTGTTACTGGGTGTTTTTATGAAAATGTGCAGCACGGCCCCGTGTTCAGTGAACACGGCCCCGTGTACAGGTTACTGTAAATGCAAATCTAAACTAAAATGCAGAAAAAGTGCGCGCGTTTTAAAAAGGTTTTAAAAAACTGATTAGGCCGTCGATTTTAAGCTTTCTTAAAATCCTTGTGTCCCCGGCAACGGCGCCAAAAACTTGATGCGTGTGAAGTGTTATATATATTAGGTGTATATTTTAAGCCCCTTTAACACTTATTTTAGCCAAATTTTAAATTTATAAAACACGATATTTTACTAACACTAAACACACATATGGGCAAGTGCACCCATCGTGAGCGTAGTATAGTGTTGGCAAGATACCGAGGTCGTCCAAGGACACAAGAGCTTTTAATACCGGTTTATCCTCAACGTCTAATCAAAATAAAAAGTTTAGAAAAAGGTTTTTAAACTAAGGAAAATAAAAACTAACTAAAATGCTGAAAAGTAAAATAAAAGAAAAACAGACAGACAAGATAAATCACTTGGTTCCGACTCGTATCTAGTGTAACCTTTGATTATTTCCGCACTTTTGCACACAATTAAGAGATTATCTTAGTTATTGTAGTAGGCCCCTCTTTTGAAGGTGACGTTACCCTCACCCCAGTAGTTTGAGTCAGCAAGGATACAATCCTAAAAGGGTGGATTATTGGAAGATAATGAATTAAGTTATTAATGCAATATTATGGTAGGCCCCTCTTTTGGAGGTGACGTTACCCTCGACTAAGTAGTCTGAGTCAGCAGGCATACAGTCCTAAATAGCCGGGTTATAGTATTAATAGTAGTTAACTTATGAGGGGATCAAAGAGTTTGGACCCCCGCCATCCAATACCGTGAAGAATTGAAGGAGGTCCTACTAAATTTGACCCAGGTCCATTGCAGGACCTCTAAACGCTGAACAATGGCAAGACCTTTACCAAACCGTTCCCTTAACCCCCGACCAGGTAGCCAACATACCTCCATATAGACCATGGAGATATGAATGGTGAAAATCTTTTATTTTATATAGACAGTAAAATAATGCCAAGACACCATGGACAAACGATAAGGAAAGATCACCTTCAACATAAGTAACTAGTTATTAAAGTCATTAATACAAAACCAAATAAAAAGTGCAAAAGATTAGAAATAAAAAGTATTACACTAGACACTTTTTCTTCACCAAGTGATGTAAGAGACTTAGGCAAACATGGCCTTTATTGTCAAGAACTCTTACGATCAATCTTGGATCCCGAGACGACTCACACACTCTACGATGGACAATGGATGATGGTGGTGGATGATGGTGTTATGGTGGTGGTGGGTGGTGGGTGAAGTGTGAGAGAGGTGGTGTGCCAAGGGATGGTTTGAGCTTGAGCCAAGCACTCCTATTTATAGCCTGTACAGAAGCCTGGACATGGCCCCGTGTCCGCTGGACACGGCCCCGTGTCCACCCTTTTCTCTTTCTTCATTAATACAGTTTATCTTTATTAGCTCCACACGCCCCCGTGTCCGCTGGGCACGGCCCCGTGCTCAAAAGCATATCTGTACTATCAAATTTGGCAAGATTCTGCGTATCTTTGCGTTGACCACGGCCCCGTGTCCGCTGGGCACGGCCCCGTGGTGGGCAATAGAAGCTTCTACAGGTTTATCTTTAGTGCCAGGGCTGTCCATCCTGAGCACTGCCCCGTGCTGATCTGGGCACGGCCCGTGCTGAGCTGGGCACGCCCCGTGCTCAGCTGGGCACAGCCCCATGCTCAGCTTTCTTCTTGTTTTTGCTTTGGGAGATGCTGTTGAAGGGGGTCGGGCATGCCACGTTTGTTCCTTTTCTTGTATTTATGCTAAATTTAGCTGCCTTTTTGCTTCTTTTGTTAATTTGAGCTCATTTAATCCTGAAAATACAAAAGGAAGACAAAAGCACACTTTTTCCAACATTAGTACTAAAAAGGGTTAGTTTTATGCCTCATTTGATGAAATTTATATGTTACATTTTGAACACATCAATGGGTTCTTAGGAACTTCATGTTTTGGCTCCAATCCTTCAAGAACAACTTGGATCTAACCGATTTCCACATAAACAAACAAAGATCTTCCATAAGATCTAAACATATTCACGGTGAAAAGGATTGAGAGAAGGTTTTCCAACTTTCTTTCAACTCTTTTACACTCAATGCACTCAAAACCGATATAATCGGAGCTTGTACCGACTTCCTACTCATTCTTGTGGTTGTGTTGGTCCAAGATCTGGATTCTATCCATGAGGTTTACCGATTTCGGGTTAAACATGGAACACCGTCTCGAACAGTTAACTGATCGGATTTGGGTGGTTCCTGTACGATCAGGAGTACCAAGTATTGACGAGGTTTCTATTGCTTAACAAGTTATCAATACATCTCGATAAAACAACAAACTATCAAAACAACTAAGTGTAAGTCGAACGGAACGACCAGGACGGAATGCCGTCCGATCGGACTACCGTCCAATCGGACTGCCACCCGAACGGGTTGTCATCCGATTGATCTACACCTTGGTCCCACACTTAACTTTTGTTTTCAAAACCTTGAAGGATGAACATTGAACGAAGGGCTGACCGATCGGATTACCATCCGATCGGACTACCACTCAACTATGTAATGATTCAGACTTCAACACTTAAACAATTTTCAACATGTTCCATGCACAAGGATTGCCACCCGATCGGATGGGCATCCGATCGAGTGACCGTCCTGCTGTGAACTTGTTCTCACTAAAGTGTCCAACCAATCGGGTTGTCGTCCGATCGAACGACCGACTGTCCGATCGACCGACTTGAAAGGTAGTGATACTTCTATGTTTTCAAAATGCTACAATGAAAACTTCAAAAGTCAAGCCATCATACACAAACACATCCTTCCTAAAGGAAGAAGCAATCCACTCAAAAGGCCGCCCGATCGGATGACCATCCGAGCGGACTGTCACTCGCACGATCAGCTGTCTGATCGAACTACCATCCGATCGAAATGTTGTCCGAACCACTCGCACTCTTTATCGTTTTACGCGTCGCTTATCGTTATACTATCGTTCTGATCAGGCTAACTCTACTCTCTAGCGCTCCCTTCAATCCATCAATCGCTGTGAGTATACTCGATCCCTTTTTGCTTTATGCACTTTTGGGTGTTACATACGTTACTTATTCTAATTCACATCAAATCACACTACGCAATACTTTAACACTAACCGTTACCGCATGTTATACGTGACTTAATGAATGCTTGTTTGTTATGTTTACTCATGGAATGTTGTTTACCTGCCTTAGCAACGATAGTACTATAGTTTGGACTCAGCACCTGTTTACTCTGGGGTTGTTAAGGACAATTAGTTACATGGCTCACAGTGGTGAGTGTGTATCGCGAACTGCCTTGGGCAGTCAACCCGCAGTCATTGGTATCGATAGGTTCATGTCGATAACTAACATGCTTCATTTTACACTGTGTACGTGCTGGTTATGCGTAACAATTTCGAATTCTATTATATCTATTAAACTTGTATGCTCACCTTTACACTATGTGTATTGACTTTTACTTTAACGTATGTGACAGGTGCTTAGGATGCTTATTTGCTTTCTTTGCTGTGAAATCGAGGCTAGGAAAGACCTAGGTCAACAATAAACAATTGTCTGAAATAAAAATATGAGTTGTCGGAACAGAACAATTTGACTAGATCTTTTCTGTAATAATTGTATTATCATTTATGACATGGTATGGGACGTGTTGGTTTAAATATTTGGTAAATATAGTTGTTATGGAAACTTCTGGACAATCTGTTTCGCTCAGTTCCGCGCCCCGATGATTTCGCCATCGGTTGGGGTGTGACAGATTGGTATCAGAGCCATAACTATAGGGAATTAGGCAAGACTCGACCTAGTCCGGGTCGGCGTCTTAGAAACGACCTAGTCTATAGTTAGGTACAACCGACCGACTTGTACTTACCCTGTAGGGTTTTGTACGAGCTTACGTGCCATCTCTCGTTATTCTCGCGCACGCTACACTATCACTGCACTCTAAATTTCAAGAAGAAAGGGCGGAATAGGTCGAGATTAGGTGTGAAAACCGCAAATTCTCGACTAAATTGCTCGTTCGGCCCGCTTTTACCTATAACTAGGAGAATTTGCGTTAAATCAGGAGTGAAATCCGTATTTTGACGCAAAATTCCCCCCCATTTTATCAAAAACAGGAATGAAGTTCTTAAGTTAGGGGTGAAACTCGAACCTTGACAACTTGTTCCGACCCTTATTTTGTTTTACAAAACTCTCACCAAAGCTTCGACGGACTCCAACGACTTGAAGTCACACCGTAACCGGAAGGATGCATGCCGTTCGTTCACATTCGAGACGAGAGCATAGCCCCGATGGCCAAAGTGCGTACAAAAGGTCCTTGTGAATAGTCGAATCCCTTTGGTTAGTTAATGTCTATCTAGCCGCAGACAATCTATTTCTCGATTGCTATGTGTTTCGATTCTGAGATCGCTACTACCGACTCTGAAATTTGTCGATTTTATGTAGATTTTATGTGTTTTATATGACTTATCTGTTTATGTGTTACGATTTTTGGTGATTTATTTGCTTTTCTCTATTGCTTTGATCGACACACACGACTCGCACTACATCTCTATCTCAAAGCGCTGCCAAATCACTAATTATGGACGACCTTAGGCTATATTACACGCTTATACTATACTATTCGCTACGCTATTCGCGACCGCTATTCTCGAACGCCCGCAAATTTTGAATGATAGGTTTCTGTATTCTGACTGCATCTTGTGATTACATGCGTATGTGCTTCTGTGTTTCTGTGACTTACGTGTTTATGTGCTTCCGTGCTTATGTGCTTTGTGATTATGTGCCTATGTGACTATGTGGTTAAGCAATTATACGTGTTCCTGAGCTTTAGTAGTAATAGGCTTGTGAGGTGAGATGAGATTATATTGTGTTGTGTTGAGTCCTATGACGATGTCTGTTGCAAACAATGTCGTTATCTGGATCTCGCGCTACCCGAGATGCTCGCCGAAAGCAAGCAGATAAACGCCTCGCTGCCATGATTACTAAGCAAATGGCAAAGGTCGTACCCCAAGTTGTCAGTGAACTGTACGAGAACATGAGCAAATCGTCTGAGGAATCTAGTACTGAAATCCCCAAAGCTGCTTTCAGCTTCAAGCAGTTTAAGGCATGCGGACCGAAAGAGTTCACTGGAGAAGAAGGCCCTACAGCTTTGTTTCAACGGTTCGACTCGATCGAAGTCACTTTGCGTCAGAGTGGATGTCCTGACAATCTCCGCACCCTGAATGCGACCAGTGTCTTCCAGTCCCGCGCTCTAGACTGGTGGACTGCCGAGAGGAACAAGCGCGAAAATGATGCAGCCTATGGTCTGTCATGGGACGAGTTGAAGAACGTTATGCTCGATGAGTTCTGCCCTCCCCATGAGCGCCAGAAGCTGTAGGACGAATTCTGGCACATCAAGCAGAAGGATGGCGACAACGCTGCCCTAACTGCTCGCTTCAAGCAGCTCAGTATTATCTGTCCCGACCAGGTGAAAACTACCGACATGACGATCAAGAAGTAATCCACGCTCTGTCGGATTGTGTTGCGGATTTTGTGCATGCTTCCAAGCCAGCAACAATCGAAGAAACTTACTTGCTTGCTGCTGAAATCAACGACAAGCGAGTAAAAGCTGGTTTCTGGGATAAAGATTCAAAGAACCTGCACCAAGCTACTACCGCCACACCAACTGCCGACACCACCCCCACCGCATCACAGTCATCGAAGTCCTCTCGTCGCAAGAAAAAGAACAACAACAGCAGCTCTAGCAACAAGAACTGTGCTGTCACTACCACTGCTCCACTTCAAGCGGTACCAGCTCAGCAACAACAACAACACCAATCAGCTCCAATCACCTATGCACCGCCTGCAAAGTGTGCATACACAGGCCCTCACCCTGCCTGCCCAACATGCTCTTATCATCACCCGGTGGGTCTAGCTTGTCGTTTCTGCACCCACTGCAATATGTACGACCACTTCACTGCAAACTGCCGTACTGGTCCTCGTCAACCACCAGCTCAAGCCACTGCTCATAAAGCTCTACTCCCAACCCCTCAAGGCCAACAAGCGGCTAAGGCACCCGCGGTCAACGCCAGAGTCTGCTTCGCATGTGGCGATCCTAACCATTTCGCCAACATGTGCCCGAACAAGGTTGTGAAACAAGAGCCCCAGCAGCAGCAGCCTCAGCAACAGCAACAAGCCGGTCGCGCCAGAACTTTCAACATCAATGCGCGCCAAGCACAAGCCGACAATAATGTGGTTAATGGTACGTTTCTCGTAAACGGTATTTATGCTTCGTGTTTATTTGATACTGGAGCCGATAACTGTTTTCTGTTGTTTGAATTCAAGAAGCTCCTTAATCGTAAGTGTCACGGCCCCCGTCCCGGTTTTACCCGGTCCATGAGTCGCGGGACAGAAACCCATGGTAATTATTATTTGAGTTGACAGCGGAAGTTTAACAGGATCTTTTAAAACTTGAAAATGCCCAATTTATTTTATTTCATAATTTGGGGAGAACACCCATAATTTACAAAAAAGGTGATTTCTCACGGAAATCCCTTATTTTACAAAAAACATGTTTCTTTATTTTATTGAGCCACCTCTTCAAGCTTGCAGTGCTACACGGCACTGTTTCCTGGATCACAGCAGATCACCTGAAACATGTTAAAAAAATATTTTATCAGCGGGAAAATACTGGCGAGTCATTCAAGTTGCACAAAATGACACATTGTTATAATATACAGTATTAAGGGTGATTATATTGTTTCTATCTACCAATTACCCCAAATCGGTATTTGTCACTCGACAGTATCTGTGACTATGGTCAGATCACCCATTGGCTAACCCGTTGTCCAATGGTGACGGGTATCAAGTAATGTATACAAAACCCCACATATCGGCAGTAATTGAAGACTACAAAGACTTAATCCCTGTAATTATAACTTTGAAAACAAGTAGGGTTTTAGGAAAACGATTTGATAAAAGAGAATGACTCACATTGCAGATTTAGACGGGCAGTGTTTAGCCTACTGATTTTTAGCCTGATTAACCTAATTCAAATCACAATGCACACGAAAACTAGGTCAGTAACTTAATACAACTTTTACGACAACTCACGAGATCGAAACCCTCACGACGAATGACAAAGTATAGCCCAATTATGGGCAGCACTTAAACATCCATCGGATCGGTCTCAATCGATCGGACATTAAATCGTACCAGTGATCGAGTTATTACCCTGTTATCACGGCAGAATTTCATGTTGTGTGTGTGTGTTTTTGGAGTAAACTGATGATATCTCAACGTACAAAACGAATTTTTACGTCGAACCAACGCCAAAATGCAAGTGCCAAACCCCAGATTTATATGCTGAAAAATGGTCCCCGTCGCGTGGCGCGCCAGGGACACCTGGCTCCCGCGCGTGGCGCGACGAGCCACTTTTAGCATAGGGTAGCCTCGTGTCTTTGTAGCTTAGGTGAGTCGACCGTTCGAAGAAATTCGCGTTTTACAACAAACTGCGAGGATAATACTAATTAGGGAATACCCCCCTTGAGTTTTAGGGGCCCTGATCCTATTTCCAGTTGTTCTGAAAATCTTAGGGGTCATGCAATATTACTTGGGGGTCTCAACTAGGGCTTCCTATTAGACAAAATAAAATAAGAAATAGTAATTTTAATGAGAGTTGTTACATCCTCCCCACCTTATTAAAATCTCGTCCTCGAGATTTACTGGAACAAGTAGGGATACTTTCGCTTCATTTCGGATTCCAGTTCCCAAGTATACTCAGGTCCTCTCTTTGAATCCCACTTGACTTTGACCAGTATTAGTCTTTTGTGTTTGAGAAACTTGACCTTTCTGTCTTCTATCCGTAGTGGCTTCTCAACAAATTTTAACTTTTCATTTACCTCTACGTCTTGAAGAGGTACTACCAAGTATTCGTCAGATAGACATTTCTTGAGATTGGATACATGAAATACATCATGTATTCCAGCTAGCTCTTCTGGTAGTTGTAGGCGATAGGCGACTGGTCCTACTCGCTGGATTATTGGGAATGGTCCTACGTATCTTGGACTTAGCTTTCCCTTCTTTCCGAACTGAACTACTCCTTTCCAAGGAGAAACTTTTAAGAGTACCTTGTCTCCAACTTGAAATTCTAGCGGCTTGTGTCGATTGTCTGCATAACTCTTCTGGCGATCTCGAGCTGTTTTCAGTCTTTCCTTGATTTGAGTGATCTAGTCGGTGGTTTCTTGTACGATTTCGGGACCTGATAATTGACTTTCTCCTATTTCTGCCCAACAAACTGGAGTTCTGCACTTTCTCCATACATTGCTTCAAATGGGGCAGCTTCAATGCTTGCATGGTAACTATTATTATAGGAGAATTCAATTAAGGGTAGATGGTCATCCCAGTTTCCACCAAAATCTATTACACATGCCCTGAGCATGTCTTCTAGGGTTTGGATCGTCCTTTCTCTTTGTCCGTCTGTTTGAGGATGATATGCAGTGCTTAAATTCAATCTTGTTCCCATTGCTTCTTGAAAACTCATCCAGAAATGGGAAGTGAAATGACTGTCCCTATCCGATACAATGGAGAGTGGAACTCCATGTAAGGATACTACTTCGTCTACGTATAATTTTGTTAACCTTTCCATACTAAAGGTTTCCTTCATGGGTAGGAAATGAGCTGATTTGGTTAATCGATCCACAATTACCCAAATCGCATCATTACCTTTTCTGGTTTTGGGTAACTTAGTAACAAAATCCATGGTTATTAGTTCCCACTTCCAAACAGGCATTTCTAATTGTTGAAGTAGCCCTGAAGGTTTCTGGTGTTCTGCCTTAACTTGTGAACAAGTTAGGCACTTAGAGACGTATCTAGCTATGTCCTTTTTCATTCATATCCACCAGAAATTATTTCTTAAATCTTGGTACATCTTATTATTTCCAGGATGCATGGTATACCTAGATTTATGGGCTTCCTCTAAAATCTTATTTCTTAAATCTCCTTGCTTAGGTACCCAAATTCTTCTTTTGTGGAATCTCCAAATTCCATCAGCTCCTTGCTCTAATTCCTTTATTCTTCCTTTCATTCCTTCCTTCAGCATCATCCTTGATTGCTGCTTCCTGAACATTCTTTAATTGTTCCATTAAGTCTAATTGTAAACTTAATCTAAGAGCACGAACTCGCTTTTGTTTTTCATGATACTTACGACTTAAGGCATCCGCAACTACATTTGCCTTTCCTTCGTGATATTGAATATCACAGTCGTAGTCACTTAGAATTTCCATCCATCTTCTTTGCCTCATGTTCAATTCTTTTTGCCCAAATATGTACCTTAAGCTTTTATGATCTGTATAAACTGTAAACTTACTTCCATACAGATAATGTCTCCATATCTTAAGGGCAAAAATTATCGATCCTAATTTTAAGTCATGTGTCATATAGTTTTCCTCGTGCTTTTTCAATTGCCTTGAGGCATACACAATTACCTTTTTGCGTTGCATTAGCACACATCCTAATCCGAGCTTAGAAGCATCACAATAAACTTCAAAATCTTCTGCCCCTTCTGGTAAGGCAAGAATTGGGGTGTTTGTTAACCTTTGTTTTAAAATCCTAAAAGCCTCTTCTTGCTTAGGTCCCCATTCAAACTTAACTGTTTTACAGGTTAGCTTAGTTAATGGCACAGCTATCTTAAAAAAATCCTTAATAAAGCGCCTATAGTACCTAGCTAAGCCTAGAAAACTTCTAACTTCTGTAGCTGATTGTGGGACCTTCCATTTGGTGATCGCTTCTATTTTGGATGGATCTACGTGAATACCTTCATGATTCACCATGTCTCCTAAAAATTGCACCTCCTGTAGCCAAAATTCGCACTTCGAGAATTTGGCGTAAAGCCTCTCCTTTCTTAACAAAGTTAAGAGTGCATGCAGGTGCTCACAATGCTCGTCCTGACTTTTGGAATAAATAAGTATATCATCAATGAAGACAATTACAAATTTATCCAAATACGGTTTACAGATTCTATTCATCATATCCATAAATGCCGCCGAAGCATTTGTTAGTCCAAAAGGCATAACTGTAAACTCGTAGTGACCATACCTAGTTCATAAAGCAGTTTTAGGTATGTCTTCGTCTTGTACCTTCAATTGATGATATCCAGGGCGTAAGTCTATCTTAGAAAAATATCTAGCTCCCTGAAGTTGATCGAAAAGATCATCAATCCTAGGTAATGGGTATTGATTCTTAATTATAACCTTATTCAATTCCCTATAATCGATACACATTCGCATCGAACCATCTTTCTTCTTTACGAACAACACTGGTGCTCCCCAAGGGGATGAACTAGGTTGTATAAATCCTTTGCTTAATAATTCATCTAACTACTTTTTCAATTCTAACATTTCGGTGGGTGCTAACCGATAAGGTGCCTTGGCTTTCGGTGTAGTTCCAGGAATTAGATGAATTCTAAATTCTACCTCCCTATCTGGTGGTAATCCTGGTAATTCTTCTGGGAATACATTCGAGTATTCTGATACTACAGGAATTTCCTTAAGTTCCTTACCCTTAGTGCTAATGATTACCGAAATCATATACACCATTTCTTGCTTTCGTTCATAACTAGCAACTTTCATTACTGAAATGAACTTCACGGGTCTACGCGGCTTATCCCTTGTAATCATAATTATTTCTCCCGTGGGTGCACGTATTTCTATGGAGTTCTTATCACAAAGGATTCGAGCATGGTTGACTACTAACCAATCCAATCCTAACACGACATTTAATCCAGCTAAATTCATGGGTAATAGGTTTGCAGAAAATTTATGACCTGAAAGTTCTATATTTTCTTTTTACAAAACCGTATCTATGTTAACAGAGTTCCCGTCTGCCGTTTCTACTGTAAAAACTTGCCTAAGTTTGGTCAAGGGTAGCTTAA
Organism: Helianthus tuberosus; assembly: GCA_030545235.1. Taxonomy (NCBI): domain Eukaryota; kingdom Viridiplantae; phylum Streptophyta; class Magnoliopsida; order Asterales; family Asteraceae; genus Helianthus; species Helianthus tuberosus. The sequence continues at coordinate 145,712,419 of CM060432.1, forward strand.
GAGCTTGGCAGAATGAAGTATTTATAAAACTTTGGTTTGCACCAGAGTCGAATAATACTTTCGCATAAACATTGTGTACCAGAAACGTACCAGCTATTACGTCAGGAATTAGTTTGGCTTCCTGCGTGGTCAATTGAAAGGCTCTTGCGTTTTTCTTTGTAGTCCCTTCGGCAGGTTTGGCCTTGTTGTCAGCTGGTTTGACCAATTTAGGGCATTTCTGGTCTAAAATGCCCAACTTCTCCATAGTTGTAGCAGATTTTTGTTTTCCTTCTGCAATCTTCTTCACGATGTCCTATAGCTTTGCAGAAGTTGCAGGTTTCATTACATTTTCCAAAATGTTTCTTTTTACAGTTCCTGCAGAACGGCGGAGTGGAAGATTGCCCTGTTCCTCTTTTCTTGAAATTGCTATTATTACCCACACGAAATCCTTAGGTAATCTTTTGGGCTAACTCCTTTTTCCTATTTTTTCCCGCGTACGCACCAGTCCGTCAGTCAAAGTGTTGGCCAATTCTATCGCATCATCGATTGTGCAGGGTCTCGCAGCTTTGACAATATCACGGATCTCGCTAATTAAACCCCAAATGTAGCAAGAAATAAGTACCGGTTCTGGCGAAGCCAGAGTAGGCACAGTTCGAGCATATTCGAAAAACTTCGAAGTATACCCTCGGCAATCCACATCCACCATTCGGTGGCTCAGGAATTTTTTTTCCATTTGTTCTTTTTCATACTCTAGGCAGATTTTTTTTTCCACCAATTGCTTAAATTCTTCCCAGTTCATGGCATAGGTCATGTCGCTTCCCATGGCTTGCAACATTGTGTTCCACCATTCTAATGCTTCTTCCTTGAAAAGGTGAGAAGCATACATGACTTTATCCTCCTCGGCACATTTACTTATTTTAATTACTGCCTCGGTTTTCTCCAACCAACGCAGTGCAGCAGTCGCCCCTTCATTGCCTGCAAATTCCACAGGTTTACAGGCAAGAAATTCCTTGTAAGTGCAATCAGGCGTTGCAGCTTTCATTCTTTTAAGAAATGGGGCTTGCATCCCATCGTTATCGTTATTATTAATGTTGCTGCCTCCATTTATACTATTACTGAAATTATCGCCATGAGTGCGTTTACTGGGAATAATTGGTTGAGGTTCAACTGGATTTCGGGCAGCAGCAAGAATTGCTGGAATAGCATTGGCTATTCCTTGTGCAACGATGTTTTCTATATCTTGTCTATTCAGAAAATGGTCCTCATTGTTTTGCTCATATTGGTTAACTTCCTTAACTGGTTCATTACCGGTGTGTTCCATCTGGTAATTAATATATATTGCTTATTAGCACAAAATAAATAACAACCAAGCATAATAAACAACCGCACATAATCACATCAACACATATAGCCAAAATTGTCGATTTTTCGACTTCCATACTTTATATATTTTAATATGCATCCGTACATTACCAGATATGTTACAAAGTTTTATTTTTAGTTATTTTACATGATTATATTTTTATTATTATATTATTATTAAACACACATTCCCACAACCACAAACGATCCTCATCAGCTGGCATTTCAGAATCGACGTTCCCTCTCGTCGTACTTCCATGATATCCTCTCCCCCACATCTCGGATTCTATTTCCTGTGTCCACCAGCTCCTCGCCATAGTGGCGAAGTTCAGCCAAGTTCTTGGTGCTCATTGGTGGGTGTAGTGGAGGCTCAGGGTCAAATTGGGGGAAAAAGGTATTAGGGTTATTTAAAAGATTCTGAAATTGCCAGTCAGTTGTCCACCATTCTTCTAGCCCTTCTGGTAGAGGTCGGGGTGGATAATAGGATCTGGAATAGCAGGTTCCAGATTAACTGAAAGTTGTGCTTCAACTGGGTAATTGAAGAGGTTTTCATCGGCAGGTCCGATGAGGTCACTAAGTCCCAATCTACGATCTAGCTCCTCCCACGATGGCATCTCCTGAGCTTGCCCGGAACTTTCTCCAATCTCCTTTCCTTTGCCTTTATCATTTGGATCCTCAGTCTTTATAACTTTCCGTGTCGCTGGTTTCTTCCTACGCATACGCCCCCAGCCTACAAATCTTCTCCTCTTTTTCGGTTTTGGTTTCTCCTGGGGTTGGGCTTGGAATACCATTGGCTCTTCAGTATCAACCTGGTAGCCAGGGAAGGTATCGGTGGTATCCATATCTGTGGTATGGATAGTAAAGTTCTGAAGTGCTTCTGATAGTTCATTCATGTTGTTAGCATATATGAAGAAACACACAAAATTCTAGGTTAAAATTTTGTAAAATTAAAATTTCACAGAATCACAAAATGGTAATCAGAAAAATTAAGTATTCATAAATACTTAATTGGCTTAAATCAGTGGCTCTGATACCACATTTTTCTGTCACGGCCCCCGTCCCGGTTTTACCCGATCCAGGAGCCGCGGGACAAAAACCTGTGGTAATTATTATTTGAGTTGACAGCGGAAGTTTAACAGGATCTTTTAAAACTTGAAAATGCCCAATTTATTTTATTTCATAATTTGGGGAGAACACCCATAATTTACAATAAAGGTGATTTCTCGCGGAAATCCCTTATTTTACAAAAACATGTTTCTTTATTTTATTGAGCCACTTCTTCAAGCTTGCAGTGCTACACGACACTGTTTCCTGGATCACAGCATATCACCTGAAACATGTTAAAAAAATATTTTATCAACGGGGAAATACTGGCGAGTTATTCAAGTTGCACAAAACGACACATTGTTATAATATACAGTATTAAGGGTGATTATATTGTTTCTATCTACCAATTACCCCAAATCGGTATTTGTCACTCGACAGTATCTGTGACTATGGTCAGATCACCCATTGGCTAACCCGTTGTCCAATGGTGACGGGTATCAAGTAATGTATACAAAACCCCACATACCGGCAGTAATTGAAGACTACAAAGACTTAATCCCTGTAATTATAACTTTGAAAACAAGTAGGGTTTTAGGAAAACGATTTGATAAAAGAGAATGACTCACATTGCAGATTTAGACGGGCAGCGTTTAGCCTACTGATTTTTAGCCTGATTAACCTAATTCAAATCATAATGCACACGAAAACTAGGTCAGTAACTTAATACAACTTTTACGACAACTCACGAGATCGAAACCCTCACGACGAATGACAAAGTATAGCCCAATTACGGGCAGCACTTAAACATCCATCGGACCGGTCTCAATCGATCGGACATTAAATCGTAGCAGTGATCGAGTTATTACCCTGTTATCGCGGCAGAATTTCGTGCTGTGTGTGTGTTTTTTTGGAGTAAACTGATGATATCTCAACGTACAAAATGAATTTTTACGTCGAACCAACGCCAAAATGCAAGTGCCAAAACCCAGATTTATATGCTGAAAAATGGTCCCCATCGCGTGGCGCGACGGGCCACTTTTAGCATAGGGTAGCCTCGTGTCTTTGTAGCTTAGGTGAGTCGACCGTTCGAAGAAATTCGCGTTTTACAACAAACTGCGAGGATAATACTAATTAGGGAATACCCCCCCCCCCTTAAGTTTTAGGGGCCCTGATCCTATTTCCGATTGTTCTGAAAATCTTAGGGGTCATGCAATATTATTTGGGGGTCTCAACTAGGGCTTCCTATTAGACAAAATAAAATAAGAAATAGTAATTTTAATGAGAGTTGTTACAGTAAGCGCTCCCATCTATCCTCAACGTTCGATGTCGAAGTCGCCACCGGAAGAACCGTCGCCGTTAATTCCGTTCTTCGTGATTATACTCTTGAGCTCAACAATCACATTTTCCCCATCGATCTCATTCCGATGCAGCTCGGAAGTTTTGACATCATAGTAGGCATGGACTTTCTTCGTGAAAATCATGCTGAAGTTGTGTGCTTTGATAAGATGATTCGATTCTCGCTCGCTAACGGTGACTTATTGTGTGTTTATGGTGAAACTCCCTCGAAGGGTCTTAAGCTTATGTAATGCGTCCAAGCTAGCAAGTATCTCCGCAAGGAATACAGAGCTTTCTTGGCCAACATTGTAGTAGCGGAGAAGGAAAAGAAAGGAAAGACAGAAGTGAAAGATGTTCCTGTGGTTCGTGAATTTCCTAAAGTGTTTCCCGACAACCTTCCTGGCCTTCCGCCAAGTCGTGATATCGACTTTCGTATCGACCTCATTCCTGGAGCCAACCCTATCGCTAGAGCTCCTTATCGACTCGCTCCGTCCGAAATGCGTGAACTCTCGAGTCAGCTCCAGGAATTGCTTGATAAAGGCTTCATTCGCCCAAGCACCTCTCCATGGGGCGCACCAGTCCTTTTCGTCAAAAAGAAGGATGGGTCGTTCAGAATGTGCATCGACTATCGGGAGTTGAATAAGTTGACAATCAAGAATCGCTATCCCCTGCTCCGAATTGATGATTTGTTTGATAAGCTACAAGGTGCTACATGTTTCTCGAAGATCGATTTACACTCAGGCTATCACCAACTACGCATTCAAGAGGAAGATATACCCAAAACCGCTTTCCGCACTCGATACAACCACTATGAAGATCAATCGATCTACTTCTCTGTTTTCAAAATGCTACAACGAAAACTTCAAAAGATAAGCCATCATACACAAACACATCCTTCCCAAACGAAGTAACAATCCACTCGAAAGGTCACCCTATCGGATGACCATCCGAGCGGATTGTCACCCGATCGACCGGCTACCCGATCGGATTGCCATCCGATCGGATTACCGTCCGATCCACTGACACCTCTCACCGATTTACGTATCACTTATCGTTATGCTATCGTTCTGATCAGGCTAACCTCGCTCTAAGCGCTCCCTTCAATCCATCATCGTTGTGAGTATACTCGATCCCTTTTTGCTTTACGCACTTTTGGGTGTTACATACGTTACTTATTCTAAATCACATCGAACACACTACGCAACACTTTAACGCTAACCGTTACCGCATGTTATACGTGACTTAATGAATGCTTGTTTGTTATGTTTACACATGGAATGTTGTCTACCTGCCTTAACAACGATAATATTATTTGTTTGGACTCAGCACCTGTTCACTCAGGGGTTGTTAAGGACAATTTGTTACATGGCTCACATGGGTGAGTGTGTATTATGAACTGCCTTGGGCAGTCAACTCGCAGTCATTGGTATCGATAGGTTCATGTCGATAACTAACATGCCTCATTTTACACTGTGTACGTGCTAGTTATGCGTAATCGATTTCGAACTCTATTATATCTATTAAACTTGATGCTCACCTTTACACTATGTGTATTGACTTTTACTTTAACGTATGTGGCATATGCATAAGATGTTTGATTGCTTTGCTTGCTATGAAAATCGAGGCTAGGAAAGGTCTAGAAACGAATAAACAATTGTCTGTATTTGAAATCTGAGTTGTCGGAACAGAACAATTTGACTAGATCTTGTCTGTAATAATTATGTTATCTTTTATGACATGGTTTGGGACATGTTGCTTTAAATAATTGGTAATTATAGTTGTTATGGAAACTTCTGGACAATCTGTTTCGCTCAGTGCCATGCCCCGATGTTTCCGCCATCGGTTGGGGTGTGACATACCGTCATCCTTTCAATCACCCATCACCATCTATATTTTTTTGATAAGCATTTTTAACCAAGCCGACCCGACCCGAAACCCGTCCTGACCCGGACCCGTTTAAACCCGAACCCGTTTTGACCCATGACCCAACCCGACCCGTTTGCCAAGTCTACATTTGTTCCCTAAAATATTTTACCCTCTCGACTTGGTGTTAAAAATAACAATGATAAAGGTAAAAAAAAATAAATTTAAATTGTTTATAGGGTGAGGATCAAATAAGAAGTTTATTGTATAGGGCAAAATTTAAAATAAAGAGGAAGGGTATTATCAACCCTGGTCGGGGTTGATAAAAATGCATCAGAAAATTTAATTTTTTGTAAATTGTCTCTGGAAAACTGCATTCGTAGACAGTCTTTTGATCTCCTACTTCCTGGTTCAGACAATTCACAGACATAACTATTGTCCTGGTTCAATGCGTTTTAGAGAGAAAACACTTTCTTTGGTGTTTTTAGGCCATTGCGTTTTAGAACTAAGACATTTTTATGTGTTTTCTGGCCATTGCGTTTTAGAAAAACACATTTTTTGGGTGTTTTTAGTCATTGCGTTTTAGGTAAAACACATTTTTAGGTGTTTTCAGTCCATTGCGTTTTAGAGATAACACTTTCTTTTGTTTTTTAGGCCATTGCGTTTTAGAAAGGAGACATTTTTAAGTGTTTTCTGGCCATTGCGTTTGATAAATAAGACATTTATTTGTGTTTTTGGTGCATTGCGTTTTAGGTAAAACGCATTTTTATGTGTTTTCAGTCCATTGCGTTTTAGAAAACAGACATTTTAAGTGTTTTCTGGCCATTGCGTTTTAGAAATAAGACATTTCTTTGTGTTTTTTGTGCATTGCGTTTTAGGTAAAACACATTTTTATGTGTTTTCAGTCCATTGCGTTTTTGAAAGTACACTTTCTTTTGTGTTTTTAGACTATTGCATTTTAGAAATAAGACATTTCTTTGTGTTTTCTGGCCATTGCGTTTTACAAATAAGATATTTCTTTGTGTTTTTTGTGTATTGCGTTTTAGAAAAATGTTATTTTTTAGGTTTTTTTTCATTGCGTTTTACGCAATTGGGTTTTAATTTTTTTTTCGAAAATATAGCAATAGTATACTCGTTTTAAAGAGAAAAAAAACGCTCGTTTTTTGGTGCAATTTTTATAAAAAAAATAATGTCGTATGAAAGAGTTATGAACGTTTAAAAAATGGGGGGGGGGGATTTGAGGAGAGAGAAACTATTGCCTTGGATTGACTAGAATGCCCCTAAACAAACACACGCGCCTCTTTTCTTACCTTCAATTTCCCTCATTTAATCTTAACCCTTGATTAACTAAATGGATGGTCAAGATTACTTTCTAGGCTTCCTACCCAAATAAACTTCCTATTATATCCTAACCCATTGTTTTTAACCAAGTTTTTATGATTTTTCATTCGCTTTTTTATGGTTCTTGCAAAAATAATAAGCAGCAAGAATTTACAATCAATATTATCCATTCATGCAATATATTAATATTAAATGAAAACAGAAGTTGTAACAGTTGGGAGTGGATATTGGGGATTGGAGGTATAGAAGAGAAGAGAAGAGAATGATTTCATCATTATCATTATTATGTAGCTGTAGTAGTAGTAGTATGATTACAACGCGATTCAAATGGAGGGCGAGAGCTTTCCAAAAAAGCCCTAATCTTGAAACTACGCTCAAGGTGCTCCAGTGGGACTCGCTCTGCGATTCCGTCGCTTCATTTTCCGGCACCTCCTTCGGCCGCCAAGCCACCAAGGCAGAGTTATGGCGTTTGGATCAGTCATACCAACAGAGTTTGAGGCTGTTGGAAGAGACTAACGCTGCCGTTGAAATGCACAAACACGGTGGCTGTGTCATGGATTTCACCTCCATCGATCTCGCATTGGTCAAGTCTGCAATACAGCATGCTCACAGGGGCTTTCCTCTTGATGGAGTCGAAGCAATAGCCCTTGTAGCCATGCTACACTTGGCTGACTCATTGCAGGTTAGTCTTAAAGAGGCAATAAAGGAAGACTCAGACTGGCTACAGCGTTTCATGCCTGTTGCTGAAATGGTACTACTACTTTTGTATTTAATAACAATTTACAACCCCTTTCGTTTCTCCGAAATTTTAACATGGTTGCTTGCTTGTTACTTACAGATCATGGATATGCCTGTTAGTCACCCACTCATAAAGTTCATACAAAAACTTGTAGACGAAGATGGCTCTGTAAAAGATTCTGCGGTATGCCACTTTCGTCTCTCTTAATTTGTTTACTAGGTTATTATTTCTCTACTGTGTATATATATATAGGAGCCACCAGTATAAGTTTCCATTCTGTTTTTACAAACATAGTCTGAACAAGTGCCAATGTATATTCTTGCCTTAACTAACCCCCTCACTCCCCGATTTTGCAGAGTCCTGCCTTGAAACGATCTCGTGAACAAGTGCGGTTGCTTGAAAGAAAGGTTCCATTTATTTTTCTCCATCCTAATATTTACTTTTTGATGATGAATCAAGTTCAACATTTATCATACATTAGCCCAATCTAAAGCATAGAAAGCATGGTGGTGGAGTATGTACATGGTCCAATAAATACCATTACTATTTTATGTAAATGTCTACTGTCAAATAAATGTATACCATAGGAATCTGATTGACTTATCCTTCTTATCCAGTTATACCAGTTGATGGAAAGTCTAATCAGTAAGGAGATGAAAGAAACATCATCTGTGGTAGGTAACATATCTGTGTTTCATTCTTGTGGTTGAATGGTTCTACCCACATCTTTATTTCTTACTCTTCTAGGAAGTAAGCAACACTGATGGAAGATGGTGTATAAAATCCGGAACTGATATAAAAAAAAGCTTTGACGGTTTATTGTTATCAAGGTGAATCGCATGCTAGCCTAATGATTGCACATGTCAAGTTCAACATAAATTAGCCCACTCTTGAGAGATAAAATAGTGTGTTGTAGTGGTTCAGGCACAGGAAGCCTTGTGGAACCACTTTCTGCTGTTCCATTGAATGATGAGTTGCAACAGGCAAGAGCTTCAATAACCAAGGCTGAGGCTGATGTGCTTTTGCAAATAACACACAAGGTAACTCAATCAATATCCGTTATCATTTTCTTCTCTTGCTGTGTTTTCATATTTATTTTATTCCTGTGCAGATGCAAACAGATATTGAGGACATAGAAAATCTGTTCAATGCGATAATCCAATTAGATGTGGTTAGCATCTATCTCTGACTCTCGCAAGTTCTGTAGTTAGACTTTGTGTCTGTGTGTAATTGGGTACCACACTGAACAAATGCAGATCAATGCTCGGGCGACATATAGTATTTCATTTGGTGGCACTTATCCGGATCTAATTTTATCCTCTGAGGAACAAGCGAAATGGAAATTGTTTCTGCCAAAAGCTTATCATCCTTTGTTACTTCAACAACACCGACAAAAATTGCACAATGCTATGAAGGATGTCAGTGAGGCTACTGCTGTAAGTGGCATAACTAAATATGGCTAAAATCTATATGCTTAGCAATAACGTGAAACTACTCAAATATTTGAGTAGGAAATTAGAAGGAGAAGGCAGCAGGTAGGGATTGCCACTCAGAGAGAGGAAGAAACATATGCAAGGCTCTCCTCTTTAGAAACCCAGGTAACCGTTTGATGAATAGATTACAGTTTTTGATTTTTCTGTTTAGAACGTCAATTCAATGTTGTGAGTTTTCAGGTTGCAACATTAAAACAAACGTCCCCTGTTCCTGTAGATATATATGTTGCGCAGAAAACAAGAGTTCTGGTCATAACTGGCCCAAACACTGGGGGAAAGACCATTTTATTAAAGACAGTAGGGTTGGCTGCTATGATGGCAAAATCAGGACTTTTTGTGCTGTCATCTGAACCTGTGAGGATGCCATGGTTTGATTATGTGTTTGCGGATATCGGTGATGAACAATCCCTGTCTCAATCTTTGTCTACCTTTTCCGGCCATTTGAAACAAACTAGTGTAAGTTATGTTCCAGAATGCTCATTTACTTGCTACTTGTTGTGAAGTGGTGGCTGTTTGATTTCCAGTATATATAGCTGACTAAATCCAAAGAGTTGTTTCTTGTATGCATATATTTCAGGACATACTCTCAAGTTCATCAAGTCGGTCATTAGTGCTCTTAGATGAGGTATAATCTCTTATCAGCTGAATTCTTGATCATCTTAATTATGTTCACATGTAGTTTGACAACAAGTATAGTAGAGCATAATTACTTGAGGATTTTTTATTTTAATTTAGGTTGGTGCTGGTACAAATCCTCTGGAAGGAGCCGCTTTGGGAATGTCACTCCTGGAATGCTTTGCTGAATCTGGAGCATTGCTCACAATGGCTACCACCCATCATGGTGAACTTAAAACCCTCAAGTACAGCAACGATGCGTTTGACAATGCATGCATGGAGTTTGATGAAGCGAACCTGAAACCCACATACAGAGTTCTTTGGGGAATTCCAGGTTCTGTCTATTGTTAGCTTTTCATTTCTACCTGTGAATATATGCAGCAGTAGTAGCTAGTTAGTTAATATATAGGTGCATGCAATGCAGGGCGGTCTAATGCAATAAACATAGCTGAAAGGCTAGGACTCCCTAATGTGGTTGTAGAAAATGCTCGTGACCTTCATGGAACGGCTAGTGCAGAGATTAATCAGGTGACTTGCACCATGCTCTGCTACTTGTAATGATAATGTACAAGATTAACCGTCCATTGCAACTTGAGTACCAAGCATTATGTGAATGTTTATGCTGTTGCAGACATTATTTTGGGTGACTGTATAATTTCTTGATTCTTCTTGACATGTAGGTTATAGAAGATATGGAGAATTTGAAGCAGAAAGTTGATGAGCATATTCATGAAGCGCGCAATCATCTTAGGTGAGGAATAGAAATCATTGTCGGGTTGGTTATTAGAGTATACCTGCTAATGCTACTACATGTGTCAGACTTGGTAGGGAACTTTACAGAAAACTAGTTATTAGCGAGGGTAGGATAAGGGAACATGGCAGCAGTCTTAAATACAGAAAAATCCAAGAAATATCAGAAGCCGGAAAAGTAGCGCGTTCAATACTTCACAAGAGAGTGAGGCAGCGTCGTGCATCCCCAACCTCAAATTTAGCAGCTGCTTCTAAGCCAGAAAATGAAAATGAGCTTATGCTGGCATCCTTTAACAGCGGTCAGTCTACTACACGTGCAGAAAAAGATACAGCAGCAGTAATGTTGAATGACAAGCAGCAGCCATCAGGTACTTGTCAATCACAATCTTATAGACTACTTACCTAATAACTAATGTATGACAAACCAACTTGCAGGAAAAATTGTCAAGTCAGGTGATACGGTGCATGTTTCTAAATTTAACAAGAAAGCAACCGTACTGAAAGTAGATCCTTCTAAGCAAGAAATACTAGTTCAGTTGGGGAACATCAAGATGAAGTTGACGCTAGCGGATATTTTGATTTGACAGGAATCTGCACCAATTAGACACATCTGTTTTCTTAGTTTTCATATATGGCTTCAACGGCGGACCTACTATGTAATAAGGGGTAGCCTCCGCTACCCCTTAACGCTCCGGCGGTAGTGTAAATTTTGGAAAATTTTGACTTCGTTCCCCCTTTCTTTGAAATGTTGCCCCTATACGAACTTTCTAGATCCGCCACTGCTTCAACTTCATAAACATTTAATTGGACAATGCCGTGTGCATATACAAAAAGTAATATAGCTCCAGTTGAATCAAGTGATTAAAACAAAAATATTTTTGGTCAATTTTATTTTCCTTTTTCGACGTTTAAAATAGCATGAAGAAGAATAATGAATATTTCTGGTACATACAACCCAGAAATCTGTTGAAGGCATTATTGTCAAATTGTAGATAGTTTCCGAAAAGAACATGAAATCGTATCGTGTGTTTAATGGAGGTAGCTCAAGTTAGGAATTTCCCCATTATAGTTGGATGTGTCAGCACATGAAACTGAACTTAATGGCAGTAAAGAAAAATATTGCATAACTTTCAAGTCTTTTTTACTCTAGGTACTGCTTCATCTTCCATACGCGAAAGCATTATAGGCCCAGAGCTTGATGTTGGTATGTGCAAATGGTTGATGAATCGGCGCTTCCACTACAATGACAGAGGTCGAAACTCGAAAGTCCTTGGAACAAGAGAAGCAAGGGCGGCCAAGGACTTCGTATGGGAGATGATGTACTTGGAGGGGATACGAATTATAAATGACACAACCAAGATTAAGACGACCATGATGTACTTGAATGATACTATGACATTGTGGTGGACATGATATGCAGACACCGGAGGAAGTGCATCAACAAAACACATGATGAGGTTGTTTAATGCTCAAGAGGAAATTTTATTCGGTTAATGCCAAGTACAAGGTAAAGAGACGTCTACGCACACTCACGAGAGGATGCAAGAGTATAGAAAAGACTTCACGGCGTAAACACTCAAGAGACCAAATCTTTGGAACAAGGATTCCATGTCCTACATTCTCAATGGGTTACAAACATGCGTCAAGGCATAGCCAAGGATGGCATCACTACATAAGCCTAACGATGAAGACAAGGCTCGAATTGAGTCGAACTCCAATATTTTGGAATATCCTTAAAGTAGACGATAAACCTAGTTTTAAACATTAAAAATGTAGAATTTACTCACATTTGAGTTTATAGCATAACTGAAATCCAATGGTTCTTCTAACAACTTGTGATCATAATGATATAGGCAAAAGATCATGTAAAAGAGAGTTAATCTGTACAAAGTGTAGGAGAGAGTTTTAGTTATTGATCAAGTAATCTAATGGTTGAGATTAAGTGATTCCCAAATGCAGAATTCAAGTCTTAACGCATTGATAGTAATTGGTACACAGAGGTCACCCATTGCAATATTTCGAAGATCGTTGTCCACTAGATAGACTGGACACTAAAACTATTCGGAGGAGAGGGTGATGAGATTCAGCAAAAGTGTTAAATCAATCATACCCTTAAAAGACACTTTACAGGCAAGAAGTCATGCTGTTTAAACTACTAAACAAACCATCATTACAATTCAAGAAACACAACCTAAAACGTTCTGCAGTAAGCATTTACGTGCTACTACCGACATTCCTGGTTAAAGAAATCGATCTCTTTCGCATACTAGTGCCACCAGTTTGCAGATCATCTCCCTCATCATCAATCTTCACTCCTTGTGCTTCAACAATTGCCTCATGTTCACCATCACCATCACCATCACTAGCGCTTTCTGGTTCCATTAAAGCCTTCCCCTTTGACACCGTCTTTTCATCAATGCTGCTATAGTCCTCTGAAGAAGCGTCACTAATTGTATGGAAGATAGTTGCACTCTCTTTCTGCCCACTTTTGGGAGAAAAACTCTTTGTTTTCTTATCGGAGAGCGGTATTAGTGACTGCGACTTTGGACTTGTTGCATCTCTTCCCAAACTGTATGTGGTTGAGAGCTTTCTCGTTATAACTTCGCGTTCTTTAACCAAATCCCCGAGTTTTTCTAGCATTTCATTGGTTGATGATCCCTCTGCTGTTTTTTTCTCGAGCTCGGTGATTGTTCTATCACATACCTTCTTCTGCAGCCGAAGCGAACTCTGCAAAACAACAACATACAGTGGTTTATTAACGATGTTGTGCTTCTATTTTTGTCGTATAGAGTTTACATTCAAAACATGTTATAACAGTCATTTCCATCCAAACACTAATTAATGGAAAGAAAAAGAAAAGTTGCTTACTCTCTTTTCGAGAAAGTTTCTAAGATTTTGATTTCGAAGCTTCTTTTTTCTCCAAAATACACAGCAAAATTGTACTAGTGCTGCTAGTAATATCAACAGAATTGTTTCATAGAAGAGAAATAATTTGATTGCTTTCTCATTACCTGTGAAAAATGAAGTATGAGTGTCGATTAATATAATGGGATGTAAAAAATGAACTTGAGTGGTATGTTTACCTGTGTAGATGCTAACTTTCTTGATGTCCATCAATGAACAGCTTGATGCAAGTTTCTGACCTGTCGAAATGAAAAGATTAAAACAACATTCAGATTAACTGACCGAATTATAATAAATAATAATTATCTATGAGGTTTGTTACGTGTGCTAAAGCATGAAAGCCGATTTCCAGTATCTGCATCAGAATGAAAAAAATGAAGTTGTAAGCTCAATCATATACTAATTCAACATGATAATCTCTCAAGAACAATAAAACCTTACTGGAAATAGAAAGAAAAGCAAGAAGCATTCTTTCGTCCACAACAAAACGCCTTAAATCACTATCGGGAAACAAGCTTGATACCACCGAACCTATGAGTAATAAAAGGTCAAAAAATATCATTGTCGGTTGTACGTTTGTAATACAAGTCAAGCGTTTGATGACTTTGAGAAAACCAGACCACTAGGATAGCTTTCAAACCAAATAACCGATCCTGTTGAAGGAACCAGCAATGTGACAACAGTCTTTAACGGTGTCATTGCTGAAACATAAGTGTTTTCGTCATTAGCACGGCTAATCTTTCTATCGAATTTTGTCTGAGACATATAAACTGCATAGCCAGAACAATCAAGAACCGCTTGTTGAACCACAGTATCTAGATTCTTTCTGTGGAAGAACTTCCTTACAACCCCAGATGGTGAAATCGAGTAAAGAAATCCGTCTAACGAACCCATAGATATCCAACCTGCAAGTCAACCAAATTTATATATAATTTAAATTAATAATAAACAAACCTCACCCAACAAAAGGATATGCTTAGAGCTGCAAACGAACTGAACGTTCAGCGAACAGTTGTTTGTGTTTGTCATTTAATAAATAAATGAACACGAACAAGAAATTTCGTTCATTTGGTTAAATGAATGAACATGAACAAAGGCCGCGTTTGTTCATTTATGTTCGTGGACGTTTGGTAACGTGTTCGGTTATGTTCATTTGTGTTCGAGAGCTTTTTTTTTAAACGGTGACTTTCTTTTTGAGTGACCCAAACCGCCTAAACGGCAGCCCTAGCCAAGATCTGCCCAGACTACGTTGTCTTAACCGGGCCCGCGCTGGGTTGGTCAGACTTGGTTACGTCGTTCCCCCGGAAACCGCACTGCCTCCACACGAGATACCTCGCTGAAGTAACAACCGGATAAAAACCGGGGTGTAGCTCAGGATCGAACCCCCCCTCAGTGGGTTTGTCACCATCATTGCCCAATATTCATCCCAATATGACACAAGTGGGAATTGAACTTGAGTCTCCGTTGGAAAACCCAAGTCTCCTACCACTAGGCCACAAATATGTGTTTTTAATTTTTATATTATATATAAATACTTAAAAAATTCCAACAAATAAAATATTTTATAAGTATCAGTGTATTATATATTATGTCATTAAATGCTTGTTTGTGTTCGTTTGTTTCATTTTTGTTCATGAATATTGGTTTATGTTCATTTATGTTATGAACATTTGTTTGCTAAAATTATCAAACGAACATAAACAAACACAAAAACGTTCATTTCCTCAACGAACGAACACGGACAAAAAATCTTGTTCTGTAAGTGTTCATAATTTGTTCGTGAACACATATATTTTCTTAACAAACGAACATGAACAAGGTCTTGTTCGTGCTTGGTTCATTTGCAGCCCTGTAATATATAGTATGCTTAATAACTTAAATTACCCCTATTATCAGCAACTGGTGCAGAGTCTTGTGTGCTTAACGGCCCGATAACTTTCTGCCATTTAACGGATCCTGTCAACACATCTAGAGCAACAATAATGGATCTTTCCGGCACAGTGGCATACAGCAGACCGTTGTTTCCAGCGGTTATAGTGAAATTCCTGTCCAACCAGCTTAAATCCTGTATCCACTTAAACCGACGAGTGCGAATCGACACTGAATAAACTTCTCCTTGATTATTCGCAACCTGCAACGCTAAAAAATATGAACACTACCACATAACCTTAACACTAACATTCACTAACAAACGAAGATCAAGATCAAACGGTGCTTACATAAATATTAGCATCACACAGATCAATCACAGGGACCGAAATAAAAAAACACCCTATGAAACCCCTTCTACAACCTTGACGGTAACCCGTTGGATTAACAGCCGGTCCTATACTCCACTTTAGTCTCCCATCATACCTGTAACCAAACAGTCCCCTTCTCTCTATAGCAACAATAACATAGGAACTAGATATGCTGACCGCAAGCCCGATAATCTTGTTCAACCCTTGGACACCTGTTTCCGGGCCCAAGAACACTTCCCATGCAGATTCATTAGCTTGTATCTTCATGGTATTGATCTTTAGTACTCTATTTTCCGCGATCATATATATCTGCGAAATCAACAACAACCATAACCATTCATCAGTAACAACTGTAATTTTGTAAACTAACAAACAGTATGCTAAAGTTTTAATAATGTGCTACCTTTCTTGAAGCACCAAGAACAGGTGTCATACCAGGATTGCATGTGTGATTGAGAGGTATCCTATTTATAATTGAACCATTGTTGTTAAATACAAGTATAGTCTTTTCCAGACATGTATATATCTTTTCTTCATCAGTGATCAAAGGGTATGAGAGCCTAGTTTCGGGTATCGGAATGTGCGGTGGACCTAAAAAGAAATTGTATCATAGGTTTACAACATAAAACATGCGAATTAAAACATACTCAAAGAGAAACTTACCTGTAATCCAGTGTTGTTGATCTGAAGTGGCTGGGATCATGTAGAGTGTAAGAAGAATTTTGAGAATGGGGGACATGGTGGAGTGAAGATCGAAAAGTTTCTAGGGTTTTAATTGGAAAATGAAGGTAGTTAGTTCATTGTAAGATTTTCAAAAAGAGGAACGGTTATTTAACTGCCGCTAGATGGCGGGAAATTCATAGAGATGCCCAAGGTATTATTAATCATTAAATTTTGTGACAAAAAATTTAATCTACCTAGTATTATATATATTGTGGTGCTAAAGAGGGTGTGTTTGTGGGATGGCGGGTCCAACCCAACACCAACCTGGAAACTTAACACGAACCTAAACTTGAATGTCATGTTAGACAGATGAACCCGAACATGACACATAAATTTGTAGGTTTACCCGAACATAGCCCGGTTGGCCCTTTTTTTCTCGCATATTAAAACTCTAAATTTACATTTTTACAACAAAAAAAAATAGAAAAAAATATATAAAAAACAATTACAATTTATTTATAGTTTTATGTCGAATTTTCTTTTAAGTTTTAGATTTTGCAAAAAAATAGCAAACCAATTTAATGTATGACTTAAAAAATAAAATAAAAAATAAATAGGTTAAACAGGTCAACCCACGAATCCATCAGGTTGACCCGAACCTGACCCGTTTAGCTAGATAGGTTTGCAGGTCCAACTCGAAACTGACCCAAATCCGTTTATACTAAACCCAAACCCACGAAATTCATGTTAGGTTTGTGTCGTGTGAGAAGTTCACACTCATGTTTCTTAATCGTCAGCACTAGACACATCATTCGCGCTGTTCATAAGTCAAGAATGAGGTGCTAACTTATATGCATTTTTGTTTTAAGTTAAAAATGTCTTATCATAGATCAACCGGTCTACAAAAGGCTGGATATAAGATCTCTATACTATGTTAAATTTGTTACTCAACATTGAAAATTAAATTTGTATCATGATCATTTTAATCTTCTTTTAGAGGAACGCAGAATGATAAGTTTGATTGAAAGTGCGTATAATATAAAACCGGTTTATAATGAAGTAAAGCACCCAAGATTTTAATTTACGAAACAATGATTTCAATGTATATACAGCATTCCAAACTTCAAATCCACTATAATATCAAATAGCGCGTTTTCACTTCAGCAGATTGAACTAAAATTCGCTGGGGGCCGATTGCAGCAGCTTCCATGTTAAATCTACAAACTGGGTTGGCTTAAAAGGGGCTCACTATGCCAGCTAATTTCAACAAGAGTTCTGGACAAAGTCGTTTTCTCGGAGGCGCCATAGCAACCTTAGCAAGCGCATCAACATCACCAGCATGTATGTAGTCGACTATATAGTCAAATAGCTCGTCTTTACCACCTCTTAGAGGATCCTGTACGGTTCGACAGAAATCCGAAATTAAGTTAGAGTTGTCAAAAAAAGATTATGTTCCAAACTTAAAATGTACACTTACTTGAACAAATAAATCTGTATGGGTTTTTCCTTTGTATAGTATAAGATCAGCTGGCACACCAATTCTCTTGAGAGTCTCCACAAAAGTAATACTGTTATATATTTAAAACTGATCATGTATAACAGTTTAAAAAGTAATAAATGAAATACGAGTTTTGACTTTTGAGGGAGTCAAACCTTGCATGTGGTGGTATAGTGAAATCTTCAGTACCATGAAAAAGGATAATACGGGGCAGGATAGAAAAAGCGTTTTTAACACTGGAATCCTCAACAAACATTTCAGGGGAAAATTGTTTGAAAGATTCTTCACCTTCCATTATACTGCCATAACATGTTAGTATGTGTGAAAGCAATGGTGGAAACAAACCAATTCAAAGGGTATGCTAGTAGAGCATTTGAGGAAAATAAATAATAAGTAAAATGCCATTTTCGTCCCTGAGGTTTGGCTGGTTTTGCGACATTCTTCCAAAGGTTTGTTTTTCATCATGTGGATCCAAAAGGTTTGAAATCTTGCTATTATCATCCGGCTCATTAACTCCATCCATTTTTCTCCATTAAGTCAGGGGTATTTCCGTTATTTTTGTTAACTTAAAGAGCAATTCGGCTCATTAACTCCATCCATTTTTCTCCATTAAAGACGGAAATACCCCTGAATTAACAGAGAATAACGGATGGAGTTACCGAGACGGATGAAAATGACAAGATTTCAAACCTTTTGGATCCAGATGCGGAAAAAAGAACCTTTGGATGAAAATCGCATGCCAAACCTCAGGGACGAAAATGACATTTTACTCTAAATAATATTAAGTACCTTAGAAATATAGAGCGGTGGAGACCTCGTCGTTCAAAATGTTCAATTAGATTGGGTAGATGGTACCTGTCGAGTTGCACGAAATAATAATTTATAAACCAGTACATCTTGATTAATTTGGTTAATGAGATTAGTTAAAAGATAACAAATAGTTTTAAGAGATAATATTTACACTCCGGATAAACCAAAATACGCTTTAATCTGGGAAATACTCCAAGATATGCTATCCCCTTTAAATTCCTTGATTGCCTGCTGAAAGAGTGCACAAGAAGAAATATGCGCACCAGCTGACTGTCCCATTAGATAAATCCTATTTGGATCACCACCGTATTCCGATATATTTTTGCAAACAAAAGATATTCCTTGAGAAACATCTTCAACCATATCGCTGATTGTACCCTGAGGAAAGTTCCTACATGCAAGATTCATGCAAAACAAATCTTGGTTTAAATTATCTAGCCTTCAGAAGATTTGATGGAAAATGATAGTTGGGTTTATCGAGTCACCTGTAATCAATGGATGCTACAATGATATCTCTTTGTGCTAACTGAAGGCCTAAAAGGGCACCCCATGCTTTATACCCTATGATCCAAGCTCCACCGGTCACAAAGATGACTACCGGTTTTGGACTATCTATGTTATTCGGTAAGTACAGATCCAACCTAAGGAACAAATTTGCATTCGCTGATATGTTTAGGCTAAATGCATGTAGAAACTTAACGTGCCTACCCAAAATTACAAGCCAACTTACCTATTTCTAGGCTGATCACCATAAATTATACTTCTACGGACTTGGCTTGAAACACAAAATTGATATACGACTGAAGACATGTAACGGGGAAAGTTAGCTTGCAAAATGTGATAACTTGAATTAAACATTCAAGATTGAAATGTTATATGTAAAAAGTAGCCGATCACCAAACAAACCTCTGAGGAAGCCGGGCATCAAAAGCATTGCATAAAGGAGTAGGGCAAGAAGCCTCAGCATCCACCGGCGGCCTAACCTGGGAGAAAAATATATGATTATAAAAGAATTTTAATACTAAATGGAAGTACATTTACTAGACTTATTACCTAACTGTTTATTCATGACCTACTACAAACTATTGAAGGCCACATTCTTTAGTCAAAACCATTTTTATGGAAATATAAGATGATGTAGTGATGCAGCTTTAGACCCAACAAATATCTCAAAACTACACTGCTTTTAATAAAGTTATCCTAAAGTTTTAACATCTTAACCCAAATTGTGATCCAGTTGCAGATTCATAGTTGGTATTGATCTGTGATTATCACACCAAAGAGTCATATCTTTGGCCATGACTTGCCTAGTTCATGTTTGTTGACCAGTTAGAAAGTTCTATGCACCCTAAACCACCAGAACAGACTTTTCACTAACTAGACGACATAATAGAAGCATCATCATTGCTACAATCAAACTAAAAGTATCTAGAAACCAGTAAGGTTCATGCTCTGTTTATTTATTTATTATTATTATTATGATTTTATTTGTGTGTGTGTGTGGATCAGCATACGTCAAATAGCAACGACTATTTAATCTATTATACAAACATTTCTCGAAACAATATTTCACATGAAAAACTCCGTACAAACGCTTATCAGATAATTAACAATGAAATGATATTTAACGAAATTGTACCCTAGATATCGGAGGAGAGTGAAAGCAAGGCGAGACATCAAATAAGTTTCACTAGCAGCATGTCCGATATCGCGACTAAACGATTGCGATCGACTGAAACACGCCGGCGAAGCATTGCCAGAGATTCTCCCTGTGGTGGTGGTGGTGGTCCTGCAGCGTAAGGAATCAGATGTGGTCTTCATATCTACAACACCGGCAGAGGATGTGGATGATTTAACCGGCGATGATGAGTTGTGAGAAATTTGAACGAATGGATGAATATGAAAGGTGGACAGCTATTGGTTGGTATTTATCGGTTACGTGAAAGCAAGTTACACTATATGGCATTCTTGTTACGGGGATTTGATTAGGGTTTGTGTTTCAAATTGATTTGCGTGTTTGGGGAAAAACGAAAAGGTGTAGTTTGATACTTCACCCCACAAATGATCCAATGTGATTAACCGAATCTTGAAACTATTTTAAGTATACCGTTATATGATGACAAATATGCACCTTGGTTAAATTACCAGATAATACCCTCAATCGAGCAAATGTATTTCCTTCTTCATAACGGTCAGAGTTGGATGCATACCCAAGCCACAAAGCTACCAGTTTTGGGGAAAACCCGCCCGCCCGAAGGCCCACTACGGCAGTTCCGGGGAAAACCTGCCCGAAGGCCCACTGTGGTAAAACCCGGTTTAGCTCGGTTCCGAACTGGCGACCTCCAGAGAAATCTAGTTCTAAACTTCATTGTCACCACCAATGTCCTTCAAAGTGATGCTACTGAGAGTTGAATTTGGGACCTCAAGGAGAGAAACAAGCGACTAACTAATATACCAACTTGTCAGGACCCTTGGCTGTTGTTGCTGCTGCTGCTGCTGCTGTTGTCGTCGTCTTGTTAAGAGCATGCACATTGGTTACTCTTAGGTGGGTGAAATTCACGCTTGACGGACGAGGAATTAAAATTTGTAAGTCGTTTCCGATGATTTGTATATTAGTGTGCAACTCACGTAGAAGTATTAACAAAAATAATTACACCATAACGGCAGGAAAAAAAAGAAAAACAGTACAAAAACAAAACTTTGAAGTAACGTTGACAGCTTATACATTTATGCTTTGATAATTTGTACATTATCATCAACAACTCGGTTTTAATAAAATTTACACCAAAATGTAGATAAATATAAGGATGTCGCAACAATATTTCAAAATTTTCTAAAATATCATATTTTAACAATTATAAGAGGAAAAACGATATGAGTGAGTTACTTGTCATAACATGGTTGGTTAAAAATGACGATGGCAAAATTTTATGATGTAAACAGCAAGTTTAAAGGCGACCATAATAAAAGTAAGCTTAAAAGTAAGTTTTGGATTTTCAATATTTTTTTTTTTGAAAATCCTTAAAAATAATATAGGTAGCATTTATATACAGAATTTTGAAATTGGATTTTCGGAAAATTGTAGAAAAGTCTAGACAGATTCTGCTTGTTTTTGATTGGAATGATGAGTTGTCCAATATTTGAAGTTTACTGGTTTCGTCCGTTTTGTTTAAATTAATATAATTTAAACCCAAAAAATGAATGTAAGTGGAAAACTACTTATACAAGTAGTGGCGGAGCCAGGAATTTTTTCATGGGGGTGCAGAACATTTTTAAAAATTTTAGGCCCTAGGTATAGAAGTAAAAAAATCGGTTCGTATGAGGTCGGGTCGGGTCATGTAAAACAAACGAACAACTAAATTTATATAATCATCAAAAACATGTCAAACCTTGTTACAAACATAATTAAAACGTCGACGCCCTACGGGTTTTCATTTTTTGAAATTTATCCAAAACATCATCTAAAGCTAATTTCTTAAGCAATTCTTTCTCTATATAACATAAGTTCATCGCTCCATAACATAATATTTCAATTTTAATTTTCAAGTATTCAAGCCTTAGAAATCATAACGTAAGTTGTAATCACCCTAAAAATATATAAACAACATAATCGCCCTAAAAATCATCTAAACAAGCATAAACAACGTCAAAACACACAAAATTTCAAACATATTTAACAACTTTATTACCCTTTTTTCTCCTATAATATCAACCAAAATCATCCAAATAACAAAGAAACTTACCCGTGTTCGGATTCCTGTTAGATTTGATGTCGAACGACGGTGGTATGGTGGCTGATTACGGTGGTCGCCAGCTGCTGGACTGTTGTCGCTGGGTGATGTTGTTCGTTGGCAGTGCAGGGACGTAAGAGAGAGAGCGGGAGAGAATTTCTAAAGGTTTTGGGCTTTAATTATTTTATTATAGTTTGAAATATTGTTGGGTTTGGTTAATGGACTAAGACTTAGTGGGCTAGCTAGTTATGAATTATAAGTGGGTAAAGGTATGGGTATTTGGGTTTAATTAGTTAGTTAGGTATTAAAAGTTATATAATTTAGATAGTATTTTTTTTAAATAAGAGTTTACTAAAAAAATTTAAAATATAAATTGATAACACTTTTTACTTAAAGGGTGCGGACGAAAAATTTCAAGGGGTGCGGTCGAAAAATTCCAAGGGGTACAGACGAGATTTTCGACGGAACTTAGCACTAATTTTTTTTTCCCCGGGGGTGCGCCCGCCCACCTTAGGCATTGCTTGGGTCCGCCCCTGTATACAAGTGTTTTTTCTCCTTAAAATAAGCTAAAAAGCAACTAGACATTTTTCTTTTTGAATCCAACCGCGCCTCAAAGTGTATTTCTTTAGTTGACTTTAAGAGAGATGAACATTTTAAGCTCTCCTTACAATCCTTAGCACTTTATTCTTAACATCTCATTACAATTCTTTTTGTATATGGTGTAAAAATCATTTTTCAGTTATATAAACTAAAAATATGGTATTCGGTAAAATAAAACCTATTGTTTTTAAAATCTTTTTTTAGTGGTATATGCATAATTCCGGTGATATATAAACCATGTTTCATTAAATAGGTTATCTTGAAAGATATCATGGTTATTTGAACATATTCAAACAAAGTGCTTGTAAGTGTCGTGACCCTCTTGTATTCTGGAGATCTATAAATATTTAAGTGATGGAAATTTATGCAAATAGGAAATAAACAAATCATTGTCACGCTGTCATGTATATCGAAAACTATTTTGATCATGTTCCATATCACATGCCACTTGTGCAGGTCGGCCTCATGCTTCTATCACAAGCAATAACCACTACTTTAATATATATAAGAATGTGTATATCAAAGTTTTTTTTATAAAGCACTCAGGAAAGATTTTTTTTACTAATATAAGAACGTGTAATAGCCAGAAAGGATAATGCAAGTTTTGGATAATTCCATTCTTTCTTAGGGGCCGTTTGGCAACATCTGAATGGTTAAGTGCTGGTCTGAACCATTAAGTGCTGAATTGGTAAGAGGTCTGAAACATTAAAAGCTTGTATAATGCTTAACCGTTCAAAGGCAAATATCTGACCAATTCAGATTAGAGGTCTTAACCATTCAGACTCTGCATAAATCTTAATCATTCAGAGGCAAATGTTTGAACCATTCAAACATTTGCTCGTGAAACAAACAGTCTGAACCATTAAGTGCTGAACCAGTAAGAGGTCTGAACCATTAAAAGCCACCCCGCTAAACATCGATTGTAGGCACCACACACACTCATTCCCTAAAGAAGGCATTCCCGATGGAAAATCCAAATCCAGTCACGTTTCCAAACTCCAGATATCTACCATTATTGCAAATTTCACAACTTAAGATATCCGTATTATATAGGGCCACATGCTCAGTTATTGAATGGTTAGTTTATAGTACATAAAAATTACGAGCAACCCTAGAAACCTAATTGAGCTCGTAAGCCTATGGTAATATAGTTTAATAATCTGGACCAAGGATATCGATATTCCTACAATTCTCACAACCACCATTTACCCAAATCCTAGAAACCCAAAACCCCTATAATCTATCTACAGTTATCTTCACCATCCAGACAACCAAGATAAATCTTCGGTCATCTCCATATGTATCACACAACGGTAGTGTGAAATGACTTTAAGATGGTTGTGGACGTTTCTAAGGTAACGGTGGCAGATGGCAGCCTGTCCAACAGTGGTAGATAGGAGGAAGCGGAATGATATAGAAACACAATTCGAAAGAGAAGAATGACAAAAGATTCTTACATTGTTAGAACATTGATAACAAAATTTACATGGAAAACTTGTCACAAGACTTCCCATAAAGAATGACCAAGATGGCAATCACCATGCTAAAACCGTCAGATTTTACATACACTGATAGTGTAAAAAAATCACACAAACAACCTTCAACCGCGTATCTAGCATGTATCTTAGTTATATCAGCAGTGGATAATAATATAACGTGTTATGAAAAATGTATTGTGTTTCTTCAACTCCTCCAGCTGGTCTGAGAATTATTGAAAAATTCAGAACTGTAGTCTTGACTACCAAACGCCATCCTTTGAAACAATCTAATTTGTGCAGAGTGTTCTCTCGAGTCAAATATTTCACTCTGACCTGGTTTCATCCCATTTGACAAATCTGTTGTGAATTCAACAATCGAATCTAGAGCTCTCACCACCTGCACGAACCATTTCATTTTTTTGGGCCATTTCAGGCATAAGTTAAAAATTACTGGTAGGGTTAAAAGAAACAACAGTGGAATGATAATTACCTGGCTCATTCGTGGTCGTTTTGGGGCTAAATGGCGAATGCAGGCTGCAGCTGCTTCGATCATCCGAAACATTTCTACCTGCACGTAGTTCTTTCCCAGCCTTGGATCTACCAATTCTTCAAAATCTTCGTTTTCAAGTGCTTGGTTGAGTAAAGGACGTGCCTGAAAGTACAGGATGATGAAGAACAATGAATTTAAATTTTAATTAATCAATTTCTGTAAATCTGATCGGTTCATAACAAACTATTAAACCTACCCATTCCACCAGGCTCTCATCACCAAGGGGTTGAGATGCATCGACAGGCTTACGGCCAGTGATGAGCTCTAAGACCACTACCCCGAATGAGAAAACATCTGACTTTTCAGTCAACTTCCCGCTTGAAGCATACTCAGGAGCCATATATCTAAGCAAATCACAAAAAATGTCTTTGTGTCAAATGTATAAAGAGATTAAATAGACCGAAAAGAGTTAAGTTCATGTTATAGTAAAATCTAAGTTTTCAGGAGAGATATTATGTTTAACCAACTGGAAACAGTTGCTTACCCAAAGGTGCCCATGACACGAGTTGTGACATGTGTATTTGAATCCATTGCTAACTTTGCAAGCCCAAAATCTGCCACCTGCCAATTCAGATCATATACTTAATTACTCGTATTGTAGAACAAAAAGACAGGTCTAGGGATGCCAAACACAACTGCTAAATCATGTTGAAAAGTGTAAGATACCTGGGCATCAAAGTTGTCATCCAATAAAATGTTTGATGATTTAATGTCCCTGTGAATGATCCGTGGATGACCTGATACACAGTACGAACATCACAGTTACGGAATTAAAAAAATTCCCGATAGTCTGAAGTCAGAACTTACAATCTTCATGCAAGTAAGCCAAACCACGAGCTGCACCAGCAGCAACTCTAATTCGGGTCGCCCAGTCCATAACCGGCCTGCCTTCACCTACAAAGGGATAAAAATCATTATAAAAAATAGCGAAACATTATCCCACATGAACTAAAAGATCCAAAACTCACCATGAAGATGGTAATGAAGCGTATTATTCGGGACATATTGATAAACAAGTAATCTTTGATGCTCAGAGATGCAATAACCAACAAGAGAAACTAAATGCCGATGATGAACTCGACTAATAATCTCAACTTCAGCTCTGAACTCACGTTCACCTTGACTGCCACCAATTTTCAGTTGTTTAACCGCAACTTCTCTCCCATCTGCTAACAACCCCTTGTAAACACACCCGAACCCACCTTCACCTAAAAGATTGCTTCCGGAAAACCCATCTGTAGCCTCGGCTAACTCTTCGTAGGTGAACCATGCCCGTGAGTTTCCCACACCACCATGGTCCGGTGAGTACATGGAGTTACTTAACGATGGGCTTGCGGCTAGCGGATGAGTTGAAGGTTGGGACCTCAGAAATTGGGAGTCTGTAGACCACATAAAGTTAGGGAATTTAATAACCAACTACCAGCAATAAAGGCACAAAAAATATAATAATGATGAGATGTTTAACAGATTACCTGACTTTTGAGAAGAAGCAGATGGTGAAGGCATAATGTAGTTAACATTAGGGCGTCGATTTCGTCTTTTTTGCCTGCGTTTGTACCACACAGCCATCAGGAGGAGAGAGATTGTGACAAAACCGACAACAAGGCTGATTGCTACTACACTGCCTGTGTTTGGTCCACTGGACGAACCGTTTTGTCTACCGCTTGTGCTAGTGTTGGTTGCTCGTGCAGTTGGTTTCTCGGTGGGTGAAGGTGGCAACTGTAAATTAGGGGTTGTCGGGATAGATGAATTGGTAGGGGGTGGTAAAGGAGGAGGTGATGATGTTGAAGATGGTGGGGTGATGGAGGTGTTTGCGGGGGGAGGTGAAGGTGGTGTTTGGTGTTGATTCGGTGGAGGGTTTTCGGGCGGGTTTGCGCTTCGTGTAGGGGGAGAGACGGAGGCCGGTGGTGAGGGAACATTTTCTGGAGGTGGTGGGGAAGGGGGAAGTGATTGAGGAGGTGGTGGAGAAAGGGTGGGATCAGGTGGGGTTGGAGACGGTGGAGATACGGTTGGGTCTGGTGGAGGAGGGGAACCGCCTGATGACGGTGGCGGAGACAAAACTGTTGCAGCTGGGGGAGTGGCGGTGACAGGAGGTGGTAATGGTGGAGGGGCATTTGCGGGTGGTGATGGGGGAGGAGAGTTGGGTAATACTGGTGGTGGTGGCGATGCATCTGGTAGTGGTGGTGGTGGCGATGCATCTGGTAGTGGTGGTGGCGATGCATCTGGTAATGGCGGTGGTGGTGATGGTGATGCATCCGGTACTGGTGGTGGTGGGGATGCATCCGGTGGTGGTGGTGATATTGCTTCTGGTGGTGGTGAATTAATAACTGGTACTGGAGGCAATTGAAGAGGTGGAGCTGCATCTGCAGGGGTAGCAGGGGGCGGTGGAGTTACGGTGGCCTGATCAGGAATAGACGTAGGGGGGAGAGACGTAGGGTCCGAAGAAGCAGGAGGAATCGATGAAGGTGAAGAACCCGGAGAAGGTGATGTCGAAGCCATTTAAACAGAATTTAACTTCTCTCGTCAACAAAACGCTTACTTTTACTTTAAATTCCCATCACTAATATCAAAATGTAGCACAAAACACTAAACCTTAGCCTCAAGAACCCTTAAAAATCTTCACTCCATAACAAGATCTTTGAGTAGACACCCAGTACAAAAAAAAAATTCAAGATTTGGGCTTGCAAATCAACCAAATTGATGATTTACCAATCAGTAACCTAAATTCCCAATATTTCAACAAACACCCAGTACAAAAATTCAAGATCTTGACAAAAACACTTGGAAATAATCAAACCAAAAGTCCAATCATTTCAACAAACACCTGGTACGCAAACTATAATGTAATCAAATCCCAAGTATTGAACCAGAAAATCCAGACTCAAAACACAAATGCAGCACAAAATCAAGTAACAACTATAGTATCTGAAACAAACCCTAACAGCAAGAACGTGTAATTTTGCTATAATTTACCTAATCTTGCTGATCCACCCACAGTCACAGACTTGAATGTTGATGATTGAAGTGGGGTTTTTACTTTTGTTGTATTTTGTGGATCTTGGGTTGGGTGTTGAGAAAATGGTGGGGTTGCTGTAGGCCAAGATCTGTGTAGAGGTAACGTGGGGGCGACTTCGAACATGTGTTCACATTGTTGATAGAGAGAGAGATTAAGGGTGTCCGGGGCACTCCCCTAAGAGGGGAGTCCTCTCTCTTACGCACACCCAATCCTCGTGTGCCACGTCAACTCCCCTCACACCCCAATTTGATGGCGCCACTCCCCTCTTAGGTGAATTGCTTTTTTTATTCAAAAAGAAAAAAAAAAAAAACAAAGTTTTCATTGGTTGAAATAGCGGCTGGCCCCACCACCATCTCTCCCCCTCTTCGGTCACTCCCCACCGCTCACCCTCCCCGATTCGGGTTCCCGCTTGGATGGCGGCGGTGTTCCCGATCGGGGAAAGTGGTCACCGAAGGGGTCCCCGATGGGTGCCCCGGATACCCTAAGGGAGATCGTAAAATGGAAGTCAATTCAAACATCATGAATGGGATGTTGTGGGCTGCCATTGTGTCATGTGTGACAGAATTAAGGCAGACAGATTCATAGGGATTACATTTTTCATAGGTTTTTACTTTATGGACATTACATTATTCAACTTTTATCTTGGTTAACATAAAATATTAAATTGTTGGTTTTTGTTTATGAAAGTATATTTTTTAGGTATCAACTAGCATAGTAGAACCAATAATAACTAACAATAAATGAATAATAACATGCAGAACACAAGAAAACAGACAATTTTAAGTTGTTCGGATTTGATAGTGTAGGTCTTTCGCCGTGCCCAAATATAGGATTTGTGAACAAATATCGTTTACTATCTTTATCGTACAGATTTTTGTTTATCCGTATGTTTGTTTATTTGATTTTGACTTTAGTTACGTTTAAATTTATCTCACTTACTAATGTGAAGTTTAAAAGAATTATTAAAGTTATCGATGGTCATGTTATTGTATATTGATAAGATGTTTTTGCATTAAAAGAACTAGGTTATAATCCCGTGTATTACACGGGTTAAATAAATAAATTTTATATACTAAATAATAAAACAATATATCTTAAAAAACTTTTTTTATTGCACGGGTTGAATAAATATAATTTTATATATTAAATAATAAAAAGTTATATCTATAAGAACAATATTGTACGGGTTGAATAAATGTAATTTTATATACTGAATAAAAAAGTTATATCTTTAAAAACACGTGTATTACACGAGTTGAATAAATGTAATATTGTTTACTAAATAATAAAATAATACATCTTTAAAAAACCTCATTTATTACACGGGTTGAATAAATGTAATTTTATATACCAAATAATAAAAAATTACATCTTTAAAAATATACGTATTACACGGTTTGAATAAATGTAATTTTCTATACTAAATAATAAAAAAATATATATCCTTAAAAAACTTTGTGTATTGTACGAATTGAATAAATCTAATTTTATACATCAAATAATAAAAAAGTTATATCTTAAAAAACATCATGTATTACATGGGTCGAGTAAATGTAATTTTGTATAGTGAAAATAAAAATATTTAATATATTAACACAAAGTTTGGTTTTCGTGATAAAAATAGATTTTTCTGTTGTTGCAAAATTTGTTAACGAAGTCTCAATAAATTTAACCCTTTATTTAAAACTCCGTAAATATATAAATGATAAATAATATTAGTTAATTTTATTTTAAGTTTCGTAAAACTTAAGTTTCGTAAAACCTGTTTGATAGCAAACTAAACAAAATGTTCAAATATATAGTTAATATCAAATCAGATAATTAAGTTTGAATTTGAAGTAAATAGATAAATATAAAAGTAATAATTAATTCAAATAAATAATAGAGTAAATTATGATTTTGGCCCCGTCGTTATATCACTTTTACCCTTTTAGGCCAAAAAAGAATTTATTAACATCTAAGCCCCCAAAAAAAAAATTTCTAACATTTTTGGCCTTTAACGTCTTTTTTTCTACCCTTTTGGCCCTTAACATTTAATGAATGAGGTTAGTGTTAGAGGCCAAAAGGGTTAGAAAAGAAGACGTTGAGGACTCAGATGTTAAAAATAACATTTAGTGGATGGGGTTAGTGGGTACACCGCGATCCAATACGTGGATCGTGGCTACCTTAACGATTTAGGTAACTATGATACATACATACATACATACATATATTTAATTGTGTGTGTATATAGAGTAGTCATCCCAATGGCTTCTGTTAAAAAAAAAAAAGAAATTGATTTTCTATATTCGTTTACATTTTTGTTTAGAAAAGCCATGATTTAATTATAAAAATAGTATTTTTCTTACTTGTGTTTTAAATTATAACATGGTTATATTGTTCGATCATATTTTTTTTGAAAGGTATTGTTCGATCATATTTAGTATTAAACTATTGAATTTATAATTTACTCTAATTAATATTATAAATGAGAAGAAGATTAAAGTAAATAATAATTATCATAAGATAATAAACTAAATAATATTTAGTTGAAGGGTTATCTATAATTAATTAGAAAAAATTAAATT
Organism: Helianthus tuberosus; assembly: GCA_030545235.1. Taxonomy (NCBI): domain Eukaryota; kingdom Viridiplantae; phylum Streptophyta; class Magnoliopsida; order Asterales; family Asteraceae; genus Helianthus; species Helianthus tuberosus. Next base: position 145,743,000 of record CM060432.1, read on the forward strand.
AAAATAATAATTATCTATAAGAGATGCTCTAATATGATGACAAGTGTCCTCAAAGTGGTTTCTTTTATTATATAGTATAGATTATTAAAGTTGTCGATGCTCATGTTATTATATATTGATAAGATGTTTTTGTAATTTCTTTTAATACATTTTCGCTTAATGTTAATTAAAATTTTGAACTTGTGAAGTTCACGAGTTATAGTCTAATAGATATATATATAGAGAGAGATATAATTAGGGTTTGTAACTTTAACCCCCAAGAAAAAAACTGTGTGTCAAAAAAGACCCAAATTACTTCAAACCCAACATTTTTGTCTTAATATTAAATACCTAATTCAATAAGATGATTAACTAATTAATTTTAATCTACACTTTAGGATAAAAAGAAAAAGGGAAAGTCATTCAATTGTTCAACAAGGTTTTCCAAAAGTACCTTATTCTTTATAAATACAAAATTAAAGTAAATTAATTATTTATTTATTAGAAACATATATTATTATCAGCCGAAAATTGGTTGAATGTATGATACTTCAACTAATAAATAAATTGATAATGTTGGACAGAGTAAAATATCAATAATAATTTGTACTATCAAATAGGTTTATTCTTCTGCGCTTCTCACGCAACTAACTAATCATAATAAACAAAATACAAAATAAAAAATTTGACTTCAAATACAATTATAATATGTATTGATTGAAGTATAAGGTTGGGATTGAATAAATGAGCATGTTAGTTGAGATCTTCACACTCAGTTTTCTCTTGTGAAAATCTACACGATAAATCATAAATGTGTCATATTCTTTTACATGCCACTAAATATGCTTTCTTGATTCCTTCTGTCTGCATGTTCAGTCAATCCTGAAGCCTGTGAATGTAACCTTCATCCAGTGCCATGAAATCCGCCATTAAAGAGCATGTCTGAGGTCTATACTTTCATCTCCAAATGGGATCTATCTTCACAGGAACTATATATGATTCCATAAGCTCATCCCATGATTTATTATTATACATACCAGCAAGCAAACGTTCCGCCTTAAGGTTCTTTTCACTATTAGGGGTCAAAACACTCCAACTCATGTTTTGGTTAAAAGGAAAACGCAGAATTAATATTCAAAAATCCAACAAATTTCGATGATCAACGGACACGCTTGACCCTCTATCGGTTTGCCCCTGCGTTTAAACATGGATCTCTATCATTCATCAAGATGACCAATTTCTTTGGATATCATTGCCAACCTAGCTACATTTCTCAAAAAAAAAAAAAAGTGATGATCTGGTCTCTTGATCTAGTAGTTAAAATGTTAAATTTAAAACCTCAACATTTGCATAAGTTCATGCGCATTAATAATACCAAAGCGTCTTTGGCCTAGCTGTATCAAAATGTTGGATAAGACTTTGCATTTCCATGTGCGAGGGTTTCATCCCCTTGGTGTACAAAAAAGGTGTAATTTAGAAGTAGATTGGAGAGTTTGTGAATTGTGGTTCGAAAAAAAAAAACTTCTTTGATTAATACTAGGTTGTGGGGATTGTTTCGGGAACCATGAATCTCAAACAACACCAAAACGATGGCCATCAATACCATTGTATTTGAAATAATTAAGTACTTGTAGATGGAGAGGGTTAATTTGCTAACATTAACAAATCCCTCCAGCATTTCTTCTCATGCTCTACACAAACATTCAATAGTGAAAATTTATAACATGATTATTATCAATTATTAATATGAATACACGAATAATGAGAGCTACTAAAAAACTAAATTCAATTATAACGCCTACTTATTTTATAGAGATTGCAATACATGTTAATATGCTATATACACAATTAATCTTGATTAATACTTTCTATCTAATACTCACATTGGAATGCAAACCACTAAAGAGATCGCCATAAAGCCAATATTGGTAGAAAAGAAAAGGTAGGGTGTGTGGTCAGTGGCGGACCCAGGATTTTATTTCAATGGGGTCCATTTTCGGGTCGGTCCTCGTTCGGGTCGAGTTAAAGTGAGGTTTGAACTAGATTAAAAAAAAAAATAAGAAAAATGGGCTTAACAAGGATTGAACCCATGACCTCTTGGTGGAAAAGAGGGAGATTTACCACTACACCAACATTCTTTTTATTTCTATGGTGTCCACCTAATTGTATTTATGGGGTCCATATACAATTTAATATACCGAATCTACTATTTTTTTTAAAAAGATTGGGGTCCGGGGACCCCGGTGGCACCAATGTGGGTCCGCCCCTGTGTGTGGTGGAATATGTGGCAACATGAACTACGACTATTAAGTGGGGCGATGATGGGGATTGGATTCTGTGCAAGCTCTTCTGTGTCGTGCAGACCAAGTGCAAACATTGCTACGCGCAGACTGTTTGTTTTTCTGAAGACGTTTCATTAAAAAAATGTATACTCGAGCTCTTCTTGGTGCAGACTTGGCTCAGCCACTTCTAAGATCTTCTAAGGTCTGCAGAGAGTTAAACACCACCACTCACCACCACCGCCCATCACCACCACCACCACCGTTCACCACCACAGCCCATCACCACCACCACCACCGTCCACCACCCACTACCGTCCATCACCACCACCATCACTGTCCAACACCACCACCGTCCACCACCCACTACCGTCCACCACCACCCATCACCACCGTCTGTGTAAGACCCTTACTGGATTTATACGATTTACATATAACATCGACTATGATTGTGTGTTATCGATTACAAACACACTTGAAATTATGAGTTTATTAAACTCATAATAAATAAAACATTTTAATATCTTGTATGTAAATTCCCCGTTTCAAAATGTGACGACGAAACTTAACGAGGAAGCTTGAATCTTGATCGTGTTCGGTTCTTCGTTGAACTTGATCGTCTTCCAGTACTCTACTTTATACCTACATTTCATAAAAACATGAAATGAATTAGTTATATTGTATATATAACGTATATGAACAAGCCCGTAAGCCGAAACAACGAAAAAAATAAAAAATCTCAGCTGTTAAGCCTGTCGCGTGCCGCGACAGGCATCCCTGTTTCTCTCGCGGGCCGCAAGGTGCCTCGCGTGTTGCGCAGGTAATGTCTCCCTCCCTCGTGTGGCGCGAGGGGCACTGGTTTCCAGCAACTTTACTTAAAAAGCTGCATTTTCCAGCCAAACTTAAATTGTTACGAAAACGAATATAACTCATTCGTTATTGATCTGATTTAAGTCTCGTTTCTTCCTACGTGATCGTAAATTGATCCTCCATCATATGGAGTTAAAATCCATCACTCGGATTAACAAAATTTGAGACTTTTAAGCTTTCGGCTTATTACCTTTTTACAAAATTTTGACCTGTTCATGTATTTATCAAACAAACATGTTTGTTTGATCCCAATTTCTCATGTACCTTATAATTTCAATGTTTTCTTTCATACTAGGTTCAAATCACGGGTTTATATACATTCTTAAACCCGTTATTAATTAAATGCTTATTTTGACCCGTTAAGGGTATTTAAGCACTTCTCCGCATAATTCACGCTCATTTATTTATAGCATCTTATTTTTACATTATTTATCAAATGATCTTCCACCACAACTATATTCGTGGTGGAATTAAAATGGAAATCTATTTATTCTGAGTTTTACCCCTTGGATTATCATTTTACGACAAAGACTCATGTAGAGTCATTTGACCCAAAGATTCACACCTTTCGCTTTTTATACTTATTCTAAATATTTATTTGATCATAAGACTCGTTTCCAAATAACCATTAAGGGTCGTTTGCTCAATTTAGCTTACAAGGGCGTTTTGGTCATCTTTAACACTTCTTTTACGACGAAGGACTTTTTAATGATATGTTTGACCAAAATCCCATATTGTAACTCAAATTTTGTTTCGTAATCATTATGTTTCTAAAAACGTAATGACTATATTTTAATTTATTGGGTTTACCTATTAAGGTAACCAAATATCCATTTTGACTTTATTTAACTCTCATTGAACCTTAAGTTCTAAATGAGTGGTTAACCTATTACGTGTACCTGGCTCGGATCAATATATTGACCCGTTTTAATACCTTGCTTTAATAATCACTAATTAATAGCGATGCGAATATCCATTAGATATCTAATCCTGTAAGCATATAACTCGAAAAATAATCATTAGTCGATATTGTCAAAGGGTGATATCTTCACCTTTTGACCCGCTTGGTCTAAGTGACCTTTTGTCTTTACGAGATGATATTTATTACCATCTCATCTACATGTGATGTGTGTAAAATGCAACATATAAATTACATCAAATAAGGCATAAAACTAACCCTTTTTAAGTACTAATGTTGGAAAAAGAGTGTTTTTGTCTTCCTTTTGTATTTTCAGGATTAAATGAGCTCAAATTCACAAAAGAAGCAAAAAGACAGCTAAATCTAACATAAATACAAGAAAAGGAACATGAGTGGACTGCCCGACCCCTCAACGGCATCTTCCCAAGCAAAATAGAGAAGACAGAAGACTGAACACGCCCCGTGCTCAGCCAGCACGGGGCCGTGCCCAAGAAGCAGCAGAAAAGACAAACCTATAGAAGCTTCTATTGCCTACCACGGGGCCGTGTCCAGTGAACACGGGGGCGTGGCGAAAGTACAGCAGGCGCATTAATTGTAATTGCGAATTACAATTAATGAAGAGAGAGAGTGTCAGACAGGCACGGGGGCGTGTCCAGCGGACACGGGGCCGTGCCCAGCCTTCTGTTCAGCCTATAAATAGGAGTGCTTGGTTTCATTTCAACTCATCCCTTGGCACACCACCTCTCTCACACTTCATCCACCACCCACCACCATCACAACACCATCATCCACCACCATCATCCATTGTCCATCATAGAGTGTGTGAGTCGTCTCGGGATCCAAGATTGATCGTAAGAGTTCTTGACAATCAAGGCCATGTTTGCCTAAGTCTCTTACATCACTTGGTGAAGACAAAGTGTCTAGTATAATACTTTTTATTTCTAATCTTTTGCATTTTTTATTTGGTTTTGTATTAATGACTTTAATAACTAGTTACTTATGTTGAAGGTGATCTTTCCTTATCGTTTGTCTGTGGTGTCTTGGCATTATTTTACTGTCTATATAAAATAAAAGATTTTCACCATTCATATCTCCACGGTCTATATGGAGGTATGTTGGCTACCTGGTCGGGGGTTAAGGGAACGGTTTGGTAAAGGTCTTGCCATTGTTCAGCGTTTAGAGGTCCTGCAATGGACCTGGGTCAAATTTAGTAGGACCTCCTTCAATGCTTCACGGTATTGGATGGCGGGGGTCCAAACTCTTTGATCCCCTCATAAGTTAACTACTATTAATACTATAACCCGGCTATTTAGGACTGTATCCCTGCTGACTCAGACTACTTAGCCGAGGGTAACGTCACCGCCAAAAGCGGGGCCTACCATAATTTGCATTAATAACTTAATTAATTATCTTCCAATAATCCACCCTTTTAGGATTGTATCCTTGCTGACTCAAACTACTGGGGTGAGGGTAACGTCACCTTCAAAAGAGGGGCCTACTACAATAACTAAGATAATCTCTTAAATATGTGCAAAAGTGCGGAAATAATCAAAGGTTATACTAGATACGAGTCGGAACCAAGTGATTCATCTTGTCTATCTGTTTTTTCTTTTTTATTTTTATTTTCAGCATTTTAGTTACTTTTTATTTTTCTTAGTTTAAAACATTTTCTAACTTTTTATTTTGATTAGACGTTGAGGATAAACCGGTACTAAAAGCTCTTGTGTCCTTGGACGACCTCGGTATCTTACCAACGCTATACTACGCCCACGATGGGTGCACTTGCCCATATGTGTGTTTAGTGTTAGTAAAATATCGTGTTTTATAAATTTAAAACTTGGCTAAAAAGTGTTAAAGGGGCTTAAAATATAACCTAATATATATAACACTTCACACGCATCAAGTTTTTGGCGCCGTTGCCGGGGACAAAAGGATTTTAAGAAAGTTAGGAATCAACGGCCTAATCATATTTTTATTTTTCTTTTTAATTTTTTTTGGATTTTCTTAGTTTTTCAGCTTCTGCAGAGCTCAGCACGGGCCGTGCCTGGTCGGACACGGGCCGTGCCCAGCATTGTTACTCGCAGTTTTAGTTTTCCAAGTTACAGAATGCTGACCACGGGGCCGTGTCGGTGCAACACGGGGTCGTGTCCAATTCTCCAGTAACTGGGATCAGGAAAACAATCACTGTAATTCCGACCACGGGCCGTGTTCACTGAGCACGGGGCCGTGGTGAACCTTCTGACCAGCATTCTTTTTTGTTTTTATTGCAGGACTTGGAACCCGACGCCATCCTACATAGTGTATGAGCTCCAGTTCTAATAAGGACATAAAAGAACCTCTAGAAGAACCCGAACGCTTTCTCAGAAAAAGGCTGAAAGCTAAAAACCAAGAGAAAGTTTCGGGGAATCCACCTCCAATGGCGGACCAACGTACCCTCATGGATTATCTACGACCCACCGTAGGTAACCTAGGCGCCGCTATCAATGCACCGAATGTTGAAGCCAATAACTTCGAGCTTCGGCCGCATTTGATACAAATGCTCCAAAACTCCGCAACCTTCCATGGGCTTGCGGACGAGGATCCCCATCTGCATATTACTAATTTCTTAGAAATATGCGATACCTTTCGGATCAATGGAGCATCAAATGACGCCATCCGCCTTCGAATGTTTCCATTTTCACTCAAAGACCGAGCTAAGGCTTGGCTCAATACCCTCCCAGTTGGCTCGGTAAACACCTGGGATGAACTAGCCCAAAAGTTTCTATATAAGTATTTCCCCCCTGCTAAAACGGCTAAATTAATGACTGAAATTAATACATATTCACAAGAAGATGGGGAATCCTTATATGAAACTTGGGAAAGGTTCAAGGAGCTACTAAGAAAGTGCCCTCATCACGGTCTTGCGGTGTGGCAACAAGTATCCACTTTCTACAATGGGTTGTTGCCACACACAAGGCAAACACTTGATTCTAGCTCCGGGGGACTTCTAGGTAATCGTCGCCCGAATGAAATATATAATCAAATCGAGGAAATTGCTCAAACCAATTTTCAATGGCACACTCCCCGAGGTAATAAATCTATTGCCCCGGGCGCCCATAAGGTTGATGAAAGCACTTCTTTACAAGCCCAAATCGAGGCCCTCTCTTCAAAAATCAAAAAGCTAGAAATGATAAAAACGGCCTCGGTTATGGCTTGTGAAGGGTGTGGTGGGCCACATGAAAATTGGAGTTGTATGAAAGAATTAGATGAACAAACAGAAACGGTAAACTACATTGATAACAGACCTAGGCCGTCAGGTCCTCCAACGGGTACCTACAACCAAGGATGGCGTAACCACCCAAATCTTGGTTGGAGAGATCCCAGCAATAGTAGTAACCAACAAAACCAACGAACTAATTTTCAACAACCACAAAATTTCTCTCAACAACAAGGTGGAAGAGAAAGGCTTGACGATACTGTATCTCGCCTCATCTCTGACACTGAAAAGAAAAACTCGGATCGATTTCAACAATTGGAATCGAATTTTAGAAATCAACAAGCTAGCATTCAAAACGTTGAAAAACAATTAAATCAACTAGCTCAAAATTTCTCCGAGAGACCACAAGGCGCGTTACCTAGCAATACCGAAACCAACCCGAAAGCACAAGTACATCTCATCACATTAAGAAATCGAACCGTGGGTCCCGAGGATGCTCCATTGCCGCCAAATGAAAGAAGCCAATCTAGCCAACCTGTGACTCCTCCTGCGTCAGAAAAGGCTTCTCTACCAACTCAAGAGCCCACCAAGACTCCTCCAATTCCGTACCCCGGTAGGTTAAATCGTCAAAAGACCGATGCGCAATTCGCAAAATTTGAAAATTTACTAAAACAATTGCATGTTAATATTCCTTTTATCGAGGTCCTAACCCAAATGCCTAAATACACAAAATTTATGAGGGATTTCCTCACAAACAAAAGGAAAATTGAATCATTGCAATTAGTTAACTTAGGCGAAGAATGCTCCGCCTTAGTACTCAACAAACTTCCACAAAAGAAAATCGATCCCGGAAGCTTCACAATTCCTTGCTCGATTGGGGAGTCTCCCGTTCGTAATGCATTAGCCGATCTTGGGGCTAGCATTAACCTCATACCCACATCGATGTTCAAACGACTCGGCCTAGGATCAACAAGCCCTACAAAGATGAGCATACAACTCGCCTACAGATCCGTCAAATTTCCACAAGGTGTCGCTGAAAATCTATTGGTAAAAGTTGACAACTTCGTTTTCCCAACCGACTTTGTCATCCTAGACATGGAAGAAGACACCGATGTCCCTCTCATCCTCGGGAGGCCATTTCTAGCCACCGTCCAAGCGGTGGTGGACATGAATGACGGAACGTTAACATTGAAGTTTGGGGATAAGGAGGTGAAGTTTGAATGTGGAAAAAGAATTGAGGACGAAGACCCGGTCAACTACATGAAGGTCATAGACTCAAGCTTGGATGACGCTCTCCGACGGTGTAACATGGGATGCAATACATCCCACTTGGGTGACATATGACCGGCTTTTGGGTCTAGCCAAGGACCCTTATAAACGTGGCGCACCATGGAGGCATTCCGCGGAACTATCCTTAGTTTAATTTAGATTAATTTTTATGTTTTCTAGTTAGTTTTAATTTTCAGGAATAAAACACACTCATGGTGGTAAGGGATGAAAAGGGGAACGAGAAAAATGACCCCATGCACAAGAACAAGGCAACCCGGCATCAATCTCTCCATTACAGAAGGTTCAACATGGGCCGTGTCCAACCAACACGGCCCCGTGCTGAACCCCCTGCATAAAAATGCCCAGTTCAGGTAACTGGACACGGGCCGTGTTCACCAGACACGCCCCTGTGTCCAGGCTTCTGTTTCTTTTCTTTAATTTTTGTTACTGGCACCTGAACACGGGGCCGTGTCCGGTCCCCACGGGGCCGTGTCCAGACTGCCAGTAATATAAATCTTTGCTTTTAACACCATTTTACACATCTAATCAACCTAAAAATTTATTTTTGGGACACATTGAGGACAATGTGTAATTTAAGTGTGGGGGGATGCTAAAACCTTGAAATTTTGCAAGTCCTAATAACAAGCCTTACACAAAACTCTATTGGAACCGCTAAACACCCCAAATTTTTTCAAAAATTTTCATTCTTTTACTTGTCTAAAGTTTAAGTTAGGAATCATAAGATTAATAAGGTTATATTTTTACAAATTTACAACCGAGAGCGTCGTGATAACAAGAACCAACATAAGAAAATTATGAAACGGCATGACAAGCTTAGTTAAAATTTGATTATATATACTTGATCACATAGAAAAACCCGTTCCCACAAAAAGTGAGTTTTTGAGCCTTTATTGAGCATACAAATTTACATCTTTAGACTAAATGCTCATTTTTTGTTTCTTGTGTGAATAGCCGCTTGGTTCTTACGACTCTAGAACTTGCCACGACGATTCATTCCCAGTCCTTACCAACTTAAACCCAAGTAAGTAAATGATGGAGGCATTAGGACTAACCCTTTTATTTCTACACCATTATTTTTCTTTTTTTTACCACCTACCCAAAATCCCCCTAGTTAGCCCCTTTGAGCCTAAACCTTTTCATTTCATAACCCAAACCAAACACCCTTTTACCCACCAAAACCTTTTTCATTTTTAACCCTTTGTTTTAGTAACAAGTTCGGTTTTTCGTATGATCGTTCAAAAAAAAATTGTGTTGATGATGAAGCAAAAGAAAATAAACAAACAAGTTCATCAAAAATAACTTTGTTTGAATAATAGCTTCATCAAAATAAAAGTTACAAAAATAGAAAGTCCTACGAAAACCGACACTTGTTACGCTTTTTCACCCTTTTTCTACTAACCACTAACCCAACCACCTACCTTTAACCCAAGCCTAACCCTTCACCCACAAAGTCCTCTTGATATTTACAAAAGGTATAAAAGTTAAAAAAAGGAGGAGGATTGATTGCTTGGCAAGCCTATGGTAGGAATAAGTTCCATGCCGCTCTCGAGTGATTCACTAAAAATACACCTTCGGCCGAGTGTGAGTGATTTCTCCCGTGAGGTATGTGAACTTGTATATAAATGGAATTTTAAAAAGGCATGTTATGCCCAAATAAGTAATTTCTCCTATGAAACATTCTAAACAAATCATAACGAATATGATTGTAAATAGATAAAAATAAAACCCAAAAAGATCTTGGATTCCCAACACTCTATGACAAGCCAAAACCTTCTATTCTACCCATTCCATTTGGGAGTGTAAGCCACATATTAAAGAGTTTTGCTTGAGGACAAGCAAAAGTTCAAGTGTGGGGGTATTTGATGTGTGTAAAATGCAACATATAAATTACATCAAATAAGGCATAAAACTAACCATTTTTAAGTACTAATGTTGGAAAAAGAGTGTTTTTGTCTTCCTTTTGTATTTTCAGGATTAAATGAGCTCAAATTCACAAAAGAAGCAAAAAGACAGCTAAATCTAACATAAATACAAGAAAAGGAACATGAGTGGACTGCCCGACCCCTCAACGGCATCTTCCCAAGCAAAATAGAGAAGGCAGAAGACTGAACACGCCTCGTGCTCAGCCAGCATGGGGCCGTGCCCAAGAAGCAGCAGAAAAGACAAACCTATAGAAGCTTCTATTGCCCACCACGGGGCCGTGTCCAGTGAACACGGGGCGTGGCGAAAGTACAGCAGGCGCATTAATTGTAATTGCGAATTACAATTAATGAAGAGAGAGAGTGTCAGACAGGCACGGGGGCGTGTCCAGCGGACACGGGGCCGTGCCCAGCCTTCTGTTCAGCCTATAAATAGGAGTGCTTGGTTTCATTTCAACTCATCCCTTGGCACACCACCTCTCTCACACTTCATCCACCACCCACCACCATCACAACACCATCATCCACCACCATCATCCATTGTCCATCATAGAGTGTGTGAGTCGTCTCGGGATCCAAGATTGATCGTAAGAGTTCTTGACAATCAAGGCCATGTTTGCCTAAGTCTCTTACATCACTTGGTGAAGACAAAGTGTCTAGTATAATACTTTTTATTTCTAATCTTTTGCATTTTTTATTTGGTTTTGTATTAATGACTTTAATAACTAGTTACTTATGTTGAAGGTGATCTTTCCTTATCGTTTGTCCGTGGTGTCTTGGCATTATTTTACTGTCTATATAAAATAAAAGATTTTCACCATTCATATCTCCACGGTCTATATGGAGGTATGTTGGCTACCTGGTCGGGGGTTAAGGGAACGGTTTGGTAAAGGTCTTGCCATTGTTCAGCGTTTAGAGGTCCTGCAATGGACCTGGGTCAAATTTAGTAGGACCTCCTTCAATGCTTCACGGTATTGGATGGCGGGGGTCCAAACTCTTTGATCCCCTCATAAGTTAACTACTATTAATACTATAACCCGGCTATTTAGGACTGTATCCCTGCTGACTCAGACTACTTAGCCGAGGGTAACGTCACCGCCAAAAGCGGGGCCTACCATAATTTGCATTAATAACTTAATTAATTATCTTCCAATAATCCACCCTTTTAGGATTGTATCCTTGCTGACTCAAACTACTGGGGTGAGGGTAACGTCACCTTCAAAAGAGGGGCCTACTACAATAACTAAGATAATCTCTTAAATATGTGCAAAAGTGCGGAAATAATCAAAGGTTATACTAGATACGAGTCGGAACCAAGTGATTCATCTTGTCTATCTGTTTTTTTTTTTATTTTTATTTTCAGCATTTTAGTTAGTTTTTATTTTTCTTAGTTTAAAACCTTTTCTAACTTTTTATTTTGATTAGACGTTGAGGATAAACCGGTACTAAAAGCTCTTGTGTCCTTGGACGACCTCGGTATCTTACCAACGCTATACTACGCCCACGATGGGTGCACTTGCCCATATGTGTGTTTAGTGTTAGTAAAATATCGTGTTTTATAAATTTAAAACTTGGCTAAAAAGTGTTAAAGGGGCTTAAAATATAACCTAATATATATAACACTTCACACGCATCAACATGACTCGCTCCGATTTACACCGTACGGTCGTTTTACTTATAAACTATGTCTTACCGCTTTTGACCCATTATGGCTTACGCCATAAAGTGTTTTTCAAAACTAATAGTTATTGTCAACGCGTGACCAAATTACCATTTTCCCCTCATTGTTTGTTTTGGCTTACCATATAAGGTAACCATTAAAAGTTCATTTTCTATTCGTCATAGTATGATCGAATTACCGATTTAACTCCTTTTCAACCATCTATATGGTTTCTTATCATCTTCGATTATCTTGTTCCGTACGATGACACCTCGAAACCTCATATTTCAATTGTTTATTTATCTTATTCGTAATTAATACGATAAGAGAATATTCTACAATGTAAGAATAGTGTAAGCTATACTTACCTTGCATCTTGATTATGCTTTTTCTTCATCCTTGATTCGTATGACCCGCTTTCTTCCCAAGCTTTCACCTAGCTTGTCAAGCGTCAAACTATCGTTGTAATTTGTAAGATGGTTAGATTAGTCATAATTCCTATGATTTTTATGTCAAAATTATTATTCGAGATAGCTCAACTACTCGTATAATTACTTGGTCAATTATCCGGTAAGCATCATTCTTATGTTACCGTATTAATCACTTATTAACCAAGTTATTGTAATCATAATTTACCGAATTAATACACAATGATATTAAACATCATTGAACATGAACATATCATCAATTTTTATCATATCATACTAAACTCATTTCATAGTAAGTATGATTATATACTCAAACATACAATTTGTTCAAGTATTTCCTCATTACTATCATATATGATGATTCTAAACACAATTATATCTTCAATTTCATCATATGATTAAAACCCACTTATCCTAGTGTGGTAAATCATCTAATCATTCAATTCATGGCAATATATGTACAATTTTTACTTAAGATTTAATTCCTAAGCAATTATACATCACAATTCAACCATAACTTCAATAATTCATCCATAATTAGCGATTATGATGTTTATTCCAATTTCACAACTTCACAAATCATCAAAATTTTACATACCTTATGATCCCCTAGCTTGGGTGATCATTAATTCACGTTCAATTGTGAATTTGAGCTTCGTTTAAGCCTTCAGTTTGATGGTTTTGCTAAGATTAGGGTTATGAACTCCAGGGGAGTTCTTCTGGTTCACATATTAAGTAGGCCATAACCCACTTAATTTCAATAACATTCCCTCTAATTAACTAGGTTAAACATTCCTAATTAACTTAGTGGGTTCGGGGAGATTACAACCCGTTTGACTTTTATTTAATATTAGGTTTATTTATTTAAAAATTCTAATATTCACCGGGTTACTTTTACCACTAACGGTACTTTACCCGTCTTTTTGTATTAAGGTGGTTTGATTACCAAACCCGTTTTCGGGGTGTTACAGTCTGCCACCATCACCGTCCAACACAACCACCACCACCACTCACCACCACCACCACCGTCCATACACCACCACCAGTTTATTTTATAAGTCTGCATACGTTAAAAAGCAAACAACTTTCTTCTTGCAGACTGTAGAGGTTTGATCCACCTCTTTTTCTACAGATGTCTGCAGAAGTGGTCCGCAGACTGTAGACATTTTAGCTCTTAAAAAACAAACAACACCTTAGTGTGGACGAGTGACTTGATGATGATTGCAAGATGCGCAGTGGCAAGACATAAAGAATTAGAAAACTTTCATGGCAGGACATGGAGGCGAAATAATATAATATACGATGATAAGCAACGACTATGGTGCCACAACGACGGTGGCATATGAATAACAAATAAAGCTTAAAGTATATGTATGTACAATGAACTCTTGTGGCGATTCGAAAGATATAATGAAAGAAAGATGATCGCCACACTAGAGGGCTAAGGGAAGGGAAGGGAATGACATTGGTGGCTAGTCATGATTCAACCGATGCAGTGACTGAGAGAAAGATAAAGGAAAAAGGAGAAGATAACCATTTGAAATAATCAAAACTCCATATGATATTGTGGTTATTGGTCAACTAATTAAAAAAGTATAATTGTGATAATTCTGAGTATTAGAGTGTATGAGTTAGGTGTTGTTTGTTTTTCTACGAAAGATCTGCGCAACCTATTCTGTTTGCATCGCGCAGACCACGCACAGACATTGTCATCTGCAAATTGTTTGTTTTTCCGAAGATGTTTCATTAAAAAAACGTCTATGCAAGCTCTTCTTGTTACAGACTTGGCCTAACGACTTCTAATATCTTCTAAGGTCTGCAGAGTGTTAAACACCACCACACACCACACACCACATACCACCGTCCACCACCGTCCATCACCACCGTCCACCACCACCCACTGTCCACGTCCACCACCCTCCACCACCACCACCCACCGCTATCATCCGTACACCCTTAACAGTTTATTTTAGAAGTTTACGAAACACAAATATCGTTCTTCTTGCAGACTGCAGAGGTTTGGTCCATCTCTTCTTCTACAAATGTCTGCAGATGTGATCCGCAGACTGCATACATTTTACCTCTAAAAAAACAAACAGCACCTTAGTTGAGAGTTTGTTATATGAGTTGATTGTAGTTTGAGTTGTCTGTATATAGGAGATATATGGATCATAAATTTTAATGAGAAATGAATGAACAATTTACCGGAATCTGATTTCCTTTACTAAGGAAACTTGCTTAACTCATAATCAGTAGTCATGATAAAGATGATTACATTAAAGCTTATGTACATAATAAATAATGCTAGTTCTAACACATTAAGCCACAAGTTGTTAAGGTTTAACTTGGTTAGCAAGTTTGTCTTCTTCATGGTTTGGAAATCGTCCTTATGGTTTCCTAGGATGAATTTAGTTTCTTATTGAAGCACTTACTGAAATTCACTTTCATGGTTTGGAAATCGTCCTTATGGTTTCCTAGAATGAATTTAGTTTCTTATTGAAGCACTTACTGAAATTCACTTGATTACCCACGTGAAGATCCTCGTGACCTCGTATTTTGGTTGAGAGGTATTCTGATAGTAGTTATTAGGTTATAGGGTGTGGTCATGACCCAAACCATTATCCCCTTTATTTTTTGACTAAATTGCACAAATCAACCTTTATGTTATACCTAAAGTGCACATAACCTTTACAACTAACGTCGTCAAAAAACTCAGCTAAGTTACCTAACATGCTTGCATGTGAGGGTATCATCGTCTTTCCACCGGCCTTTCATAACACAAAGGTTGATTTGTGAAATTTTGTCTTATTATTATTAACTCTTATTATTATTATTAATTTATTATTATTATTATTATTATTATTATTATTATTAAAATGACTTTCAGAAACTGTCTGTAAAAATACTAATAATGGTTTTTAGAAAACATTTTTTTTAAATAATAAAAATGTTATTATTTATTAATTACACTACAATGTTTAAAAAAACGTTTTCAAAAAATCCTTAATTCTTGTTGTACAAAATAACCAATTCCTTGTCCAACTAATAATAAAAAAGGTTATTATTTATTGGTTACAAATTTACAACACGTTTAAATAACGTTTTTAGAAAATTCTTAATTTTTGTTTTTACAAAATAATGAAATCCTTGTCCAACATATTTTCTTTCCCCTTTTATAAAACCCGGTTTGTATTTTCTAGACATAATTGTTAGTCTGAAAATTATAATTATGTGAATTTAACACAACCATTTATTTTTTAAATATGATTTCTATTATATAGAAATAATAATCCTACTCATAAATAATAAAACCAAAAATCAAAGAAATAGGCATATATCCATATATTCTGTTTATAAACACATTTTGTTTTCTAGTTTATTAAGTTGTAGACTTGTTATCAAAAACAATATATTTTATTAATTAGCTTAAATAAAATAATTTCCTAAAATATTTAAATAATCAAATGATTAAGTATTTTTGCTTTAAAAGTCAATTGGGCAATTATTTAAATCATTCAAATAATCATGCTATGTAACACGAACATGAACATGATACAAACCCAAAAACCGTGTTAGGAAAATGAATCCATTTGACAAACATATTTGCGGGTTGACATGAACATAACTCATTTAATCTAAAATAGTTATTTTTTGTTAAACTAAAAAACAAAACAAAACGTTGAACACAAATGTGTTTTGGCTTTCTTTGTTTCACCATCCAAAAACTAAAAAAAGTGTTTAAAAAAGCATTCTTAAAAAATAAATGCCTTCTCTAAAAAATTAAAATAACACTTTCTTAAAGACAACATTTTATAAAAATAGATAATAATAATAATAATAATAAGATAAAATTTCAAAAATCAACCTTTATGTTATAAAAGGCTGGTGAAAAGACCATGTTACAATCACAAGCAAAACATGTGAGGCAACTTAACTGAGTTTTTGGACGACGTTAGTTGTAAAGGTTATAGAATGTAAAAAAACATGAAAATTAAGGTTGGTTCTGACATATTTCATAGTGAAATGTATGAAGTGCAATTTATGTATAAAAGTTGATTTGTGCAATTTTGTCTTATTTTTTAATATATTTTTGTCTTAAAATTATCAAATGGGAGGGTCGTGGTTGCCGTGGTTTAATCCACACGAACCACCGTGATTTAATGAAGGATGCGGTGTAGCGCATGAATAATGGTCCAATGTTGTAAATCATGACACAACCATGGCCCTCATACCCCTTAGCGTTATATTCCTTCTAGTGACTTGAGAAAGGTGGCCCTTTATGCCTTTATGTTCATGCATGTTAAAATACGTATTTTGTCCAAAGTATTCATTAATTACTTAATGAAATTATCCTTGAATAATCTTGTGAAACTAGTTCATAATACGCATAAAGATAGGTATAATCAGGGTCGGCCCTGAGAATTCACGTACCCTGTTCGAGCTCGAAAAACGTGCCCTTAGACGTTAACGAAATTGGATATTGAGCTCATTAAAGGTTTAAACCTAATGACAATGAGCTAATAACTAATCTAAACGATACAAATAGTTTTGTAAGTGGGCCAATGTTGGTGTTTGTATGAGTATGCCTTATTAATTTATTTATTTTTACATTTACATATCGGATTTTTTTAACTAATCTAAACCATACGCATGGGTAATCCCTTATCACACATGTTATATTTCGTTCATGCGTGATTAGGATTTGAATTTTATAAAATGCGTGATTTAATATCATACGCATTGCACGTCAAAGACTATTGTATTTAAATCATTTTCTTCAAAATATAAAGCAAGACACTAATAAACAAATTAACTATATTGATGTCTGTCTTTGAATATCGCATCTACTAGATACAAAGAACATTTAACCTTAACCAGTAAAACACGTTTGATTTGATTTTATTTTATTATAAAGTTAAATTAAATTCAAATATTTTGTTTTTATTGCAAATAAAATTCTCTCCTCGGCTCCCGCACAGCAGCCAAGGGGCTGCCCATGTAAACTTTTTCTTCTTGTTTATCTCCTTTAGTGGGCTTCCAACTCAAATAAAATAATGGATCACATAAATAGTTCAGCCAATATTCCTCGATCATTCTAGTTCATATTCATTAATTAGTGAATACTTGATTTGCGCCTCGTTTATTTCGAGTAATATGATTAATCAAATATTTAACTTTTAGAAGAAAAAAAACAGGAATATACATATACAAAAGTTATATATCAAAATCTTGTAGCAAAATTGAGGTCTAAACCGACCATGTATTCTATTAATAGTTATAACCAATGGATTTTAATAATCCCAACTATTCGTCATTGGCCGCTAACAGTCCCAGCTTCAAAAATAACCACTGGCAGTCCCAACTATTGACATATTGGCCACCAATGGACCCTGACTAACAGAACTCTAACGCCGTTAGTCTCCGGTCGCCGAAAAACCGTTTTTGGCCAGAAAAATGTTTCTAAAGGTCCGATCTAAGGTTACAAAGAGGTTTGGGACGAAGATGTTAAGTTTTCTGGGCAAAAAGTTTAGTTTTCCAGCCAAAGAGAAGTTTTCCGGTGAAAAAAATAGTTTTCCGGCGACTTCAATAATTGGGGCTTTTATTAGAAAAAGTTCCTAAAGGTCCGTAATAAGGTTACAAAGAGGTTTGGAACGAAAATGTTGAGTTTTCCGGCCAAAAATGAGTTTTCCGGTGAAAAACGGTTTTCCGGTGACCGGAGACTAACTGCATTAGGATTCTGTTAGTCAGGGTCCATTGGTGGCCAATGTGTCAATAATTGGGACTGTCAGTGGTTATTTTTTAAATTGAGACTATTGGCGGCCAACGGCAAATAGTTTGGATTTTTAAAATCCAATATTACTTTTTTATATAGAGTTAATTGCCATTTTCGCCCCTGAGGTTTGGGCACATTTGTCATTTTCGTCCAAAATGACAGTTTGGTATTATTTAGCCCCCCACGTTTGTCACTTTTTGCCATTTTCATCCAAATGCCTAACCTAGTTACCCAAATACCCAACCAGGTTACTTTTTACCCAATTTAGCGTATTTTTGAAATTTGAAAATGATAAGGGGGTAAATTGTAAAGTGGCCAATGCATACATACCCTTATATACACTCGTTCACAGATCATTCACCTCCCCCACCACCACCCCCACCCCCACTGCACCACTACCGCCACCACACCACTACCGCCACCATCCCCACCACCGCACCTCCACCGCCCCCACTACATCGCCACCACCCCCACGCCCACTAATTATAAATCCTCTCTCTCTCTAAACCTCTTCACACTCTCTTTGTGTGAGAGTTCAGCGCCACTGGCCACACCCCTTTCTTCTCCGGCGAAGGATAATGGACGCACACCCAAACTACACCCGCTTTCTTCACCGGTGGAGGGTTTTGCGGCATCGATTTCAGGCAAGACCGGGTTGATTTCAGGCAAGATTTGAAACGATCGCAGAAGAGAGAGAGAGATGGGCCGGAGTTGCAGGTTGTGCCGTCGTTGTTCAGATCTAGAGTGAGAGATGGGGCCACCGCATACAGATTTGAAGCCATTTCCGTCGTTGTCGGAGTTGCAGGTTGTGCAGGTTGTGCCGTCGTTGCCGGAGATGGTGCAGAGGAGGAGGTTGTCGGATTTGCAGATGATGAAGATGGTGCAGATTATGAAGGGATTTTCTGGTCTTTCGGAATTTGTTCTTGATTTGGGAGTTTCTGGGTTTTAGATGTTCTTGAAGATGATGTTCTTGATTTTCTGGGTTTTGATGATGATGTTTGAAGATGAACGATGTCTGGGTTTTGATGATGATGTTCTTGAAGATGATCTTGATTTCTGGGTTTTGATGAATATCATAGCAAATAATCTGTAATACTTCTTACAAATGAAAATATTTATATTTCATTTGTTACAGATTATTTGAAAATATTTATATTTCATTTGTTACATAAACTTTACAGATCATTTGTTACGGTATAATCTGTAATACTTCTTGAAGATGATCTTGTTTTATGGGTTTTGATGATCATATTTAAATTTCATTTGTTACATATTATTTACAAGTTACCCCCTTACCATTAACAAATTTCAAAAAATACCCCATCTGACGGTATAAACTGACTAGGTTAGGCATTTGGATGAAAATGGCAAAAAATGACAAACGTGGGGGGCTAAATAATACCAAACTGTCATTTTGGACGAAAATGACAAATGTGCCCAAACCTCAGGGGCGAAAATGGCAATTAACTCTTTTATATATTACTCTTTCAAAATTCAAATTGTTATATCTAAGTTGTACAACATCCCCTGTTCATCTTTGTTAATATGGATTTGTATTTGAATCTGGATTCAAATCCAGTATATATTTCTTAACATCCTTCGAAGAAACTTTGTAATTGATAATAAATAATTTGATGTCATGTATTCTAGATATATGGATTTTTGACAAATATCTATGAAATATATTACTGAATATAGAAAGTTCTATAAATTTTATTTTTGTCTACAAAATCTTTATTGGGACATGAATAGTATAACCAAGGATAGATATTACAAGTGGTTGAGGTTTTCAGTTGAAAGTTGAAAAAAGTATTATGCTTTTTTGCTTATGACCCTACTAGCGACTAAGTCCACCAACAGCACTAAATGGTTAAAAGTGACGCATTATTATGTTTAAGGTGTTTGGGTAAAGTCTATTTTAATAAAATACTTATTCTAATTTGAAAAAAAAATCTATTTTAACAGATTATGAGTTTAACAAATTAAACTCCCAAGTTACAAAAGATAAATTTATGAGTTTAACAATTATCGTGTTTTATGCTCGCATACCTTGATCCATGACATGGACCAAAAGAAGAACACCGTGAGCTCGTATTCTATATTGTGTTATAAGTTAAGGCCTCCGTTTAAAGAACATTGGTTGTCTAGTTGAACCGGTTAAACTTTGTGATCGAGTTAATACATAACTATAAAAACGTTTATAGAGAAAGTAACAAGCATATGTTAAATGAATGAATGTCTTAAACGAGGTTTAAGGTATGAGGATATAACATTTGTAAAGTATAGGAATGTATAAACCTGTCGTACATTTGTTACCTTCAGGATATCTTTATTAGAGCATAAGGTAAGTTGGGTTAAGTTATTATACAAATGGGTCTTAATATATAAAATACCCTTAATGTAAGAAGTGAAGGAGGGATTTTTTTTTTTTGAAATTTTTTTCCCTAGTTATTAAGCACGTGTTTTAGTCCCAAAATCCTAAAAAAAAATGTGATTTTACGCTAGTAGAGTACTTATGTAATTTTGTAAAGTAATTATAATCATCCTAAAATAATTACTCTACTAAATCATGTTTTTTTACATTTTGCAATTAAACGTCATTTTTAAGTAGCAGAGATTTTTTTTTTTAATTCTCTCCTTCACTTTTTACGTTAAAGGTATTTTGTCGGTTAAGACTCATTTGTATTTGATTTTTATTATGATATTTTTATGCATGCGTACATAGAGAAGGACTAAAAGCCTAAGTTTTTTTGTTAAACAACCCCACCAACGTCTAGTTAACAAAATTTGAACTAAGCATGACGTTAGCAACCCCACCTTGAAAATTTTAGTTTCTGGAAAGGATAGCAATGAAATGAGAAAATTTGACTTTTATTACTAATTTTCTTTTACCAAAACAAACGTTATAAATCCGACACTCCCAAGTATTTAATTTTAATATAATATTTGAATATATTTTACTTTTAATAATAGATAAGAACTATGTATTTAAATTATGTTATATATATATATGATGAAGTGTTGACTTTAAAGTCAATAAAAATAAAAACTAAGACCACTCATAGTGGGGCGTTTTTTTTTAAATTGCCCAAACACGCCCAATAACGTCCCAGGGCCGCCCCCTGGGCGTTATCCGGCGTTATTCGCGAAAAAAGCCTCCTTGGCGTTTTTTGAAACACGCCTTGCCCCATTCTCCTTGTCCAATCATCTTCCATCTCCCTTTTTGTTATCCAATAAGATTTTTTGAGGGTTTTTGTTTTATTTAATTATTTTACATCTCATTTAACATAATGCCCCACATCACCACTACACTCATTTTGTAAAAACGCCCAATAATGCTCCATTGCTGACTGGGCTGCCACATGGCGCAAAACGCCCTAGGGTGGGACATTATTCACTCCAACGACTACGCATGGTCTAACGTGAGTACTTATTTGATGGATAGTTAACTACTGATATGGTACGGCGAGATTACGAACTTGCTACTTATGTTTGAGAAGTTACATAGTTGATCATCAGTGGTTGATTGAACGTAACACATATGACCCTTAAAGTGGAAGTTCGTGAAAAATTTTCGACGTACTTTTACTTAGAATGAATAACCAATTGCAACCATAATTTAATTTCAGGGTGGGGATCAAATAGGAAGTTTATTTTGGCTAGGAAGGATATGAAGCAATAGGATTATGACATGTGTCAAAATTTAAAATAAAGAGAAATGGTATTTTAGTCAATCCAATCCTTTCTTCTTCCTTCTTCTTCCCCGTAACTTCCGAACCCACCATTTTCAAAACCTACCATCTTCAACCTTTACTTCACTTACTATCTCAATAATCACTACATTATAGTGCGATTTTCGTCATCAATCAATGATTCAAACACCCGATTAACGTGTTATTCAGTTTTTTTTGAAGAAAACCCAGTTTAATTTCATTCAAAATCTCGTTTTTCCCCGTGATTTTGAAGATAATCACTCGATCCGTTCGATTCAATCGCTGATAAGTGTTTCTATCATTCAAATTTCGTCAATCGTTGAAGAAATCGGCTTCGATCCATGTAAGAAATTATTTAATTTCATTTTTACGATCTGGGTTTTTGATTTAGTCATTGCGTTTTACGATCTTGGCAGGGGTCTGGGGGCAGCGCCCCTGGTAGCAGGGTCCAAGGGGCAGAGCCCCTGGCTGGGGTCGAGCTGAGAAAAATTGCTTTAATAAAAATGCATGAGAAAAAATAAATTTCTGTAAATTTGCCTCTGGAAAACTGCATTCGTAGACAGTTTTATGTCATTGTGTTTTAGAATTGCATTCCTGGTTCAGACAATTCACATACAACTATTGTACTGGTTCAATGCGTTTTAGAGAGAACATTTTCTTTATTGTTTTTATGCCATTGCGTTTTAGAACTAAGACATTTTTATGTGTTTTCTGACCATTGCGTTTTAGAAAACACATTTTTGAAGTGTTTTTAGTCATTGCGTTTTAGAAAAACACATTTTTGAAGTGTTTTTAGTCATTGCGTTTTAGGTAAAACACATTTTTAGGTGTTTTCAGTCAATTGCGTTTTACAGAGAACACTTTATTTTGTTTTTTTAGGCCATTGCGTTTTAGAAATGAGACATTTTTAAGTGTTTTCTGGCCATTGCGTTTTATAAATAAGACATTTCTTTGTATTTTTTGTGCATTGCGTTTTAGGTAAAAACACATTTTTATGTGTTTTCAGTCCATTGCGTTTTAGAAAACAGACATTTTAAGTGTTTTCTGGCCATTGCGTTTTAGAAATAAGACATTTGTTTGTGTTTTTAGTGCATTGCGTTTTAGGTAAAACACATTTTTATGTTTTTTCAGTCCATTGCGTTTTAGAAAGTACACTTTCTTTTGTGTTTTTAGGCTATTGCGTTTTAGAAATAAGACATTTCTTTGTGTTTTCTAGCCATTGCGTTTTACAAATAAAACATTTATTTGTGTTTTTTTGTGCATTGCGTTTTAGAAAAATGTCATTTTTTAGGTTTTTTTTTCCATTGCATTTTACGCAACTGAGTTTTTTCCATTGCGTTTTACGCAACTGGGTTTTCGATTTTTTTTTCCCGAAAATATAGTAATAATATACTCGTTTTAAAGATAAAAAACGCTCGTTTTTTTGTGCAATTTTTATAAAAAAATAATGTCGTATGAAAGAATTATTAACGTTTAAAAAATGGGGGGATTGGAGGAGAGAGAAACTATTGCCTTGGATTGACTATAATGCCACTAAACAAACCCACGCGCCTCTTTTCTTTCTTTCAATTTACCTCATTTAATCTTAGCCTTTGATTAAATAAATGAATGGTCAAGATTACTTCCTAGCCTTCTTAGCCAAATAAACTTCCTATTATATCCTAACCCTTTAATTTCAATGGTAAATGGCTACTTAATTAGTGTTTTTACAAAGAACTCCCATAGCCATACAGTTACTCGAAACAAATAAACTATTGCTACCAAATTGATTCCAGCTATAAATGGCTACTCGTGATTGCGTGAAGAATTATAGCAATCGCACCCATAGAATGCAAAACAATTGCTACCAAATTCATCGAAGTTGAAATGGCTAGTTGTGATTTTGTGAAGAATTCCAAACACCATACCTTACTAAGAATAAATAAAAGTTGCTACCAAATTAGTTTCAATTGTAATTTGCTGCTTCTGATTTCATGAAAAATTTAGTGATTTCAACTGAGTCAAACGATGTAGTTTTGATAACTTTTATGTGTGATTTCAACATGGTTTAGCCCAGTTGGTCAGGGGAGTTTTCCGTAAGATTTCTCCTCTGGGGAGGTCCCAGGTTCAACTCCTGCTGTATACATATTGGGATTTCAGTATGGAGTTGGGCCTGGGCAGGGTTTAAGAGTTTGTCTCGCCATGTGGAATAGTGGGTTCTTTGGCCCCTACAATTGCCGCCGTTCGAAAAAAAAAAAAACTAACATAAAACGCTAACATAAATTCCACCAAAATTTTCTATTCTCTCATATTACTCTACAATAAATTGTATACACTTACATGAGTTTGAGAATTCAGATCTCACTTAAATACAAAAAAAATCTAAATTACGTACACTCGTATATTTGTAATATAAAATTACGTACAACAATTTGGAACAGAACATTAATACAAAAATGAATATGCAACTCTTCAACGCTTCAAAACAAAGTTTCCGTATACGATATGATCCTGGGGCGGATCTAGTGTATAACAAGGGGTAATGCCCGCTACCCTTGGCGCTCCGGCGGCAGTGTAAAATTAATGTAAATTTTGGAAAAATTTAACGTTTTTTCTATTTCGTTACCGCTTATTTATAAAACGTTACCGCTTGGCGCGAATCCTAGATCCGCCACTGATATGATCTGTTATAAATATAAAAAATGATAAATATATACAAATTAACCTAACTTTAGAAGTCCAAAACAATTAAATAGATCATAAATATTCTTTGAATAAAATATTGCGGAGATTCGTAAGTTTAAAATTAAGACAATTTAAACACAAAAGGCTAAAGGCCCGCCTCTACACACTATATAATATAGTCTTTTTAGCAAACCAAAAACGGCATTACCAAGACCACCATATGATACAAAAGGACAACAAACACCCTTCTTTCCTACCTCAACTAACATGTTAATCTTCTTCTACTCTTTCCTTCTTGTTATCCCCGGATGCATCTCTCCAACACTCTCTCTAGATCCACCCACCACCACCACCACCACAAACCGCCGTAAAGTTGACTTTTTCACCTTCCCGGAGGGCAAGTCAACCGTCCTACCCAACCCCTCCAACTTCTTCTCACCTAACCTCCTCTCATCCCCTCTCCCCACAAATTCATTTTTCACAAACTTAGTCATTGAAAATGGCGACCAACATGAATACATACACCCCTATTTTATCAAATCTTCTAACTCATCACTTTCTTTATCATACCCATCTATCTTTTCCAATACTAGTTTCACAACACATGTCTTCACCCCGGATATCAACATATCGGTTTTAAACGACCCCAAACCAAACCGAAACCATACCGTTTCCTCGTTTAGTGATCTCGGTGTCACTCTAGACCTTCACCCCAGTTTGAGATTCTTTTTGGTTAGAGGCAGCCCGTATTTAACATGTCAAGTATTGCAAAATGTTAGTTTATCCATTTCAACGGTTCATGATATTCGGGCTTTTGTACCCAATGGGAATAAAACAAAGTACAAGATTGATCTTAGTAATGGTCAAACATGGATTTTGTATTCATCTACGCCTATTGAGTTGACAAAAAAGGCGTCAACGGTTACATCAGACGACTTTTGTGGTGTGATCCGGATTGCTTTATTGCCGAATGCGGATGAGGAGCTTGAACCGGTTCTTGACCGGTTTAGTTCTTGTTATCCGGTTTCGGGTCATGCTTCGTTTCGTGAATCGAATAGTGTTCGGTATAGATGGGCGACGGAAGGTTTGGGGGATTTGTTGATGCTGGCAAACCCTCTGCATCTTCGTCTACTTGACGATGATGATTCGGTTAAGGTTGTTGATGATTTTAAGTACAAAAGTATTGATGGTGATCTTGTTGGTGTTGTTGGAAGTTCATGGGTGTTGAAAACTGACCCGGTTCCGGTAACTTGGTATTCAATTAAAGGAGTTGATAAAGAAGCATACCCTGAAATCATTGATGCTCTTGTGGAAGATGTGAAGGGTTTGGATTCGAGTAATATGTCGACCAATTCGTCGTATTTTTATGGGAAATTGGTGGCGCGGGCCGCTAGGTTGGCGTTGATAGCTGAAGAAGTTGATCATGTTGATGTGATCCCGAAAGTTATACAGTTTTTGAAGGATACGATTGAGGCGTGGTTAGATGGAACCTTTGCGGGTAACAGGTATAAATAATGAAAACCCCGTAAAGTATTATGTATTATTGATCAACTATATTTAGTGTACATTAGGATAATTACAAAGGAAATATTATCAGAATATGTATATTCTAAGTTCTAACTATGGTAAAGATATTACAATAAATCCTAACTAATATATTTTATCTAATAACAGATTTCTGTATGATAAGTCATGGAGTGGGCTTATAACCTTACAAGGGTCTAAACATGTAACTGGAGATTTCGGTTTTGGGATTTACAACGATCACCATTTTCATATCGGTTACTATCTATATGGAATCGCGGTTCTTGCCAAGATAGATCTGGTCTGGGGAAGAAAGTATAGGCCTCAAGCATACTCTCTAATGTTGGATTTCATGACATTGGGTAAAGGTCCAGATTTGAAGTATACGCGATTAAGATGCTTCGATTTATGGAAGTTACACTCATGGGCAGCTGGATTAACCGAATTCGAAAACGGAAGGAATCAAGAAAGCACAAGTGAGGCTGTGAATGCATATTACTCTGCAGCTTTAATGGGCATGGCTTATGGAGATCCACATCTAGTAAAAGTGGGATCTTTGCTTACAGCTATGGAGATACATAGTGCACAAACATGGTGGCATGTGAAAGAAGATAACACGCTTTACGATGAGGATTTCGTGGAAGCGAACCGAGTGGTGGGGATCCTTTGGCAGAGCAAGAGAGATAGTGTGCTATGGTTTGCTCCAGCTGACCAAAAAGAATTCAGGCTGGGGATTCAATTGCTGCCTATATTGCCTATTTCTGAAATCTTGTTTTCTGATAAAGAGTATGCTAAGCAGCTTGTTGAGTGGACTTTACCTTCTTTGAAAAGAGAAGGTGTTGGAGAAGGGTGGAAAGGGTTTGTGTATGCATTGGAAGGTGTTTATGATAAGGAGGATGCTCTTGAAAAGATTAGGAAATTGACTGGACATGATGATGGGAATTCATTGAGTAATATGTTGTGGTGGATCTTTAGCAGGTAATAGGATGGTCACATGTTGTTGCAAGTGGTGGCTGGCAATAACATGTGGTTTGGTTTTGTGTTGTGTATTTTACTGCTTCTAGGAGTGGTAGGTGTGTGTTATTTATATTTGTGTTTTTGTTTAGTAACAAATTGTTGTATCTTGAGATCTTTAGCTACTTGGCTCATCTCTCAACATTGTAAAATTTATTTTCTTTTGGAATATAATTTAAAGTCACAGTGTTTACTTTTAATATTTGTTATGTTTTGTTGAAAATACATGTCAAGAAGTGCATATATTAAAATAGTGTAATTAGTCCAAGCTTTTTGCTTGAATTAATTAATCTAAGTGAATATCTTCTGCAAATCTGTTCCTATCATCCTTCATACCATGAGAACCTTTGTGTTCTAGCAATGAGAGATAGATAACCCGAAAATGAAGCTTAAGCCTTGTTCTACATCTTATTTTCAATCTTTAGCAAGTGTTAGCAGCAGTCAGAAACCCATTGCAAGTGATTTCCTTAACCTAGTTTAATTTCTAAGTGAGTTTTGTTACCTAAAGATCTAAAATTGGCTCTAAACCCAAATTGGGAGTTTGTAAGAAATTGTGTTTTGAAATTATTAATGGTTTACATATGTTACATCACCATTGATGGTGGTGATCAATTGTGTTTGAATGGTGGTCCTACAAGCTAGAGACAATGTGTTAAATTACAATTGGTGGTTTTAAGTTAATTTGACCTAAATGGTTGAGCAATGTTTTTAAAATCTTAAAATATGCATTTGAATGATTCCCAATCAAAATACCGGTAGAGAAAAAACAAACTAAAATTTTGTGTTAAAGGGCTAACATGTTGATATTTTGTAATGGTGGGGTTCTTGATATCTTAGGTGATAGTAAGGATTGTGGCAAAAAAAAAAAAAAAAAAAAAAAAAAAAAAAAAAAAAAAAACAAGGTCATAAAAGTTCCCATGTGGGTGACTGTAGATCTTTGGCTTTTTATAAGGTGACCACATAGTTGTTATAGAACAAAATCACACATTGAGTTTACTTTCAAAATACAGGGATACACCATCTAGATGATTGCTCATCTAACATGCTAGAATAGCCAATTATGTATTGAATTATGTGAGGTGACTAACTTCTATAAAATTGGCCAATGGAATGGTCCATTAATAAAGGCAATGCCTCTAAAGATCTGGGTTTATGAGAGGAAGATCTTGGGTTCAAGTCCTACAAACATAGTTTGTCGTTAAAAAACAAAGACTTCTATAAAATTGACTATTATATAAGTTAAGGTGAATACAACATCTTGAAATGTTGTACGAGATTCAGTATCAACATGCGAACATTGGTTTATAACATGCGATTTTGGTATTTTTTAACATCATGCGAATCAAAAAGTTTAACTACTTGAGTTCAAAATTAAAAAGTTCAAAGCTCCGAGTCCCTAATTGGTCATTTTATAACGTTTTGAGTCCCTGCGTTTTAGTGGTTTAACCACTTGAGTCCAAATTCAAAAGTACAAGCCTTAAAAATTGGACTCACAACGTTATAAAATGAGCAGTTAGGAAGTCAAGACGTTAAACTTTTTTATTTTGGATTCAATTGGTTAAAATCATTAAAAGACGCGGACTCAAAAAGTTATCTACTCTGTACTCACTTTTTATTCCAACCCTGCAAAAACAAAAACAACAACCATGCAAAAACAAAAACAAAAATGTTATTTGAGTGAGGCCCACAAGGATGTTTATATATCCAAACAATTGGAAAGTCATTTCTAACATCATAAATAAGCCTTAAAAAGTTTTCAACATTAATAAGTCTTATAATGGTTTCACAATCAATCTTGATCAACAAGTTTGACATATTTTGTCTTTGACTAATTATAACCCATAGTATATGCTCCAACTTCAACCTCAAAACTTATATACCATTCTACCTTCATTTTCCCATGTACCCACACACCCACATTCATTTATTGTCTCTAATCGATACTTGACGGTTTCAAATTTCTTCTTGAAATCCCTTCGGTGTTTAACTTGAGAATATCAACGGGTGATAATATCAACCACATGTTGTTGGTTCCCAAGGGCTATTGTGATCTTCCTTTACTTGTGGCGGGATAAAAAAAAACCACATGAGTGTCCATCTTTTTTTATACTAAACGTTGAGTGTGTTTTTGCGTGAGATCAATGCTTCTTTTATAGCACTATAAGCACCAACTTTGCTTGCATTGAAAGTTTGGATTTCTAATTTAACATGCAGTCTCTTTTGTATTATGATGTATTTTAATCGATAGCAATGTTTCATTATGAAATAGATAAAGAATCAAATTTGTGTCCTCGAGTTTGAAATTTGAATTGATATTCATTGGGTTTTTTGAGTGTGTATTATGTATAATTCTTATTAGTATACTTAAAAAGATTATTGAGAAATTCAAATACATACATACACACACTATAACTCTTCAAAAAACATTGTGATATTTTTGTTTGAATAATGGGTCTTAATTTATTATGATAATTGTAATTCGAGAATCTCAACCAATCAACTAACATTGTGATACATGTATCCTCTTGCATTGTGCAGAATAATTTCCATTAGTTTTATTTAAAGGGTCAATTGTATATTTCTTTTTAAAAAACTTCTTAATTGCGTATTTGCCCAACTTAAAATTAAAATTGCATATATCCTCTTCCTTAACTAATAAAATTGCAAATTTACCCATTTTGATTTATTTCATTAAAAACAAGTTATAAAATGACTTTTTTGCCCTTATTTTTACTGGAACTTTAAAAAATTACATATTTACTCATTTTTACTAGTTTTTTGTGGCTTTTTCACAATTGTTTTTGTGTTTATTTTTTACGTTTTGCTTGTTAATTTTCTTATTTCTTTTGTTGTTTTTTTTATAATCTAAACATCAACCGCGAAAGTACGTAGATGTATATTTTTTCATAGAATATGAACAATTTCTGAATAAGTGGGAGCTTAATCGGAGGACTACAGACCAAAGAAAAGAATGTAAGAGCTTAATCGGAGGACTACAGACCAAAGAAAAGAATGTAACTTGCTTTAAACGTATTTTAATGTATATATTTATAAATCAGCTGGAAATCATTCTAGCTAGTTATTTTTACTAAGTTATTCGTTTTGTGTTTTTTCTTTTAATCATTAAACGTATTTTCATGTATATATATATATTTATAAACTAGCTGAAAATCACAAACACCTATATCAAGTAAAACAAATAACTTAGTAAAATGGAAAAAAAAGCGAACTAGCAAAACGTAAAAAAATAAAAACAAAAATAATTGTGAAAAAGCCACAAAAACTAATAAGAATTAATAAATATGTAAATTTTTAATGTTTCAATAAAAATAAGGGACATTATATAGCTTGTTTTTAATGAAATAAATCAAAATAGATAAATTTGTAATTTTATTAGTTAAGAAGGGGATATATGCAATTTTAATTTTAAGTTGGGTAAATAACTAAATACGCAATCAAGAATTTTTGTTAAGGGGAAATATGCAATTATCCATTGTTTTTTTAAATTTAGAGAAAGTATCAAAAGGAAAAGAGTAAAATGCACGGATAGTCCCTATAGTTTGGTGAAATTTCATATTTAGTCCACAATTTTTCAAAATTACACTCTTAGTCCCTGTGGCTTGACAAGTTGTTACTCGGATAGTCCCCAAAGCGGATGGAGGTTAGTTTTTCTGGTTAAGTGGGTGTGAAATGACAAGGACTATCCGAGTAACAACTTGTCAAACCACAGGGACTATCCGAGTAACAACTTGTCAAACCACATGGTCTATCCGAGTAACCTTCATCCGCTTTATGGACTATCCGAGTAACAACTTGTCAAACCACAGAGACTAAGAGTGTAACTCTGAAAAGTTAGGGACTAGAGGTGGAATTTCACCAAACCACAGAGACTATCCGTGCATTTTACTCAAAGGAAAATATAGAGATATCAAACTTTAATTCAAACTACTTAATTATTAAAGAAACCAAAGTTGAATCATAAAAAAAAGTAGATTCTTTTTTTAATATAATGATATCAATCCTAAACTCAAAGTAAAGTTAATTTTTTTTTAAATTTTCGGTTTAATTTTTGTAAAAAAATAATAAAGTATTTAAAATATTTTTAACAATTTAAAAGTAAAGGGGGCAGGCAACGTTCAAAAAGTACGGAATATGACCGTATTGCCGGTGAATTATGATGTGTCCCAACGTAATTGGTTCTTCAGTTTGAAGAAAAAAATAATAGTCAAAGGCTAATCTCTCCAGTCTCCATTTTATTTGGCACATATGTGGTCTCACGATTTCCACTAAATTTGTAACAACACATAAAAGAAAATTCAACCAAATAAATACATATTTCACTAGTCAACTATTTCAAAACAAACAGAAGGCAGGTGATTTAAAAGAAGGAAGCATGAGAAACCAGTGGCGGATCTTGCCCGTTGAACGTGCCAGGGCCGAAAGACACGAGCACTAAAAAAGCCTGGGCAAGCCCGGGCCAAACATAGTATATATAAAAAATTTCGATCGAAATGCGGAAAATTAGCACTACGGCCGAAAAACTTACCCGGGCCGTGGCCCTGCCAGTGGCCTTCTAAGAACCGCCCCTGTGAGGAACTGAAAGGTGAAATGTGTTGGTGTGATGATGGAAGGTGAAGGAAGAAATGGTGTGAATATGGTTTTGTTTGACCGGTTGAGTAAAAACATGTTTGCAAGCACACATGGAATGTTTACTATTCTTATAACTAGAATTTATAGTTTTTACAGATAAACATTGCCTGACTATCGAGAAAAGAGTACGTGTACATCTTTAGACGCCGAGTGCACTATGCCATACATGTGGACATCCTAAAAACACGTCACATGGTATCTTTTGAGAAAACACGTTGATGGAATAACTCTTTAAGCGAAATACACAGCTTGTGAAAAACAGGTTAAAAATAATATTTATTTTAACGCATCCACGAGCGATTGATGTTCGGGGGGATTGGTTGGTAGTTTTTTAAGTACTTTTGGTTTTGACCATAACTTGTTTCCACTAAAAAGATGTTTACATCAAGTGTTTTATTATATCATATCCTTCTGTGTGTGTAATCAAACAAGACGACTTATGTTTTTTTTTCTACCAAAATATATGACAAACAATACAAATGAAATAAAAGCAACTCCATAGCTAAGAAAACTATATAGCTAATTACATAAATTGCATTCAAAATAATACACAGGATTTCAATTAATAAAGGAACAAAATTATTATTAAAAAAAAAAACAGGAAAAAGCAGACTTGACTGTGCAACTTCAACACTTGTAAACTTCCATACAGAACACATCCACCCTTCAACTAATTTATATCTTTTTCACAAAATTATTCCAACACGTGGTTGACCGCTAAGATTACAAGTTGGATTCACTCTGCACAGAAATGCAGAACAAAATCAGGAGAAATGCGTATAAAAGCTTCCAATTTTACTCTTATATCATGAAATGGAAGTAGAATCTTGTGTCTTCTTACGTTTCGCTTCAGGCTCTTCCCCTTGTTCTTCGTTATTATCAAGAATCTCATTCACTGTTTCTGGGCCCAAAAGAGACGCGTGTTTGCTAGTGATGGTCCGCCCGGCCCGCAGTTTTGGGCCCCAATGTCGTTCAGGATTTGGTAGAAAACGGGCTACTTTCTTTGCTTGAGCCTTGCTAAGTGATGCAACCGCTCGAGCAAAATTAGCCTGTTAGTGATCATTTCGAAATGGATCAAATATGGTCCATACTGAAAAAGGTATTATGCCATTATGGTATTCACCAAACAATGAAGTGAAATATACCTGAAGCACGGGTTCCTTAGCTAGAATCACACTTCCGGAATGCTCTGGCGGTTGGGCTTTTACAGGATATTTTTTAACCTTAAAATTGACAAAAAACACAAAATTTTAACATAGAAAATGCATTTTCCAGCCTTTATTAAACACGAACAAAATTAGCGTACCCAACAACGCATGATATCCCATATAACGTCCATAGGAGCATCAGATTTTAACCCTAACGGGTTCACATGAGTTCCAGAAATACGATATCCAGCATTGATTACAGCAGATCTAAATACCACTGCAGAAGGTGAAGTGCACTTTAGGGTTGCACAAAGACTGTGCAGACTCACAAAAAGTGGAACATCCGGTAATTCCTGAACAGATGAAAACGCCAAATGCATAAATGTTAACTTTTTTTTCTGCAATCTTGAAAAGAATATGTTGGTTATAATCTTTTAGTTTATGTGTAACCGTTGCTACCTCCGAAATTGTTGTTAGGACAGCAGATATCCGATCAAAAGCAGGATAACGCGCCTTCATAGACTTCACATCTGATAATATTGATGTCACCCAATCTTGATCATGAATAGGAGCTGACCAAATCGGTCCCCCCATGTTATACTTTTTACCACAGTCACTGCATTCTTGGGGAACAACCGGACCAAACCCCGGAAGATATCTCACACTTGTATTCTGAAAATTTTCAAGATTTTTAAATGATCAAGAAGTATGATCTGTATACTATTTTGAAATGATTAGTTAGGAAATAGTTTGCACCCACCTTAGAGACTGTCCTACCGAGCGGTTGGAGATGAAAAGAATCACAACCAGTACATTGATAAACATATGAAAGCTTGAGTGGAGTGTTTTTCATGGCACCTGCTGACCTGGAATCTCACATCATTTAGAGAAATTTTAAAACATTGTCATGATGTTCAAATGGTTTGAGAAAGAAAGTACACTCACGTGTATATGCGAACAAATACCCGTACGTAAAAGTCCATCTGAACAGATAACACAGGGACAATGTATCGCTTGTATCGATTTGCATGACTCTGTACAAAATGAAAGCTTAACATTTATTTAAAAGAAAATAGAGAGCCAAAATTATATAAATTTAGTTGAAAATCAGAATACCTCAATGCATGCAAGGAGAACCCGCAAAGCCATTTCGTGGCAATATTTTGCTTTCAGTGGGTAGGAACCATATCTAGCTCATATTACAACAAAAAATGAGTCCGTATTGTTTACTTAGAATATATAAATTATTTGGAATATATAAATTTACTTAGAATAGCAGACTTCTCCATTGCCTCCGCATAAAACTGCCATATCCGTTGCTGTACACATCAGCATCCCTCCGTCAGCAATTGACTGAACTGCAGAGTCCAGGAACACAGATGGTGAACCATACGGATCAAGATCAACCTATAAAATATACAATTTTGTTATACCCACAAGATCATAAGTTACTTAGTCTCAACGGGGTAGTTTGCTAACTTCAACGTTCAGGTGACGTTAGGTAGAAATGAAAAAAACATTTTATTTGATAAAAAATCATACCATACCATATCAAATTCCTTTGGATGAGTGAGCATATATACTCGAGCATCAGCAAGGTTTGATTCCACCTTTGCAGTTGCAACTGAACCGTTGAATTTAATGTTTCTCCTGCAAGCCTCAACAGATGCTATACAAGAAACACAAGCATGTTTAATCAGATTCATACACACTGCAAACAAACTTATTATTTAAGGTACGATATAATTACTTACTTACTTACCCCATACTCGATATGATTTGAGACTTACATTTTTAACAATCGCTATTTTTTATTTACAAACATGTCCTTTTATTTATAATTTTCTAAATTAATTAATATTGTGACAGAAACTTAAACATCTAATTAACTTATTATTACAACTTCAAACAGCAAAAGCAGATACAGAACTATATTTTAAATATCACATAATCATATTTGTAACACATGTACAAACACCCCTCTATACTAGTCTAACAGATTATGAAACATAAAGCGCAAATGTAGACATTATCATATTATTACAACCTTTATCATTGTCCAGTGCCACAACTTGCCCGATCCCTTCTACTTCACGAGCATATCTTAGAGCTCTCAACCCTGAAGCAGACAGAGCCTAAAGATTCATATAAAACACTTATGTTAATCACCACCGTCATAATGAAAAAGTTACACATGGAATAAAAGAAAAAAATGTATTAAAACCTCAAGCACTCTAGGTGGTTTTAATTCTCCTTGGCCTTTACCCTCTGGTAGTTTTTCTGGTTCTGCACAGGTGTCACATGGTTCATTATCGGGTTTTTCTTCACATTCACCATTAGACTTTCCATTAGGCTTTGGAGAATCAGTTGGTCCAGAATCACGATCTTCTGATACCTTTAACACCTTTTTTATTCTTTTAGACAGTAGTGCTTCGTGTTCTTCTTTACGTTTTGATATAAATGTCCTCAGGACAGCAATAGACATATCTCTATTGTTAACCTGCAGATTACAGAATTTCAGTTTCAGAAATGTTCCATTATTCTATAAAGCAAAGGAGTTGGTTTTGTTACATAATATAGAGATTTGTATCACATCACTTTAAGAATTCACCTGAACTTGGTAAACATTCTACATTATTAAGTTTTTTTACCCCAAAACTCTATAATCATGCCCGGATTTTAGAAATCCACATTGACAGTTTATCAATCGTATACGGGTCAGTTGAGATGGCTTATTTAAACAACTTATTCGCTTATTTGAATGGTATTTCCAATAAGCTGAGATTGCTGCTTATTCATACCAACTATGCTTCTTGGATACAAAACTACAAGTTTACCCGTCTTTCGGGAATAAGTTGTTTTCAATAAACACCAGTCCTCTTATTACAATCACTAGTGTACCCCCCCCCCCCCCCCCCCCCCCCCCCCTTTTCTAAACACAAATTGTAACCAACAATCATCAGAAGAGCAATAATTTAACACAATGGATTATGGATTTCAGATTACAAGAAACATCTTATTTATGGTAAATTGGAACATAAAGCAATAAACTTTACAGCAAAAGATTACAGTAAACATCATGCCCTAACTGATTTTCAACATATAACACCCTAAACACTAAACAGCATAATAAATCTAGTAAGTTGCAACCAAAAGCTGACCTGGGTTTTATTGTAAAAGACTTCATTTTTAGTATGCATCAAAATCTCAGCTTCTCCTTCTTTAGTTATAGTGTAATCATTAAGATCAAACAGCTTCTCTTCCTCCCCTGTTTTTGTCTCTTCACCTCCTCCCATGTTACTAGAACTCCTCCTGATACGGTGGCCGGTGTTATTGTCTGCAGCGGAAGTGAGTACGAGGTTGCGGTGGTGGTGGTGGTTATATTGGTCTGCAAATAATATGATTTATGAAACAGGTGCATGTAGGGCAGTTTGTAAAGTGAAAACCCTATTTTTAGTTCAGTTTTTTTGGCCAATTAAATTGCAAATAAATAGATATTAGATATTGCGTGCCTTTCCTTTAAAGAATATCTAGAGAAATAACAAACATAAAGGTGTTTTTAATGTTACAAAATCGAATCTTGATTTTTTATTCATGAAGATGTTTTTCAATGCTACGGTAATCGAATCTTGACTCTTTATTGATTAATTTTTTTTTATATAATTTTTTTTAAAACATAAAAGGGGACGGGGCACATGCGGCAACCCTCTCCCGGGTTCGGTTTGATAAGGCGCCATGACACCGCTGCCACCCTAGTAGTGGGTTGGGTTTGTCTTAAGGAATACCGGTGAATCATTTGAGTTGCTTGAGGTCAAAGATGGCCTTGGGATTTGTTGGTTAGTTTTGATTGGCTGAAGCCTTTGACTTTAAAAATTTAAAAAAAAAGTTTATGTCAAGGGTAACGCGTCGCCAGTGTTTTGTGGCTAATGAGTACTTTATAACAAAATTGACATGGTGAGATTTGGCTGGTTGGGACAAGTGTACTACCCTTGAGTGCCCCTTTCTCCCTTAGACCACACGGTATGGGCGTGGAAAGATCGCGTTGTTGTCAGTCCACGCCCACAAAAGCACCTTGTGCCCCGTGTTGTGCTTGGCGCTTGAGGATTTCCACCGGCGTGGGGGCAAATGTGTGGGTGAGGTGAAGACTCTTGATTGGTGGGTGTAGTTTAAGTTTGTTTTGATTGGTTGATGTTTATTTTTTTTTTAATTTTTATTCTCTTCCACGCCACTTTCCCAACCCGTGCTTTTTTCTCCACGCCACCATGCTGACGTGGTTGTGTAACGCCCTAAATCGTTTTAATCAAATTTAACGCAGCGGAAAATACATACTAAAAATTTCTTTTATTATATTCTTTCTTTCACTTAAATACATTAATCCCTTTTCATAAATTAATTAAAAACTATCATACGTATATCGAATTAGGTGACCACATACACACCCACGTACAATCCATGTCTTGACTCGATCTTCAATCGCGTACACATCTTGAGCAATCATTCATAAACCTGTACAACCTGCAGTCACCACAACCAATTAGTTCATTAGCAACCAGTGACATAATATATATACTTTAAAAGGTGCATCATCAAGCATCAACGTCTCTTATTCTCGTTCATTTAAGTCCATTCGTCCATCCATTCGGACACTCTCGTCTGACCTCCATACTTAACATTCATTCTCCATTATTAGTTTACCTGCACTTCCATTTCATTTCTAACAGAAAACAATTTGCATCATTATACTTTCCTATCACATTCGACTCATTTTACCGTAAACTTACCTATTTACTTCCATTGTTTAATGCTTTCTCACATGTATCACAATAATCATCATACTACGATATATTGTACATCTAAGTGTAAGTCCGGGATTTACTTACCTTACGCGTCCGTATTTGTATTCGCTTACTTGAGTCTTCTTGTCCAGTTAGCCTTCCACGCTCCCATCCATCTTGACATGATACCTATACTTTCATGTCATTACATTTACATCCTTATTAGCATACATGATTATTCATATGAACGATCATATCAAGTTCATATCTCACATATGTATTTCATTAGCCGATTCAAACAAGCATATAGCATACTCAACATCATCATAACACAACCTTCACCTATTATTGTCATTTAGACATTTCATCAAACACGTGGTGTGCGTACTACTTCCTAGGCACCATGTACAACTAGTTTATGCATAATCTTCCTAGTTCATTCATATTTCATCAAATCTTCTTACTAATCAACAAGTATCATTAACACATAAACATCAAACATAGCATCATCATATTTCTCCTAATTCATCTAACAAGAATTCATCATACCCAGATAATACATCAATCTTTCCACAAGACTTAGACATAGGGGGTGATTCTAGTTATCATCTTCACCATAACAAACGGGTTTTACCTCTAATCATCAAATCAACACAAACCATACGTAACCCATGTTCTATACGAGGATCCTAACCCTTGTACATGGTTAATTTCATATTAACTCACGGATTAGAACATAACCCACTTCACCCATGATCAAAAATCTTAGATTTAAGACATACCTTATGATCCCCTCGTGATGGTGATCATTTATCCATGCTCGGTTATGATTTTAAGCGTCATCTTGCCTTTCAATTTGAGCATAATGATGGAATTAGGGTTTGAGGCTCCTTGGGAGCCTCCTGCTCGTTGATGAACACACACACACGATGTGTGTCTATGTGTGTGTGTTGTTTACTTTTAATAAAACAACTTTCAAGTTGTTCACTTTGGTCCCTCATGTTTCGTTTTAATTAAATAAGGCTACAACCCTTCGTTTAATACCAACGATACTAATATTCAACTAGGTTAATTATTCCTAGTTAATATTCATTTACGGGTT
Organism: Helianthus tuberosus; assembly: GCA_030545235.1. Taxonomy (NCBI): domain Eukaryota; kingdom Viridiplantae; phylum Streptophyta; class Magnoliopsida; order Asterales; family Asteraceae; genus Helianthus; species Helianthus tuberosus. Next base: position 145,781,903 of record CM060432.1, read on the forward strand.
CACTTTTACCCCTAACGGTATTTTTACCCGTTCCTTTATATTAACCGGGTTTAAATTACCAGATCCATTTTTGGGGTGTTACAGGTTGCTACGTGTCGCTCCACACTCTTCCTTCAAGCCCCTCTACACCATGTAGTCTTATGAAAGATTAGAAATTTATAGTTAACAGGAATTTTAAATAAGACCAATTAGCATAGATGTTCTTTACAATTTGTGATTGAAACATGTGGTATAAACTTCATAGTCGAAAGTAACAAGACTTTAGCCTATAGACACATATCACACTTGCACCAATTCCGAATTCGGCTGGTCGGAGAGAGGTGTAAGTTATTAGAGTTTTGGGTTTGTTCATTGTTGTGTGCAAATACGATATTGTTGGAAGATATTGTAAGACGTGTAAACTATGAAATATCTTGCTCACTTAAGTAAGCGGAGTAAGTGGCAAGTGCAAATTTGTTACGAGGAGTATATTACGCATAACTATTTTATGTTAATCAAAAACTTAACCAATGAACTTCTTTAGGTGGTGTTTGTTTTTCTAAAAAAGATTTGCGCAGCCTCTTCTGTCTGCGTCGCGCAGACCACACGCAGACATTGTCATCTGCAGATTGTTTGTTTTTCCAAAGACGTTTCATTAAAAAACGTCTGTTGCGAGCTCTTCTTGATGCAGACTTGGCCTAACCACTTCTAATATCTTCCAAAGTCTGCAGAGGGTTAAACACCACCACCCACCGCCACCGTCCACCACCGCTACCGTCCATCACAACCACCACCCACCGTCCACGTCCAGCACCCACCACCACCGTCCACCACCACCCACCACCACCATCCGTACACCACCACCAGTTTATTTTAGAAGTCTACATACGTTAAAAAAACAAACAATCTTCTTTTTGCAGACTTCAGAAAGTCGTTTCACCTCTTATTCTACAAATGTCTACAGATGTGGTCCGTAGACGGCAGATATTTTACCTCTTAAAAAACAAACATCACCTTAATTTATCTTTGTTTATGTTGTATTTTATTTTATTTTGACAGTATATTTACAGTGTGATAAATGCCATAACGAATAATCATTTATGCAATTACATGGGTAGAAAACGAAATGCCGTTTTATATAAATTTAAAATCATGATATAATGCAGAATTAGGTTAAATCCAATGGATTTTGGAACATAACGCAATTCATGAACGTTTATTATTGGCAATGAATACGCTTCATAAGCTCCTTTTACTTCAGGGTTGATTACATTATACCATACAGATAGATACATGTAGTCTTTCGGAATCACTAAACACATTTTCATAGAGGAACATGTTGATGCTCTTGTCATGATGATAAAGCAAGCAAGTGAACAACCACATGGATGCAGAATATATAATTATGATATGTTCAACTTCTTGTTCGAATATATTGGGATGAACGTGCAAGATCTTCTCACGTGAGAAGGTTGGAAAAAAGCTTAATATCTGAAAGAAAAAAATATATACAATTCTAATAACGGCTAATTGAAAAGTATAATAATTAATTTGTTCGAGTTTCAACTACAAACTCCATTTTTCTTATAAAGTGTACAAAGTCATAAAACAACACAATATCCAAACCTTAACAATCCAAAAAAACTTCAAACATACCATCGTAGAATTATAATTATATAATCCTACAAAAACCAACTTGGGTTGCCTCTCTAACATAAAAGGTTGTGACTTTTAAAAAAAACCAACACATACCCTTTGCTTAACAACTAAACATTGCATTTAACAACTAAACGTCGCGTTTCTTTTTCAAAAAAAAAAAAATACTAAATGTCACATCTACCATAAACGGTTACCCTCACATTCTTAAACGTTGCGTTTTTTTTTTCCAAAAAAAATACTAAACGTCGCATCTACCATAAGCGGTTACCCCTCACATTCTTCCATGTGCAATCTTATCCATACTCCTCTCTTTTAGATATAATGCGTGGCTTTTTTTTTTTTTTTGTTTCTGTATTCAACCAAATCAGATTTCGTTTCTTCGTTCTCTGAACTTCAACCAAGATTTCAGTCTCTATCTCTCTAACAAAAAGATCAGTTTGATTTCGCATTGATGTAACGATATTCTTATCAGATTTTGTCCGATTTCATCAACATGAGACATCAAGTTTTGTTTTGAAGGTTCCATCTCAAAAAATATTCAAGTTCGCTGATATGTTTATTCAATCTCAAATAATAGATTTTGATTGATTCAAATTCGATGCTGATGAGTGATGAATTCATTGCAGTTCAATCTCAAACAACAGTACACATTGTTTTTGTATACATTGTTTTTTTCTGCTTTCATTTTAATGCTTTCGATGTTGTTCGATTTGTATGTATATTTTCGTTAGTTAATTTTGTGATGAAGTCGCATTTCTAAGGATAAAGTTGGAATAATACATGATGAAGTCGCATATATAAGGATAAAGATCGAGTAGGATGAACATCGTATGATAGTGCTGAACAAGAAAAACCCAATTGCATAGTTATCCAAGATGCGTAAATGATTTGTTTTTTATTTTGATTTCGATCCAGGTTCGATGAAGATGAAGTTAGTGGATTCATCAAAATTAAAAACGAAATCACAATATTACCCAGGTTCATTTCTTTTTTAGTTTGAAGGATTTTTTTTTTTTTTAAAAACAGGGGGTTTATTTATCACTATTGTTACCCAGATTCAAGATGGATTCGTGGAGTGATTTATGTGTTGTGTTCAAAGAATCAGTTTAACAATGGCGTCGACTTCAAACAAAGAATAGGTTTTTCTATCAACCTCGAAGAATGGAAAGAAAGGCCGGTGATGGCAATGACGAACAATCAAATGATGTCAAACTCTATAAATCGGATTGCTATGACATGTTCTAAGACGCCTGTGTTTCTTTAGTGACATCGCTTTTACTTAAACTCTAAACCTGTTCATTAATGAAATATATTTCATATTGTTTATATACAACGTATAAATTGTGATTCTTTAATTGGTCATCATGCCTATTGCTTTTATTCTATGGTGTCCTTTTAATGCAACCATGATGTCATAATGCACTTACATTGTTTTTAACATATTTCAAATGTGACCTCAAGTTGTTTCTTTCGCCGGAGAACCAGTGACGAAACTTGACAATGAAGACAGGGGGTTGAAAACGTATATACCCAAAAATTTCTATAGAACCGGTGGTCGAAAACGTATATACCCAAAAATTTCTATATGAAAACTACATATATAACACTACTGGGCGAAAATTTCGCCCCCCCCCCCCCAAGCCCCTCTTAAGCTGCCCCCCTGCGGAGAACCATGGTCGGATAGCGACACGATCGGTGCAACCCCCACCCCCGATCCGATCACCTCTTCAATTCGCTGCCCAATTGCAACTTTGGACACCGCGGATCGCGCTGCTTTCTCTACATGCAATCGCCGTTTCAACTTAAGCACCGACGATTTATACTTAAATCAGAAGTGATGGTCTGAATCGAGCATAATCGATTGAAATAAGGAAGTATAGTAGCCGATCTGATCAACTTGAAATTGCTTGGTTGTAACCATTGGTGACGGAGATAGGAAACGGGTTTGAAAAGGCCTTGACGAATGGAGAAGAACAACTAAAATAACTTATAATCAAGAAAAACTACAAAATAAAAACTTACAAATTCATAGTAGATGTGATGAAAAGCTTCAATGGTGATCAGAGAGCAGAACAAGAGGAGTGAAAATTGCGTGAGAGAATGATAAGACAGAAGGAAAAGAATGGGAGGTGACAAATTAGTTTAAAATTTACTATATATTAAAACAAAGTTGTGTTTCTTCTGCCCGGCGAGTGATTATCATGTGTGTTATAGTAGACTCCATTAATTCATCAAGGGATGTAAGATTGAACGACAATCTTACGGTTGAAGTTGAGATTCCGTAACATCGATGTTAAAATATTTCATTTAAAAACATGATGCTTTTGGTTTTGCTTTGGTAGCTTCTTTAAAATTATTCCAGGGATTCATATGTGATTATCAAAGAACAAATTTACCAATGGAACAAATTTATCCTTTTAAAAACATCCCCACTCGGTAAATTAATGCTTGGTTTAGCGTTGGCGGACTATTTATCCCGCCGCAACGCGCGGGTTGGCATCAACTCGTTATGAATATAAAACATAATATGATAATCAACATAAAACACACTAATGTTAGTCATTCGATAATCAAAGTCTTATCATCCAAAACACAACACAAAACCACAAATATGGCGTTTTAATAATCTTCACTTTTTTTGAACTGCAAGGAACGACATGCCAACCGCCGTGATACCGGGGGCTGTGGCCAAGGTCGACTACTCGACCCCCCTGGCTATCCCAGATGCGTGGAAACCCGACCTCCACCTGCCCAAAGGCACGACAGTAGAATAATCGGTAAAATCTCACCTCACATCCAAGACGAACCGGCGCCACCCGTATTCACCTTCACCTGGATGCCACAGAAAATAATAGGGAGAGTGAGAGTCGAACATGGGCCACAAGGAACACCAAGTATTTCTCCAGCTACTCCACCCCTACCTCATTGGCTATCTTCACTTTGTTATTTGTAGATTTTGGGTATATTTTATGACTTTTTATACTTTGTAGAAAAAATAGAATTTGTATCGAACTCCCACCCTTTTTTTAATCAAAGATTTTGTCATTAGGCCATGTGTAGTCATAACGCCCCTTTGTGGGCGTTATGCAACACGTGGCGCGCCACGTGTGCGGGTGGGCGTTATGGGGCGTTATGCATTTTAAGCCCGTAGTCATAAAGCCCCCGCCTAATCATTACTCAATTATTAATTTCTATTTTTTAATAATTCTTCTCCGGCTGTCTTCCCCGGCCTGTCTTCTTCTCCGGCAACCAAGTTCACCGGAAAAAATGGTGATGATGATTTTCTTCTCCCCACCAATCTTTTAACCCCAGAAAATAAAAAAAAATAAAAAAATTCAAACAAACACACCCCTCTTCTTCTCCGGCCTGTCTTCTTCTCCGGCAACCAAGTTCACCGGAAAAAATGGTGATGATGATCTTCTTCTCCCCACCAATCTTTTAACCCCAGAAAATTAAAAAAAAAAAAAAAAAATTCAAACAAACACACCCCTCTTCTTCTCCGGCCTGTCTTCTTCTCCGGCAACCAAGTTCACCGGAAAAAATGGTGATGTTTGAGTGGGGAAAACCAGAAAATACAAAAAAAAAAAAAAAAAATTCAAACTTCAATCCATCACGCCGCTATGGAGGTCGCGCCACACCTCAAAATCATCTGCATACCGCCCCTTGTGGCGGTGTTCCTGGGCGTTTTCGGGCGCCATGTGTGGGCATACCGCCCCACTACACATACCCTTATGAGCAACTCATTCATCGCCATCTTAAACACAATGAATAAAATACATCAAAAGAATAAGGATATACGATAAAAGTGATTAAATACCCTTCTTTAAAGCAAATATATTAAATAAAATACATAAAATTTTTGTGCAAACTTTTTCATGAACTTTTTAGTGTTCCATTATTCTCAAAATGCTAACAGAATTCATATTATTCCTCAGCCTTACCTAAACAAGATAACATATAAGAACCAACAACATCTAAAATAGTTGTGTGTGGGTTTTACGAGCTTGGAATAAAGATGAGGGAAAAACTATGAAAATATGGTAGAACATATCTTTTATTAGCGGCAAAATAACATAAAAAGCACTAGCAAGCAACTAGTCGGGATAGAACAAAACAATTATAAGAACGAAAACATAACTATAAATAACCAGGGATCATACCAACTAACGACCCAGAGAAAGGAACTCGACAAATGAAAACCTATGAAAACGATCAAAAAAGAAAATCCACGCGTAACATCTATTACGCACTCTCAAACCCAAAAGACCATCGCACCTGGTAGGAACCCACTTCCCGCTTCCACCAACTATTACACTTTTGCTTATAGATACATTCCAAACTCATCAAACAGTTTTTCAAAAACTGTGTTAGTTCCTTCTATTTCATAACCTGACGCCATTACACACATGAATATATAAGCTTTAGACACATACCGAAAATGGTTTATAATATCATAGAAAATTGTGTGCTATTCTTACACATACAGTTCAAACATTACATCAATATAAGGAAAAAAAAATTTGGTAGGGAGGTTTGGAATAACAAAATGTAAAGTTTACTTTAAGATATCTCACTATTACTTCACTTTTGATGAAGTGTAATGGACTAGTCTTCACTTTTAATGACTATTAGGTTTGGTATAGTAGGGCGTTAATGGGCCTCCACGTTACCACCTTTCGTTCGTAAACCATTACTATCAACTACCAAGTGATGTGGGGTGCCAATGGGCTTCATGCTCTCTCTTTCGTTAACCGGTTAGCAGGTGTGAAATGTTGGGTGTTGGGCCAAATCACAATCCAACCAATCAGAAAATGTTTTCCATTTTTATAGAAGCAAGACTAAAAATTAAATGCATTTTTAATTATAACCACTCTTCTAATAGTGTGGTTTAGTTAAAGTCTCACCAACGTGACACTTTAACATAGGGATGAGATCGGTACGATACCGGTACCGATACCGTAAATACCGTTACTGAAATTGAAGAAATGTGGATACCGATTACCGTACCGTATTTATAGATTCCGTACCGGTACGGTACCGATATCGGTACCGGTATTTCGGTACTTTACCATACAGGTACCGCTTTGGTGTCATCCATTGTTTTACCTAAAAGAATTTCATGTGTAACACATCCATCCACTATTAATTGAACTCGAGTAATATATAGAGGAATGTAAGCAAATGGTAAACATATTAAGTAGTAAAAAAAATCAAAAGGTAAACATCCATGGGTTCGACTTTTAACATCCAAATTCCAACATGTCTAAAAAATCATCATAATTGATTAAAAATAACCAAACAAAAGAAATTTGATATTGGTTTTTGTAAAACAATGTTCAAGAAAATATAACTTCATAGTGGGATCTAAGATAATAGCAAAATACATAAAGTCATTATTAAATTCGGTATTATTACCGGTATTTACCGAAAAATACCAGTACCGATACCGAATTTCGAAAAATCTATTACCGATGCCGGTACCGTTTATGATCGGTACGGTACGACATCAGTACGGTACCGGTATTTCGGTAAAAAATCTCATCCCTAATTTAACAAGCCCTTTTAATTAAAACCACTACGTCTTAGGAGTAATTTTTTGAGTAGTTAGGACATGGGAGATAATAAATGAGTGTCAAACGATATAACCATAAGGTTATCATTTTGATCTCGCCAAGCCCAACCCATGGGAGAGGTAAAGTGAAGGATTGTCTAGTACCCACTTTCCTGCGTCCTAAAATTTTGTTTTTTTTAATGTACGTATTTTATATATAGGGGAAAGTTACTGTACAAATAAATTTAACGTACTAAACATACGAATTGCATGAAAAGGAGAAAAGGAGGCGGTAGCATTTTTGTAATTATCAGTAACTATCAAATTACTCTTGTAGAGTAATTTTGATCTTTTGTAGAGTAATTTTGTAAAATGTTCATGTAGAGTAATTTTGGTTTTGTAGGGTAATTATCAAAATTACACTACCCCCCCCCCCCCCCCCCCCAAAAAAAAATAATAATAAAAAAAAGAAAAAGAAAAACCCATTTGTTATCCCATACAAAAACAATATTTAGTTTATACAAATTTTGCTATCTTTGTGACTAGAATGATTTCAGAAAATAAAAATAGCTTACAAGTTACTTGAGGGAGTTTTCAGTCAATCTAGGAAAGTTTGGGGGCCTTTTTAGCACTTGATAGTTTCTTTCTTCCATCCCCTCCAATCCTCCATATTTGAGATAAGGCGATAAACAATCTTTACCAATTGGAAGTGAAGTGATGTTAGAACACATAACAGCAAGTGAAGTGGCCGGCTATGGAGTGGGTGCTCTCCTTCTATGTGCCACCATTACCGCACCTAAGATCGATTCTTTCATCTCTGCTTCCCAACGCAGGTAACCAACCCCTATTAACTAACTGCCTCTTTTATTTTTATCACTGTAAACTTAACTCCCCTATTCTGTCTACTTAGCTGCCTTCAGATCATATCGTGGGTTCAATTTTGAATCTTTTTTATGGGTTTGTTTGATATATTAGGTTTTAAAGAGACATGTTATTATAGGGTATTACATGGAAGAAGGAAATTCCCATTTTTGTATAGTTTGATGGATTCGTCTACTTGATATTTTTATGATGAAATATTGATTTTTTTTATTAGTGTGAGGAAAAATCTTTGATTGTTGTGTGAAGATGGGATATTTAATTTGATGGTTTCATCATTTTGTGAATGAAATCTGAATCTTTTTTCTTGTGTTTTCTGTTGAATTGTGTGCAAATTAGGCATTATTTTATGTAAAAAAAAAAACACTAGTGTATGCCAAATTGAGGATAAGTTTCAATGGTTACTGGAACTACATGTCTTGTTCCAACATGTTTATTACAGGGTTAAGGTGGAAGAGTGAAATATATGCTAGAGAGAGTATTATTAATCATCTTGTAGATGCAATCTTGAATCTTTTCCATGCGTTTGTTTTTGATGTTTCCATTCGTAACATTTGGGAGGAAAATGTATGTTACACTCTATGTTCCGGTTTTCCGTTCAACTTGCTGATTGCTTGCTTGCTTTTAGCATTCTGTTCTTAAAAGAGTAACCTTATTGCCTGCTCAAGGCTATTACAAGTTTAGAACATAATCATGGATTGTATGCTAATGATTGAATAGAAAAAAAATCTTGATTTTGATAGCTTCATCATCTCTTTTATGCCTTTTTCATGAGTTCATTATAAGATTATTATCATAGATATTTACGGGAAAATCTTGGATCATGCGTTAAAACCTGGTGATTTCTCAAATCTTTTTTCATGGGTTTGTTGCCAGGTGCCATCTTAGATATCTGTTTTGGATTGGCACGCACGATCCAAGTAGGAAAATAGTGTTTGTTATCTAGTTGTTATATTTTATATTAGTATTACAGGGTAATGGTGAAAATTGTTACTCTCAAAAGAATCTAAATTTGTCTTCTTACATCATTTGTGGATACAATATGGAAACCTTTTTCATGTGCTTGTTATCTAATTATAATCTTAGATATTAGTAGGAACATATTTGATTGTAGGGTATAGGGCGGAGGAGTAAAATTCCCAATTTTGTCTGATTCGATGCCTTGATTATCTTGTGTATACATTTATGTGATTTGCTTTTTAACTGTAAATAAAGAGCTGTTCTTAGTTCTTACACAAAATGGATAAAAACATTGCTTTTTACAAAAAAATGAACGATTTCGGATTTAAAAAAATTGGCAAGATACATTTCTCTGATTTGCCGAATAGCATTATTTTACAATTTATGGTGTATTGTTCTTACAAACTTGGTTTTTCACTACAAACTGATCATCACACTTTCAAAATGTGACACTAATTTCCAAGAATTGGCCTTTTTGATAAACTGTGTAAATGCAAAAGAAACTAGTGTACCTAATTTTTTGTCCAAAATAAGTGTGAAGTGCTGTGCTGTTTTTAATTTACATGATTGGTTGCCATTTTAAAGGGTTAACTTTTATGTTGGGTTGAACAGGACGACCAACGAACATTTTTCTTTTCTCAAGTTCTATTAACAATCATAACTAAAAGGGCTATCTTGCTAATTGCTATAATGATAGCCCTTTGTTTGAAATAAAACGGTTTAGGAAATTTTTTTTGCATTTTGAATGCACAAGATATGACTTTCAACGCATTTGACCGCTTATGACATTCAACTCGTTACCATTGTTTGTGTCTATTTCCGCAATAGAGCCTTCTGACATGCGCCTGTGTATGCAGCTCATTAGGCATGTGCAAGAGATGTGGTGATCTAAAGTTGATCGCATGCTCAAATTGCAAAGGTTCCGGATCACTCAAACAAGGTGGTGCATTTAGTTTTGGTCCTTCAGATGTTTCTTTCACGGGTGGTAACTCAATGATGCGCTCTTTATCCTGCAACAAATGTCGATCTAGAGGCCATTTCCCTTGCCCAGAGTGCTCCAAAGTATCTACAACCTAAACCGTTTAGTGTCCTCAAATATTATGTATTGGTCATAAACAAATCTACAACCTAAACCGTTTAGTGTCTTCAAATATTATGTATTGGTCATAAACAACAATCTTGCTCTAAATCGTATAGCCACTTGTGACATCTATGATATCATATGATATATAATACAATAGGATGATTCCCATATCATTATAAAAGTTTGAACTTTTTGAAGACAATTCCTAATTCTTGTGAAGGGTCAAACCCATCTTTCAACCATAATGACAAGTCCGATATTTTTACACTACATAATTTTTTTTCGAAAAGTTTCGGTAAAATTTACACTACGATGTGAAAAAACGGGGGGGGGGGGGGGGGGGGGGGGGGGTTCTGGCCATGGAAAGAACCAGCCCTCTGAAGGATGATCATGTTATTTTTTTTGTTCTCAAGGTTAGTTTGACTATTTCAAAAATTTGAAGTTCATGCATCTTGGCCTCTTGATAAGCATGGAAGCAGTGGCGGATTTAGTAAGGCATGAGGGGTAGTCCGGGATACCCCTCAACTTTCTTGTTGAAGTACAAATTAGTGCAATTTTTTCTTCTTCGTTTTTTGTATCGGATACCCCGGGGTAAATATTAGGATACCCTAGGTCCTAAAAAAAGTTTTTGGATACCCCTAAACCTTTTCTTCTAGATCCGTGACTGCATGAAAGAATAGAAGAAGAATAAAACCTGAAAAAAACTTGATGAGTGACATATTATGCTTCTTGGCAGGCAGAGACGGTACAAATGTTTCTGCATAATTTAGCACGCTGAAGGGCAAGATAAGGCTTTAGAAGTTGAGGTTGATCTGAAATTGTACCTCTGATCAGTTCTCATGCTTTATGTAAGCATCAATGATCAAACATACTAGGATTAGAATTTGAATTTGGGCCTTCTGGATTTAATATATCATAGAGGTAACCTGCATTAGCCCATTTCACAAATGATCAAACCCAAAAGTCACAAAGATAGCATCAAAATTTAAGAGTTACATACGTACACTTATTATAAAAAGTGTTAATTACTTAATGATCACGTTCTATAAAGAATATTATTAAAAGATTGCATCTATATATTTGCTAGTGTAAAACAGCAATATAACCCTGCTTTATTTGTAGTGTAATGTTATATTTAATTTATTTATTTATTGTGTTTAGTTCATCAATTTAATAAAAAAGATGCTCACATATGCTTACACATTTTCATTTTATCTCCTCCTTATATTTAATTTAATCCTCATTATATTTAATTTAGCATATGTTTTTGTTTTCAAAGCAACTATAGAATACAAGTGCGCAAAAGTACAGTACTAATTGCTAAGAAAGCAAAGAAACTATAAAAGTAATACGACTCCTTTGAGTGTATGTATACTCCCCTAAAAGCCTAAAACATACGTGAATCTTCTTGGTGATCGGTCTGGGGTACTCCGATGTCCGATCCTTACTGATCTTTCGCTTGTAATGTTAATTTTATCAAAAAATTTCGAAATTTTTTAGTGTAAAATATTGGATTTTTAAGAGTCCGACCCCACTGATTTGGATTTTAAGAGAACCCCCCCCCCCCCCCCCCAAGATATTTCGTTCAACCTCTATTACTGCCTAAAACTATATACCAAAGGCAAAACTAAGGCAAGGCAAAAGCAAAGGTAACACTAAGACTATCTAGTATGCCTCCGGAAAGGCCTTAAGGGTGCTGAGATGGAGGGTGGGGGAGAGGGAACACCGCACCGACTCCCTTGATCTTGCTATTTTCCGCGTTCTCGTGGCTACACTCCCGACTCTCGAGCTCCCCGAATCTCTTCCACTTTATCTCTTTCTTCTCTCCATTCCCTTCTTTTTTTAATTTAAAAAAATATAGAAAAAGGAGCCAGAAATAAGGGATGAATATAACATAGGTTGTGTGATGGAGTGAGGGAATATGAGTGGAGATAGTGATGTGACGCTAATATGACAACTAGGGACATGGATGTGCATAACACATAACCTAAAGGCAAACAAAAGTGTAGAGAAAAAAATATTTTGGAGCCAATGTTTTAATGGGAGCTGTCTTTCTATTTAATGAGATAGAGGAACACTTGCCCTCATGCCATCCTCCCTAAACCAATAATATGATGAGATTTTACTATGTATATTTGTTTGTTTCTCATCTACTACAAACGAGATGAAAAATAAAAAAATTGCAAAATATGAAAAGTTTCAGAGACCAAAGTAAAAAGTAAAAAAAATGTGATGTTAAATTACAAAATATGAAAACTTTTGGGCTAAAAAAATTCAAATTGTTTTGATTTAAAAATGTAATATAATTTTTTTTAAACCCCCTACATTTTTTTAAAACCCCCTACATTTTCTTTTGGGCTAGACACTTAGGGTTGTTTGTTTGTCTCTTAATGAGACTCTTAAAATCTGAGGTGGGCCATAACTTACAAATTTTTATATGCTCCATGTGTAAAGCCAAACAAAATAAATGAATTATTCATAACTCACACTGTTCCAACAATACGAAACTGAGTCAACGTTTCATTTTGTTCAAACAATTCATCAAGTTACCTTGAAAGTGCATGAAAGTTTAGGTTATTCAGACCAAAGCACTTGATGATTACATGCTCCAAGTCCTTATTCGTTTATCTTGATGCACCTACATAATCAATCACCCAAATATAAAAAAACTTTAAATTAGATAACTTTTGAAGATGTAGAAGCATTAATATGTTGAGATATTGGAATCTATATATAATAATACTTCGTGTTCAGACCTTTCTTCTATTGATTATTAATGTACCAAATAAGAAAATGAAAAATATATAATTGATACTTAACGATGAAACTAACTCACAATCACTAACTTAACGACAACAAGGTAGTCAATAAGAAGCCAACAAACCCGAATATAAAATATTATAGACAAATCATGAATTCGAGCACACATATCATGTTATTGACTTCAATCAATATACATTATCATAATCAGGCACAAAGATGTACAAAAATATAAATAAACCAAAGCTGAGGTAGATGCCAGTCGTTGAGTAGATGTTACAGTGTGGTCCTTTGACTTATGTGGTGAATTACGGGATCTAGAGCTATAACAAGATGACTTTGTAGTTGTTTTCTTCTACATTTGGATCATTAAGTGGCTTATCGCCATATAATTCTTTGTTTGGAAACAAGCTTATAACATCATTTTCAGACACAAAAACTATGTCTAAACAAAAGTTTCAGTACACTGCAATATCTTATTCAAATCAGCACATGGATATCCTAATTTAACATAATAAAAAACCTTGATTCTGTCGCGAAGAACACTTTGACGTCAAACGCGAGATAATGAATAAGCCAACGAATTAAAGGCGGTGACTCTGACTCTGTCGTGGCAGAAACTGTGGTCCGTTCACCATCTATTGTAGCCGGAGGTTAGATTTCCAACAATATTCTCCATTCTCCTCTCTCTCGGAATCATCTCTCCGCTGACAGAGATCATAATCGGAGCGAGAACAGAAAGTAGATCCAGAAAAATGGAAAACTTATAATCCTATAACCCCCCCCCCCCATCTTAGGAACTAAAAGATATGAATTGGTTTATTAAAACCTTAGTTGTTCAAGAACAGAACCTCGGAAGATACGACTTGCTCCAATCTTGAGTTGATTGTGCTTCTCTCATCCGCGCCCTCTCTCTTTCTCTTTCTTTATATTGTGTCTTTGTAAAAACTAACTAACTAACTAACTAACTAACTAACTAACTATGAGGTGGAGAATAAGCAGCAGGTCATGGAGATGGATATTATTGTTAGTTTCTTTGAAATTTGAATAATCTTTTAAATTGAATTTTTGTTAGTCTCCGTTGACATTTCACATTTGACTAATTCCTTCAAATTAGGAAGGTTTGTTAAAATTTGACTAAATGATAAAGAAATTGTTTAATCAATTATTTGACAATAGTTTTAGTTTTTAAAATTTTAGAATGAAAATGTTATAGAACCTATTATTTAACTTAATAAATGATTATATAGTATAAATTAGTTGTTATATTCTTCTTTAATCACTTGTACATTAAAGCATTATCGACTTGTACCTTTTAATCCGTGTGTCGGTATTGAACAAGACAACTAACGAAACTTCGACAAAAATGTGTTGGTCGTCATGGTATCTTTGGATTTTTTTAAACAGTGTAGTTTATAAGACATATCAAGAATATGTAAAAAAATTATAAGTTTGTTGTGGAGGGGTGAATTGTAACTAATTATCTATAATTTTGTTAAAATCTCAGGGATTTAACTGTAATAAGTTTAGGAGCTAAAAAAATAAATAGTGTTTAAAAAACCAAACTACCATCGTTTTAGGGGTCTTTCTATAAATAAAGGGAGGAAAAGTTCTTACTTTTTGGGTATCTTAAAATACCCCTCCCTCATGCATTATAATATAGTATAGATATACATGATCCTCTACCTATATATACACACAGACGTATATGTTTAAGGTATAAGTCTACTAAACACCAACATGTTGGTAATTTATAATATGGTAATTGTGATATATTATACTTTAATTTGTTATCTTAACTAGTATTAAGCCCCTACGTTGCAGCGGTTGTCATAAAACTGTGTTAAGTAGCAGCAATACTATACCATTGTCAGCGACCATCAACACCGGTAAAGCTCGTAAAAACAAAACAAATAAAAACGGGAAAAAAATAACGTCGAGCGAAAAGTAGACGTAAAATCCTTGAATCACGCACGCTCGTTGCTGAAAAATTAAAACGAAACGTAAAACATAGAAAAAAATAACTAAGTCTATCCAGGACCCGAGTGTTGGACGAACTTGTCAAACGCAGACAATAGATGTGACGCGACGGGCCAGTCAAACGGAGAAAAAATATACGAAAAATGTTTAACCCCACACGCACGTTGTGGTGCGTTAACTCACAAAATTTAGAACGAAACGAAAAACTTGGGAAATATGAAAAGTATGGTGGACCAAAATTGAAAATAAAAAAAAGAGTTGGTATTAAATTGCAAAAGATGAAAAACTTTAGGTTAAAAGTAAAAAACAAAGGGTGTAAATTGCAAAGTTGAAGTTATTTATTAATTTTAGATAAAGATAAGGATAAAAATAAGTGATATCAATATATTAGTTATTAATTAATATTAATATTAAAAGAAAATTTATTAAATAAATATAAATAAAATTTATGAGGTTGAAAAAGAGAATGTCATGTGACATTACTAGGTTAGAACCCCGTGTATTACACGGGTTGAATAAATGTAATTTTATATATTAAATAATAAAAAAGTTATATATTTATGAACTCCGTATATTGTATGGGTTAAGTAAATGTAATTTTATATATCAAATAATAAAAAAAAATATATCTTTAAAAACCATGTGTATTACACAGATTAAATAAATGTAATTTTGTATACTAAATACTAAAAACATCGTATCTTTAAAAACCCGTGTATAATCAGGTTGAATAAATCTACCAAATGATAAAAAGAGTTAATTACATAGTTAGTCCCCGTGTAATTAACTCTAATAAAAAAACTGCATCCTTAAAAACCCCGTATATTACACATGTTGAATAGATCCAAAAAAGAGTTATATCTTTAAAAATCATGTGTATTACACAGATTAAATAAATGTAATTTTGTATATTAAATACTAAAAACGTCGTATCTTTAAAAAACCCATGTATAGTCGGGTTGAAAAATCTACCAAGTAATAAAAAAAATTTATATCCTTGAAAAACACCGTGTATTACACGTGTTGAATAAATCTAATTTTACATAGCAAATGATAAAAAGTTATATCTTTAAAAACTTCGTGTATTACACGGGTTATATAAATGTAACTTTGAATAGTAAATAACTAAAATTATTTTAAAAAACCTCGTGTTTTACACGAGTTGAATAAATATAATTTTGTATACTAAATAATAAAAAAGTTATATTTTTAATAAATTATGATAACATTTAATATTAATTTATTATTTATATATTTAATATAAGATAAGTATGAAAGAGAGGTATTTGTTTTAAAAATATATTAAATTAACAATTTAGATTTGAGGATAATATTTTATTAAAGTATGATAAGATTTAATATTAATTTATTATTTATTATTTATTTAGTTAGTTAATATAAGATAAGTATAGATTTGAGGATACCTTTAATGAATGACACGTGTCTAAAAATTGGTTTATTTTATTATAGTAGATAGATTTGTAGTATTTTATTATAAGTTAGATATTGCCTAATTAGTGCTACTTTTATTAAATATGCCATAAGTTAGGGACCATAGCATGTACATTGAAAAACACCTTTTAAAATTAATTATTACACTTAAATAACTATTGTTCACATTAATCATCCGAGAATAATGCTTTTAGCAGGGGGACCATATTTGCATATCCAAAAAAATCATTTTAACCAAAATTATAAATACAAAAAGAAGAAACAAGAGATTGAATAATGAAAAGCGTTAGTCTTTTGCTATACAACTTGTAATGTATAGTATAAAAAAGTTGATATTCTTTAAGAAGCATGCTCAGTGTAATGTGCTAAACAATCTATTCGAGAAAACTATTCGAGAAAACAGTCTTAAAAAGAAGACACTACGTGCATGTTTCTTAAAAGCGGATCAAAATTACGTATTTTTATTTGTATAAGGGGACCAAAGATTCACCCCCAAGTTTTCCTCTAAAGTTGTATTTATAAGATTTAGTTTGTGCTTTTACATGAAAGATATGTTGAAAGATCATATTCAAACAAGAATAAAGAATTCAAGTATGTGATTGGAATTACTACACTTAATGAATTTTAGTCTTGCCATAAAACGCCAATGTTGAAATCCTCTATGGGCTTGTATCACATAGTTAAAAAATATCCTTATTTATAGTCTTTTTATAAACTTTCATGGTTCAAAATTATCCGTCTAAAATCAACTCTTCTAATGATTACCAAACCAATTTTAGCTCCAAAAATAACAATAAATATACCGTAAAAACTGCTTTACTATATTCTCAATATATTTTCAATAATTCCCTAAAAATATTATTTGAGTCATTTAAACACTTTGATTGTATATTTGCTTACACAAAATTACACAAATCAACATTTTTTATACCCAAACTTGCACCTTATACCTTTCGGTTTAAAAATCGCTATAATCAACCTTTTACTATTATTCCTGTTGCCAGAATCAATCTTTTACACAAACTCAAATTAGTGTGTAACACCCCAAAAAACGGGTTTGTTAATTATATTAAATTAACCAAAAATGAACGGGTAAAATACCGTTAGTGGTAAAAATTAACCCGGTGAATATTAAGATTTAAATAAATAATCCTATATTAATAAAAAAGAAGAATAAACGCTTTGAGAAAACAAAGTTTATAAGAAGCTCGAGTTAACGGGACTTAAAAAAAACGGGTTATGACTTCCCTGAACCCACTAAGTAACTAGGAATGATTAACCTAGTTAATTAAATTGTTTTAAAACAATAAAGAGCATGAACTAGTAGCCTTTTTACAAAACTGAAACTAGAGGGACCAAAGTGGGATAACTTGGAAGTTTAATTATTAAAAGAAAACTAAAACAAAACACACACACTAAGGGGCTGTTTGGTAGCCTCTGAATGGTCATTAAGAGGCTACCTCTTAACGGAACCATTAAGAATTTTACCAATGAGAAGGTAGAAGAATGTGACATGTGATGATTTCGCATTCAGAGGTTACCTCTTAACCATTCAGACTTGAGGTTACCTCTTATTCATTCAGAGGTTTTAAACCATTAAGCAGTAGCATCTGAATGGTCATTAAGAGGCTACCAAACAGCCCCTAAGTGTGTGTTCTGGATCGTACATCAGGAGACAAAAAGGGGGGTGAAACCCTAGCTCAACAAAATTCTCAAATTGAAGGATCAATCGAAGGCCAAATTCAGATTTGAATATATATAAACGATCACCAAGTCAAGGGGATCGTAAGGTATGTCGAATTTCTGACATTCATGAAGTTGTGAAATTTTGATTTACACTACAAGATGCGAATTATGCATGAATAGTAGAAGTTATGGCTGAATTAGTGAAGTGTGATTGCTTAGGAACAAACCCAAAGTAGAAATTAAAGTAAAATTTGCCATGATTAGGTGTTTGGGATGGATTACCACACTTAGATAAGTGAGTTTTAATGTTATGATGAAATTGATGATATAACTATGTTTAGAATCATCATGAATGATAATGTTAAGAAGTGTTTGATTAAATTATGAATTTGAGTACATGATCATACATGACATGATATGGGTTAAGTATCTTGTGATGAAATCCATGATTAGAAACAACCCTAGTTAATAATTTGATAAACTAGTGTTGGAAAAATAGAAATTCGATAATTACCCATACATATGTTAAATGGGTATTGTAACTAGGTGATGAACACATGAGTTGTCAATGTTGAAATAGTGTAAAACCAATGAATGATGCAAGTTTTGATGTTGATTATGAATGCTAGGCATAAGGACATGAAATTTGATGCTTTAAACTTGGTTGAAAGTTGATAATGAACTAGATAAAAGAAATATGCAAATCAAGCCTGCAAGGTGTTCGTTAAAATGCCCGAATGATTTTAGAATTGTGATGAAAATTAGTAGGAAACGAAATTTAAAACGGTGGCATAGGATTAGCGCCTACCGGGTAAATGGCGGAATGCCAAAATGAGATGTTAAATTAGTTGTTCAAAACTCATGTGTTATGAGCTAGTTTGACTTTTAAAAAGTTCAAACTGACCTATGATAGAGTTCAGTAAGAAAAGTAGTATAAAGGTTCATAAGGCATAAATGTTATGATCTAGAATGACTGACCTATCCACCTTGTGAATATTATATGATAGTTGACGCTTGACAAGCAAGGTGGAGGCATGGGAAAGAAGCGGGTCAAACGAATTAAATACGCGGAGAAAGAGTAAAAAAACGGATGCAAGGTAAGTAAATTTTACACCCCTTTTATAGAATGCCTAATGATTATGAAGATTATGAAAATAGATAGTTAAAATATGTTTAATGTTGATATAGCGGAAATGGTTGCGTTTGGTATGTCATTGAGGTGATGAATTCACTCGACAACCAAACGGGTCGAAATAGATAGTTAAAATATGTGTAATATTGATATAGCGAAAATGGTTATGTTTGGTATGCCATTAAAGTGATGGAATTCACTCGACAACCAAATGGGTCAAATTAATAGTTAAAATAATAGCGATCAAAATAAAGACACCATTTGGTAAAAGTTATAACGGGTCGAACAATTTAAGAAATTGTCTTTTAAGTAATAAGAACACACGGCGCGAATTGGAATAGGTTCAAGGGCATGATGGTATTAATATACCATCATACGTTGATAATTGGTCATGTCGACTAAACGGGTCAAATGGTGTGTTAATACCATTTGACAATAATAACTGACGACTACTTGTTGAGTTTTGTGATCACAGGAAATAACATATGTTTATGTTGCTTTAACTAGAAAAAAATTTAAAGCAAAAAGTATGTAAACGGGTCAATGCTATGACCCGAGCCAGGTACGCATATTTAGATTTATAGTTAAAACTGATATTTTGGTCAAATATTAGTGAAAGTCCTTCGTCGTAAAATGAGGGACTAAAATTGACCAAAAAGCCCTTGATGGGTAAATCGAGCAAACGACCCATAGAGGTTGTTTAGGAACTTGTATTATGTTTATGTAACCCTTAGGTACGTATAAGATTTGTAGGCATAAACTTCGTGGGTCAAATGCCTAAGAATGGATCATTCGCGTAAAATGGCTAACCAAAGGGTAATATTCGAATAATTAGTATAATAAATCCAATCCATCACAATAGTAGTTGTGGCAGAATATAAGAAGATATGTTAATGTGGTAATGTGAAGTGTAAAAAGAAAAGAGCGATATTAATGCTTAAATGCGTAAAAATCCTCTAAACGGGTCAAAATGAATTATGCGCATAATGTAAAGACCTGCAAAAATGTCCCACAACACTCCGTAAGTATAAACCCGGACCCCTAACACCCTAATCCTTGTGAAAAATCAAGAAAATCTGAATTTGATGATCTGTCGCGGGCCGCGTAAGACTTAAGGAAAGCTTACGCGGGGCGCGACAGCCAGGCGAAGCCCCGGATAAGCTTTAAGCCACGTGTCAGACACGTGGCAAACCTACACCATGACACGGCAGCCCTAGCCTTAGCTAGGGTGGCCCTCGCGGGCCGTGTAGGTGTTCCTTCGAGTTTACGCGGGCCGCGTAAAACTCAAAATTCTGCTATAAAAGGGACGTTGCATGGCCTTGTTTCTGTGTTCGAAAAATCCTTTCAAAATGTCAATATTCTGCTTAGATACGAGTATTTAAGTGTCAAAACGCTGCTACGATTACAGGGTAATAACTCGGTCACTGCTACGATACAATGTCCGATCGATTGAAACCGATCCGATGGATGTTTAAGTGCTGCCCAAATTCGGGCTATACTTTGTCATTCGTCGTAAGGGTTTTGATTTTGTGAGCTTATCATAAATGTTGTATTAAGTTACTAACCTAGTTTCGTGTGCATTGTTATTTAACTAGGTTACGAGGCTTAATCCGTAGGCAAAACTCTGTCCAACTAAACTTGCAATGTGAGTCATTCTCTTTTTACCAAATTATTTGCAAAACCCTATTTATTTTCAAAGTTATAATTACAGGGATTAAGTCTTTGTATTCTTCAATTACAGCCGGTATGTGGGGTTTTTTTTATACATTACTTGATAATCGTCACCATTGGACAACGAGTTAGCCAATGGGTGATATGACCATAGTCACAGAACGGGTCGAGTGACAAATACCGTTGGGTAATTGGTTGATATAAACATTGTAATCGCCCTTAATACTGTAATTTATAACAATGTGTCATTTTGTGCAAATTGAATGACTCGCCAGTATTTCCCCGCTGATAAAATCTTTTTAAAACATGTTTCAGGTGATTTATTGTGATGAAGGAAAAGTGCCGCGTAGCACTACCAGCTTGGATAAAGTGGCTCAATAAATAAATAAACATGTTTTTGTAAACAGGGAATTTCCACGTGAAATTTCTTTATTATAAATTATGGGGTTGTCCCAAAACGTGAAATAAAATCATCGGGTATTTTCAGGTTAAATGATCTTGTTTAGATTTCCGCTGCCTAATTAACACCAATACCACTGGTTTCTGTCTCGCGACCTCTGAACCGGGTCGGGGGTCGTGACAGAAAAAGGTGGTATCAGAGCCACTGATTTAAGCCGATTAAGTATTTATAAATACTTAATTTTCCAATTTGCCATTCTGTGATTCTGTGAGCATTTAATTTAATAAATAAAATTCTAACTTAAAATTGTGTGTGTTTCTTCATGTGTGCTAACAGCATGAATGAACTGTCGGAGGCACTCCGAAACTTTACAATCCATACCACCGATATGGATACAACAGGAACCCAATCCGGCTATCAAGCGGATACTGAGGAGCCACTAGTGTTCCAGGCCTAGCCCCAGGAGAAACCGAAGCCTAAAAAGAGGAGGGGAATCCTGGACTGGAAACGTAGACGAAGGAAGAAGCCAGCTGCCCAAAAGGTGAAAAAGACAAAGGATCCAAAAGACAAAGGAAAGGGAAAGGAGATAGGGGAAAGCTCGGGTCAGGCCCAGGAAATGGAGATGCCACCTTGGGAGGAACTTGATCGAAAACTTGCAAATTATGACCTCATCGGACCTGCCGATGAAAATCTTTTCAATTTCCCAGCCCAATCACAACTTACAATTAATTTGGAACCTGCTATCCCAAACCCTATTGTCAACCCCCAACCTTTTACAGGGCACTTAGAAGAGTGGTGGACGAGCGACTGGCATTTTCAGAACTTCATGAATAACCCTAATGTTTATTTTCCCCAGTTTGATCCTGAACCTGCACCATTCCCACCTATGAGCGCAGAAAACGTTGCCGAGTTACGCCGCTATGGCGAGGAACTGGTGGATGCGGGCAACCGGATTCGGGAAGTGGGAGAAAACATCACCTGGAAATACGACGAGGGGGAGCGTCGTTTCTGAAAGGCCAGCTAACTGTGGTTGTATGATTGTATAATAATATGTAGAAAAAAAAACTATATAATAATCATATAATATAATATTGTATAATAATCCTAAAATAAAACATCTGTAAATACCTGGTGTGTACGGATGCATAATATTATATGAAAATATGAATGTCGCAAGGTCGACGATTTTAGCTATATGTGTTGATCATGTTGTGATTGCCTTGTTTTGTTTAATTGTTATCCAATGTACGACAATAATTTATATATATATATATATATATATATATATATATATATATATCTTGTTAATTACTCAGATGGAAAACGCAATAAAAGCACCAGCCAACGAAGTTAACCAATCTGAACAAAATAATGACGACCATTTTCTCAATAGACAAGATATAGAAAATATCGTTGCTCAGGGAATAGCCAACGCTATCCCTGCAATCGTCGCTGCTGTCAAGAACCCCGCTGAACCTTCTCAAGCCAACCATAGCAAACGTACTCGCGATGATAATTTCAGTAATAGTGTAAATGGAGGCGGCAATAATGACAATAATGTGGTTCAAGCCCCAATACTCAAGAAAATGAAAGTTGCAACACCTGGTTGCACTTATAAAGAATTTCTTGCCTGTAATCCAGTCGAATTTGCAGGCAATGAAGGGGCGACTGCTGCACTACGTTGGTTAGAAAAGACTGAAGCAGTAATTAAAATCAGTAAGTGCGCAGAGGAAGACAAGGTTATGTATGCATCCCACCTTTTCAAAGAAAAAGCGTTAGAATGGTGGAATACGGTGCTGCAGGCAAAAGGAAGTGACATGGCTTATGCCATGAGTTGGGAAGAATTTAAGAAATTGGTGGAAAGAAAATTTTGTCCCGACTATGAAAAGAAACAAATGACGAATAAGTTCCTGAACCACCGAATGTGGATGTTGATTGTCGAGGGTATACTTCGAAATTCTTCGAGTATGCCAGAATTGTGCCAACTCTGGCTTCGCCAGAACCGGGACTTATTTCTCGCTATATTTAGGGTTTAATTAGCGAGATTCGTGATATTGTCAAAGCTGCGAGACCTCGCACAATTGACGATGCTGTTGAACTGGCCAATACCTTGACAGACGGACTGGTGTGCACGAGAGAAGAAAACAGGAAAAAGGAGTTAGCCAAGAAAATTACCCAAGGGTTCCGTGGGGGTAATAGTGGTAGTAATTTCAAGAAAAAGGGAACTGGGCAATCTTCCACACCTCTATTCTGCAAAAACTGTCGAAAGAAACATTTTGGTAAATGTCATGAGAAGTGTAATTTCTGCAAGGCACAAGGGCACCGAGACAAGGAGTGCAGGAAGAAATCAACGATTTGCTTCAATTGCGGAGAAGTAGGGCATTTTACACCAGAATGTCCAAAATTGGTCAAGCCAGCTGATAACAAGGCCAAACCTGCTGAAGGAACTAATAAGAAGAACGCAAGAGCCTTCCAGTTGACTACCCAGGAAGCAGATCTGATTCCAGATGTGATAGCTGGTACGTTCCTTGTACATGACGTTTACGCGAAAGTATTATTTGACTCTGGTGCAAACCAAATTTTTATCAATACCTCATTCTGCCAAGCTCTTAAGCAACCTTTAACCAAACTCAGGCAGATTTATACAGTAGAAACGACAGATGGAAATTCTGTTAATATAAATAAAGTTTTGCAAAAAGGAAAGATAGAACTCTCAGGCCATAAATTTTCTGCAAACCTCCTACCTATGGATTTAGCTGGATTCAATGTCGTATTAGGAATGGATTGGTTAGCAACCAACCATGCTCGAATCCTTTGTGATAAAAATTCTATAGAAATTCATACACCCACAGGAGAAGTAATTGTGGTTACAGGAGATAAACCACGTAAACCAATGAAGTTCATTTCAGTAATGAAAGTTGCTAGTTATGAACGAAAACAAGGAATAGTGTATATGATTTCGGTAATCATTAATACTAAAGGTAAGAAACTGGAGGAAATTTCAGTAGTGTCAGACTACCCGGATGTATTCCCGGAAGAGCTACCAGGATTACCGCCCAATAGGGAAGTAGAGTTTAGAATTCATCTCATTCCTAGAACTACACCAATAGCTAAGGCACCATATCGATTAGCACCCACCGAAATGTTAGAATTGAAAAAGCAGTTAGATGAATTGCTAGGCAAAGGATTCATACAACCTAGTTCATCCCCTTGGGGAGCACCAGTGTTGTTTGTGAAAAAGAAAGATGGTTCAATGCGAATGTGTATCGATTATAGGGAATTGAATAAGGTTACAATTAAGAATCGATACCCATTACCTAGGATTGATGATCTTTTCGATCAACTTCAGGGAGCTAGATACTTCTTTAAGATAGACTTGTGCTCCGGATACCATCAGCTGAAGGTACAGGAAGAAGACATACCTAAAACTGCTTTCAGGACTAGGTATGGACACTACGAGTTTACAGTCATGCCGTTTGGACTAACAAATGCTCCTGCAGCATTTATGGACATAATGAATAGAATTTGTAAACCGTATTTGGATAAATTCGTGATTGTCTTCATCGACGATATACTTATTTATTCCAAAAGCCAGGACAAGCATTGTGAGCACCTGCATGCACTTTTAATTTTATTAAGGAAGGAAAAGCTTTACGCCAAATTCTCGACGTGTGAATTTTGGCTACAAGAGGTGCAATTTTTAGGACACATGGTGAATCACGAAGGCATTCACGTGGATCCCTCCAAGATAGAGGCGATCACAAATTGGAAGGTCCCACAATCAGCAACTGAAGTTAGGAGTTTTCTGGGGTTAGCTGGATATTATAGGCGATTCATTAACGACTTTTCCAAAATAGCTGTTCCATTAACTAAGCTAACCTGTAAAACTATTAAGTTTGAATGGGGAACCAAGCAATAAGAGGTATTTAGGATTTTAAAGCAAAGACTAACAAACGCCCCAATACTTGCCTTACCAGACGGAACGGAAGATTTTGAAGTCTTCTGCGACGCTTCTAAGCTAGGGTTAGGATGTGTGCTAATGCAACGCAAAAAGGTAATTGTGTATGCATCAAGGCAGTTGAAGAAGCACGAGGAAAATTATTCGACCCATGACTTAGAATTAGGAGCAATAATTTTTGCCCTTAAAATTTGGAGACATTATTTGTACGGAAGTAAGTTTACTGTCTATACAGATCATAAGAGTTTAAGGTATTTGGGAAAAAAGAATTAAACATGAGGCAAAAGAGATGGATGGAGATTCTAAGTGACTACGACTGTGATATTCAATATCACGAAGGGAAGGCGAATGTAGTAGCAGATGCCTTAAGTCGTAAGTACCATGAAAAACAAATACGAATTCGGGCTCTTAGGTTAAATCTCCAATTAGATTTAATGGAGCAACTGAAGAACGTTCAGGAAACGGCAATCCGGGATGATGCTGAAGGAATGAAAGGAAGGATAAAGGAATTAGAGCAAGGGATTGGTGGAATTTGGAGATTCCATAAGAAAAGGATTTGGGTACCTAAGCAAGGAAATTTAAGAGATAAGATTCTAGACGAAGCCCATAAGTCTAGATATACGATGCACCCTGGTAATAACAAGATGTACCAAGATTTAAGAAACAACTTCTGGTGGATAGGAATGAAAAAGGACATAGCTAGATACGTTTCTAAGTGTCTAACTTGTTCGCAAGTTAAGGCAGAACACCAGAAACCCTCAGGTTTACTTCAATAGTTAGAAATGCCTGTATGGAAATGGGAACTAATAACAATGGACTTTGTTACTAAGTTGCCCAAAACCAGGAAAGGTAACGATGCAATCTGGGTAATTGTGGATTGATTAACCAAGTCAGCTCATTTTCTACCCATGAAGGAAACCTTTAGCATGGAGAGATTGGCTAAGTTATACGTAGACGAGGTAGTATCCTTACATGGAGTTCCACTCTTCATTGTGTCAGATAGAGATAGTCGTTTCACTTCACACTTCTGGACAAGTTTCCAAGAAGCTATGGGGACACGATTAAACTTAAGTACTGCCTATCATCCCCAAACAGATGGACAAAGTGAAAGGACGATTCAAACCCTAGAAGACATGCTCAGGGCATGTGTAATCGACTTCGGTGGAAACTGGGACGATCACCTACCATTAATAGATTTCTCTTATAATAATAGTTACCACACCAGTATAAATGTTGCCCCATTCGAAGCACTGTATGGACGAAAGTGTCGAACTCCCGTATGCTGGGCAGAAATAGGAGAAAGTCAATTATCAGGTCTCAAGATTGTACAGGAAACCACCGACAAGATAAACTTAAATCAAGGAAAGACTGAAAACGGCTCGAGATCGCCAGAAGAGTTATACAGACAATCGACGCAAGCCGTTGGAATTTCAAGTTGGAGACAAGGTACTCTTGAAAGTTTCTCCTTGGAAAGGGGTAGTTCGATTCAGTAAGAAAGGAAAGCTAAGTCCAAGGTACATAGGACCATTCGCCGTTACCCAACGGATAGGACCAGTTGCCTATCTCTTACAACTACCAGAAGAACTAGTCGGGGTACATGATGTGCTTCATGTATCCAATTTTAAGAAATGTTTATCTGACGAATCCCGGGTGGTACCTCTTCAAGATATAGAGGTAAATGAAAAGTTAAAATTTGTTGAGAAACCACTCCAAATAGAGGACAGAAAGATTAAGTTCCTCAAGCATAAAAGATTGGTGCTGGTCAAAGTAAAGTGGGATTCAAAAAGAGGACCTGAGTACACGTGGGAACTGGAATCGGAAATGAAGCGAAAATATCCTTACCTGTTTCAGTAAATCTCGAGGACGAGATTTTAAATAAGGTGGGGAGGATGTAAGGACCTTCAAAAATGTCCCACAACACTCCGTAAGTATAAACCCGGACCCCTAAAACCCAAATCCTTGTGAAAAATCAAGAAAATCTGAATTTGATAATCTATCACGGGCCGCGTAGGACTTAAGGAAAGCTTACGCGGGGCGCGGCAGCCAGGAGAAGCCCCAGATAAGCTTTAAGCCACGTGTCAGACACGTGGCAAACCTACACCGTGACACGGCAGCCCTAGCCGTAGCTAGGGTGGCCCTCGCGGGCCGCGTAGGTGTTCCTTCGAGTTTACGCGGGCTGCGTAGGTGTTCCTCTGAGTTTACGCGGCCGCGTAAAACTCAAATTTCTGCTATAAAAGGGACGTTGCATGGCCTTGTTTCTGTGTTCGAAAAATCCTTTCAAAACGTCAATATTCTGCTTAGATACGAGTATTTAAGTGTCAAAACGCTGCTACGATTACAGGGTAATAATTCGATCACTGCTACGATACAATGTCCGATTGATTGAAACCGATCCGATGGATGTTTAAGTGCTGCCCAAATTCGGGCTATACTTTGTCATTCGTCGTGAGGGTTTTGATTTCGTGAGCTTATCGTAAATGTTGTATTAAGTTACTAACCTAGTTTTGTGTGCATTGTTATTTAACTAGGTTACGAGGCTTAATCAATAGGCAAAACTCTGTCCAACTAAACTTGCAATGTGAGTCATTCTCTTTTTACCATATTATTTCCAAAACCCTATTTATTTTCAAAGTTATAATTACAGAGATTAAGTCTTGTAGTCTTCAATTACAGCCGGTATGTGGGGTTTTATATACATTACTTGATAATCGTCACCATTGGACAACGAGTTAGCCAATGGGTGATATGACCATAGTCACAGAACGGGTCGAGTGACAAATATCGTTGGGTAATTGGTTGATATAAACAGTGTAATCGCCCTTAATACTGTAATTTATAACAATGTGTCATTTTGTGCAAATTGAATGACTCGCCAGTATTTCCCCGCTGATAAAATCTTTTTAAAACATGTTTCAGATGATTTATTGTGATCAAGGAAAAGTGCCGCGTAGCACTACCAACTTGGATAAAGTGGCTCAATAAATAAATAAACATGTTTTTGTAAATAGGGAATTTCCACGTGAAATTTCTTTATTATAAATTATGGGGTTGTCCCAAAACGTGAAATAAAATCATCGGGTATTTTCAGTTTAAATGATCCTGTTTAAATTTCCGCTGCCTAATTAACACCAATACCACGTGTTTCTGTCTCGCGGCCTCTGAACCGGGTAAAACCGGGTCGGGGGTCGTGACACATAACTTGGGAAATGGCTGCGTAATTCATTAAGGATTAAGTATAAGTTAAAGATTGTGAGTTAAATAAGTAACCTATGACTTTGGGATAGTTGAGAAACAAGTTTGGTTTATATACCACGCAACGGGTCAACAATATTATAATTGAATTTTAAGACGAGAGCTTAAAACCCATAAAATTGTTAATCCGGATGTCGAATTTTAACTCCATGTGATGGAGAATCAAATTACGAGCGCATAGGAAAAAGAATCGCTTAAAACGGATCAATAACGAATAAGTTATGGCCGTTTCCGTAAAAACTAGTATAGCTGGCAAAGTGCAGGTCCCAGATACGGACTTGCTGGAAAAGGGTCTCCCTTGCGTCACGTGAGGGAGCAATGTGGCTCTGGCGCGTGGCACGACGGAGCTCAGTTTCAGAAAAATTGTTTTTTTAATCAGTTTTGCCTCGCGAACTCGTTTAAACACGTTCTAAACTACGTATGACTAATTCAATTCATGCTTTATGAATTGTAGGTATAACTTATAGTAGCGGAGGACGATCAAGCTCAACGAAGAACCGAACACGATCAAGATACAAGCTTCTGCACTATGTTTCGTTGTTATCTTTATACAACAAACTCATTTACATTACGTTGTATTGTTCTATTGAGAAAATTTTTAGTAAACCCGTATTTTTATAAGTATGTGTAGTCTTAATTACACATTTAATTGTCGATACTTATACGGAAATCTTTAAATATTAGTAAGGGTCTTACATAGTGTCTTGGTTAAGTCACCTCAAATGTGAAGCAAGTAAGGGAAAATTTATCATTTTACCATCCCCCTTAATCAGCCGCCGTCCATCATCATTGCCACCATCACCGCTGTCCACCGTCATGTAAGACCCTAACACGTATTTGACAAAAGTCACAGCGGAAATTCGTGCCATAAAATTTCTTTCATTACAAACGTCTTAGCTTACTTGAAAGTCCTTTTTAAAATAACTCTTTTACGAAACATAAGCATAACTTCTGTTTGCTAAGGTACATAATCAATTATTCCCGTATAATCTATCTTATGACCCGGTCTTCGATCTCTATTCGTCGTGATAATCGTCTGTGATTTGTACAACCTGCACTCACCACATTCATTCATAACATTAGCACACATTATATATATACAAGATTCATATATGTACACTTCCCATTCAATTATATATCTATCTTTAATCATTACATCCACATATCCATTTGTAACAATCCTCAAGAAAACCGACACCCTCGAATATTTTCCGACACCCCAAAATATTTTAAAATATCTCTATATGTCTTTAAATACACCCCGTACGTAAAAACCAAGCCCGAAATACAGTATAGCATTAAAAATAAATAAAAAACAAGAAAATTTAAGTTGAGGCGGGCTGCGTAAACCCCACCCCAACCCTTACGCGGGCCGTTTAAAGGTAAAACCTGATTTTTGAGTTTTTGGGGTTTAGGCGGGCCGCGTAAGCCACCCCGTTAGTTGACCCGGGCCGCGACAACTTAAAATCTAGCGCAACCCTGGGCCGCCACGTGACCCAACACCCGGCGAGCCTACCTGATGACCCAGCCAAGCTACGCTGTTGACCGAGTTTGACGCGGGCCGCGTAGCCCTTAGGCTACTCTTAAGCGGGCCGCGAGAAAGTCAGGTTTCAGCACTATAAGTAGAGGCCTTCGGATCTTCAGTCGACTCGCTCACAACTTTCTTTCTTTCTCTCAAAATTAAAGTGTAGGCATTATAGTCGGGTATAATACCCCCTAAATAGCGAAGTTCTGCTCCGTTGTAAGTATTATAACCCCTGGATACGTATTAGATACGCTGCCCGATTGATCTAGGGTTCTGTAATGGCTGTCGTGGTTCTACCCGACGTAGTCGTTGGAATGCCGTCTCGGGGAGGGTATTACTAATGTTAAAATGGGTTATTATACTAACACGTGTGCATTTGTGTAAATTATAGATAATTCTCAGGAAACCACTACGAAAATCTAAGACAACAATGTGGGTTTATCCGCTTTTTGTAAACTTTCTGTTAACTGTTTTTACAAAACCTCATTTAATTAAATGTACATGAAGCAGTTATTGAGTATTTGTAAGAATACAATTATCATGAGTATGTTGGGGTTTTGTATACAAAATTTGTTACCACCTGGTCAAGGAGTAACATTTCCACAAGTCGGGTCTGATAGTATCATGGATGTTAATTGTTATATCTTGGAAAAAAATATAATTGCGAGATCACCCTCAATACTATACACTGGGTTTTTACTAAACTTGATTAATCTGGGATTCACTCACCAGTATTTCCCACTTACAAATGTTTTTAAAACGCGTTTCAGGTAACAAATTGTGAAAGCCAAATAGAAGCCAGCTGGACAGCACTGAAGGCTTGGAAAAGTGGCAATAAAGTTACCTAAAATAAAATAGATGTTTTTATTAAATAAAATAGGATTTATTCCTATGAAAACGTGTGTACTATGAACTTGGATTTATCCCATTTGTTTAATATTATGGAAATGTGGTACTTTACTCTGATCCAATATTTCCTCACTACAGTCCTGATGAAAATTTCCGCTGCCAAATTAGACAATACGCGAAACCACCGAAACTGGCTCGCGGCAGCCCGTTCCCTGGGATGTGGGATCGGGGGTTGCAACAGAAGGTGGTATCAGAGCTAAGCCATTGATTCAGCCACAGAAGTGTTCTGCTGACATCAAAATTCAATCTGTTAGGAAATAAATTATGGGAATACGTGCATAATTGTATTTTATTGCTCTGTGTTATTTGACTATTTGTTAGTTTACAGTATGAGTGACCAAGGACCATCTGACGCGTACCGTCAATTGTCTGGTTCGCCTAGAAGCGAAGGCACCTCCTCTTCTCAGCCTGCCCTCTCAGGGTACTCTGATGATACGGAAGAAGGAATCTTTGTGTTTAAGGCTCAGTCAGAAGAGCCATTTCCTCAGAAAAAGAGGGGATGGTTCAGTAGAGCGGCACACGAGCGTAGAAAACGTATGAAAAAGTTACAAGACCAAAGAGAACTAGCAGCAGTCAAGAGAGAGACAGATGCCTATGCCCAGGATATGATCAATAGGGGTATAGCCAATATCCACATCCTGGCCACCACTGCAGCTGACCCTAATCTGGAACAAATAATAGCACCCCAACCACAACCACCAATCCCTGACCAACCCATGGAGATAGAAAACCCTGAAAACCAAGTAGAGATGCATGATTTCAATCCGGAGGAAATACCTAGGGTACCAGCACCAAACCCCCTAGACCCAAATTACGACCCCTGGTGGGATGACGTTAGGGACTATGTGCAACGTTACCCGATACATGAAGACACACCCATGCAGAACATAGGAGCCTACCCAGGTTTGGATCCTTTAGATCCCTATTACCACGACGAATACATTAGGGAGATTTTAGAAGGTCCTTACCGATTCCAGGCACCTACACCTACACCCCCAAACCAAGAACCCGCACCCCAGATTCCAAACCCAGTCCTAGAACCTGCACCCCCAATGAGTGCTGGAAACGTACAAGAACTTAGGACTTTTGGTGAGGAAATTTTAGAGAGTAGTGAACGGATGAGACAGGTGGGAGAGCGACTCGTCTGGAAGTACGACGAGCGCAATATGGATTTCTGGATGAATCCATATCCGTGAATGTGATGGTGGAGACGGTAATAGTAATAATAATAATAAAATATGTGTGTACGGATGCCTACTATTATTTATTTCAGTTGGTATTGTAATTTTTAATTTCAGTACTAGTGTGTAATATATGCATAGTATATGAAAATAGAGTAAGTCGCAATGATCAAAGCTTTTGGCTAAATTGCGTGTCATGTGATTGACTATATTAAATATTATTTTATGATATTAATACGGGGTAAATGTTTAAAATTCAGATGGCCGGCGAAGGAAATCAAGGAAATCTGAATAATGATAACCAGAGTAACATTAACTTGGTTAATGAGAATCCAAGCATCAATAACAATGGAAATCAAGTGGATAATAGTGCTATCCAACACATAGTGGCATAAGGAATTATAGATGCAATGCCATTTATTCTTCAAACTGTTAATGATGCTGATAATAAAAGTAAACATAGCAGTAAGCGACCAACTGAACCAGAAAACAGCGTAAACAATAGACCAGTACTTCAAGCACCCATTCCTAAAAGAAGAAGAAACATGCCTTATGGTTGTTTTTACAAAGAATTCTGGTCATGCAAACCAATAGAATTCTCGGGCAATGAAGGACCCATTGCAGCCCTACGCTGGATAGAAAAGACTGAGGCTGTTTTAAAAATAAGCAAGTGTGCTGAAGAAGATAAGATAATGTTTCCTTCTAACTTGTTTGAGAACTCAGCCTTAGAATGGTGGAACACTATCCTCCAGTCAAGAGGAAGTGATAGGGTATATAACATGGAATGGGAGGAATTTAAAAACATGGTAGAAAGGAAATTCTGCCCTCCCAATGAAAAGGAACAGATAGCGAATAAGTTTCTGAACTTAAGGATGACCGGGGTAGATAGTAAGGGTTATACTACCACATTCTTTGAATATGCTAGAATAGTACCAACCCTTGCATCACCTGAACCGGTATTAATCTCCCGTTACATCTGGGGATTAATTGGAGAGATTAGACATGTAGTCAAGGCAGCTAGACCTCAAACTATAGAAGAAGCAAATACCTTGACAGATGAGTTAATCCGTACTAGAGAAGAAGACCGGAGGAGAAACCTAGCTCAAAGGTTTACTCAGGAATTCCGTTCTGGGAATTTTAACCGTAGGAATATAGGTTCTACCTCTGCACCTTTTTGCAAGGTCTGCAAGAAAAAGTATTCGGGAAAATGCTCCACTCTTTGCAATTTCTGCAAGATGCCGGGACACAAGGAAGAAGATTGCAGGAGAAAATCCAGTAGTGGATTATGCTTCAACTATGGAGAAAAAGGTCATATCAAGCCAAACTGTCCAAAACTAGCTCCAGCTGCGAACAACAAGAACGCTAAAAATGCTAGAGCATTTGTTCTGACTGCAGATGAAGCCAAGATGATTCCAGACGTGATAGCTGGTACGTTTTTAGTTAATGATGTTTTTGCTAAAGTATTATTTGACTCTGGTGCAAACCAAAGTTTTATTAATACTTCGTTTTGCAAACTTCTAAATCAGTCATTAACTAAACTACCACAAGAGTGTCTAGTAGAGACAGCTAATGGAGAAACCATTAGGATTTCTGAAATCTTGCAGGGAGCAAGAGTAGAAATTTTAAATCAAAAGTATATTGCAAATCTTTACCCAATGAATCTGGCATGATTTGATATTGTATTAGGAATGGATTGGTTAATAACCAATAAAACCAATATTTTATGTGATCAAAAGTCAATTCAAGTAAATTCACCAAAAGGTGAAAAGATCACAATTAAAGGTGATAAACCATCTTGATCCACGAAATTTATCTCTGTGATAAAAACTGCAAGCTATATAAGAAAAGGGTCTATAGTGTATTTGATTTCCATAATCACTAACACTAAAGGAAGAGAACTAAAAGACATTCCAGTAGTGTCTCAGTTTTTAGATGTATCTCCGGAAGACTTACCAGGGCTACCGCCGGACAGAGAAGTTGAATTCAGAATCCATCTACTACCAGCAGAAATGCAGGAATTAAAGAAACAATTAGACGAATTGATGGAGAAAGGATTTATATAGCCAAGCTCAACGCCGTGTATGTGCATTGACTACCGTGAATTGAACAAGGTCACGATTAAGAATCGGTACCCATTACCAAGAATCGATGATCTGTTTGATCAACTGCAAGGAGCTCGATTTTTCTCTAAAATTGATTTAAGGTCAGGATAACATCAATTAAAGGTACAGGAAGAGGACATTCCTAAAACCGCATTTAGAACAAGATATGGCCTTTATGAATTTACCGTCATGCCATTTGGTTTAACCAATGCCCCAGCTGCATTTATGGACATGATGAACCAAATATGTAAGCCATATTTTGATAAATTCATAATTGTTTTTATAGATGATATTCTAATTTATTCTAAAAGTAAAGAGGAACATGCAAAGCATTTGTACGCACTTTTAAGTTTATTAAGAAAGGAAAAGCTTTATGCTAAATTTTCAAAGTGCGAATTTTGGTTAGAGCAGGTACAGTTTCTTGGACACTTAGTTGATCATGAACGAATTCATGTGGATCCCACAAAGATCGAGGCGATTACTAAATGGAAAACCCCTGAATCACCAACTGAAGTTAGAAGTTTCTTAGGATTGGCCGGTTATTATAGAAGATTTATTCAAGATTTTTCTAGAATAGCCATTCCTTTAACTAAGTTAACCTGTAAATCCATTAAGTTTGAATGGGGAACAAAGCAAGAAGAAGCCTTTAGAATTCTTAAGCATAAATTAACCCATGCACCCATATTAGCGTTACCAGAAGGAACTGAAGACTTTGTAGTCTATTGTGACGCTTCTAAGTTAGGTTATGGATGTGTGTTGATGCAACGCCAAAAAGTTATAGCATACGCATCTAGACAACTTAAGAATCATGAAGAGAATTATTCAACCCATGATCTAGAATTAGGAGCTATAATTTTTGCTCTTAAGATTCGGAGACATTACCTTTATGGTAGTAAGTTTACCATATTCACAGATCATAAAAGTTTAAGGTATGTTTTCGGGCAAAAAGAGTTGAATATGAGACAAAGACGTTGGATGGAAATGCTTAGTGATTATGATTGTAATATCCAGTACCATGAAGGAAAAGCAAATGTAGTAGCAGATGCTTTAAGCCGAAAGTATCACGAAAAGCCAAAAAGGGTACGTTCTCTTAAATTAAATCTACAAGTAGATTTAAATGATCAGATAAGAGAAGCACAAGAATCAGTAATCAAGGATGATACTGAAAAATTAAAAGGCATGATAAAGGAATTAGAACAAGGAACAGATAGAATTTGGAGATTCCATAAGAAGAGAATGTGGATACCTAAATTAGGAAACCTACGTCATCATATATTAGAAGAACCCCATAAGTCTAAATATACGATGCATCCTGGAAGTGATAAAATGTACCAGGATTTAAGAAAGAATTTTTGGTGGATAGGAATGAAAAAGGACATAGCAACCTATGTTTCTAAATGTTTAACTTGTTCACAAGTTAAAGCTGAACACCAGAAACCCTCAGGTTTATTACAGCAGTTAGAAATGCCAGTATGGAAATGGGAACTAATAACAATGGATTTTGTTACTAAATTACCCAAAACAAAGAAAGGCAATGATACAATCTGGGTGATTGTAGATAGGCTAACCAAGTCAGCTCATTTCCTACCAATGAAAGAAACTTTCAGTATGGAACAGTTAGCTAAATTATATGTAAATGAAATAGTTTCATTACATGGAATACCTTTATCAATTATTTCTGATAGAGATAGCCGTTTTACTTCTCATTTTTGGTCAAGTTTCCAAAAGGCAATGGGAACCAAGTTAAATCTAAGCACAGCTTATCATCCTCAAACACGGACAAAGCGAAAGGACAATTCAGACGATGGAAGACATGCTTAGAGCTTGTGTAATTGATTTCGGAGGTAATTGGGACGATCATTTACCTTTAATAGAATTTTCTTATAATAATAGTTATCACACAAGTATCAAAGCTGCACCATTGGAAGCACTTTATGGACGAAAGTGCCGAACCCCAGTCTGTTGGGCAGAAATTGGAGAGAAGCAACTATCTGGACCTGAGATAGTGCAAGAAACAACCGACAAGATTATTCAAGTTAAGGAACGACTGAAAGCAGCACGAGATCGACAGAAGAGCTATGCTGATAATCGACGCAAACCATTGGAATTTCAAGTAGGAGATAAAGTATTGTTAAAGGTCTCTCCTTGGAAAGGAGTGGTAAGATTCATCAAACGGGGAAAGCTAAGTCCCAGGTATGTTGGACCTTTTGAGATTATTAGAAGAATAGGATCTGTAGCCTATCAGCTACAACTGCCAGAGGAAATGGCAGGAATACATGATGTATTTCATGTATCTAATCTCAAGAAATGCTTAGCCGATGAATCACTGATAGTACCTCTTAAGGATATAGAGGTAAATGAACAACTTAAGTTTGTAGAGAGGCCTCTACAGATTGAAGACAGGAAAGTCAAGAATCTCAAGCATAAGAGACTCGTTCTGGTCAAAGTGAAGTGGGACTCCAAAAGAAGACCTGAGTACACATGGGAACTTGAATCCTGTCACACCCCGAATTTCCACGTGTCACCGGTGGGCCCGGTGGGGAGTATCGTGACGTGGTTGGCAACATAATAGTCAAACAACACAATTATATAAATGCACAGCGGAAGCAAAAGATAATATATTACAATCCGAATATAAAGTAATATCCAGTATTACAACGGAAGGTAAAGGATCCACAGGCGGATCTTTAAACATATCATTTGTTCAACAGACTTTAGACACCTAGAACTTGCAAGATTCCTTATTAGCGCCCTGAGCTTCCAGCCAATTACGTTCAGTACCTGTCACTTAACCCTTTTGGAAAATACGTCAGTTTTCACTGGTAAATACACTCAACCGACTCATTTTGAAAAGAGTTTGTAAATTTGTTTGAATGCACTTGGCACAAAAATATATCGACACTTTGATTAAAATGCACAGAGGCAAAATGAATCTTTTATACTTGGAACAATTATAGTTATAACCTTGTATACAGATTTACATGTTCGTTGTACGTTCAGGGCCCGATGTAGAAACCGAGTCAAGATTAACAGACACACCACAAGTATAGGCCCACAAGAAAGTGGGATACCGTTTCCCTTAGGCAACTGTCAGGTGTATGCCTACACCCCGTGCGTAAGACGTGGCCATTTTATAACACAATGATGTCAAGGATATCCGGGACATGGTCATTAACCCCTAAAGGCTTTTATTTCAAACACTACAGATTAAACCGGGTTACCTCAATAATTTAACCACAATAAGATTAAATATTCAATACCCGACCAAGCGGTATTATTATACCGTATTCCAAGCCCGTATAGGGAAAATAAGTTAAGAGTATTTACGGTATCATTATACCGTATTTCAAGCCCGTATTGGGAAAATAGGTTAAGAGTATTTACCTGAGCTAGCTCCTGTCCTTAATAGCAAGAATTAATAACTCAGCCGTATTCACTTAAGTATGCGTAGGTACAATTTACCGGAAGGCTCTAGTCTGGAATGATGGTATAAATAACCAAATAGAATGCTAACGGGTCTTTAATTAAGCCTAAGCTTAGACCGATTAGTCTTAAGGAAATATACGGTTCAAACGCATGATTAAGCGAAGACCGGAATAGAATGTGTTTTAGACCCGACAAGTTTGAAGACTTGTCTAATATGGGTATTTGATACACACTCTGAATTTTGAGATAAAACCGATAAGGTTTGACCCGTTTCGGCTAACTTATATAAACTAGTTATATAAACCGATCCGAACGCGAATAACGCGTAACGGGTAACCGAATAGGTCGCGAGCAGGTTTCCTAGGTTAATATGCTTAAATTATGTTGTGATATCATAATGATACCTTCCATAATGCCCAAAACGAGTTAAATCCTTAATTATGCCCCGTAGGGGTATTTTGGTCATTTTAACGATTATAAAAGGGATTTAACGTAACCCTGATGTTCGGGACTGAAGTAATCAGTAAACAACTTATTTTTAACAGATTATATTAGTTGATAATAATCCGTATGTCTCAAAATAGTTTTAAGCCTAAACTACGCGTATAATACACGTATAAACCCGTTTAAGCGACGTACGATTAAAAATACGATTCTGGGTTTTCTGATCAGTTAAACAGGCTCAAAACACTATATTTATTATTTAAAATCAGTAGCAATTGGATTCGCATCAAAATTCCTTGTAGAAATCATTTTATGACCGAAAAGGGTAAATTCGGTATTAACCGAATTAAGGCGATAAGCCCAGCTTAAGATCAGTTTAAAAATAATTAAAAATCTTCAAAAATCCCAAAATATTATTTAACATCAGTGAGTAAAAGGTTTGGTGCCGAAAATCGGGTTTAGATAGGCTATGCGCTAATCGCGCCGATTAATTAATAAAAAGCTTACTATTTACGCTAATGCGCATATCTCCTAATCTGGACCTCAAATTGATGTCAAATTTGGAGGGCATGTTTATAATTCAGTAGACAAGGGTCTTGTCCACTTATATTACCAAAAAGCTCGTTTTATAACCGAAAGGGCATTACGGTCAATTTTAAGCATTTAACGGAAACTCGCGAACGA
The DNA here is from genome assembly GCA_030545235.1 of Helianthus tuberosus. Taxonomy (NCBI): domain Eukaryota; kingdom Viridiplantae; phylum Streptophyta; class Magnoliopsida; order Asterales; family Asteraceae; genus Helianthus; species Helianthus tuberosus. The sequence continues at coordinate 145,820,577 of CM060432.1, forward strand.
ATCGGATAATCAACGAAACAAGTAAAGAGGCTTATACCAACATGTAACCCGGCCCTAAAGAAACCTTAAGGCATGTCTACTTCTATCAAAACCGGGTCAGAACCGAAGTCAAGCAAAAAGTCAAACTTTGCGCCTTTCGGTTCCGAATCGCTCCTAAATTGAAATTTGACGAATCAATCATGTTTAGTCATGTTCTAACATTGATTACTAAGTTATATTATGGTTAAAACAGGTTACACGCTTCTCGTATCGCTAATTACCCAATTAAAGCTTCTGTTGACTTTTTCGGTCAACGTTTGACCCGACAAACGACCTAGTTAGGTCTGGAATTGGTACTTGCCCTTATAAGGGTTTAATACCCATATAATTACCTATCTAACGATGCTTTTAATTCGTGATAACACTGAGCTATCGTTAACTAATCCTGAAGTCAACCGTTTATTACGATATGTTGACTTTTAAGCTAATTACTAAGCTATAATTAATTTAGAAAGGTTAGGCAACTTACCAAGTGATTAATGGTTGCTTAGGAAGGCCCTTGATCTGTTTGAAAGCTCCTCAATGATCAGATTGCTTGAACTTTGTGTGAGGAAATGTTGTGACATTGAAGGCCCTTTATATAGTGGGTTTAGACACCATAAGGTGTTGACAACTAAGCCTAGCACCCTTCCACAACTTATTGACACATGCCCTAGTGTTCTAGGGGGGTTTTAGGGGCCAATGGGTGAGTTATGATCGATCAAAGTGGGTTAGAATTGCAATGGCAGACAAAGGACCAAAGAAATAATGTTTCTGTCCAGATCAAGCAGTCGCGTAGCGCTACGCCTCCAGGCCTCATGCTCGCGCTACGCGAGCATGTCTAGTTCAGCCAACATATTTTTATTTAATTGCTGATCGATCCTTGGCTCTTCAAATCTTGTATAGACACTTATATATTGCCGTATGGACACTTATAATTGACATATAGGGGCTTCAAAACATATACCCACTTTGTTAAGCCCTCGGGTAACTTAATTGTTACCCGAAAAGGTCTAACTTTCAACGTTTACGCTTTAAACCCCCGCACACGAATTTGATCACAACTTTCTCATACGTTGACGAAACTTTATGAAATTTTAACCGTGCATTCTAGTGAGCATAATTTATCGTTACAAAGCTTCGGGTATGTCAAAAGGCCACTCAGAGGTATAAATTAAACATGTTGACACGTTTAACCCCTGTAGTTTGTAATCTCTCACTTTCAGCCTCGTATGATCCGTGATTTGTTCGTTTGAAGGTATGAGCATCACGTAGGGTTAATATACATTATATTTATTCACAGTTGACACTTAGATTACGTATATTCACATACTTTCCATGTTCGTCAGCTTTAGTCCTTTTATAATATTTCTTTCACACGTTTTAAACATTATGACACGTGTCAACATATTACAGGACGTGAATTTCCGAGGTGTTACAAATCTGAAATGCAAAGGAAATATCCACACTTGTTTCAGTAAATCTCGAGGACGAGCTCTAAAACAAGGTGGGGAGGATGTAACAATCCTCAAGAAAACCGACACCCTCGAATATTTTTCGACACCCCAAAATATTTTAAAATATCTCTATATGTCTTTAAATACACCTCGTACGTAAAAACCGAGCCCGAAATACAATATAGCATTAAAAATAAATAAAAAACAAGAAAATTTAAGTTGAGGTGGGCCGCGTAAACACCACCCCAACCCTTACGCGGGTCGTTTAAAGGTGAAACCTGATTTTTGAGTTTTTGGGGTTTAGGTGGGCCGCGTAAGCCACCCTGTTAGTTGACGCGGGCCGCAACAACTTAAAATCTGGCGCAACCCTGGGCCGCCACGTGGCCCAACACCCGGCGAGCCTACCTGATGACCCAGCCAAGCTACGCTGTTGACCGAGCTTGACACGGGCCGCGTAGCCCTTAGGCTACTCTTACGCGGGCCACGAGAAAGTCAGGTTTCAGCACTATAAGTAGAGGCCTTCGGATCTTCAGTCGACTCGCTCACAACTTTCTTTCTTTCTCTCAAAATTAAAGTGTAGGCATTATAGTCGGGTATAATACCCCCTAAATAGCAAAGTTCTGCTCCGTTGTAAGTATTATAACCCCTGGATACGTATTAGATACGCTGCCCGATTGATCTAGGGTTCCGTAACGGCTGTCGTGGTTCTACCCGACATAGTCGTTGGAATGCCGTCTCGGGGAGGGTATTACTAATGTTAAAATGGGTTATTATACTAACACGTGTGCATTTGTGTAAATTATAGATAATTCTCAGGAAACCCTTACGGAAAATCTAAGACAACAATGTGAGTTGATCCGCTTTTTGTAAACTTTCTGTTAACTGTTTTTACAAAACCTCATTTAATTAAATGTACATGAAGCAGTTATTGAGTATTTGTAAGAATACAATTATCATGAGTATGTTGGGGTTTTGTATACAAAATTTGTTACCACCTGGTCAAGGAGTAACATTTCCACAAGTCGGGTCTGACAGTACCATGGATGTTAATTGTTATATCTTGGAAACAAATATAATTGCGAGATCTCCCTCAATACTGTACACTGGGTTTTTACTAAACTTGATTAAACTGGGATTCACTCACCAGTATTTCCCATTGACAAATGTTTTTAAAACGCGTTTCAGGTAACAAATTGTGAAAGCCAAATAGAAGCCAGCTGGACAGCACTGAAGGCTTGGAAAAGTGGCAATAAAGTTACCTAAAATAAAATAGATGTTTTTATTAAATAAAATAGGATTTATTCCTATGAAAACATGTGTACTATGAACTTGGGTTTATCCCATTTGTTTAATATTATGAAAATGTGGTATTTTACTCTGATCCAATATTTCCTAACTACGGTCCTGATGAAAATTTCTGCTGCCAAATTAGACAATACGCGATACCACCGAAACTGGCTCGCGGCCGCCCGTTCCTTGGGATGTGGGATCGGGGGTTGCGACACCATTCCCTGGTGAATCTTCAATAAAATACCTGCATTAATGTTCATTCTCCAGGCACACTATTAATAACGTTAATCCTCAACGTATCGAAATCATGCATACATACACACTTACATTCATACATACACATCTACATACTTACATGCATTCATACATCTCTACATACACTCATACATACATACGTATCTTCATATATATGTAAACACACATCTACATACGTACATACGCCCCTACGTCTCTACATACATGCATACTCACATACATACCTTTATATATACATAAATACACATTTACATACGTACATACCCATATTTACACATTCAAGATCTTACCTAACCCTTATATACTCATACATACCTTTATGCTTACATACGTAGACATCCACATACATGCATACCTCCCCATATCTTCACGTATATACATACACTTAGACGTACCTTCATACATACATATATATACACATCTACAGATGTACATACCCATATATACACATACAAGCTCTCACATACATCTTACATAATCATACATTAATTACGTGGGTCTTAGACGTAGATTTATAACCCATAATCATCAAAGGAACGATCAAAATCTTGTTTGGGAGGCCCGCCTTAGTCCACGGTTAACATACCGAAGCCCACGACCCATAAATCAACTTAGATAACAATTTTCAGCTTTTGAGACATGGGGAGGGCGTCGGCGACGCCCCTAGGGCCATCGGCGACGACCCTTGGTTTATCGCGACGCTAAAACATCGCGTAGACAGGTAAATAGTGCGTCAGAAGAAAACTGACTTTCTAGACCCCGTCGGCGACGCCCTCTAGATTTTGCCTTTTTCTGCAGGTTCGTTTCGTCGTCTGTACGGACTAAAACGCGCATAACTTTTGAACCGTTTACCCGTTTAACCTCCCGTTTCTTCCTACATGATCGTAATTTGACATTCTATCATGTGAACTTGAAATCCCATATCCAGATTAAGGAAATTCTTAACTTAGGCGCTATCGGCTTATTATTCTTTTCCAATTATTCGACCCGTTCATGTTTTCATCAAACATCTCATTCGTTTTAGCCCAAAACTTACATGAACCTTATAACCATAATACTTTTACATTATCCGGAGTTTCGTACTTGGGGTTTACGCACCCGATACCCGGTATGCGTTAAACTCATTCATTTATTCAACTTTAAGCAATCAACTTAGTTAATCCAAGTTCCACTCACGAACTTGGTTACCCATTTATCCTAACTTACTACCGAGTCTTTTATTAATTAATCTGCGTCACCATTTCTCGGTTAGCGTACGTGTGTGCCATTCTAATCATTACCCGGTTATAATACCGTAGCCATTTCATACACTTTATTCCGTTATAACTACAAAACTTCATTTTTGACCCGTTCGGTCTACTTAGCGAAAATAATAGATTTCATCCCACCAAAACCATACTTAATGTCAGACATCCTGCTTAATTACCTATAACGCTACCTTACTTAAACAACTAAAAAGTGATTCCGGAAATCACTTACCTTATGCGACCATGCTCGTATCCGTTTCCTTGCTTCTTCTTGACCCGTTAACCTTCCGTGCTTGATTCCGTCTCGACATGATTCCTATACTTTCATGTCATCGAAATTACATTCTTGTTAGCATACACGATTATACATGTTAACGATCATATAAATCGCATATTTCACATTTGACCTTCATTGGTCACTTTTAACAAACATAAGACATATAACCAAATTCGTATCCTTACTAACTCATGTAATTCATCATGTCATCGCATTAAACACGTATCAATATAACATGTACCATAAGACTTCCTATAATCATACCCTTACGACAACACTCAAATCATGTTCCTTATGCGTAGTTGACTTTCAAAAGCCAACAATTCATGCTATGAACTTTCGGCTTATTCTTATGTATTCGTATCGTCATAATAGGCTATACGGACGGTTCTATATACATTTCATCCTACACTTAGTGTGCGTACAACTTCCTAAGCACAGTGTACAATCAATTCATGCATACACTTCTAGTCTCATACATAATTCATCAAATCCTCCTTCTAATCAACATGAATCATTCATACCTAAACATCAAACATATTAGCATCACATTTATTTCGATTCCTTTAACAAGAATCCATCATACGTATCATGATACATCAATATTAATCAAGAATTGGACATGGGTGATCATTCAAGTCATCCTCATCCCCATACCAAGTGGGTTTCACCTCTAAACATCAAATTAATCCAAACCATGCAATCCATGTTCTATATGATGATTATAACACATATACATGATCAATTTCATACCAATTCGCGGATTGGAACATAACCCACTTCATACAAGTTCATCAATCTAAGTTTCAAGACATACCTCACGATCCCCTTGTCTAGGTGATCACTAATTCATGTTCCTTAATAGATTTGAGACTCGATTCAACCTTCAATTTGGAGCTTCTTTAAGAACTAGGGTTTACACCCCTTTGTTCTTCTCCAGAGCATTCCATGCACGCACGCACACACACATGATGTGTATGTGTTGTGTGTTATGTTTTTGTTTTATAAAACATGAGTTTCTCATGTTTACAATTTAGCCCCTCGTGTTCGCCACTTAAATATAATTGGCACAACTTTCGTCATTTAATACTTTTGACCATACCCTTAACTAGGTTAAATAGCCTAGTTATTTATTTCATGACATGTCCTATAGGAAAATACGTCAAATATAAACATTCGGGTTTTGGGGAGTTACAAGTCTACCCCCCTTAAATGAGGTTTCGTCCCCGAAACCTTTCTTATCTTTACTAGATTAGTTCTAGTAAATCGATCCCTCCGAAAAGTTTTCTCCAACCCGGAAACGCTTGTGACTTCTTTTTAACAAGTTCATACTTTCCATACCATGCTTTCACATAACATCCTCATTTCATTGACCCGTTCATAACATGTCAATATACATACTTCTTCAAACTTGTATTGATGCGTACGTTCGTATGATCCATTTATAGCGGGTCTAATACCCTCATCTCATCTCTTAAGATTACTTTCCGTACATACACTGTATAACGTCAAATTCTTGTTTTGTTATCGCTACAAAGTTACTATTTCATAGTCTCACATACATGCTTGACTCCAAAGTCGTACATCATTCTACGTTTTCTACAGTTACTTGTACCATGCATACCTTTACGTTACTTTCAAACCATCGTTTTCATTTCACCTTACAATTACTCTCACTTCATGCATTATTTAATTTACATAAGTAAGTGTATCATGCCAGTTCATCATACGAGAGTTTAATCATTACCCGAAATTTTCACTCAAAACTTTTGGGATTTACCCTTTTCTTCTTATGTTGACTGTTAAAAGTCAAACATCACATACCATACCATACCTATCCTATCCTTCACTTCATAGGTCGCTTTCCAATCTTCTAATTCGTACCTATTCAACATAAGTTGAACATTTTACTGACCTCGGTTTCATTTCATAACTCAACGATCCGTAAACCAGATCGATCCGCCTCTTCAAGAGTACTAACCGTACCAGGCCATGTTTCATTCATCCTTGTAATGAGCTTTCGCTCGTGCACATTTCATTCAAACATTTATTTTACTAGGTGATTACTCACCCATAATTCTTTTACAACTTCCTACGTACATGCTATAACACATTCCATACTTCATTCCTTACATACAATTCTTTTACTCTGGTTACTTATTTCGTCAACCTTTGCGGTTTGACTTTTCAAGTCCGACTGACATTTCTTACTTATCATAGATGCATCGAGGTACACGTTCGTACTTCTTTCCATTCATGCTTACTTGCAAAGACATTCATTACATTATTTCGGTACTCATGACCAAGCTTACCCTTCTCATTCATACTTAAATTATTGTCCGGGTCGTAGCCCGCCCTACATTATGACTCCTACGAGTCGATTACTAACACATCTAACACATAACGGGTTCAAAACTTCTTTCTTTCATTTTAAAACTTAGGTTTGCGTGCCCATTACGATCATTCTTTTGTTCATTTACTTTACATTTACTCATAGGACTCGTTTGACATAACTACGGTCAACTATTGACACAATTCTGATGTGGGTAAATTTTATCCTTTATATGTTTTAAATCCGTCCCACGGATTCAAATGTAACATCCATACCTTTTATTACTTCTATATTTTGAATCCGTCTAGCGGTTTCTAACCTACCATTCATACATTTTCTTCCTTCTATGATTTGAATCCGTCTCGCAGATTCAAACATATCATTCCTGCATTTCATTCCTTGAATCCGTCTTGCGGATTCAAACATTCCATTCATGCCTTTCATTCATTGAATCCGTCTCGCGGATTCAAACATTCCATTCATATCTTTCATTCCTTACATGTGTTGAATCTGTCTTGCGGATTTCAAACACGTCATTCATACCCTGCTGATTCGTACTTACTTACGGATACAACATCATTCATCCTTATCATTTCTTTTTTTTTTTTCATTCTTGTATAATACTCTCAATTTCCTGAGAGTCTTACTACTCATTTTACCCGCACGCCTCACCTGCTACCCAATTCTCCCGGACATACCTGCGATAATTACCACGGCCTCACGAACATCATATGCTTCTTGCGTACTGGCTAGGTGCGCAATCCACATACTAGTTTCGTGCCTTTATGTAATCATCGCCTTATGTCCGAAAAAAAAAAGTTTTCAGTCTCGTGCAACATCCTTAAAACTTTACCGAGGTAACATCGTTATTTTTCGTTTAGTATTTACCTTCTCAAGGAGATTTCTTACTTTTTCTTTTAACACTGGTACCCATACATATTAACATTGTGTACCTGGGTCCATTTGTCTATTTGCATCTTTGTCTGCCTTAGTACTCATCCTAAACTACATTCACGGGTCATCCTCTTCAAACACTTATGCTTACCTTGCACATAACGTACCGTTAGTTTCTTCATATGCATACTTAAGTGCTTACTTACATTCGCTTTTACCTTTGGGATCTTGACCGAGTCTTAGATTGTACGGGTTTCTTATCATAAGAGCACATAGGTCTGAGTTCAAGTACTTACCTTATCGTACTTGATTTCCCTCAAACCAGGGCTCTGATACCAACTTGTAAGACCCTAACACGTATTTGACAAAAGTCGCAGCGGAAATTCATGCCATAAAATTTCTTTCATTACAAACGTCTTAGCTTACTTGAAAGTCCTTTTTAAAATAACTCTTTTACGAAACATAAGCATAACTTCTGTTTGCTAAGGTACATAATCAATTATTCCCGTACAATCTATCTTGTGACCCGGTCTTCGATCTCTATTCGTCGTGATAATCGTCCGTCATTTGTACAACCTGCACTCACCACATTCATTCATAACATTAGCACACATTATATAGATACAAGATTCATATATGTACACTTCTCATTCAATTATATATCTATCTTTAAGCATTACATCCATATATCCATTCCCTGGTGAGTCTTCAATAAAGTACCTGCATTAATGTTCATTCTCCAGGCACACTATTAATAACGTTAATCCTCAACGTATCGAAATCATGCATACATACACACTTACATTCATACATACACATCTACATACTTACATGCATTCATACATCTCTACATACACGCATACATACATACGTATCTTCATATATACGTAAACACACATCTACATACGTACATACGTCCCTACGTCTCTACATACATGCATACTCACATACGTACCTTTATATATACATAAATACACATCTACATACGTACATACCCATATTTACACATTCAAGATCTTACCTAACCCTTATATACCCATACATACCTTTATGCTTACATACGTAGACATCCACATACACACATACCTCCCCATATCTTCACGTACATACATACCTACACTCAGACGTACCTTCATACATACATATATATACACATCTACAGATGTACATACCCATGTATACACATACAAGCTCTCACATACATCTTACATAATCATACATTAATTACGAGGGTCTTAGACGTAGATTTATAACCCATAATCATCAAAGGAACGATCAAAATCATGTTTGGGAGACCCACCGTAGTCCACGGTTAACATACCGAAGCCCACGACCCATAAATCAACTTAGATAACAATTTTCAGCTTTTTGGGACATGGGGAGGGCGTCGGCGACGGCCCTTGGTTTATCGCGTCGCTAAAACATCGCGTAGACAGCTAAATAGCGCGTCAGAAGAAAACTGACTTTCTAGACCCCGTCGGCGACGCCCCTAAGGCCGTCGGCGACGCCCTCTAGATTTTCCCTTTTTCTGCAGGTTCGTTTCGTCGTCCGTGCGCACTAAAACGCGCATAACTTTTGAACCGTTTACCCGTTTAACCTCCCGTTTCTTCCTACATGATCGTAATTTGACATTCTATCATGTGAACTTGAAATCCCATATCCGGATTAAGGAAATTCTTAACTTACACGCTATCGGCTTATTATTCGACTCGTTCATGTTTTCATCAAACATCTCATTCGTTTTAGCCCAAAACTTACATGAACCTTATAACCATAATACTTTTACATTATCCAGAGTTTCGTACTTGGGGTTTACCCACCCGATACCCGGTATGCTGTAAACCCAATCATTTATTCAACTTTACGCAATCAACTTAGTTAATCCAAGTTCCACTCACGAACTTGGTTACCCATTTATCCTAACTTACTACCGAGTCTTTTATTGATTAATCCGCGTCACCATTTCTCGGTTAGCGTACGTGTGTGCCATTCTAATCATTACCCGGTTATAATACCGTAGCCATTTCATACACTTTATTACGTTATAACTACAAAACTTCATTTTTGACCCGTTCGGTCTACTTAGCGAAAATAATAGATTTCATCCCACCAAAACCATACTTAACATCAGACATCCTGCTTAATTATCTATAACGCTGCCTTACTTAAACAACTAAAAAGTGATTCCGGAAATCACTTACCTTATGCGACCATGCTCGTATCCGCTTCCTTGCTTCTTCTTGACCCGTTAACCTTCCGTGCTGGATTCCGTCTCGACATGATTCCTATACTTTCATGTCATTGAAATTACATTCTTGTTAGCATACACGATTATACATGTTAACGATCATATAAATCGCATATTTCACATTTGACCTTCATCGGTCACTTTTAACAAGCATAAGACATATAACCAAATTCGTATCCTTACTAACTCATGTAATTCATCATGTCATCGCATTAAACACGCATCAATATAACATGTACCATACGACTTCCTATAATCATACCCTTACGACAACACTCAAATCATGTTCCTTATGCGTAGTTGACTTTCAAAAGTCAACAATTCATGCTATGAACTTTCGGCTTATTCTTATGTATTCCTATCGTCATAATAGGCTATACGGACGGTTCTATATACATTTCATCCTACACTTAGTGTGCGTACAACTTCCTAAGCACAGTGTACAATCAATTCATGCATACACTTCTAGTCTCATACATAATTCATCAAATCCTCCTTCTAATCAACATGAATCATTCATACCTAAACATCAAACATATTAGCATCACATTTATTTCGATTCCTTTAACAAGAATCCATCATACGTATCATGATACATCAATATTAATCAAGAATTGGACATGGGTGATCATTCAAGTCATCCTCCTCCCCATACCAAGTGGGTTTCACCTCTAAACATCAAATTAATCCAAACCATGCATAATCCATGTTCTATATGATGATTATAAAACATATACATGATCAATTTCGTACCAATTCGCGGATTGGAACATAACCCACTTCATACAAGTTCATCAATCTAAGTTTCAAGACATACCTCATGATCCCCTTGTCTAGGTGATCACTAATTCATGTTCCTTAATAGATTTGAGACTCGATTCAACCTTTAATTTGGAGCTTCTTTAAGAACTAGGGTTTACACCCCTTTGTTCTTCTCCAGAGCATTCCACGCACGCATGCACACACACATGATGTGTGTGTGTTGTGTGTTATGTTTTTGTTTTATAAAACATGAGTTTCTCATGTTTACAATTTAGCCCCTCGTGTTCGCCACTTAAATATAATTGGCACAACTTTCGTCATTTAATACTTTTGACCATACCCTTAACTAGGTTAAAGAGCCTAGTTATTTATTTCATGACATGTCCTATACGAACATACGGCAAATATAAACATTCGGGTTTTGGGGCGTTACACGTCATTGCCACCATTAACCTCCACCATCAAATCGACCCTTAACCTCTACCATCTCTACCACCATCAACCTCCACCATCACCGCCACCAATAACCTCCACCAACAATGCCACGCCATCATCTCAATAGCACAACCGTTTGAAAAAACCCTAACCTATCATCACCACTTGCAACTCCACTGAACTCCACCACCATCATCACCAAACTCCAACCATCACTGGATATCACCACCATAACCACATGCAACAAACTCACTTGAACAGTCTGAACCAATATTACCAAACCCATCGACCAATATACTACCTTCGAACACCTCCAACCCTACCCCTGTTGTCGTTTTTCCCAATGGAAAACCCTAGACCTCTGCGTCACCACCTGCAAACCCCATTTCTATGCAGCGACAAACACCCACCACCAATCTAACCCCAAACCTTAACTACCTCTGATCTGAACAACCACTACCTCCACCGCACCACAAACTTAACCTGGTTCCAACTCTACAACCACCTACAACCATCCTTATTAACGCCACCATTAAACATGCAATGAAACCATACCACTATCTTCGTACAACACCGTCTCCCTTATGTTGGTCAACAATCGCTCATCACCATTGTTCCCCCATTTTCGAAATTAAACTACCACTGTCACCATTGCTCTCGATTCAAGAACCAAAGGGTTTTGTGGTTTATTAAAATATATATTTACTAAGGATATAAAAAGACCAAAATACCCTCATATGTTTGGCATGTGAGATTACTTAACCGAGAAAATAAGTTGAGTTTGTACAAAAGGTTAATTCTAGCAACAAAAATTATAGTAAAAGGTTTATTATAGTGTCTTTTTTTAACTAAAATGTATAAGGTACAAGTTTAGACTTACGCAAAGATTGATTTATGTAATTTTGTCATTTACCTATAAACTTGTTTTCTTTTCTTTTTCTTTCACCCTCATACGTGGGATGATTCCAAATATAAAACTCAGTTAATAAACCATTACATTTTGGGATGATTCCAAATATAAAACTTAGTTAATAAACCATTACATTTTAACACGGTTTTTTCTATATCACTATATGGTAGATACATAATAAAATGATTTCCCATGTAGCTAGCTAGTAACTCTTCAAGACAAATATTTTTAACAAACATTTGTAATGTTTGAATCAACATATAATTTAATTGAAATGTACAATCAAATATTTGAATTGTCTTTTAACAATACCATGTTAAAGTAACAAATAACATCCAACAAATATTAAATATATCAAGTGAAGTTTTTAAATTATAACATAGTAAGTTAAAAAAAAAACAAAAAGTAAAAACATTTATCCTCTTGAAAGAAGAATACAAGTTTATGAATTTTAAGAGAGTAGTTATTTTTGTGTATATGTTGAATGCTAGCTAAAGAAGCTAAAATAGTAGAAAAAAAAGATCTAAAGGAAAACTCATTTAACCTAGTAGGAAATACCAAAATAACGCAAAAGACTGAAAGAGAAAGGTTAGAAGGCATTTCAACTCCATGAAGTGACATAGAGTGTGTAAGTTTGCAATGAATCAACATCCATAGCACATAGGATAAAGATGCCACTATTGTCATTCTTTTCTTTTTCCCTTTTCCTCTTTTCTATCAACATCAAAATTGATTATTTGAGGAAAAATAATAATGATATATAATAGTAAATAATATATTGCATTTATAAAATTTCTTCCACATCTTAAAAAAAGTTAAAATCACTTTGAGATTATTAGAGTTTAACACATTTTTACTCATTTTAATCACTTACAAAACTAATTATACCAGTTTGTATACAAAATAAACATCTAAGAGAACTCAAAGTCTATATTAGTGAAAGGAAAAGTATGTTGCATAGATAGTATATTTATGAAGTTACATTGTTAAAAGCAAATGTATGTTCAACTCTAGTTAGCTCGCAGCTTCATAATTTGACTTGTTTTCTTTTAAAAAAACATTTTTTTTATGATTTCGTATCATCGTATAGGTAGAGGATCCTGTAAAAAGTGTGAGAAGTGTGAGAAGTGTATTATAACACTATATATAATACTATATAACACCATATAAACACCGTATAACAATATGTAACACCATATAATACCATATAACACTATGTAACACTATATATCATTATATAACAAATATAACACTATAGGTTGTCTGATAGCATGTCTATGATAGATGTATAGTGTTATATTTGTTATATAATGATATATAGTGTTACATAGTGTTATATGGTATTATATGGTGTTACATATTGTTATACGGTGTTTATATGGTGTTACATAGTATTATATATAGTGTTATAATACACTTCTCACACTTCTCACACTTTAGGCCCTTTTTACACTATCCTTACCCTCATCGTATATATCTGTTAATAATTTTGTATACCTAAAATATCTAGTTAGCTGCGACCTTTAAGTTGTACAGTACTAGACCGCCAATATATAAGAGCTAGCTTTACTTGTACGCAATAGGTTTGGATTTTATAGGAGTTAGCTAACTCGAGCCAAATGAGCTTGAGCTTAATTTGATAAATTTTGGACAGGCTAACGAGTCACGACTATTTTGTCCAACCCTAATAGTAAAAAAATTAAATCTATCACTTATACTAAAGCAAAATAGTGTCGACTATTTGACTTTGATGTGGCTATTCTCTTTAGCCAGAGAATTGATATATGAGCGCCAATTTCCTTCTTCCTATCTACACTCTTCTTAAATTTGGTAACCTAATCAATTCTCTCAATCAGTTGAAGGCAAATTGATTTATCTTTAAATCTCAAAACCTAATCAAATTGATTTCTGCAGGCTATCATCTTTCACCCACATTCAATTTTACAAACCCTAAATCTCATCTACGGCTTCATCTGTAGCGATTGTACCTGGCCATACCAACTTCAGAAATCCCTAAAACTCAATCATTCGAACTCTCATCTAGGTATGTTTTCTTTGATTTTTATGATGTAATCCGATTAGAGCATCGGCCGATTCTCATTTTCATTCGAAATCTTCAATTGCATATTTTATGATTACTTCAGTTCAGATGGCGTCTTTGTCCGATTCTCATCTAGGCAATTCTCAGAGACCCTAATTCAAAACCAGTTGAATCTGCTCCATGTATGTTTACTCTTAAAATTCTTTGATTCTACAATATTTTTCTGTTCGTTTTTTTCATTTTGTCCATGTATGTATGTATGTATGTATAGATATGTGGAACTAATCATTGATACGCATATAGATTTGCGGGAGTTATGAAATTAATTGTGAGTGTAGGCATTCAACGATTTTAATCGTGTCAGGAGACATGTTTCTTCTCACAAGGCGAATGAATCTTCAATTCATGTTTGAATGATCATCCAGGTTTGATTTCGTGTTGAATTGACGATTTTTTTCTTAAAAATTGTTGATGTTTATCGATATTTGTTTTGTGATTTATTCTTGGGTTATTGATATGCAAATGGTGGAGAAGTTTATCTAATTCTTCAGGTATAATTTTTATCGCTTAATGTTTCTGTCGACCTTAATTAGGTTTTTGTAGGGTCTTTTATTTCCAGACCTCATGTTTGTGACCAAGAGTAACATCACAAATGAGGTTTCAAACTTGAAAAATAATTTAGAACAAGTTTCAGATGATATTGTTGATACATATTATGTGGACGCGACTTGGTTCGGCGCGACTAAGTTTGACTCGGTTAGGTTCGGCTCAAGCCCGACGTAGCGACATTCCTCCGTCGTGCGCTCCAGAGTTCGACACGCGAAGCACGGAGAGCCGTGAACCAATTCACGATGACACATCACCATGACATCATCATGATGTCATGATGTGAAGACTTTTTCATTTGACATATTCACGTGAATTAAACATGTTAGTCAAACATGTCATGCTTTAAAGTTCCCCAAGTTTAAGGTTCCCCATGACGAAGTTTAAGGTTCCCCATGATGAACTTTAAGGTTCCCCACTTTAAGGTTCCCCACTTTAAGGTTCCCCATGAAGAAGGTTACAACCTTCTTCACATGTGAAGCTTCGTCATCAACCTTCGTCGCACATGTGAAGGTTCGCCGTTCACTTCAGTATATAAACAGCAGACTGAAGACACAGATAGTTAGACAAGTCTGAATAGATTTGAGAGCGAACGCATTGTAACACACACACACACTGAGAGTTTACAGAGACCATTTGTAAACACCGCATTGTAACCGTTTCATAGCATTAATACATTGAGTGTTAATCGTTGAATCTTGTGTCTTACGTGTTCGTAACTTGGTTTAACTTACCCGTTTGGATTCCGCACTCTCGGGTTTGTCGAAAAACAGGAATAGAGGTTGACTCGATCCTCCGGGTGGACCTACATTTGGTATCAGAGCATTGGCTCGATTCCTTGTTAAAACCAAGTTTGTGTTCTTGATTTTCTTAGTTTTTAATGTGTTTTTTTTTAGTTTTGATCTTTAAAGTTCATACATTTTCTGGAAAAACGTTGTTAAATTCTTGAAAATCTCGGTAGTTTTGCTTCTAGTTCATATAAAACCTTGTTAAAACTCTTGTATACATTTTAGTATTGGGTTTTTATTGAACTTTATTGCGAAATTGTTGTTCGGAAAATTTTCAGGTTGCCGGAATCATCATACAGTTCATCAGATCTTCAACAAGTTCATATTTTTCTTCAAATATTGTTTGTGTTTGATCTGTATTGTCTTTTGAATTAAAGTGATTATTGTGTTTATTTATATTAAAATACAAATGTTTGAAAATAGTGTAAAGGTGTGATGATGGGTTGGTAAGAAAAAGGAACTTTGAAAAGAACAAAAGCATGGCTTAAAGTTGAAAATTGGTGTAATGTGTCAGGAGAAGAAGATAAGGTTTGTTTGAAATATCTCACCAAACATTAAACCTTCGTCACATGCAGAAAACCTTCCCCATACATTCCAACCTTCCCCACACACAAATATCTCACCAAACATTAAACCTTCGTCACATGCAGAAAACCTTCCCCACTAAACAACCTTCCCCATACATTCCAACCTTCCCCACACACAAATATCTCACCAAACATTAAACCTTCGTCACATGCAGAAAACCTTCCCCATACATTCCAACCTTCCCCATACATTCCAACCTTCCCCACACACAAGTATCTCATCAAACTTCGTCAATACAACCTTCGTCTCAAACAACCTTCGTCAAACAGTCAAATACAAACTTCGTCAATTTCAATCACATGCAATCAGACTTCGACGAACCTTGCCAACCTTCGTCAAAAGAAGACATAACACGACGAACCTTATAAACCTTCGTCAAATTTGTCTTGGCCGAACCCTCCATCCTTCGTCACACATATTATTGATCAAACTTTTAACCTTCGTCGATCATACTTATATTTTTAAACAGAAGCTTTAAATCTTATAGTTAACTGTTTGATTTGATTGTTTTAACCAGGTACTCTTCATTACATATTAAAAATGAATCTGGATTGGTGGAGTACTCCGTCTAATGCGGAAAGCAAGTATAGAAGTACGGGATTATCGCCATCATGGGCCGAATCTCCCGCACCCGCTTCTAATACGGAAAGTAAGTATACAAACACGCGTTTGTCGCCATCATGGGCCGAATCTCCCGCACCCGCATCTTCGCAAGCGAATCCAATGACGACAGGTCAATGGGCGTTTGTTTCAAATCAAACTCCAAGTATTCAAAGTATACTCCTAAGCGAAAGCGAGACCGGAAGTCTAAATCACCCACCGAAACTGATGCACATAAACGAATATCATGTATGGGTAGATAGATTCCATACGTATGTCAATGGGCAAAACACGGAATTGTGGTTATGTTTTACTATAGATTTCGATCAATCTCTTGAGGTTGCCGCTTCAACTGCCGCTACATTTGCAGATCTTACTGAAGACAAGAAAAAGGCATATGATCTAGAAAAGAAAGCATATGCTATTCTGACTCAGGCAATGAGCAAGGAAATATATCATCAGTTCGTCAGCTTCAAGACGTCAAAGCGATTGTGGGATGCATTGAAGACAAGGGGTCTAGGAAATGAAAAGTCATGCCAATTGCGACATGATTTACTCAAAAAGGAGTTTGATGGTTTCACATGTATGGAAAGTGAATCTTTGGGAGATATGACAAGTCGATTCTATCACCTGCTGACTGAATTGAGTAATTATGGGCTAGTAACAACTCCAGCAGAGGTAGTCACAAAGTTTGTCGATGCATTGCCACCGCAATGGAATAGTTTCTTGGAAATCCTGAAGTACAATGGCGCATTGGCTACGACAAACATCAATGACTTCGTTCAGCTCTTGGAGAACAAAGATCAGGAAGAAACCCTAAAGGTGAAAAGGGTTCCAGTGCGACAAAATCCTGATATGTATTATGGAACTTCTAGCACTTCTACAAGACCAGTTTCACATGCTCCACTTAAAACGGCATTTGTCACAAGCACAGATTTATATGGCAATCCGATACAAGTTCCTGTAAAGCCAGCTCCAACCACAGACTTGTATGGAAATCCAATACAACCAACTCCACAACAGCAAAGCTATCGGCCATCTACCGTAGCAACTGATTTGTATGGGAATCCACTTCCTGCTCAACAACAAGCTTGTTATGGAAGCACATCATCTGCTGGTCAGCCATCAAAGTCAAATACAGTACGACTTGACACGTCAAACTTCTCCAAAGTTAGCGTTGAAGTAGCTAAAGATCATATGGAGATACTAAACACACATTGGTGAGCTCATATTGTGGGTTGATTGCAGGGCAGATCGGAAACATCAATCTAACTCAAGAAGATTATCAGCAGATCGATAAAGAAGAGATGGATATGATGGACATCAAATGGGCTTTCGCCAGTGCTGTAAGGCGAGCTAAAGACTTCATGGAACAGACGGGTAGAACCAGCTTGGAAAGCAAGAAAGATACCAAGTATGGGTTCGACAAGCAATCCGTCAAGTGCTTTAACTATGGTGAATGTGGTCATTTCAAGCGTGAATGCACAAAGCCAACACAGCATGGGAACCAAAATCCTTTCAGAGGTCAAGGCAACCAACAGAATCAGAATCAAGCCAGGAATGACGATCACACCTTGGTCCCTACAATCAATCAAGCAGGACCATCGAACACCAATCAGGCTCTTGTGGTGCAAATAGATGAAGGTTGCGACTGGTCAATGCAATTAGGAATTGGTGATCAGGGAGGAGCAGCTTATTTTGCTGAAGCTGCTAAGGATTTGAAGCACACCAGTGGTGGAGAATCTTCCGCCAGTGGTGGTGAATCTTCAGATGAAGAGAGTTCTGGTTATTCAAGGAGTTCAGATGAGGAAATCTCAACCTCAGGCGAAGATTATTCTGATGATGTATCTAGTGGGAGAATTGATGCAGATATCGATGAATTGTTAGGAGAAGCTGCAGTAGGGAATGATAGAAGATCGATTCTGGTGGATCAAGCTGCTTATTCTTCTTCTTCTCTTCATTCAGCCTTTATGGCTAATGGCGGCAGTTCATCAAGCCAGGTATGTGTCGATGAACCAACTGTTGTTAATTGTGATAATTGTGCTAGCTTAAGTGTTAAATGTGCTGATTTAGATGCAAATATGTCTGAGTTGCAAAGCAAACATGATGCTTTAAATGCTGAATTGTCTGACTTGCAAAACAAACATATTTCTTTTGATGATAAGTGGTGTGATTTGCAAAGCAAACACGAGGCTTTGCAAAACAAATATGAAGTGACAAATATCCACAATCAAAAGTTGATAGTGGATCTCTCGAAATGCAAAGAGGCTAACATGTTTTATGAAAACCATGAAAAGGAATTTAAAACGATGGTTGCAAATTTAAGAAAAGATAAAACCGAACTGACAAAAATGGTTTCAAGAAAACAAACTGACATAAACTGTTATATCAATCGTCTTGAGATCATGCAAAAAGAGTTAGCCTGTACAAAGTGTGAAAGTGAGGCGATCCGGCTTAAGCTAGACAGTTATTCAAACTCTAGATATGTGCTGGATCACATCATTGGCACACAAAAAGAGAAAAAGGATGTCACGTGCATTGGATACAAGAAATGTCCACCGCCTGTTAGACAAAATTATGATGCCATGCCTGATGAGGAGTATAGAACTCATTATGAAGAATTTGTTCCTTTAGACATTGAGGAATTTGCAACGGGACTTGGATACAAACCGGAAGTATCATCAGATTCGGATGTGTCAGCAGATACATTTGTAACTGCTGAACAAAATCAGGTTCCTCCAGTCAATGTTGAGGATGCTGATTCTTCAGATGATGAATCCGATGATACTGACTCTCCACAATCTGATGCGGTTATCAAAGAAGAGGACATACCTCTCGAGAATCACATTCTATGTGATCCTCCCACAAAACCTACTAAGACTGTTCAGGTCAAGTCCACGTCTGCAAAAGAGTTTGAGAGTGTGAATTTGCTGTACACTATTGTTGGTGATGATAAAATCTATTCTGAAAAAGATTTTCCGATTAAGAATGTTAATCAATCTTTAATCAATAAAGTTTTTGAAGATTCGACAAGTAGGTTTTTGGGAAAGTCGGCTTCACACGTTGTGGTAACACAGTGTCCTTCGATTCCAAAAGCCGAAATTCGAAAACAAAATGGCAATCAGAAATTACCAACAGTGAAAAAGCAGCAAAATCATACCAAACCTAAAAGTAACTCACCGACTCAATAGCAAAAGAAACAGACCAAGAAAAAGGACAAGAAAATGAACTTTGTGAAATCGAAGGGAACAGATAAACTTGAAACATTTTCAAATAAATCTAACTTAGATCATGTCATTCAAGTTAATTCTTTGAAAAGAAACGAAGCAAACAGTTCAAAACCTAGTACCTCGGGAACACAAAGTTCATCGACAAGACAATCACATGATACTTCGGGGTTTGTAGAACGAAGATCATGTTTTTCATGTGGCACACTTGGACATATTATTCGCAATTGTCCATATCTTCATAAACAAAAAGCCAAAGTTGATGATCCCCGTGACCAAATTGACCACAAGCGATCTGTTTCATCAAAACCAGATCCCCGTCTTGTAAAAGAAAGGGAAAAGAAACAGAAACGCCAACAGGTCAAGAAAATTGAAAAAGCAATCAAAACCGGTGTGGTTAACAAAACATCTGTTTCTGTCAAACCAGACAATTCAAAAACTTCAGACAATCATGAAGTTAAGATTTTAAAGAATAACACTGGTAAAATAAAACAGACCTGGAAACCAAAAACGGTTAATGAATCAGGGGGAACATCACAATTTCCACAACATCGAGAAGTTCAAGTAACTTACGTTGATGAAAATGGAAGACCCAAGACCACAAAGGCTTGGGTCCCCATCTCCAACTAATCATGTGAGTACATGTGCAGGGTGTTCCAGGAGGAACTTTCAGCAGTCATTGGATTGTTGATAGTGGGGCATCCAGGCACATGACAGGCGACATGAAGCTTCTCTATGACGTTAAATCTATTAGAGGAGGTTATGTTGCTTTTGATGGAGATAAAGGCGGATATATAACAGGAGAAGGAATGGTATCTAACGGGGTTGTAAGTTTTGACAAGATCAACTTTGTACAACAACTTGATCACAATCTTCTCGGCGTTTCACAAATCTGTGATAAGCAGTTTTCAGTACACTTTGATGCAAATGGATGTTATGTGCTGAAACCCGGCTTCAAGATTCCAAAAGAATGGATTCTCTTATCAGCTCCAAGGATAAATGATTTATATGCCCTTGATATGAGCCAAGCAATAACAACGACTGCACAAGCAACTTGTTTCATTTCCAAAGCCACTGAAAAAGACTCTATCTCTTGGCACAGACGTATGGGTCACATTCACTTACGGAAAATGAATCATTTGGTATCGAATGAATTAGTGAATGGTGTTCTTCTTAAAAATTTCCATCTTCAAGACGTCTGTGTCTCATGCCAAAAAGGAAAGCAAACTAAGAAACGACATCCGACAAAGAAGATCAACACGGTGGCAGTTCCTCTTGAACGTTTGCACATGGATTTGTTCGGTCCTGTCAAGCACAAAAGCATCAGGAATGATCAATACTGCCTCGTGATAACTGATGATTATTCAAGATTTTCTTGGGTGGCGTTTATGGCTCACAAGAGTGAAACTTTCGGTATTATCAAAAACTTGATCATTCAGATTGAGAATTTGTATAAGTTGAAGGTTAGACGGATATGCAGCGACAATGGTACTGAATTTAAAAATCATGCTATGGCGGAGTTTTGCACATCAAAAGGTATTCTTCACGAATTTAGTGTGGCTTATACTCCACAACAGAACAGCGTCGCTGAACGTAAGAACCATACATTGATCGAGACTGCTAGGACGATGTTGGTAGAGTCACAATTGCCCATTCCATTCTGGAGTGAAGCTGTGGCCTCCGCATGTTACACGATGAATCGAGTCCTTACAGTCAAAAGACACAACAAGACCTGCTTTGAGCTTCTTCACAAACGGAAACCAGATTTGTCATATCTTGAACCGTTTGGAGCTCCTTGCACAATGATCGATCCTAATGGAAAGTTTGGGGCAAAAGCTATTGAAGGTCACTTTCTTGGTTATGCCACCCCGAACTTAAGAGTCTGGAATCTAGAGACTAAAAGGGTTGAAGAATGGTCTGAGGTCAGAGTACAAAGGCACACATTGCCAGTCAGATGTCCTGGTCAACCATGGATGTTTGAGTACGATGACTTTTTCAATTCGATCAATGTTGAAGCAGTTGAAGAAACTGCTGCGGCAAGGATGTTTTTCGAGAGTGACAACGCAATAGATTCACCGTTGGTTCGTCCAATTATTATCAATCAAGAACCATCTTCAGTGAACAATAATGCTCTCGACAATGAGGATTTTCATGATGCAACCAAACTGAACGAATCTTCAGAGGATGAAGAATTTATAGATGCAGATCAAGAAGCTCCTACATCAGCTGTTCATGGTACTTCAGAGGCTACACCTCCAGTGGATGCCCCTAAAACAACTGAAGCTTCTGCATCATCCTCTTCGTCAGTTCCGGGTATTGAATTGGTTGTTGATCTAAATCTCAATAATCTGGGTACAAATATTCCAGTTCAAGATAATCCAGAAACAAGGATTCACAATACCCATCCTCAACAAAACATCATCGGTAATGTACAAAGTGGCATTCAAACAAGAAACATGTTGCGAAACAACAACAACGCAGGCTTGTATGCGGCGATTAGAGAAACTGGTCAAAAAAATGATTGGTCTTTCGCGTGTTATGTCTCACAGGAAGAGCCAAGAACTTGGAAAGACGCTTTGAAAGATAACTCTTGGGTTGAAGCAATGCAGGAAGAACTGCAACAATTCCAGAAACTTGGTGTCTGGAAGCTCGTAGAGAAACCTGCTGATTACAAGAAGATTGGTACCCGTTGGGTGTATAAATGCAAAAAGGACGACCGTGGAATCGTTATTCGAAACAAAGCAAGATTGGTCGTTCAAGGTTTTCGTCAGATTGAGGGTATAGACTACAACGAAGTATATGCACCTGTTGCACGTCTGGAAGCAATTCGGATCTTTCTGGCTTATGCCTCATTCAAAGGATTCAAGGTTTAACAGATGGACGTCAAAAGTTCATTCTTACATGGTCTAGTGGAAGAAGAGGTGTATGTTGAAAAGCCTCCAGGTTTTGAAGATCCTATCCATCCCGATCGGGTTTGGTTGCTGAACAAAGCTCTCTATGGTCTACATCAAGCACCTCGAGCTTGGTACGCAACCTTATCTAATTATCTGCTGGAGAATGGATTTCGCAGAGGTCTTATTGATTGTACTCTCTTCATAAAAGAACAAGATGGAGATCTTCTACTGGTTCAGGTATATGTGGATGATATTATATTTGGTTCTACTAACAATATTATGTGTAGGGATTTCGAGCGTGTAATGCAGGATAAATTCGAGATGAGCGCTATGGGAGAGATGACTTTCTTTTTGGGCTTGCAAGTGCAACAAACGAAGTCTGGGATTTTCATCCATCAGACTAAGTATGTCCAAGACATCTTGAGCCGATTCCAGATGTCCGACACATCGCCCATTGGTACCCCACTGCAGCAAAATCATGGAATTAATCCAGACTTGAAGGGTGAAGTCGTTAGCTCTTCATACTACCGCGCGATGATTGGATCCCTTATGTACCTCACAGCATCAAGCCCATATATAATGTATCCAACATGCCTGCTAGCCAGATATCAAGTGAACCCGAAGGCCTCACATCTTGCAGCTGTAAAAAGGATTTTTCGTTATTTGAAGGGTTGCCCAGACACCGGTCTATGGTACCCTAAGGATGATAACTTTGATTTAGTCGCTTTCAGTGATTCTGATTTTGGTGGATGCAAAATCGACGGCAAATCCACAACGGCTGGATGCCAGTTTTTAGGAACTCGCCTCGTAACATGGCAATGCAAGAAGCAGACTTGTGTCGCTACATCAACTTGTGAAGCTGAATACATTGCTGCCTCAAGTTGTTGCTCCCAAGTCCTGTGGATACAACAGCAAATGCGCGATTACGGTTTTGAATTCCTAACTACCCCTATTTTAGTCGATAATTCTGCTGCCTTATCTATCACTAGAAATCCTGTGCAGCATTCAAAGACCAAACACATCGAAATTAAGTATCACTTCATACGTGATTGCTTTGATAAAAGGCTAATCGATGTTGTTAAGGTCCACACCGATGACCAACGTGCCGACCTATTTACCAAAGCATTTGATAAATCAAGATTTGACTTTTTATTATTGGTAAACGGCATTAAGGTCAAGCAAGAGTAATCCGCATCAGAAAATCGTTTTTGTAAATATCTTTGTGTTTTTAAATTATTGTAAGTTTGTTGATTTTAGGGGGAGTAAATCCAAATTTGAAAATTCAAAAACATCGAAAAATTTCAAAAACGCAAAAAAAATAGAAAAACAAAAATGAGTTTCCTGGCGAGCAAAAGAGAAAATGATAGTACATCAGTGGTCTGTCTAAACCTCTTTAAACTGAAATGCAAAATGAAAAATGTTAAGCAGCTTTATATAAGATGTATCGGTAGGCTCACAATCATCTTAAAGTGTGCAGGGTGATATAAACTTAAATCGACTGAAGACCAGGTGGGAACCACTCATTGGCATATGGTCTTAGTACCGAAATTTCGTTTGAGAGATTGCCGAGGTTCTGAGATATGTGGTCTTTATGTTGTTTATCATCTGGGTATCATGGTTGTTTCTTTTACCGAGAACAAATGGAGACGAAGTCTAGATCTTCCATGATATCATACATACGTGTGCATACTGCATTCGACCTCAATAAGTGATCAACAATCACATGTCCACAAAATAAGTGATAATATATCACATTTATCGGGGAGTCAAGTTCGTCTCTTTGCTGTACGAAAGTACTGACCTGTTCACGGACTTGCTCTTGTGCCCTTCATGCATCTGAAAATCAAGTTCCTCATCAATAAGTGATTTTATCACATAGGGCTTGTTTTCAAACAAAATAAGTGAGTTTTTCACTTTTTCATATACGTCAAAACAGATGATAAATGGTATACTCACCAGTAAGATGAATCCTCGTGCATACCTTGATACGGGAATGTGTCGTGATGTGGATGAACACCGGTCGGTAAGTATAAATCATACCTTAACGTATCCCCTCGCCATGATTACATCTGATAAGTTGAGCGTATGTGGATAACAATACCAATAATCGTTATAGGATGTTTATCAACATGTTAACAAAAAGAACAACAAGAGCGTTTTGGCATGACCGTACACTGATATGATTCTCTTACCCTCGAAACTCGCAAAAAGAATGTTTGTATATATTTACTTTTCTTAGTTTCTGCAACTCTGTATATATTTATTTACTGCTTTAAGTCTTTAAGTTTGAAATATTCAAAATGCCAAAAAGATTTTAGGTGTGTTTTAATATAAACTTTATAAAAGCCAAAAAGATTTTATTTCTGCTTTAGTTTTGATTAACCGATGTTGGAACTCAAGTCTTCGTTACCTGAAATCTGATGAAAACCAAAACGACTGAATCTTCATAAACGGTCAGAGTTTGCAAGTTTTGAAAGTTAAAAACCAAAATTGAAAAATTGTTAAACTTTCAAACTGTCGGACGGTAGTTGAAAACATGGTCACATGTGTGTCGTTTGTTTATGTTAACTATATTCCAAGCAGTTGTTCTCATTACACGTTTAGATTTCTTGCATGTGCAGATGCTAAAGGTGAAGAGAACATGTTCGTTGACAAGCTTCGGAATGAAGACATGACGTGAATGCACTCAAATGATAAAGATGATCGAGTTGCTGCTTATCAATCACCAACACCACAAGGATCTCAAGCATTGAAGTCAAAAGATTCACAAGCATAATCAAAGGGGGAGTTTGTTAACACACTTCCTAAATGAAAACGGGAGTTTGTTAATACACTTTCTACTCACGACGTGTGAAGACTTTGAAGATCCTCCGACATGAAAGACATGGAAGATGAACCTCACGAGTAGCGTCCAAGGGGGAGTTTGTTGATACATATTATGTGGACGCGACTTGGTTCGGCGCGACTAAGTTCGACTCGGTTAGGTTCGGCTCAAGCCCGACGTAGCGACATTCCTCCGTCGTGCGCTCCATAGTTCGACACGCGAAGCACGGAGAGCCGCGAACCAATTCACGATGACACATCACCATGACATCATCATGATGTCATGATGATGTAATGTGAAGACTTTTTCATGAGACATATTCACGTGAATTAAACATGTTAGTCAAACATGTCATGCTTTAAAGTTCCCCAAGTTTAAGGTTCCCCATGACGAAGTTTAAGGTTCCCCATGATGAACTTTAAGGTTCCCCACTTTAAGGTTCCCCATGAAGAAAGTTACAACCTTCTTCACATGTGAAGCTTCGTCATCAACCTTCGTCGCACATGTGAAGGTTCGCCGTTCACTTCAGTATATAAACAGCAGACTGAAGACACAGATAGTTAGACAAGTCTGAATAGATTTGAGAGCGAACGCATTGTAACACACACACACACTGAGAGTTTACAGAGACCATTTGTAAACACCGCATTGTAACCGTTTCATAGCATTAATACATTGAGTGTTAATCGTTGAATCTTGTGTCTTACGTGTTCGTAACTTGGTTTAACTTACCCGTTTGGATTCCGCACTCTCAGGTTTGTCGGAAAACAGGAATAGAGGTTGACTCGATCCTCCGGGTGGACCTACAGATATCGCTATAAGTTTGTAGTTTGTACTCAATTTTGATTACTCTTATCATCAATTTTAATTTTTTTTAAGTTTCTTATTGTTCTTTTTGTTGTTACCGTTAATTAGGCAGCAAAGAAGCATTTAACTCAGAAGGTAGAGAACTTGGATGGGAAACTGGATAAACAAGTGGAGATATCAAAATCAATTCAAAGCGAGGTAAATATGTTATGAAAAATATATTGCAACTGTTATTTGAAAAAAAATAGAAATTTGATGAAAATCTAAAACAGGTGACTGATGTTCGTGATGATCTTATCCAACTTGACTATAACTTAGATTCATTGAGATAGATGGTTTATGGCATTGTGAGTTTTCTTCGTTCTCAACACATGTTTTTGAAATTTTACGTCATGTAATTTATTAGTTTCATTGGACTGCAGGATGGAAAGATAATGACTTTAGAAGAAAAGCAGGTTCGTCAACTACCATATATGATCCATTACATGATCTAGAAAGAAATATCATTCATCACTATCTTCATTTATTTTATTTATTTACTTTGAGGATGGGCGTTCTTTAAACAGGAATTTGCTAGGCGTGGAGTGCAGTATCTATGCAACAAATTTGAGGGAAATATGATCTCTGGCAACACACAGGTTGAACTCTTAGTTCTTTTTAGCTTCACCACAGTTGTAGTTTGTGTTGATGCAGATTTTGTGTCCGATGCTTGTCGAATAGATTAGTTATTATTTTACGCTGAATTTGTAATAGTTAGTGAAACGGTCTATCGAACGTGTATAGACCCGCTCGTTTGAAGTGGTCAAACGAGAGGGTTATTCGGTTGACCGTGTGGGTTTTGCTAGACAAACAGTTATATTATGGTTGTATAATGTTTTGTGTCGAAGGATAAGGCATCGAAGGATTGTGTATATCCTTCGATGAGCTCGAAAGATATCATTCGATGGATACAGATGGACTTCGAAGGATATGCCATCCTTCGAAGTATATGTGGATCCTTCGATGGCTTTGTGATCGACAGATGATCTATCGATCGGTCTGTTAGATCCTTCGACCATACAACCTGTGTTGGGTATAAATACCAACACTTTGTCATTTGCAAAACAAGGAGAGATTGGAGGAGGTTTGAGACCTCACCGGGAGAGATCACCACTTGGTCTCTCCCCGGATGTATACTTCTTTGGTATTGTTCGGTTAGCTTGTTAATCGGGCCGATTTGTAACGTTTTACTACCGGATTAATACAAAGTTGTTTGTTTATCATTTCTAATCTCTTCCGTCTTTGAACATAATCACAAGAATCACGGTTTCGGTCCCCAAACCCGGTCCTACAATTGGTATCAGAGCCATGGTGCCCGATTTAGTAAATCTAACCGTTTACTAAGTCACATGTGCTCTAGATCTGTGATTTTTGTGCTTTTTGTTCAAGATGTAAAAATGGTGAAAATCAAGAAAAACTCAGATCTGGACCCGAATATTCAGATCTGTGCTGAAACGAGTGTTGGGTTTTATGTTTTTCACCTAAACATTCAAGTTATCATCATCAAAAACTGTATACAAAGTGTTTTCATCAAATCTGCAGATTTACACAGAGGCTGTGTTCTTGATGTTCTTGGCAGCTTCATATTTTGAAAGATGTAAAGGTACCCCGAAAGATGTAAGGAACTTCGAAAGATCAAACAGTTTTTCGAAGGGTCATCTTTCTCTTTTCGAAGGATCACATTTCCAGATTTCGAAGGGTCATCCTCAGTCTCAACAACTTCGAAAGATCAGATGACTTCGAAGGGTCATCTCAACAAATTTGAAAGTATGGATGTGTGTTTCGAAAGATGATCCTTCGAAAGATGATCCTCGAGAGATACCAGATGTATCGAAGAAGAAGAAGGGTCTGTGCACCGATGAGAAGAGAGTAACTTTCTGATTGTATGGATGTGTATGTGTATCGATGAGGTTGAAGGATCATGTTAAACAAAAAAAAAAAAACTGAACTCATTTATGGCGAATCGAGCTTGTATTTGTTATTTACCGACTGCAGAGTCTCCGATGAGCACGATCGTGAATACGTAGTCGATTTTCTGGCTCGGATTGCTGTAACCGCCACCGGTAGCGATAGATCTGCAACTGGAGTTGTATATCGCTGATTGTTCATCGATGTTGAGAGATGATTCAGCTGGTGTATGATTTTTGTATTGGGTATCGCAAAAGAAGAAGATGAGGCAGATGTTTGTGGATGATGATAATTAAGGGGTGTTTGACTTTTGGGGGTGTGTATGGAAGAGAGAGACATTAAAGTGGCTGTACAAAAGAAATTGTGTCGGCAAAAGTTGGAAAAAGATAAAGGGATTTGTTTTAAAGTTTGTTTATGTTGACCTTTGGGCTTTATAGGTGGGCCGTGAATGTTGTGGAGCATTTTGGGCCTATCATTTTTACAATTTTTCTTGAGCCATGTAAGAAACCTTCAAACCAGAAGGTATGATGAAGCAACACAACATAAATTGTTAATTTTTGGATCAAGTAATTCCTTTGAAAAGGTCGGGTATTCGCGAATTGATTTGAATCGTGCTTCTATAATTCAACGTCAAATTTGTACGGGTTCGGGAGCACGCGGAATGATGCAGCATGATGAAAACAAAAGATGATGATGATATTTTGAAAAATGTGGGGTAGTCACGGTTACTGATGCGAACGTCAAATTTTGGTGACTTGACTACTATGGGCCAAAAACAGAACGGTATGTTCACTTCCGCACGTCAATGTTTATGAGTGTTACCGGTTATTCGTAAATGTTCGAAAGCATTTTGTTTATTGTCATATTCTCGCATTTGAAGACGAACGTATGAACCTAGAATGTCAATACCGGTCCTAACGAGTTCACAAAGTCTTTGGAGGGATACAAGTCGGATCCTACGGGGTACTAGGCGAAATTTCTTTATCAACTAGAATATGCAACGAAGAAATCTTTTTTGTTTATTGTCATATTCTCGCATTTGGTAACGAATGAATGAACCTAGAATGTCAATACCGGTCCTAACGAGTTCACAAAGTCTTTGGAGGGATACAAGTCGGATCCTACGGGGTACTAGGGGACGTTCTTATTCAACTAGAATATGCAAAGAAGAAAGTCGTTTTCGTGATTTTTCGGAACCGAGAACATTCAATAAAGATTGACGACAGTTCCGCTTAGTGGAGGGAATTGGTGAACATTTGACGACAGTTTCTTTGAAGTGGAGAGAATCTGTTAAGGTTTAGAGATTTTACCAAAGAAATGGGGGGATAAAATTTTTTTTTCAAATGTTGAATTTCTTCGGTAAATTTCTAAACGCAATCACAGGTGGTAGAGTTTGTGATTTTCTGGTGATACCAACGGTTCGGCGTGGAATGTTTTGCACATACACATATTTGAGGATTTTAATTAATTCTCCAGCCAGCGTGAAGGGTTTTGCACGGAAAAATACAGGTTTCTAAAGTCTACAGTAGTTACAAAAGCGCTGTTCACTGAAGACCTGGGGAATCTTTATGAAAGCTGATAGTTCAAGACTGAAGACCTGCAGGATTCGGTTTTGGGTTTGATGTTTCTTTGGGATTTTACAGGGATCTGGGGGTAACTCAATTCGTTGAGTTTGCAAACGATGTACTTGGTCTAGCTGACTTCCTGAGTACTGATGCTGAAGATCCGTAGTGCATTACGTGGTCAACTTCACAAAGGCGAGACAATGAGATCTGGATGTAGTTCAACTAAGCATGCTGGTTGAGCTTGCAAGGGATACACTTGGTCTAGCTGACTTTCCTGAGTGTTGATGCTGAAGATTAAAGTGCATTACTTGGTCGATTCCACAAAGACGGTTTACAGAAGACAGTTCACCAGAAATCTCTATCAATGTAGTATGCTTGTATGAAATAGAGTTCTTATGACAAGATCAAGACTTGATGCAGTTTTTTAAAGAATGGAACCCTTATCAAATGCCGGTTGGAGTATTGGAAGATCAGCGGAAGATCGGTCAATTGAGCCTTTTGAGGAAATTGCACAACACCCAACACGGATACGCGTACTTTAAGGGGGAAATATTTTACAAGGAGCGTCAAGATACTACTTACCTGGATCATCGGTCAAGGGGGAATTTGTTAACACAGAGAAGATGAATACTTGACTGAAGATCGATTGCAGTTGCATTTTCGGCATTCGACAGCAACGGACAAGGGGGAATTTGTTGATGCAGATTTTGTGTCCGATGCTTGTCGAATAGATTAGTTATTATTTTACGCTGAATTTGTAATAGTTAATGAAACGGTCTATCGAACGTGTATAGACCCGCTCGTTTGAAGTGGTCAAACGAGAGGGTTATTCGGTTGACCGTGTGGGTTTTGCTAGACAAACAGTTATATTATGGTTGTATAATGTTTTGTGTCGAAGGATAAGGCATCGAAGGATTGTGTATATCCTTCGATGAGCTCGAAAGATATCATTCGATGGATACAGATGGACTTCGAAGGATATGCCATCCTTCGAAGTATATGTGGATCCTTCGATGGCTTTGTGATCGACAGATGATCTATCGATCGGTCTGTTAGATCCTTCGACCATACAACCTGTGTTGGGTATAAATACCAACACTTTGTCATTTGCAAAACAAGGAGAGATTGGAGGAGGTTTGAGACCTCACCGGGAGAGATCACCACTTGGTCTCTCCCCGGATGTATACTTCTTTGGTATTGTTCGGTTAGCTTGTTAATCGGGCCGATTTGTAACGTTTTACTACCGGATTAATACAAAGTTGTTTGTTTATCATTTCTAATCTCTTCCGTCTTTGAACATAATCACAAGAATCACGGTTTCGGTCCCCAAACCCGGTCCTACAGTTTGATTTCTGTATCTTATGTTGAATCAAGTCATCGTAATTACACCTGAACTTATGATTGGACATAGGTTCAATTTAAGCTTGCTGGCAAGTCCGTTGGTGGTTCTCTGTCATCTAGAGGAATGATCGCACTTGAGGTCTTCCGACTTATAAATATTGTTTTTATTTATTTATAATATGCATGTGGGTTTGTGGTTACACAAAGCTCAAAAGTATAAAATAAATTAATACTTTTATTTTTACTTAAAGGTTTTATATGTTTTTGTCTCTCAGGGCGTTAATGAAATTCCTGACATTTTGGATTCAGGGGATGTTAACTGGTACTTGGATGTTAACTGGTACTTGAATCTTCCTCTCGATCTTTCCCTACAACTTTATTCTGATTATTTAAAACCTTAACTATTGCAGGCAATTGGAACAAATCAACAAATCACTTGGTGTAGGCAACCGTCAAATATGTTAAAAATTTAGGATTTTATGTGAACCAGATGTGCGTTTACATGTTTCTAAATCCGATTTGCTTTTTCGCTTAAGGATGATGTTATGATATTTGCTAAAATTGAAGTAATGTTTTTTTTTTTTTTTTTTTTGATGCAGATTTATTATAGCATAAATTGTTTCATCATGATCGTGTAGCAGAAACTGTCAACAAGAGGCAAAGAGTAAGTACCCGAAATTAGGTTTTTCTTTGTTTTAATTATTTTTGGTTCGTACTTCGCCTTTCATTTACCACCAGTTACATCCATTTTATTGTAATTTCTTTTCGTGGTTTTTATATTAAAAAAGAGATT
Organism: Helianthus tuberosus; assembly: GCA_030545235.1. Taxonomy (NCBI): domain Eukaryota; kingdom Viridiplantae; phylum Streptophyta; class Magnoliopsida; order Asterales; family Asteraceae; genus Helianthus; species Helianthus tuberosus. Next base: position 145,852,723 of record CM060432.1, read on the forward strand.
TTAGTTATTCTCCATGCTCTTTATGAGGCAAGGGACTGTTTCTTACTTTATTTACAGATTTGTGTCATTTCCAAGCACTAGATTTGATTATCCACTCAACCATTTCTTCTGGGATTAAAGAGAAGTCACTATATTCAGACCAGTATTAGTTGTTCGCCATAGTATAAGCACTGCAACGCTGTTGACGACGCTTGCTGATCCGGTATATGAATTGATTAAATATCTTTTTTTAGCTTAGATGTTATATATGGAGTATACTGTTGTTTATGGGAAAAAATAAAAATGGGTAAAAATAAATTTAAGCTACAAATGTGTTATATAAAAATATGAAGTTAAAAGATGAGCATATCTGAAAACTTGAAGTTAAAAAAAATATGAGTAAAATGATCATTTATTAAATTGTTTTTAATAAATTGGGTATTTTTGATATTTTAACTACTTTGTAAGGGCATATATTATATATTTAGTTTTGGTTGGGTATATATGCAATTTTTAAAATTTGTAGGGTATATATGAAATTAATCCTTATGTTATGTTGAATTGTTAATTGTTTGGATGTTGGCATGAACTTGCTTTGATCTTATATAGCACTAGCAGCTGCATAAGTGAGCGTAGAAGTTCACATTTAGTTTCAGTGATTCGTCATAGAAGTAGAAGTTTTAGTTCTCATAGTTTCTGTAATGAGACTGGTATCTGAGGATAGTTATTGACTAATTTATATATGTGTATATCAGGTTGTTCAACGTTTCCAAGAATTGTTTGCTCAAACAAAATACAAGGAAGCTCCTCAAGGCATTCTCCGTACACCAGACACAGTAGCAAAGTTTCAGGTATATATATACTTCCAAATTATGATATAATTTGTTATTGTATTAGAACCATTTTCATTTGTTTAACCTTCATTGCAGAGTGTACCTGTGCAAGTTGGACAAACACCGCCATTACTGCAGTACTTTGTGACCCTTCTAATATTCGATGTCACGTGTCAACTTCTAATAAACGTTTTTTTTTTTTTTAATAAACGTTTTTTCGTTTTTTTTTTTTGCCCGCTTACCGGCTATCTTGGTGTAATTTGTTTGACCTTATATATAAATATTTAATCAAAAAAAAAAAAAAATTTTAGAGTTTTGGTTAACATTTATAAGTAGTATAATTTATTGTAAGATCACCCGTGTAACACACGGGAACTTAGACTAATTTAGTTATATAGAAATTAACTAATTGTTTGATTGATTAATATATGATGCTATAATTATGTTTTTTAAACGTTGTAACAAGTAATAACTTTTTATAAAACACACACCCATACATATGTCTCTTTATTTCAAGTAAAAAGTGAAGGTACACTGCATTCGGAACATAGGAATGTAGTTTGGTTGGGTGTATTGCACACCTTTGTTTATTCCATATTCTGTGTACAATAACTATCAATGATTTTGGTTCCCACGTAGTTTTAGAATGTTATTCTTTAGAATTACTAACCTAGTCTTGCATTCCTCCATTTAACATAATATAATCTTTCGGGTCGTATAATATATAATACTACAGTTAATTACATGGATGGTCCATGTGCTTTTACAAAAACTGCACGTACCAATGCCCCAAAGTTGCATGGATGCTCCCGGTGGTATGAATTTTGTAACTATGGTGGTCCTTATTTAATTTTTTCATTAAGTCAATAATCACTAAACTACACTCGATCAATTATTTAAAAAACTCAAGTTCGATCCTCACTTGTGTCACTTTTAGAAAACCCTAGACCTTGCATGAGGTTGTTAGTTCGAATCCCAAGCCCACCCTGGTTTTCGTCCCACCATGTGTTACACTAGAGAATTCAGTCATTGTGGGGCACGATGACTGTCAAGTGACAACATGTGGTATGATTTTCCGAGGGAACACCCAAGCCAAAACTCTGAAACCAACGTGAGCCCGGTTAAGACAACATAGTCTAGCCGGAGCGGGACAACGAGATTCTCTAATTTAGAGAGTGCGGTTGCCTAACACAAGAAAGTTGTCGTTAAAAAAAAACGAAGCTAAAACCTAAATTATACATATAAAATTACGTGTGCCGTCCTGACAAGTTTCTCTAGTGGTTAGTCACTTGGTTCTTCTCCTTGAGGTCCCAAGTTCAACTCCCATTAGCATCACTTTGAAGGACAATGGTGGTGGCAATGAAGTTTAGAACTAGTCCTCTTTGGAGGTCGGCCGTTCGAAACTGAGCCGAACCGGGTTTTACCGTAGTGGGCTTTCGGGCGGGAGGGTTTTCCCTAGAATTAGTGGCTCGGGTATGCATCCAACTCTGACAGTTATAGAGGAGGAGATGTATGTGCTCAATTGAGGGCATCTCAGGATGCTTATCCGGTGATTTAGTTGGCCGTTAAAAAAATTACGTGTGCTGTGTGCAGGTTTTTAATAAAACAAAAGATATAACGTAACTTAAACGATTCAAATATTTAAAACTTTATCTCTTAATATCGAAATATTTTTTTAACGACCAACAGAATCAATTCCGAGCACTCTCGGGGAAAACCCGGTAACCCACCCGCCCGTAGGCACGATGGTGAAATTACCGGTAAAACTCATTTGGCTTAAGGATCCAACCCAGGTTTCCCTGGGTCTCCTATCATTGCCCACCAGTACCTCACTCTGCACCAAGTAAGAGTTAAACCTGCATCTCTAAAAAAAAATGTAAACCTTCCACCACTTCATCTAAATATTATTGGCTTCCTAATATCGAAATATAAGAAATTATTTGATAAAAAAACGCGTTTACTTTCTTCCATAATTATAATTACCGTACCTCTATTAAGATTTAAGAAAAATGATAAACCTAATACTAAATGAGAACTAACCAATCAAAACTTGACAGCACAGCTACCTTAAACCTCACCGGTTTTAATGTTTTATACCTTTTATCAATGCAACTATTCTCCTAGAGTCCTAGTCCTTCCTCATTCTCTCCTTTAGTTTATTCCTTTCTTCAACTCCCCTCATTTTTTTACACCATAAAAATCATATTCCAAAATTATTTTTATTAAAAAGTTATTTTCAAAATGTTGTTTCAAATCAATCTCCTGAATTTGTATTCAACACTATATATGTGTTGTACATATGTTTATCCATGTATAATTTTTCGGTCCTTTATAAAAAAAAGACTTTTTATTAAAAAAAAAAAACCTTTAAGAGATTTCAAGAAGAAGTTAAGATATTTGAGGCAAGTATAAAATATTACTTTTGTATTGTTTATATATATGGTAAGGAAAGAGATTATTATGGTAAAATGGGGATGGTAATATAATTATGCATACACCAAAATAGAAATAAAGCTACAGAAAAAACATTCTCTTGTGTCTTACTTCTTCTTAGATCTTGTTGTTAGATTTGGTTGTTTTTTTGCACTTAAAAAGGCGATTGATTGCTTTTAGGGTTTGGGTAGTAAAAAAATAAGATGGGGCGAGGAAGGGTGCAGTTGAAGCGGATCGAGAACAAAATTAGCAGACAAGTAACATTCTCCAAACGAAGAACAGGTTTGCTGAAGAAAGCTCATGAGATCTCTGTCTTGTGCGATGCTGATGTTGCTCTCATCGTTTTTTCCACAAAAGGAAAACTCTTTGAGTACTCTACTCACTCCAGGTCCACTTCTTCTTCTTATTATTTTAATTTTTTAGCTTAAAATTATTATATACATGCAAAACCCACATCAGGATCAGCTTTATCTTGCCTGAAATTTGTTCATGTTTTATTTTTAACATTATATATGTGTATATGTTCAAGCTAGATTGAGTTCTACAATTCTTTCTTGATTTTACTTTATTAACTTTTGGGTTTAATCTAACCTAACAGTCAGGCCTGAATCTTTAAACCCTAAATCCAAGATAAATATTTTTTTGTGGGTCAAGTTCATACAATCGAGACAACCCTCTTAATCTTGTGTTGTTTCTTAGGGTTAAAATTATTATTATTTCTTGTTTCTTAGGGTTAAAATTATTATTATTTTTATTATTTCTTATATTTTTTTGTTATTCAGACATATTTTTTTTTTAAATTTCTTCATTCACTCTAGCTCTATGTGCATGCATCTAGATTTAATTACATATATATACGTGTATATATACACACATGTATATAATTTTTATGATATATATTACTATAAGTGGTCTACTATGAAACCCTTTAACTTAGGATGGGTGTTGTTAACTTTATTTTCTGGGTAGTGTACTGTTTTATTTGTTTGAAATTATAAAATTTTGTTTTCCAAAAAGGTTTAACTTGATTAGCCGTGATATTTGAACTTGAAATTAAGTTTTCTTGAGCTGTGTGAATCAGTGAATATCTTGAGCCTTAAAACATTATCGTACTAAAATTTCTTCAAACTGATGCGTTGAATATCTTGGATACATCATACATCAGCTTTAATATGTTCGTACATATATAAGCAACGAAGACAACCTAGTACACACAATGGTTCTGTCTTATCCTAGCTAGCTTACTGTGTCTAGGTTTGTTTGCATTCAGATGTGAATAAATCAAGGTTGGTTGTAATATTTTTTTAAGGGAAAATAGCCAAAATGGTCAAGTTTCAGTCAACATTTTCAAACTAGCTAAGTCAAACGTCTTGTGGAGACGTCATAAACATGTGCAAACGTCTTGGCGGCTAACCAACCAAAACCTGCCACGTGTCCGACACAGCTCAGACGTCTTGACGTCTTGGCTGAGACGTTTCAGACGGCTGCTTGAGACGTTTTAAAAGCTGAGCCGATAAGCTGCTAGTTTTGCATGGCTTGAGACGTTTGAAGCCGGCTTTGAGACGCCTCAACACGGCTTGATACGTCTGAAATTATCACTTTTTAAAAAAAAAAATTAAGACGTTTCATTAAACCTTGAGACGTTTCACGGTCTCCAAAGTTCAATAAAGTTTTATAAAGTTTTTGAATTTAGATGTTTTAATTAATATAGTTTAATATAAGGTAACGAGTATATAAATACAGTATAAGATCAACTTATAGCAGCTCCGAGACGGAGGATAAACTGGTTAAGACGTTTGGGTTATACACGAGTGGCGCGCGTTCGAATCTCACTAAGGGCCGGTTCTAACAAGAAGACCCATTTTTTTTATATTTTTAAGCTTTTTTTTTTTAATTTAGATGTTATATAATGAGTATATAAATACAATATAACTTCCAAGTTACATCAGCTCCGGACGAAGGATAAACTGGTTAAGACGTTTGGGTTATACACGAGTGGCGCGCGTTCGAATCTCACTAAGGGCCGGTTCTAACAAGAAGACCCCCTTTTTGATATTTTTAAGTTTTTTTAATTTAGATGTTTTGTTTTTGTTTTTTTTTTTTTGAATGTAATGTTTATTTTTTTTTCTTTTTATATTTTCTTTTTTTTAATGTATATTTTCTTTTATATTTTCTTTAACTGTTTACGGGTTTAATTATCACCGTTTTTAAAAAAAATTTAAAACGTTTCATTAATACCTTGAGACGTTTCACGGTATCCAAAGTTCTTTTTAAGACATTTAATTCCTTAATTCAAACCTTGAGACGTTTGAGACGTTTCCCGTTTTCCAAAGCTGTTTTTAAGACGTTTCCCGTTTTCCAAAGTTATTTTTAAGACGTTTGAAAGCTCTTTTTAAGTCCATCACAATTTTCAACCCTGTTATTTTCAATGATAATAAAGTTATAAATTTTACTAATTTACGTTTGAATTCTTGTTCAATTCAGTATAATTCAATGTTTATAGACGTTTCAACATGCAAAGTTATATTAAATCCAATTAAATATTCATTTAACCAACCCCATTATATATACCCCTAATCCTAAACAAACAGAAACACACACGCCGTTCTTCTTCTTCTACTTTCTTTGTTCAAGTTTCTTCTACAACCAGGAACACACAAGCAGACATGGCTTCTTCCTCGTGGACCGAAATTGAGGACATTGCATTGGTGAAGGCTTGGGAGGAGGTGTATACCAATCCTCCTCGTCGAGGGCAGGGGGGTCTGTGGGTCCGGGTGCAACAATATTTTGCACAACTCCGTGGTCCGGACCACGGCCGCACCGTTGACGCCTTATCTTCAAGGTTTCGAGTTATACGATTGGAGTGTAAGAAGTTCGAGGGTTACTACAAGTCTGTGGAGGATTCATCCCAAGGCCTTAGCGAGGAGGACATCAAGGCGGCTGCCCTCATCAACTTCCGCCACAATGAAGGACATGATTTCGAACATGTCGCGCAGTGAGAAACGATTAGGGTTTGGATTTAGATGTTTTTTTTTTTGAATGTAATGTTTTTTTTCTTTTGTTTATTTTTTTTTTTATATAATGTTTAGTATGTATTTTCTTTTTTTAATATAATGTTTTATATTTTCTTTAACGGGTTTGGGCTTACGGGGTTGGGCTTACGGGGTTTGGGCTTACACCCAATATTTATTAAAACTGTAGAAATAAACGTAACTATTTAAAACTGTATAAATAAACTTAACTATTTAAAACTTGAACCTTAACTACTAAAATTATAAATTATAAATATTTATTTTGTTAAAACCGTCATTATTTGAAAGTACTATTTTATGGGGTAAATTGTCATTTTTGAAACTATATAAATACAAGGGCTAAAAGTGCAATTATTGCAAACTAGAATTTTAGGGTTCTTTTTGCCATTTTTGAAACTTATTTATAAAAGAAAATAAATGAATATATATTTTGTTTTATAAAGTCCAGGGTTCATTTGGTCAATTTCTTGAACTTATACTCCAGGGACTGAAATTGATATTTTATAAACTTATATTAACTATAGACACTAACCGGGTTAGTGTTTATATAAGAATTTCTTTTTAAAACAATAACTCAGTTAAGATTTCTTAACTGAGTAGGGACCAAACTGTTAAAGTTGGAAACTTATATTAACAGCGATGTTTTATAAACTTATATTAACTATTAACAGCGACGTTTTATAAACTTAAAGAAAATATAAAACATTATTATATTAAGTTTTTGATATTTTTAAGTTTTTGAATTTAGATGTTTGTTTTAAAAAAATATAGTTTAATATAACTAGTATATAAATACAATAAAACTTCCAAGTTATATCAGCTCCGGACGGAGGATAAACTGGTTAAGTCGTTTGGGTTATACACGAGTGGCGCGGATACCTGCAACAGCCCAGGTTCTAGACCCATTTTCCCACCGTCTTCAACAAGAAAACTGTCTGCCCGGATACCTGCAACAGTCCAGGTTCTAGACCCTTCAATTTTCTTTAAAATTTTCTTCTGTGCCCACTGAGTCAGTGAGTGGCTCTCCTGCATGCCCTGCAGTCGACGGTCATAAAACCATTTTTGTACGGACTCGCGGAAGAATTCGATAAGTTGCGTTATCGGCATCTTACGCGAGAATCTAGACAAAGAGTTAATAGACTCCGCGCTATTAGATGTCATATAGTGGTATCGATTGCCGGGACAATTAGCTCTTGCCCATCTACCAAACCCAATATTTGTTAAAAGCCGGCGTATTCTAGGAACGGCAACACACAAAGCATTGAATGACTCGTTAAAGTCAGGCATCCGATAAGATTTACATGTCTTCCACCATAGTGCCTCGTATTCTTTTTTTTTAGACGACGGCAAACGTAAATTCATCATTAAATGACGACAACACAACCCGTGGTAAACACGTGGAAACACGTTTCTAACACCTACATGTATAGAATTCGCCCTATCCGAAATGATTGCCATATCTGCTATTTCACCAACACAATCTCTAAGCTTTGAGAGAAACCATGTCTAAGATTCACCATCCTCTGATTTTCCTATGCCATAAGCAATTGGTAAAATCTGATTATTTCCATCCATGGCCACTGCTAAAAACAACGTCCCTTTAAATTCACCCTTTAGGTGTGCCGCATCAAAGATAACGACCGGTCTTAGATTAAACATAAAGCTACGAATCTGAAAATTAATGATAACAAAATAAGATCAAACCCATGTTATTCTAAAAAAATAAGAACAAGTACAAACGAAAAGGTGTAACTTACCGCAGCACCTAACGCAACAAAAACCATTTCAAAACGACTCTGCTCATCAACCAATATGTGAGTAACGCTTCCAGGATTTGCAAGCTTCAAATTGTAACAGTATATTGGTAGTTCGGCAAAAGAGTCTCGGGTTGTACCTTGTAGAAGTTCAAGTGCATGGCTTTTACCACGCCAAGCTTGAAGGTTTGATATCTCAACCTCGAACCCTTGTCTAAAATCTTTGACAATCTCTTTCGCTCGATATATCCTACCACTGTCTTTTAGTTGTTCCTTTAAAAAGTGACCCAAAACCTTTGGGTTAGCCTGACGGAAATGTGGGTGTGTTTGCGTCTTTGAACAAGTGTGTCTATCATTCATATGTTTAACAAAAAATAAACTACCACCAGGAATAGCATATGCCTTAAATCGCCATTCACAACCATTACCGATGCATGACACTTCATACCGTGTCTTAGATGATCTATCAACTTTAAACTCGAAATGCTCTAACAAACATTTCTTTCCCAATTCAAGTTTCATCTCTTCTTTGTTATTGAATATATGACCGGCCTCAAACACTATAGATGAAAAAGCGGATTCGTTTTTAGACGTGGATGATTTTTCAAAATTATTTTCTAAAATAGGACAGTCATCGTTTAAAACATAAACACTTTCTTTTACTGAAATATTTAGATCTGGAGTTTTGAAGTTGTTTAAAGAAGAAAAACCAGAGAAACCAACACCAGACTCTTGAATAACATATAATTTATATAATTCAAAAGGATTCTGCATCGCCAAATAAAAAAAAAATCTAACATCTCGATCATTAATTATATCGATCGGATCAGTAAACGTAGACATCCGGTATGACAACCGTGTAATGTTAGGAGTATCACACATCTTAGAAACATAGTTTAAAAAACTATTATATGAATGATCTGTTTCAATTTCTAAACCACGTCTCCTTGAATCGCCATCAGTAACATACTCAATGTTTCCGTTAATGACATCCCACTTCTCCCCAGTATAAACAACAAACTTGACCCTCATGTTGTGAGATAATTACTAAAAAACAAACTTTTTGAATCTTAGATTACGTCTTCAAATACGATTTTTCATAATGTATAGTATTTATAAATAAGGGATCGCTATAAATAAATAGAAAACGTCTTAAATTCCTAAAAAAACGTCTTGAAATCGTACAAAAACGTCTTAAAATAACAAATCCGGCTAGAGCTGATGTAGCCGGCTAAAGAGAGAGAAATGGTTCAAGCCGGGCGGAAACGGCTCAAGCCGGGCGGAAACGTCTCAAGCCGTCTGGAAAAATGGGCAGCCATAACGAAACGTCTCAAGCCGTATGAAACGTCTAAGCCAAGACGTCAAGACGCCTGACTTTTGTGTCGGACACGTGGCAGGTTTTGGTTGGTCAGCCGCCAAGACGTTTCAACATATTTCTGACGTCTCCACAAGACGTTTGACTTGGCTAGTTTGGAAATGTTGACTGAAACTTGGCCATTTTGGCTATTTTCCCTTTTTTTAATACAATGTTATCATTTAGATATACAGATTTAGATAGAACTTAGGGGAAAGGTTCTAAAAGCATAAAATCCCTGTTGATGCATTTGATACACTACACTAGTACAGTACCACACCAAGTTTATACCGACGACATTAATGTTATAAAGTTTCGGGATGGCACGATAATTTACAGTTTTCCCGTTTCACCGTATCTTAGCGACATGTCGTTAGTATAAGATGGAAAAAAAAGTTGTATACATACACCGATGACGTGTCGTAGGTAAAGGTTAAATACCGATAACAATTTGTCATTAGTAAAGGTTCGACGTATCATACAAAGTTTTTGTAGTGTCATCTCAGTAATTTTGCCAAAACATTTAAGTCAATTGTCTGAAATTGGTTAGATATCTACTAAAAATCGTGAATTATATAAAAAGATTCTTTTACATTGAGTCACTTAAATACATTTATCCAACTATGATATATTTTTTTTTAATATAATTTTAGCACTATCATTCCACACTAAAAATGGCAATTACAAAGCAATGGCAGGTAGTCGGGCAACAAGTTGCGCCGCCACCCCCTTTTGAATAGAAAAACCAATCCTACTAAATACAAAGTTTGAAACCTTTAGCGACGAAGAATTACTGTTAACGACTTTTTGAACCCGATTCAAGAGTCGCACAGCGTCAGGAGCGAGACCACCAAAGGTATCAAACGCAAACGGGACAAACACATGTTGATTCTCCCGGCAGACTTTCTCATGTTTTGCCACTTTGCTCGCCTCTGCCTTGAGCACCGCTTGCCCTACGACAAAGCCCTTGTCCTTGAGCCCGACAAGGGGGGAGACTCCAGTTAGATCTACACAAGCGTGTTTCCCCCATTCCCATCCAAACACAAGGATGTCCGCCGGGCGTAAAGTGGACCTCCCCTCTAAGGGGTCAATCAGGAAATTTACTGGAGCCTCCTTTTTGGCAGAGATCCCGGCCCGCTTAAGAACATCACATAACACATATCTCACACAATCATGCCGATATTTAAACACTGGTAGCTCTTTACAGTGGATCGCATGCTCGCCGAAAGAATCCAAACACGCTTTGCGGCATACCGGACATGGCTCGTCAACTGGGAACAAAGGAATCATCAGTCGGTATCTAAGGATAGCACGGTATTCCACAGCCGACATGTGTTGCCCCAAGCCTTCAATAGGTGCGACAGACAGAAAATCCTGAGCATGTGGGGCACGTAGACATTCAAACACAGCTCTTTGCCGAGGGGATAAAACAAACTTCTCTTCAAACCTCTTGACAATTTCGCCATATAAGGCATTCGCCAGAATTTTCTGGGATTTAGGAGGGGCGGTGTCTTTAATGTAGAAACCGTCAATATCAAGGTCGGGAAGAGAACTATGCAAACGGTCCAACGCACTCCTGTAATCGGAGTCTAAAACATTCCCACCACATTCTCGGAGTATGTGGTCTTGTAAACCCCAAGATTGGGCCCTTGAAGCCACGAAAGCATATGAAGAGGCATCCTCGGCCGTACAAATCCCTAAGCCTCCAAACCGGGTCGGGAGAGAAGCCAACCTCCACTGGAGATCTCCAAAAAAGGCACCCCCACAAACAACAATATCCTCTAATGCTCCCCGGAGGCCTTCATAAAAAACAGAGACAGCTCCCCCGACCAAAGAAGGTTGACACGTTCGAAGACCAAACAGTTATTTAGCAACACTCATACAAGAACGAAGCAAGAGGAGCTCGCTCTGAGGGTCCCGTAGGCGTTTAAGGCACCTCATCAGCTCGACTGCACATTTCGCTCTTTTAAGAGCCATACCACTAGTAAACTCTGCATCACGACTAACGGCACCCCCCAGGAGTTTCACACCCAGCACCGGCCTCCCAATCCCCCGAGGGAATAAGCCCTCCTGAACCTTTACACCATTGCAGGTTGGCCAGAAAACTTCAGTTTTCTTTATATTAAGTTGAAGCCCTAAGGAAGGACCCTCAGCTCTGATGATATCTAAAGCATTAGCCACTTGGGTGGCATCTCCAATAAGCGTTCCGTCATCTAGGTACCAGACGTGAAATAGAAGTTTGCAGCGATCCCTTATTCGGTGAACAAGGGGGTGTAAAACAAGGGCAAAAAGGAGGGGCCCCAAGGGGTCCCCCTGCTGAACGCCAGTAGATGACCAAATATACTCATCCCCCACATATAATCTAGCTGGTTGACCATATAAAAAATCGACCCACGTAGAAATAGAAGGACACCTTTTCCTTACCTCGTACAGTAGGGCTGTCCTATCAACCAAATTAAAAGCGTTCGAAAAATCAACAGTAAGCATAGCAAGAGACCCATCTTGGTGGTACTCATTAAGGAACCTGTTCGCACTATGAAGAACGACCTCTGCCCCACACGGAATCCCTACCCCAAACTGGAAATTGCGAAGGTATTTGGCCATCTCCTTCCCAACACCTTTCATGGCCACCTTGGAGATCACCCTCCTCCAAATCGACCCAACAGCGATAGGCCTAATCCCATTATCCGGTTTGAGAAGAGGTGTAAGAGGAGCAGAAGCAACAAACTCCGCCAGACTCCTCGGGCACCTCCCCACCCCCCCCCCCCCCAAACACAAATTAACCATAGCTGAAGTAGCCCTAAGCAGGCTATCAGCAATCACAGACCCCTCCCCACAAAAAAGCATCTAAAAGATGTTAGGCCCTTAAGCCGTCTCTCCCGCACGACGTACCTTTGGGAAAGATTTAATACACACGAGCACACAATTGGACTCCACCACAAGAGGAGACTCAGAAGGCAAGGAGGCAGGCATGGAAGAAGGGGGCATACATGGGTGCTTAGCCACTAAAGCCTCCAGAGTATTCTTATTGAGAGGGGCGACCCCCGAGGAGCATAAAACCTTAACCGCTGCAGTGAAATGACCATCAGCAACCTTACGTAAACATTGTTTCACATTGGTCCCCCCCACACTCATTATCATCCTCAGTGCCCTTTTTGATTCCATCCGTAACCCCCCTCGTGGGTTGATCAAACAACGATTGGACAAGAGTGGCAAAACCCTCACGATCACCCCACTGAGCCAAAGACCGTTGGATGCTAAGGCATTGGCCCGTCTTCCTATTGCCCGACCTCTTGTCCTGACGACCAACAGGCTTGAACACCCGTAAGGTGCAACGTGGTAATATCAAAAGTCGAACTCATGCCTCAACAGAATCAGGCATAGCAACCACCTTGTCCAAAGCTGCAGTTAAGACTTGGGCAAATGTCATACGACAACTAAGGGGGATACTCTTAACAGTCTTGATGGGGAGAGAGAAAACACGGTCAAGCAAAGCAATATCTACACCCAACTCTTCCGACGAGGTATCAACGTTTTCAACACCGGGTCTAGTGATGCCAACAATAAAACCCTGTTCATCTCTCTCACCTAGCACAAACCGAATAACCTTATCCTAATGCATTTTTAAATACATTAAAAATACTTTTGGTTTTAACATTTTTTGTAATGGTCTTTTTATTTAAATAGCTATAATACAACTTGATCACATAATTATTTTACATATTTAAGGTTTATATATATCTTAAGAGTACTTCAACATTCTTGTTTATTGTATATAGCCAATTTTAACCTTTATATAGAATCTAAACATGTTCCAAGCAGCTATGTAGTCAAACGGCTCAAGGTACTTGAGGCCTAAAGGATGAGCTTGTTGACTAGGAGCAAGGCGTTTAAAACACATGCCCAAAAAAAGTACGGTGCATGTGATTCCATGCCATTTTTAGCAGTTTTAGACTAGTTTCGGACCATTTTTAGTGTCAAAATGGTTTAGGCGTACTCAAGGCCGGTTGGTCGAGCCTCTCCTCACCTCGCCTGGGAAGGCGCCTTTGACTACATAGGTTCCAAGTCATTATCATGAGTGAGAAATATCATATAGGGATGACATAGAACTTAATTTGACCAATGGAGAAGTTTAGGACAGTTTTTGCCTGAAATCATGCATTGTTCTTTCTTTATAACCTTTGCACTTGTGTAATCGGACACACCAGATCATGTGAGTTTTAATGCAACGAGTTATATCTTAGTTGGAAAGTTAACATTGGCATGATACAACCTTATAGTCGTCTAACTTGATCTTAGAATTTATGGTTTTAAATATTCATATATGATATTGTTTAATTGTTTAAGTCGTACTCTTTTGGACAAACCATAATGATCAATAACTTGGACATTAGATTTGAGGAAAGATCCTTAAATGTTCATGATTATTCATCAACTACCATGAAAAAAATCCCTAGAAAGACCTAGTTAAAAGCTATTCTAAATGTGTTCTTAGATGCGTTTATATGGTCTAGTGGATAATTATAGATATATTGAAATTGAAAGCTTGGTATGTAGAGTTATACAAGAAGATGCTTATATATTTACAATTTTATACATTTTTTAACATTTTCATACATTTAAAATGTTAGGAAACTCGTTATTATTCTACACTTTTAAGCGTAGGCAAATTACTCAAAACAAAAGATGTTTGATGGTCATAGCGATGCAAACGAGCTCAATTAACTTATGAGAGCTCGAGTTTGGGCTCGGCTCGGTTCGAGCTTTGTATTCAGAGCTCGAACTTGGCTTGTTAGTAGTTTCTCAAGCTCGAGCTCGGCTCGTGTTCGACTTGTTTATTATCTATTAGTTAATATATTAAATAAAAATAATATAAATGATAAGCTCCTTTAGGCTCGTGAGCTCGATAAGCGAAGCTTGGGCTCGAGCTTGTTTACTATACAGGCTTATAAGGCTCGACAAGCCTGACAAGCGTCACATGTGAAGGTCGAGCTTGGGCTTGACAAGGGCTCGATAAGGCTCGACTCGTTTCGAGATTTTTATCTAGCCGATCTTGAGTAGCTCACGAGCCGCTCGGCTTGTTTGCACCGCTAGTGATACTATTTACACGCTACACTTTTTACTATATGTTGTAATGAGAAGAGTTCCTGTACAAGATATTTGAAGTGTAGTAGGGGAGAAACTCATCCATTGGTCTCCTAAGATCAATGACTCAAAATTAGATGGTGACATTTTGGAAATGTGAGGTTTAAAACAAATGAAAAAACAAATAGGGGAATGGTATTCTGGTCTTTTCTTACTTGAACTTCTTCCCACCTTGATTTTCAAACGACTATATTTTTTTCATACGTTAATAATTTTTTTTTTAAATTACACCGTATTAACAAGTATTTCATTCTCTTTATTTCGAGCAGCCTATTGCTATAGTTTTCTTAAAAAATTACAGAATTTTGAATACCCGTCACATGGTTTTGAATGCCCGGTGCGTGACTATGTGATTTTGAATATCCATTACGTGATTATGTGATGTCGAAGTGATTACGTGCCAATATTTGACTATGTATTGTTACGTGACTACATGATTTTGGATACTCATTCGTAATTTCATTATAGTATTTATGTGAAACCCCGCTGACTAATCACGTAAAAACAAAACAAGTAATACATAATATTTCGTATGGAATACCTAACATTTCAGGTATAATCATGTATTAAGGATAACTTATATACAAAACATTAGCCAAATCAACCTATAATAACAACATTATGTCGTATATTAGAGATATAATCACGTGATGAAGCATAAACAATCTAGTTCTTATTATTAAATATGTAATCACGTAATAAGCATAATTATAAGGGAGATTGGCCTGTAATAATCTCACCTAGACCTTATTGGCCATTAATAATCCCACCTCAGAATATTCCCCTCACCAGTCCCACATTTCACCTATTTTTCCTACAATGGTCCCCCGTTAAAAAAACTTAACGGATTTAAGTTTTTTTCCAAATTACAAATAGATTTTTTTAGGGCTTTTAATCAGAATGATGATACGAGTCTATTGACGTAAAACCTACTTCGAAATGGTGCTCCAACTGACTTGATTTTGGTTAATTGGAAATTTAAACACCCGAATTGAAGCGCCGCTTTCATCGTTTGGAGCACCGTTTCGAGGCAAGTTTTATATTAATGGACTCGTATCGTCGTTCTAATCAAAAGCCCTAAAAAATCTGTTTGTAATTTGGAAAAAAGCTTAACTCCATTAAGTTTTTTTAACGGGGGACCATTGTAGGAAAAATAGGTGAAAGGTGGGACTGGTTGGGGGAATATTCTGAGGTTGGATTATTAATGGCCAATAAGGTCTAGGTGGGATTATTACAGGCCAATTGAATGTGTAATCACATAATGGATTAATATTGAATGTGTAATCACGTAATGATTTATATTGAATGTGTAATCACGTAATGGTTATTCAAAAACCACGTAGTGAAGTACTGGGTATTCAAAAATCATGTAGTCACGTAATGAGTACTAGGTATTCAAAATCACGTAATGGTATTCAAAATCCTGTAAAAAAACGTTTTAAGGAAACTATAGCAATAGGATGCTCGAATTAAAGAGAATTAAATGCTCGTTAATATGGTGTAATTTTATTTTTAAATATTAACGTATGAAAAGTTATAGCCGTTTGAAAATTAAAGGTGAAACTAGTGCACTTGAGAAAATAAAAAAATTACTCTTCCTGCCAATGACACTTGTCACTTACTCTTTCTCACGTATGCTTCGCACGGGAATTCTCTTTTGTACATGATCCAAGCACATATTGTAATATAAGCTTTAATTTTAGAAAACGATTAAAACACTACTTAATTTTTAACTTATGTCTTCCCGCTTACTTGATTTTTAGTTTACATCTTCTCGTTTTGAGAATAAGAACATTTTGAATCTCTATTAGAGCATTCACATCCCATCCCTCATCCCAACCATAAAATTTAATTAAAAACACATGTCTTAAATTTAGATATCGCTTTTTAGAAACATCCTACGTCACATTCCTCATATTTATCTATATTCAATTGAATAATGCTCTATTCTTCTTTTATTATTTTTCTCTTTCTTTCACTCACACCGACCTATAAAAAAAAAGGCAATAAAAAGATAGGGGGGGTCAAAAGTTGAAACCAAATTTGGAGGACTTGGTTGGTTTCCCATAAAAATATGGGGGATATATAGGGATGGGGATGGAGGACAGAATGCATAGATGTTTTTTATGTTTTTTTTTAGAGTAAAGTCCTTTTTGAGTCGTTGTGGTTTGTGCATTTTAACTATTTGAATCCAAAAACTAAACATGTCTTGATTTGAGTCCCTGTGGTTTGTATTTTTAACCCTTTGAATCCAAAATGCAAACCTCATCCAAATCATGGACTAAAAGGGTTGGATTCAAAGGGTTAAAAATACAAACCACTGACTCAAAAGGTTGGATTAGGTTTCATTTTGGATTCAAATAGTTAAAAATACACACCACAGAGGTTCAAATCAAGACAAGTTTGGTTTTTGAATTCAAATAGTTAAAATGCACAAACCACGGGGACTCAAAAATGACTTTACTTTTTTTTTTTTTTCCAAATTCAAGAATGTGGTTGAGGATGAAGTATTATTTTTCCAAATTCAAGAATGTGGTTGAGGATGAAGAATGGGATGTGAATGCTGTTAGCTAGGGTCTCAAGTCCTTTAAAATTCTAAAGCAGACTTTGTAATGCATGTTTTATACATTAGTTTATTTCATATCAAATTTATTTTTCTTTGTTTATTTGCCTTTAAATCTTTATTTAAAAATTACACATCTCAGAACCGATTCGGTTACATAATATAACTCTGTCATTAAACTTGTCTTTCTAATCATTCTAAATTTCATGCATGTATGTTTTCTTATAATATTTTTTTATATATTTGGTTTTCTAAGACTTCATTTTGTTGAAGCAGGAATCACATGAAGGTAATAATTAGGTGTTTTCTAAAAATCATTTCATCTACCTCTCATATTTTTTTTTTCATTCCATCTTCCTTGCATCATTCCTCAACAACACCACAACCCATCACCTTCGTCACCACCCACCACCACCCCGCCACCCGCCACCGCCTCCATTGCCACCGCCACCGCCTCCGACGCCACCCGCCACCACCACCCGCTTTCACCCACCTGCCACTGTTGCCACCCACCACCGCCACTAACCACCACTGTCGCCAACGCCACTCGTCGTTGCCACCCACCACCACCGTTGACGACACCACCGACCACCACCGCCGCCGCCACCCACCACATCTGCCGCCACCAACCACCACCGATAGTCGTCGTAGCCACCCCCGTCACCGTCACCGCCACCGGTCATCATCGCCGCACTGCCACTTGCCGCCACCAACCACCGCTACCTATAACCAACCACCCACAATCACTACCACCCACAATCACTACCACCGACCACCACCACCACTCATTGCTGATTTTATTTCTTGCTGATTTTATTTCTTCGTCTTTCTTGTCTACCAAACAATACACAATAATAATTCATTCCATTCGCATATGGTAACCAAACAAGACATGGAATGATAATGATCCATTACATTCCCTCGTCTTTTCCATTACCTTATCCATTCCATTCCCTCATTCATTCCATTGTATAGATATTCTTTTGATGAAATTATAGTATTTTAAAATCCGTTTCTTCAACATTTTTAAATAGCAAAATTATTTAATTGTGTCATCAACAAGACATACAACATATTAAAGTTTGTGTCCCCTTACAACATGTAATATTGTTCTACTATTAATTCTAGGTTCCCACTAACCCCTAAAATCTTATTTTCACACCTTTATATTTATACGATTCGTATAGGAGAATGTTACACAAAAAAAATGTCAGGAAATGTTTTTTTGTCTCCATGTATACGAGTCATATAATGTTATATAACTCATATAATGTTATACGACCCGTATAGAATGTTATACGACCTAATAGTTTCTCCATCAATACGAGTCGTATAACATTATATGAGCCGTATAGCATTATATAACCCTATATGACCGTATAAAGGGTGTGAACATAAGATTTTAGGGTGTGGCTTTATTAACACCCTAATTCTATCCATAATCATATATAAGATGTGTTCTTTTATTCTAAAACTTTTTATGGCACGATTAAATGTTAAATCAAAAGACACATTAACGTACATGATCAAAACAGAAACAGTAGGTCAACTGTGAAAGCAGCAATGTTATAAGATGGCCTCGTCTATTCGCACACGGCCTATGTCTATTTGCACACTCAAAGCGCCCCGCTTTGGCCATAGCGGGGCGCTTTGGACAAGGTCAACAGACAAGGACTGACGTCAGTCCTTGTCTGTTGACTTTGGCTAAAGCGCCCCGCTATGGCCAAAGCGGGGCGCTTTGAGTGTGCAAAAAGACAAAAAGTGTTGGCTGGAAGTTGTGTTGTTTTTTTTTTTGAAATAGGTGGGATGTGGGTTAGTTTGGTAGTGTTTTTTGAAGGAAAAAATTGTATTTGAGTTTTATAATACGTTGTTTTATAATTACGTTTTTTTACGTCATTATTTTTATAGAACGTATATAATATAAGTGCGTCTTTATAAACTGTTAACCTAGTTTATTTTGTTAAATTAAACGAACACGTTAAATAAATTGTACAGAAAGCCATAAGAATTAAACGTAAACAATCCAAAACCAACGTGATGTAAATATATATCAGTTTGTACATACAAAACAAAAAGGTACAACTGACTACATAATACATAACAAAACACTATACAAACAAACTAAGGTACTAATCCTCGTGCGGTGGGGACGGTGGGAGGGGAAGTGGAGGCAACCCAGCGAACTCTCGTAGAGAAACGAGCGTCTCGATGATCCAGTCCTGGCGTGCGGCCTGGCGTCTGAGGCGCCGGTCGAAGTCCCGAGCCACCTCACGCGCTACCGGAGGCAGGTCAGCGTAAACGTGCTGCGGGTACTGTGGCGGCTCAGGAGCTGGCTGAACTGGTGGTACCGGGATCTCCTCGATATGCTCCTCCTGAGCCGGATCCTCTAATACAGGCTGAGCCTGAGCCTGAGCCTGAGGCTCCTCCTGAGCCTGAGGCTCCTCCTGAGCCTGAGGCTCCTCCTGAGCCTGAGCCTCAGCCTGAGGCTGGCCCGGGAACTGATCGAGTCCCAGAGCCTGTAGCTGAGCCTGCCGAGCGGCCGCCTGCTCAGCAGGAGGGGCCAACACTCCAGGCCTCAACTCAATAACAACCGGGATGACCTCCGGCACCGGCTCCGGCTGCCAAATCAGCCCGTCTCCGCCCCTAAACCTCAGACCAACATCAAAGCGACGGGTGATCTGCATGCTAGAAACTGACGCGCGGCCCAACCTGGTAGACGAGACCGGATCGGACAGCACCGGATCTCCCTCGGGCACGATCCCGAGCGAGCGTGCGATGGCGGTGATGAATGAGCCAGTGTGCACCCACCCGCGGAGCTGCCGGTGGTATGCTGTGGCAAAGTAATCTGCCAGGCTGGCTGCTAGATCGCAGGGCTGTCGTCGCAGTAGGCAGTATAGAAAGAAAAGGTCACTGAGGTTGACCTTCTCCCTGCTGTTTTCCCGCGGCACGATAGTTGACGCGATAACATGGTGAAGGTATCGGAACAAGGGGTCTTTGATGGTGGTGGCCTTTTGCCAGGATCTCCCAAAGGGAGCCCTGGAAATGGCCCTCCAGAAACTGATAAGCGTCTGCCTGTCCATCATCGTAACTGCCTGCGTATATAAATCAGTATCGAGCTCGGCCTCTGTGTACAAACCTGTATAAACAAATAATATTAAATAAACAAATAATAATAATAAACAAATAATATTAAATAAACAAATAATAATAATAAACAAATAATATTAAATAAACAAATAACATTAAATAAACAAATAATAATAATAAACAAATAATATTAAATAAACAAATAACATTAAATAAACAAATGATATTAAATATAAAATAATAAATAATATTATTTAAACAAACCTGTATGGACAGCAAACTGCCGCACACTCATCTCAAACTCCTGACCGGCGAGACGGAATGTAACCTCGTGGACAGGAAAATCCGGGTCCTCCACGTAATCCGCCGGATGCGGCGCGTATGTAAACGTGGAAAGAAACTCCCACGTCAGCTCAGGGTACGCGTCCTCCATCGCTAACTCAAATAGGCGCGACCAAGGAGTATCTAGTCCAACTATCTCACGCGCCCGCGCGGCCTCTCCCACGGTCTCCAGCAGGCTCCAATCTATCCCTACATGCTCCCCAAGGGGGATGGTGCGCAACCTCGCGCATCTCCCCCTCGCCCGTGACCCCGGCGGAAACTGAAGGTACGGACATGCCGGCTCTCCCTCCTCGCCCACATCTACCTCAGCCTCCATATGCTCAATCTCGTCATCGGATGGATCCATCCCTGCACGTTGACAATATAATATTAAATATAAAATAAATAATAAACAAATAATATTAAATATAATTTAAATAATAAACAAATAATATTATTTATAAAATTTTAAATAATAAACAAATAATATTAAATATAAAATAATAAACAAATAATATTATTTATAAAATTTTAATATTATTAAACAAATATTATTAAACAAATAATATTAAACAAATATTATTAAACAAATAATATTTAAAAAAATAAATAAACATGAACCAAAGCGTCGCGCTTTGGCCTCGGCGCGGCGCTTTGGTTCTTCGCGATGAATAACAGCCCCACCCGATCGATCCAAACGCCCAAATCAAACAAATATCAAACATGTACATTTAACCAAAACGATTAAGGGTGTTCGATTTACCTTTTAGCGGTCGAAAGATTGAAAACGAAGATATCCGAATATCAGTGTGTGTAATCGCACCTTGTGTGTGTGTTTTGTGTTTTGTGTTGAAGTGGGGGAGAAGCTGCCCCGCTTCAGGTATAACGAGGGACCGAAGTGCCCCGCTATGGCCAAAGCGGGGCGCTTCAAGGGTAAAGCGCTTAGCTTTGGTCATAGCGGGGCGTTTAAGGCCTTTTTTTATTTTTTTTAAATTGTTTTTAATTCACAAACGCGTCGATAATAGTCTAAATTTTACGTTTTTTCCATTATACATCATTTTTTATTATATATGGACTATACTGCAAGTTCCGGATCAAATCGGTTACGTGTGATGTCTTATTCCGTTATATCGTATCATTTTGGTTTGAAAGCACAAGTACTCCTGTGAGAGGTGTTATGTGTATCAGCCGCCTACCGCACATGAACATGACGTATTTTTTCATTAATTGTAGTATTATGATGTATATGGGCATTTTGGGTCGTACAAGTGCGTATTGAATCTGATTGGGTCGTGTCGGTGACATTCGGTTTTTAACGTGATGTAACGCATATATTGAACAAACACAAACGTGATTATTATTAAACACATTTAACCTACATCGTGAACATATGGGGTTACATATGGGGTTACATTAAGGTCAGGGGCACGATACGTAAGCATTTCGTACGTGTTGATCTGATCCCTGTATAATGTATGCCAGGCTGCTGCGCGCTCTGTTCTGTGTGCTGTCCAGAGTGGGTTTGGGGGAGGCATTGGATAACAACCTCCAAGCTCTACATGTATGAAATGCCCATGGTCGACGAACACAACCGCAACCACCAGGTGAGGTTCCTCAGCTTCGTTTGGCCCGCCCAGCAGAGGGAAAATTGTACAGCTCCCACGCATGTCGAAGCTGTGAACAATCACACCGTATCGTTGGGCAATAAGAAAGCCCGTGTCAGGCATCGTCATGTAATTTTCGATATCTGCTCGTCCCACCCCCTTGAAATTGATCCGTCTAAGCAGCGCATCATAATGTCCTATGTTTTCCGGATCGAAAAACTGCCTCCAAAGCGATTCGTTCGTACGTAACTCCTTTATAAGTTGTTTCCGGATCATCAAATATGAATTTTGTTTCACTCCTAACCCAACAGCCACCGATCGAAACCCACAATGACCATCTGGTTTCACGTCCTTTATTCTAACGATGTATGGATGGATCACTTCGGGAATCTGAGATGCGTAGTTGCGGATCGCTATATCCGTCTTAGGACCGAGCTTGATCATCGGGAAATCAGGGTGCAGGTTGATCGGTAATGAATGCCAGATACAACCTCTGCCTCCCTCAAGTTGGACGAGACCGGTTTCTCATACGAGTCAGAAATAGCGGTCCCCTCGTAAGAATCAGGAACAACTGTCTCGTCAGAATATTGACCGAAAATATAGTTGTTTAACCACGACATCGTTTTTTCAAGAGATGTAACTAATACAGCAAAACCGCGCGTTATTTTGAAGAAACACAACGGATGGGTGAATGTATATCGAAGTGTCTGTGAATGAAAATGTATAGGGTCGAAGCACTTCTGTCTCAGAGGTTGCTTTTAAAAGGTAAAATGGGTGAAATTTGGGGTCGAAGCGCCGCGCTATGGCCAAAGCGCGGCGCTTAGGGTTACCGACAAAACATCATAATCAGCTTTATGTCTGTCAAACAGTATCGAATGTTTCAAACGTCAATCGAAGCACGTTTTGTCGATCGAAGCGCCGCGCTTTGGCCATAGCGCGGCGCTTTGGGGTGTGAAAATAATTTTGGGCGTGTGCAGCTAGCATGACCCTATAAGATATATCAAATCCTGTGTTACAACTTTCAACAATACACATTGGATTGGATTGCATGACTTACATGGATCATGTAATACAAAGAAATGCTAATGGATTTGCTACATATGAAACACATAAAAACCGACCTCCTTCATTCCGAAAGAAAAACATAATTGCTTTCAAAGTAATTATATCTAGATGAACAGCTTCTAGGAAGGTTGTTGAGAGAATTTCATCATTCTCCCATGTCTTGCAATTAAGTGACCAAACCCCCTTTACCTTATCAGTTATATTTTTTGACCCAACAAACATCAATAAACAATTGCAAGATGAATAAAAGTATTAAGAATTGTAGGTTAATTTTGTAGATTTGATTTTCCTAGATAATCTTTTGAATCGTACACTAAATCACTTTCAGAAATTTGACGGTGCTACAAATTTTTCATCGTTTAACTCAAAAGTAATTAGTAGATTTGATTTCTCTGGATAAATACGCCTTGCTTGCGATGTCCGCATATAATGTATATATGTGTGGGTCCTCGGGGGAAAAAGTGAAATTGCACTGATTTTAATGTTATTTTACTAATTTCGTGAAAATAACGTTAAAAGCGACGGATGATTAATCATGCATCATATAGTGGCGTTGGTAGCCGAAAGACAAAGGGGTATATGCACAAATCGGCCTTTCTCCCGATTGATGATGAGCGTTATGTGCCTCATGTCCAAGGCTTGATACAAAACTACTATCGAGCCGGGGGTCTGACCGGAAGCAGTCTCTCTATTTCTATGGGGTAGAGGTAATGTTGTCTACATCTTACCCTCCTCGGATCTTACCTTATCTTTGCTATTGGTGAGATTTACTAAATATGTTGATGATGATATTTCTCTGGATAATCCTTTTGAACCGTGCACCAATCACTATTGATGATTAGTTGCCACTGATGATCAGTGCATAGTTCTTAGTAACCACCATTTTCCACGCAGTTTCACAAATCATGCAAATCCAAAGCAACTTCTAGAATATAATTAACAACGAAATTAAAATTAAAATTAGGCAACATGATCCCCGACACGGGCTATGCCTCTTGGTTGGAAGTTGGAACCCCCTGGTCACTAGGGGGAATCGTTCCCATAAACCACCAAGTAAGAATTCTTAGAAATGAGCATATAGTCTTGTAAAAGTGTGTGTAGTCCAACTTTGTAACTTGTAACAATGTTTATACTCATTGCTCTATGATCTTAAGTAAATCCTCCTAAACCAAAGCCACCAACAAGAATAATAAAGAACACATGACTATAATTTGGTTCACTTGGTTGACTAGATGTGGATACGCCCATCGTAGGTTTTGTAGTTAGGAATTCTCCTTGATAATATGTTTGAATCGTGTATGATCACTGTCAGATTAAATTATTACGATAGTATTCTAGATATCTTATTTGAATAATTCAAAAGAAAAAAAACCAAGAAGGAGATTGCATACTTCTGTTTAGAAACTTGTACCCAAAGTTGACCAAAGAATTTCGTTTTACCCCTGCTTGCGGTGTGCGCATATAATGTATATATGTGTGGGCCCTCAGGGGGCAAAAGTGAAATTCACAAATTTTAACGTTATTTTACTAATTTCGTGAAAATAACGTTAAAAGCGGCGGACGACGAATCATGCATCATGTGGTGGCGTTGATAGCCGAAAGACAAGGGGGTACATGCACAAATCGGCTTTTGTCCCAATTGCTGAGTGCTATGTGCCTCATGTCAAAGGCTTGATACAAAACTACTATTTAACCGGGGGTCTCACTGGAAGCAGCCTCTCTATTCCTATGGGGTAGAGGTAAGGCTGTCTACATCTTACCCTCCTCAGACCCTACCTTAGCTTTGCTATTGGTGGGATTTACTGAGTATGATGATGATGAAATTATCATAGCGTTTAGTTGAAATGACACAATGTTTTATGTAAGTGTGTTGGCCATTGAAATAGTTGGCGGTTAACTCTAGTAGTTGGTTGGTTACTATCAGCAGTATCTTAGTTGTTGCTGGTGGATTGCTTCTATAATCAGTTGCTGATGGTTAACATCTATCAATGGTAACTTAAGTTCCCGCGCAGTTAGTGTTAATCACATGAGCAAGAAAGATATCTTATTGTTCAAATTTTGATACAAGGTTTATTTATATTACATGAAGTCAAATATAGAGGCA
Source organism: Helianthus tuberosus (assembly GCA_030545235.1). Lineage (NCBI taxonomy): Eukaryota > Viridiplantae > Streptophyta > Magnoliopsida > Asterales > Asteraceae > Helianthus > Helianthus tuberosus. The sequence goes on from CM060432.1 coordinate 145,877,997, forward strand.
GACTAGGGTTAATGACATGTTTCTCCAAAAATTGCAACCCACCTTACCCCACAAAACTACATGATGTACTTCATACTAAAGTTCTTAAACTGCTGTTTCTTTTCTGGATGATTAATTAACAGTAGCATAGTTGGTGATAATTTGTATTTATCAGTAGTAAAATTGTTCAGAAGAGTTGCATACGGATTCTTACTGTTTGTTTAGTTGAAACATGCAGTATGGAGACGATTCTAGAGAGGTATGAAAGGTATTCGTACGCAGAGAAGTTGCTTACTGCTCCTGAAACCGAAACACAGGTACATACATATATATACGATATTGTGAATTGTAATATGAACATTCATAATTGCATAGAAGGAAGTCTGCCTACAATAAGGACAAGGACTCCCTTAAAAGATGTTTATTTGATAAAGTGTAGTAAACTGGTTTAATTTATAGCCTAAAACAGCTATCATATTCAACAAAATGTGTACAGGCAAGCTGGACTCTTGAATCTTCTAAGCTCAAGGCCAGAATTGAAGTTCTTGAGAAAAACATAAGGTAGTCACTGTAAACAATATTCAAAAGTAATTGCAAAAATGTATTAGTTGTATAATTGGTGGAATTATTTGCCGTTTAGGTGATTTTTGTTGCACCCACAATGGATAGTTAATCATATATATTCTTACATATATAGGCACTATGTTGGGGAAGAACTAGAGCAGCTAAACCTTAGAGATCTTCAAAATGTGGAGCAACAAATCGACACAGCTCTCAAGCGTATACGAACAAAGAAGGTATTCATGTATATACAAACAAACGTACATAGTAGAGCTATTGGTAGAGTCTGATATTCATGGTATTCATGTATATATAAAAAATTATTTAGTCGTCGTTATACTTGTATTAATCTATGCAGAACCAAGTCATGCATGAGTCCATCTCGGAGCTTCATAAAAAGGTAACTAGTAATCTCTCTGCTACCGATATATCCAATATACTAAACACTATTTACAAAATATACCATGTTTATGTTTGATGACAGGAGAGAGCGCTGCAAGAACGAAACAACTCGCTCTCCAAGAAGGTACTTCTACTAACTGAGTATCGATCTTTTAAAAGTCCCATAAAAATCCCAAATAATTTATTTTCCAACTATTTGAACTGGGCACAGTTGAAAGAGAATGAGAAAACTGGTGAGCAACAGAATTCAAGGTTACAGTTACCTCAGCCACACACAGTTCCTTCTTTTGGGACCAGCAGGTATTCTCTATTTTCTTCTTTCTGTACATATGAAAGAGTAGCTTTTAATCAGTTTTTGACTGTTTGCAGTGGACCGTTCATCGGAGCAGCTATGAGAGAGGAGGAATTAGCTCAAACTAATACTGCATCCACCACCATAATGCCGCTATGGATGATCCGCCACATCAACCAATAAGATCTAAAGGCAGTTGATCTCCACATGTCAAATGTGTGTTTAAAGTGTCATTATGTTCAGTTGCTGCTACATTGATACATCAAACTTTATCGGTTAACCTATCTCATATGTTTAAACACTATCAGTTTGTACTCGCGTTCCAAAAATGCATCAAATATGTCCTAAATGATGCTAATAATATCACCAGTGACACTGTATTGTTGTGCTGACTGGCCTGTATGTGTTTTGATACGAATTATACAGGTATCAATATCCGAATGCAAATAGCAATGCTCTTACCCATTATACAGATATTATTTCATATTAAATTCCGATGTTGCATGTATCTACACACCAGTTTAATAATAGCAACAACATTGAGTTTTTTCCCAAAAGGGTGTACTACATTAATACAACAGATTGATTTTCTGCATGTTCTTAAATGATAAATACACAAATTAATGTCATATAATGTTGAAGTACAACATTAACGGCTACAGATAAAACGACGACACCAGCCAATGAGTGAATTGACACATAACAGGAGCTTTTTCTTGGTTTAACAGCCACAAGTTCCACCATCAGGGTGATGCTCCCTACAATGAAAAAAGAGGTTCAGAAAACAGTTTCTTATTAGATTGACTTTTATGGACAGACATGTATACATACCTTAACCTCTCACAAAGGCGGACCAAAGCATCAGAACCAGTTCGATAAGCAACATCTTCAATCATAGAAGCATTCCATGGTGTCACAGTGTCTGCAAGCCTAAACTCACACAGCTCCTTCAAGGAACATGCGTCTGTAAGTACCGCCGAATGACCACCACCGGCCGCCAGCTTCCTTACTTCGCCAACACACCTGTTTCAAACTCAAAGAACATCAAGTCAAGGTCAAAGTCAAAGTCAAAGCGTAGAGAGAGATAGAGTGGTATATTACCAGTCAATTGGAGATGGGTACCAAGCATAAGTGCACTTCTGGTTAGCTGCTTGACCATAGCTATTATAACCCCACCCATGGATTCTACCGTCTTGAGTCGAAACAAGAGTGTGAGAATGGCCACAAGCCACCTGTTTCACGCCATACGGCAGGACCAAAACCGGCATGTTACGGAACATGGTTCCAGAGTCACTAGCCACCAATGAAAAGTATCCGGTTTGCGGGCCCACTCCTAGTTGACCAGCTTGACCGCCGCCCCACGCGTATAGAGCTCCTTTTGTAGTCACAGCACATGTATGCACGCCACCTGAGGCTACAAGCTTGACAGATATTCCGTTAAGTGCAACCACACGTCGTGGTATTAACTCTTTGTCCTCTGATTGAAGAGAATAATGCCCGAGTTGGCCCATGTTTCCTAACCCCCAAGTATAGCTGCAATGAACAAGAATTACCAGAGTGATATATGGTCAGCAGTTAATGAGGTAAAATATTGGATATCGGTCAAGGACTGATATTTGAGATATCGGTTATCGCAGTGGGATATCGGTAATTTTAATACCATGCTGATATTATATATATACCAATTTAACACTAACAATTCAGTATGCTCTCCTATCATTAACAAATTAACCTTTGCAACTTGCAAAACACTAACAATTGTAGCAAGTTGGAACTGATTAAGACTTAAAGCACTAACATTTAACACTAACAATTAACAATTAAGCCTTAAAACACTAATAGCAGCAATAAGAAATAAGAAGAAAGACGAATGGTAGAATTAAGAAGACAGGTACTGATATCGGAAAAAATCGGTGATATATTGGTCCAATATCGGTCAACATCGCCGATAATATTGGTACTGATATTCTGACCGATATTTTGCATTGATATCCCGCCAGGGACCGATAACCGATATATCACCGATGTATCGGTGATATATCTGCGATATTAACTGCATAATATGAAACAATTGCAATGGGGCGTTTGGCATTGTGTTTTAGAACCTATGTTGAACGATAAAAGGTCCATTTCTAATGCACTTACACCTCCCCGTCCTCTGAAACGGCTGCCGAATGGTACTCGCCACACGACACTTGAGTAATCTTTACAAGCTCAGGGGCTTCGTCGAGGAATTTAGCATATGCGTTTAAAACACGAGCCTTTTGAAGCCCTTCACAAGTAACACCTCTCCCAAGTTGACCGTATTCATTGTAGCCTAATTTATCACAGTGTGTAACAACTTTAACAAATACAATTCAAAATAATTAAAAATCTAAAGTTATAAAGTTGTAAACATTTATACCCCAAGCTTGGAGTAGACCGTCCTCTGATAGTGCCACAACATGCACAGCCCCACATGACACTTGACGAATAACCTACATATCAAAATGCATTCATGTTTGTCAAGATTTGGTGATTTAACGGAAAGGAAAACATAATTATATATCTTCCTAATTGTTGAAGTTTAATTAGGTATATTCTTACCGTCTCAGGAGAAAACGCTCCCCAAAATAGACGTGGATAGTTAGATCCCTGTAAAGATTCAAAGAAAACGGAACTACAAGCGTAATAAACAGAAACACCATAAAGTAATTTGTGACGAAAACTCATGTGCCACAGTTCATTAAAAAGTTTAATTCATTTGATTGTTATGTGTTCCATGTTACGTGTAAAACAGAACACAAACCTGATTTTGTCCCCAAACCCAAAGTCTTCTAGAAGAGATTGTTCCATCTTTTTCACGAGGCTCTGCAATCGCAGCAGTACAATGTGCTCCACAAGACACGGATATCACAAGCTCATTTTGCAATAGTTTCACCTTTTTAGGATGTTTTCTACTAGTTTCGCTTCCATCCCCCAACTGACCAAACTCATTTGCTCCTAACCAACCATGCAACCGAGTTAAGTATAAGTTAACCTTAAAAGGTACATGAATATGCTACAAAGTTACCACAAACCCCAGGTAAAGAGTGACCCGTCAGAGGCCACAGCTGCAGTATGTTCTCGACCACAAGCCACATCTAACCACCGCGAATTGGCTCCTGCCGGACACCCAAAAAGGTCAGGTGGAAGCTGTTTCGGGATCCTTAAGTTTTGTTCTTCACACTTTCTCCCTGTTTGGCCAGACTGATTATAACCCCAAACATAAAGTGCACTCTTGGTTGGGGCAAGCACAGGTCGAGTTTCACCGAATATTTCATCGATTGCCATCTCACCACGCCCCCTGATAAACCCATTTATAAAAATTGAAAAAATCACAATCTATATACATTAAATTGGTCATATCACTCATATTACAATCAAGAATGAACCAATTTCCCTTTAACCACATAATCAACAATAATGCTTCCCATTTTCTTGTCAATTATGATTAAATCCAAATTCCAAACCAAAAAACATAAACATAAATCTAAATCTAAATCTAAAACCTAAAAATACACTTGAAAAGTATTAAATTTATATCAATCTTCCCCAAAAAGATGGGAAATTTAAGATTTTCACCTTAAATTACTCAAATTTCGTTAACCCCAACAAGCCCTAACTGAGTATGATAAAAATGAAATTTGAACCTAAAGTCATCATTTTTTTTTAATTGCTAAACCTATTTATAAAATTACAAAAATCACTAAATCTATATGCAATGATCATATTACAATCAAGAATGAGCCAATGATGACTTCCCATTTTTTGCCAATTATAATTAAATCAAAACCCATAAACATAAACACCAATCTAAAACCTAAAAATACACTTGAAAAATATCAATTTTAAATCAATCTTTTCCCCAAAAAGATTGGAAATTTAAATTCCCTTTTAAGATTTCACCTTAAATTACTCAAATTTCCTTAACCCCGATCAAGATGAAATTTTAACCTATAGTCATCATTTTCTTTACTTGCTAAACCTATTTATAATTAAAAAAAATCTCTAAATCTATATGCAATGATCATATTACAATCAAGAATGAGCCAATGATGACTTCCCATTTTTTTTTTTTGCCAATTGTAATTAAATCAAAGCCCATAACATAAACACCAATCTAAATCTAAAACCTAAAAATACACTTAAAAAATATCAATTTCTAACCAATCTTCCCCAAAAAGATTGGAAATTTAAATACCCTTTTAAGATTTCATCTTAAATCACTCAAATTTCCTTAACCCCAACATAAAAACCCCATGTACAAGCCCTAACTGAGTTTGATCAAGAAAAAAATTGAACCTATAATCATCATTTTTTAATTATTATTATTATTATTATAATCTTTTTTTGGTAATTCATCAATTAAGGGGATAAACAAATCACAAACTATTTCACCTTGAATATCTCGATATTTTCTTGACCAACAAAGAATGTTGAAGAAAAACAATGAAATGTGTAAATTTGCCGAAAATATACGCAAGAAAGGAAAGAAAATACCTTTGACCGGCGAAGAACAATTAAGGATAATGTTTGAAGGAATAGAAATAATGGGGTTGACGTAGAATGATTTGGTTGAAACTCCGAGGACCGTGGGGGATAAACGGTGTGATGGATACGGTGTTCCTGTATGGTATACTTTTGATCGGAAAATTGTGTGCCGTTCGCCTCCAAAGAATCTTCTAGACCCTCATGGTTTGGTCATATTAATATCACATCCCCATATCTACAGCATTCGCATCCATTCCACTATATTTTCACCCTAAATTACACTAAAAATACTATATTTTTTTCTCTTCTTTTCAATAAAATAATATTTTTATACCTTTATCATTACCATTTCTCTCTTCTCCACTCACAACCACTTTCAAAATATATTAAAAAATTATAGAGGGTGAACAGTGTCCCCCCAAATATACAGATGAACAATAACATTTTCTCTCTCCTCTACTCACAACCACTTTTTATACTCTTTATAATATAAAAACTCCACACACAGAATTTAATGGAATGGGTGTGATTGCTCTTACACTTCAAGCCCTATGTTTCTAGTTCAAAACTAGAGACTAGATACAAGCCTAGATATGACGGGAAAACCTAAATGTATGCTTGTTTGAGACGGGTATAGTATTAGGTGATACCGAGCGATTATTGTGACATATGTGCCTCCACGGCCATCAAACAAATACCAAACCAATGAAATATTGTGTTTCATACTTGGGATTTGTTTAAATATGTGTATCATTTGCACATATCAATTCTTGTTCGATTTCGAGCTCTAAATCGCTTTCTGGAAAGTTATACGCGAACTGGTGCGTAAACGTAATCAGTTTAACGGGACGAACACTCTAGAACAGTGACATAGGCTTAACATACCTTAAATAACCTTTACATAACTTAGAAATAAGTTTTGGAGGGTTTGGTGTGTCGAAATCAAGTTTATTCGCTTACAGGGACTAATTTCGACAAACTGCGAAAGTATGTCGATTCGTACTGTAACGAACCTTCCGAAATATGATCATAAGTTAAACATGCCCTAAATATCCTTTACAAAGCTTAGAAATAGGCTTTGAGGTGTTTGGTGCGCAAAAATAAACTTATTTGATCAATATGGACTAAAAGCGTCAAAAAGTGCATAAGTTTGCATTTTCGGGCATATCTTACGTTCTGAATATATCCGGCATCCAAAAATTTATGTAATCAATATATTATTTTAGTGATTGGCATGATAAAATTCCATTCGTTGTGTAATTTAGATCGTTTTTCGCGTCCGTTCGTGTTTCGTCGTAATTAACCGAACAACGTGATCGTACGACCAAACGAACTGACATCCGGCATATTTTCAAGCATATTTCAAGTCCCCTATGCTTTAACATCCTTATAGAGACTAAAAATTTGGTTAAACGGGTGTTAGAAGTGAAAAACGCAAGTTTGGATGTCAAAGGGGCCAAAGTTGCAACAAATGAAAACTTGTGAGTGTGACTAGCCTGGCCCGACCGTGGCTTACGGTTTGCAGAATGGGACTTACAGTTTGGTCTGCCAGCATTGCATTTTTTTGCTTGATTGCCACTCCGAGCTTCCAAAACCCATCATTTGCAATACCATGAGCTAGTTTTTGGACACCCATGGTAGTACAAAACAATGGGCACACTTGTAAGGCCAAGATCAAAGCTCAATTATCGAGGAACGATCCTAACGGTTGTCCAAAATCTATATAAACCCACTTGTTTTTCACTTCTACTTCACACATTTGATTCAAATTCAACTCTAAGTTGAAGCTCTCATCTATGAAGGCTTCATACCTGAGTTGTTCTTGATCAAATCTTCAAGTCTTGGACCTTTTGTAAGTATTCTTTCATCTTTTATGCGTTTTTCAAGCATGAAAGTCAAACAGTGTTTCACTTTCTGCATTGACCAGTCAATGGTCAACACGAAGTTCGTTTGAACTTTGCAACGTGAGCGTAATCACGATGGTCATAGTCCTTTGTGACTATACCTACTGATTACCACGTTATTTAGGCATAGTGACGAGTCATAGTTTCGGTCAAAATGCGCGTTTATGCGTATTTTGCAACCAAACTATTCTTGGGTATCAAAACCCTTTGTTTTGAGATCAAACTTGTTTTCAAACTTCGTTAAACATGTTTTAACATGTTTAACTCGTCACTTTTAGTTTAGTGCTTATATAGGGTCGTAAAGATAAGCGGTCTAAACAACCGCTTAGACTTTCGAACCCGACCCGTTTGGTCGATCATTAGGATCCGACCAAACATATTTTGTGACCATAGTTGTATAGGGAATAACCTTCCGAGGTTATACCTTATGGTCACTACGTTTAGTTAGTTGTATGATAGGTAGTTTATATGCCTTAGGAAAATGACCAAAATGCCCTTTTTGCGCATAAATTCATTTTAAGCATATGTAACTTAATTTTTGACATCTAAACTGATTAGACAACATTATTAGACTTGTTAAGGCATATAATACTTGTCATATGACTAGTTAGGCGGTCCGAACGCGTTTTACGCGAACGACGCGTTAAAGTAGCGTAAGCTACCTAAACGGGTCGTAAGCACTTAGGTTAGGTTTTGTTTTAGTATATAGGCTTTGTTAAACCATATCATATGAGTTCCAATACTCATTTGGTTTACAAAACCTCATCCTATCCGATCTTCCGATTTAGGTCCGGTTTCTTAACGTAGTTACCTATATTAGGTGCCGATTGATTCCGTGATCTTTCTAGCATTGCTTGGTTGTTATCCAAAGACTATTGAGCAATCTCAAGTGAGTACATAGACCCCTCTTTTACTGTTTTCAAACTGTTTTGGGGTGGAACACATGTGCCTACTTGTTACTTTCGTGTTTTCATGCTTTTATAACATATACTTGCTATGTTCATTAGTACACTTATAGTACATGATTTCATTATGTTTTGCTATGTATGTTCACTTAGCATGCTAGCACATTGTTTTACATTCATTTCTGTTGCATATGTTTACTTAGCATATGGACACATTGTTTTACCATATGTTTACTCAGCATATGGACACATTGTTTTACATTGCATTTCTGTTGCATATGTTTACTCAGCATATGGACACATTGTTTTACATTGCATTTCTGTTGCATATGTGTAACACCCGTCTTTTATTTACAAAAAATTAATGTAAATATGCGATATATATAAATTCTATGACCCATTTTATATCATAAGTTCCAAAATCAAGTTTTAAGGTAACAAACATTAGTTATCTACTGACTAATTTAAATATCCATAAGTTGTTTAGCAAACGATTTACATCATAACATTGTTTAAACCGAGTTAATTTATGCGGAAGCTTCAAAAGTTCGTGTTCGGTTCTTCAAAAGTTTGCTTGACCGTCATCCGTAATCCTTGAATACCTAAAAACTGAAATGTTTACATTAAACATTAGTATTAGAATACTTAGAAATAATACTTAATCGAAACTATGATCAAAGTGGATTCGATTAGTTATAATTATACAAAATTTATAAAAAAATTTCAGGCTCTACCGTAACTTACGGTTCCTACCGTAAGTTACGGTAGTCACTTTACAACACTGGTCCACCGTAACTCAGAAGAAATCCACCGTAAGGCTTTGGCCTCTACCGTAAGTTACGGTGGTACCGTAACTTACGGTAGCCTCTGCAAATGTATGTTTTAACTGATTTGTTTGTTTTGCCCAAACCAATTTCTCGAATCTTTTATTCTAACAAACCAACATACTAAATTCTTGTGTTTTAATATGTCAATTATCAATCGATAACAAAAGACCAATCAATCATATTACGAAGCAATATCCATGCTTTATTTGATTATTTGACCCGTTTGGCTCATCTACGGAATCCTCCAATATGATGACTACCAACTAGATCTTATAAATCCTTGACCTATTATTCAGTTTAGCGAACAACGTCGCTTTTAAAATTTACACGCATCTATTCTATAATACGATTATACATAACTTAACAAGTTTCACTTAACGTAACGGGTCAAGTTACATACCTTCACAGTAGGCCTTTCAAACGTGATTCGCCACCCGCTTGTCCGCTTGATACTCCTGCGTCCTTTCCTGTAGAGTTCATTTATGACATATTTAGAACTCTCTTTAAATCATAATTCGCATAATACACCGAAACATCATAATTATGCGTTTAAGCTTTGAATTTCAGTTTTAAGCCTTCTTTGAGGCATTTTCACAAACACTTTAAGGGCAGATTTTTACATGATTAAATATCAAGTCTCTAGCTTATCACTTAGACCTAATTTCGCATCAATCAACCATTTTACATAATTGTTAACTTCTATAATTCTGAAGTTACTTCACAATTGTCAATTTACACTAGAACAACACCCAAATTCCTAGTGTTCATCAAATTATACAAACCACTAATCACCTACAATGGTGTTCATAGGTTTCACTAAAATTACACATGATCTCAACTTGTATTTGTCTAGGGTTTGTCCCTAGACTCTATATTGTTCCTAATCCATCATAAAACAGACATGCAACCATAAATATTAGATTTTCCCAATTTCATGAGAATTTCAAGTTGAGAGTTTTCATCTAATTTTACATACCTTGTAATCCTCTTGTGATGAGGATCAGTAATCTATGCTTGATTTTCGTTTTTGATCAGATTTGGACCTTCAATTGATCGATTTTGTGGAGTTAGGGTTTGGTGAGGAGTCTTGGTCGCTCCCCTGCGTTCTTGATCGACCAGACACACTAATTTGTGTGTTTGGTTTTTATTTATTTTGTTTTAATAAATTCTAGTTTCAAGTTCTACAACTTAGGTCCCTCCACTTTTGTTTATCTAAAAGTTTTGGTTATTTTAACCCTATTTCAAGTTATTTCTAAAATTTACTAACTAGGTTAAAATTCCTAGTTAGTAAATTCTTGTTTATTTATACTTTATAATTCTAATATAAAGTTTTATATTTTCGGGGTGTTACAAGTCCACCCCCCTTAAAAAGGGTTTCGTCCCCGAAACCAAAGTACGTACCAAATAATGTAGGGTGGAGACGTCGCATCTCCTCTTCGGACTCTTACGTAGTGTCCGAACCTTTCCTATGCTCCCCATTTGACCTTGACTTGCTTAATCACTTTGTTCCTCAAACTCTTCTCTTTACAATCTAAAATCGCAATTGGTTTTACTGCATAATTGAGGCTGTTATCCACCTCGATATCATCGTAGTGGATACGAGCAGTTTCGTCTGCTAAACATTTTCGAAGATGTGACACATGGAATGTGCTATGTATCCCACTCAACTCCTCGGGTAGTTCGAGACGATATGCTACTTTGCCAACCCGCTCGGTGATTCTGAATGGCCCAATAAATCTTGGGCTCAACTTTCCTCTTTTTCTGAACCGTATTATTCCTTTCCATGGCGATACTTTCAGCATTACTTTATCACCCACTTGAAATTCAATCAGCCTCTTTCGTTTATCCGCGTACGACTTTTGTCGATCCTGAGCCGCTTTTAGGTGCGTTCGGACCATGTTGATCTTTTCATTCGTAGTTCGGATTATATCAGTAGGTGCTAGTCCTCGTGGACCCACTTCTCCCCAACATATCGGGGTTCGGCACTTTCTTCCATATAACATTTCATACGGGGCCATTTTAATGCTCGCGTGATAGCTATTGTTATATGAAAATTCGACCAAGGGTAGATAGACATCCCAACTACCCCCGAAGTCAATAATGCAAGCCCGCAGCATATCTCCCAACGTTTGTATTGTCCTTTCACTCTGCCCATCCGTTTGTGGATGGTAAGCAGTGCTAATGAACAGTTTGGTTCCCATTTGTTATTTAAATTCATGCCAAAATTTCGAAGTAAACCGAGTATCTCTGTCTGACACAATGGATATCGGTACCCCATGTCGTGCTATGATTTCATTGGTGTACACCTCCGACATCTTCTCCGATGTATAAGTCTCACGAATCGGAATAAAGTGAGTGCTTTTCGTCAATCTATCCACAACTACCCATATAGCATCAAACCCACGGTTGGTTTTGGGCAATTTGGTCAACAAATCCATGGTGATTTGTTCCCATTTCTAAACTGGGATGTCCAATGGTTGCAATTTACCATATGGCTTCTGGTGCTCAACTTTGACTTGCAAGCAGGTCAAACACTTCTCCACATACTTCACAATATCCCTTTTCATCCCGGGCCACCAGTAGTTTTGTTTTAAATCATTATACATCTTGGTCGCTCCCGGATGGATGGAATAACGAGACTTGTGAGCTTCATCTAGTAGAAGCTTTTTAACTCCACATGTGTTAGGAACCCAAATTCTATTGAAACGCGTTTTCAAACCGTGGTTTCCTACTTCAAGATCCTTAACTTGGCCAACAACCCTTTCCTTTCTCCAGTTTTCCGTCTTTACTGCTTCATCTTGTGCCCCCCCGGATTCGTTCAAGTAAGCCCGAAGTCACAATGAGTTGCAATGATCGTACTCATATCGGAGCATAATCTGTCTTTCTGCTTAGGGCGTCCGCCACCACGTTTGCCCTTCCGGTGTGATAGTGTATTTCACAGTCAAAATCTTTCACCGTTTCTAGCCATCGCCTTTGTCGCATATTTAACTCCTTCTGATTGAAGAAGTATTTTAAGCTCTTGTGATCGGTGAATATGGTGCACTTTACCCCATATAAGTAGTGCCTCCATATTTTTAATGCAAATACCACCGCAGCCAACTCGAGATCGTGCGTGGGATATTTCTTCTCGTGTATCTTTAATTGCCTTGAGGCATAAGCTATAACTTTGCCCCGTTGCATCAAAACGCATCCGAGTCCCGATAGTGAAGCATCCGAATAAACCACCAAGTCTTCGACCCCGTCCGGCAATGTCAGTACCGGAGCTTGAGTTAACTTCTCTTTTAGCGTTTGAAACGCTCTTTCTTGGTCGACACCCCAAATGAACTTTTCTTCCTTCCGGGTTAGCTTTGTTAGCGGTGACGCAATCTTGGAGAAATCTTGAATGAATCTCCTATAGTATCCCGCAAGCCCCAAAAAGCTTCTAATTTCTGAAGGGTTCTTCGGGGGATTCCATTTTGACACGGCCTCGATCTTTGACGGATCCACCAATACTCCGTCGACACTTATGATGTGGCCAAGAAATTGTACCTCTCGTAACCAAAAGGCACCCTTAGAGAATTTCGCATACAACCTTTCTCGTCTAAGTGTCTCTAACACCTCCTATAAGTGGTGTGCATGTTCAGCTTCGCTTTTCGAATACACCAAAATATCATCGATAAACACGATGACCGACTTATCCAACATTGGCTTGTAAACCCGGTTCATGAGGTCCATGAAAGCCGCAGGTGCATTTGTTAGCCCAAATGACATCACGAGGAATTCGTAATGTCCGTATCTCGTGCGGAAAGCCGTCTTCGGCACATCTTCCTCCTTGACCTTTAGTTGGTGATACCCCGATATAAGGTCAATTTTCGAAAACCAGTTCGCACCTTGTAATTGGTCGAATAAATCATCTATCCTCGGAAGCGGATATCGGTTCTTTACTGTGAGTTTGTTTAACTCCCGGTAATCGATACACATGCGCATGCTTCCGTCCTTCTTTTTCACGAACAATACCGGTGCGCCCCAAGGAGACACCCTCGGCCTTATGAATCCTTTGTCAAGCAGTTCTTGAATCTGGGACATCAACTCTTGTAATTCCGACGGTGCAAGTCGGTATGGTGCTTTTGCTACGGGTTTTGCGCCCGGAATCAATTCGATCCCGAACTCTACTTCTCGTTCAGGCGGTATCCCTAGTAAATCCTCCGGAAACACATCTTCATAGTCTCGTACTACCGGTACATCTTCAATCTTCCGTGATTCTTTCTCGGGCTCATTTGCGTATATCATGAATGCCTTGCATCCTCGCTTCATAAGCTTGTGAGCTTTCAACATTGAGCACACTATGGGGTTGCCTCTTTTTTCGCCATAGATAGTGACGTGTTTCCCGCTCGGAGATATTAGCTTTATCTCCTTACGAAAACACACGACCTTCGCATGGTGCTGAGATAGTCAATCCATCCCAACGACTACTTGAAATTCTCCCATTGACATCGGGATTAGATCTATCAAGTATTCCTCATTGTCTATGTTTAATTTGCAGCTTCGACAAACGTCACAAACTATAAAACTTTTGTTGTCCCCTATTTCTACTTCTAAGGGCACAGATAATTTTGTCAATACAAATGAAGGATGTCGAATAAATCCATGCGAAATGAAGGATTTATTCGCACCCGTATCAAATAATACACGTGCTGGAATTGAGTTAATTGTGAATATACCTGAGACCACATCGGGTTCTATCTTTGCTTCGGTCGCGGTAAGTTGGAAGGACCTAGCCTTCGCCTTTGGAGCTTCCGTTGGAGACTCTTTTGTGTCTCTCTTTCCAACCAACTCGGGGCATTCAGACTTTTTATGGCCGGGTTGATAACATTTGTAACAAACAGAAACTTTTCCGGGACATAGCGATGCAATGTGCCCCGTCTTCCCACATACCGGACACGGCTTGTCTTTGAAGCGGCACTCACCTTTGTGCCCCTTTCCACATACTTTGCAACTTGGCGACCCGCCTTTAGCCTCCACTTTCTTCCCTGATTCAGCAGTTCTAGCTTTCTTTGTAGGGCTTGGATTCACATCTTGTGCTCTTCTCTCACCCCTTTCAACTTGTTTCTTTAACTCAATTTCCCGCTCCCGGGCAGTGTTGATGATTTCTGTCAGAGTTTCATATTTTGAGGGAGTCATAAACTCCCGGTATTCAGCACTCAACATATTGTAATAGTAGTATATCTTTTGCTCTTCAGTGGTGACTAACTCGTCACAAAATCTCAGCTTATCCATGAAGATGCCCGTGATCTTATCAATTGTTTCACCCTTTTGCCTTAACTGGATGAATTCTTCCTTAATCTTGTTGATAACCGCTTTGGGACTATGGTGTTTAAGGAACGGCACCTTAAACTCATCCCAAGTCATGACCCTTGCCGCTTCGGCTCCTATTTCCTTCTTTTTATTGTCCCACCAATCCTTGGCTTGGCCCCTCAATTGACCCGTTCCGTAAGCAACAAAGTCGCCTACTTCACAATGGGTCCGTTCAAACACCCCTTCGACATCACTTAACCATCTTTGGCATATTATCAGGTCAACCTCCCCGTTATAGATTGGCGGTTTACACGCCATGAATTCCTTGTACGAACACCCCTTGCGTTCTCCCGATTTTCCTTTTATAAGGTTGACACTATCTTCCAACCTTTTGACTCGCTCTTCAACAAGCGACAACACCGTGCTTTGAATTTTGTCTATAAACCCGGATAGACTACCTTCAATTGCCTTCCCTACTTCTTCGGCAATTATTTCTTTCATTTGTTCGGTGCTTGTTTGCACCGGATTATCATCGTTTCCATCAGACATCTTGAAACTGAAATGTTTACATTTAAACGTTAAACATTTCATTTATAGCGTTACTTCATTTGTTTCGGCTTAGCCAAGTTCTCAACTTGCTTTAACCGTTCACATTCGGCGCACTTTCCGGGTTTGAGTGTGTTAACATGCTCTTCCCATGCACATCAATTCATTTCTCATTTCTTACATAAATATAATCTGTTAAAATAATAAGTTAATTCTTACCGGACGATCGATCAAGCTTGAACCGAACACTTGTTGACAACCTTAAGCTCTGATTACCAACTTGTAACACCCATCTTTTATTTGCAAAAATTTAATGTAAATATGCGATATATATAAATTCTATGACCCATTTTATATCATAAGTTCCAAAATCAAGTTTTAAGGTAACAACATTAGTTATCTACCGACTAATTTAAATATCCATAAGTTTTTTAGCAAACGATTTACATCATAACATTGTTTAAACCGAGTCAATTTATGCGGAAGCTTCGAAAGTTCGTGTTCGGTTCATCAAAAGCTTGCTTGACCGTCATCCGTAATCCTTGAATACCTAAAAACTGAAATGTTTACATTAAACATTAGTATTAGAATACTTAGAAATAATACTTAATCGAAACTATGATCAAAGTGGATTCGATTAGTTATAATTATACAAAATTTATAAAAAAATTTCAGGCTCTACCGTAACTTACGGTTCCTACCGTAAGTTACGGTAGTCACGTTACAACACTGGTCCACCGTAACTCAGAAGAAATCCACCGTAAGGCTTTGGCCTCTACCGTAAGTTACGGTGGTACCGTAACTTACGGTAGCCTCTACAAATGTATGTTTTAACTGATTTGTTTTTTTTGCCCAAACCAATTTCTCGAATATTTTATTCTAACAAACCAACATACTAAATTCTTGTGTTTTAATATGTCAATTATCAATCGATAACAAAAGACCAATCAATCATATTACGAAGCAATATCCATGCTTTATTTGATTATTTGACCCGTTTGGCTCATCTACGGAATCCTCCAATATGATGACTACCAACTAGATCTTATAAATCCTTGACCTATTATTCAGTTTAGCGAACAACGTCGCTTTTAAAATTTACACGCATCTATTCTATAATACGATTATACATAACTTAACAAGTTTCACTTAACGTAACGGGTCAAGTTACATACCTTCACAGTAGGCCTTTCAAACGTGATTCGCCACCCGCTTGTCCGCTTGATACTCCTGCGTCCTTTCCTGTAGAGTTCATTTATGACATATTTAGAACTCTCTTTAAATCATAATTCGCATAATACACCGAAACATCATAATTATGCGTTTAAGCTTTGAATTTCAGTTTTAAGCCTTCTTTGAGGCATTTTCACAAACACTTTAAGGGCAGATTTTTACATGATTAAATATCAAGTCTCTAGCTTATCACTTAGACCTAATTTCGCATCAATCAACCATTTTACATAATTGTTAACTTCTATAATTCTGAAGTTACTTCACAATTGTCAATTTACACTAGAACAACACCCAAATTCCTAGTGTTCATCAAATTATACAAACCACTAATCACCTACAATGGTGTTCATAGGTTTCACTAAAATTACACATGATCTCAACTTGTATTTGTCTAGGGTTTGTCCCTAGACTCTATATTGTTCCTAATCCATCATAAAACAGACATGCAACCATAAATATTAGATTTTCCCAATTTCATGAGAATTTCAAGTTGAGAGTTTTCATCTAATTTTACATACCTTGTAATCCTCTTGTGATGAGGATCAGTAATCTATGCTTGATTTTCGTTTTTGATCAGATTTGGACCTTCAATTGATCGATTTTGTGGAGTTAGGGTTTGGTGAGGAGTCTTGGTCGCTCCCCTGCGTTCTTGATCGACCAGACACACTAATTTGTGTGTTTGGTTTTTATTTATTTTGTTTTAATAAATTCTAGTTTCAAGTTCTACAACTTAGGTCCCTCCACTTTTGTTTATCTAAAAGTTTTGGTTATTTTAACCCTATTTCAAGTTATTTCTAAAATTTACTAACTAGGTTAAAATTCCTAGTTAGTAAATTCTTGTTTATTTATACTTTATAATTCTAATATAAAGTTTTATATTTTCGGGGTGTTACAATATGTTTACTCAGCATATGGACACATTATTTTACAATTCTACTATGTATGTTCATTTAGCATATTTAGTACATTATTTTCATAAAACATGCTTACATTTGGTTTGACAGTTGGTTTGTTTAACGGGTCATTTATACATTCATTAACACCGATCATGCCGCTCGGTAGTAGGTAGTGGTACCATAGGACTTGACAACTCCCGTTCCTGAAATCCTAGGTTTGTTTGGGTGGAAGGAATGCCCGAATCCGAAAACATTTTTGGTAGACCTTGACATTGTTTAGGGTTTATCTTACAGTCTCAAGGCTTGAATGTAGGCGTTTAACAATACCGCTGTCACACCCCAACCGATGGCGGAATCATCGGGGCGCGGCACTAGGCGAATTAGATTGCTCAAGAGAATCCATAACAACTATGTTGCGACAGTATTTATTACATTTGTTATCCCATACTAACAATCACTACAATCACATAAGTTATCACAGATTCATGGTCCTCTCGAACAATACAAATCCGACAACCTAGATTTTAGGTGAGTTTCTAGACTTCCTAGCTTGATTCGATGTAGACTGCGACTAAACCTGCAACATACGTTAAAATAATGTCAATACAAAAGTATTGGCGAGTATACAGGTTTGATGTGTAATAGTGTAATAGATAAAAGCTGCGAATTTCCACATACATAAACATAATACACGACATATATACTCACAAAACTGATACTACCAGCTAAGTCCTCGAGCTTCGATCGCGATTGCTAAACTAGACCCCGCCGGGCGCAATAGTACTATACTAGTCATGGTGGGACGTCGCGAGTATAAGTCCTAGCACATATGTAACTAGCATCACGTATAACTATGCACATTGGTCATTCGCAGGTGATAAATAGTTTAAGCATTTAATGTGATTTGATTTGATAGCAACGTATGTTACACCCAAAACTGCAAAAGCAAAAAGGGTTCAAGTATACTCATAGTCGGTGTTCAGCAAGTAAACACAACTTGCTTGGATTGAAGGGAGCGCGTCCAAGATTAGCCTGATTATAGTTTGATAGCGTAAGCGTCGAATAGTGCGTTAAACGGTGGCGAGTGAACCAAACGTCAAATGGTAATCCGATCGGATGGCCAGTCGATCTGGTGGCAATCCGTTCGAATGGTCATCCGATCGGATGGCCATTCGATTTGATTGTCACCTCGTTTAGTGAAGATGTGTTTGTGTATGATGGTTGCCTTTTGAAGTTTTCGTTGTAGCATTTGGAAAATATAGAAGTATCTCTACCTTTCAGGTCGGTCGATCGGTCGAACGTTCGATCGTACGATAACCCGTTTGGTTGGACACTTTAGTGGGAACAAGTTCACCGCAGTTTGTCAATTGATCGGATCGTAGTCCGATCGGGTGGCAATCCACTGGCATTGAACATGTTGAAAATTGTTTAAGTGTTGAAGTCTAATCGTCACATGGTCGAGTGGTAGTCCGTTCGAGTGGTAATCCGATCGGACAACCATTCGTTCAACGTTTAAAGCTTCAAATGTTTGAAATTAAAGTCAAGTGTGGGACCCAAGGTGCAATCCGATCGGATGGCAGTCCGATCGGATGACATGTCCTGTCCGTTCGGATGCCTGTCCGATCGGACGGCAATCCGTCCAAACGATCAAGTTATCCTTGGCACTTTGACAATTTTGATGGTCTTTGGGGGGTTTTGATCGAGACGATGTTGTGGTGCTAATCAACAGAAACCCCATCTCGAACCAAGGGACCCGATAGGACAGGAATCACCCAAATCTGACCGGTTTACTGATTCGTGATGGTCGTTCTTGGTTAACCCAAAATCGGTCGTCTCCTTGTTATAAACCAGATCTTGAACCAACACGATACTAAGAATGAGTAGAAGGTCGGTACAAGCTCCGATCCTATCGGTCTTGAGTGCATTTGAGTGTAAAAGAGTTGAAAGAAATTTGGAGAACCACCTTTCAATCCTTCTATTCATGATTATGTGTAGATCTGTGTGAAAATGTTGTTTATTCTTGTGGAAATCCTTCGGATCTGAGTCGTTCTTGGTGGAATGAGGCCAACACTTGAAGTTCATGAGAACTCCATGATGACATCATCTTAGAACACCTCAAATCCACCGATTTCGCGGTTAAAAGTTAGGATTCAAAGGTGAAAATGATGAAAGAGTGTGTGTAGATCATATAAGTACAAGATTTGAGGTAGAGACTTACAAGAATCGCGAGAAATCGAGACGAATTGGCGAGAAGGCGTCTGGTCGAACGAGAGCAGTCACATCAACTGTTGTTGATGTGACAAGTGGGGTATTTTGTAACACCCCGTGTTTTCGGAAGTCAAAGACAAGGTCAAAGTCAACGCCCGATTTTACGAATTTGACTTATAGTAATTTCCTTATTTTAATTGTATTATGTGGAGTAAGTGTTGTTAATTGCCAAATCGATGTGTGTTAATCGCTATCTAATCAACTCGCGACTGTGAATTATAGGAAGTAACAATGCGATAAAGTTAACTAATCGATAATCAAGCTATGCTACTCGACATCGAATCGTGATACGAACCGCAACTCGACTTAATCTGGTTATTATACGTGTGTGTGTGCCTTATGTGTTACTTGTGCGTGTTATATATATATATATATAGGGTGGAGTTATTGTAAAAAAGACCAAAAGTGTGAGAAAGGTAAGAAAGAATCTCAACCATTAGATCTAAATTAATTGAAAAGGGTAAGATTGTAAATTAATTAACAAATTCAAATATAGTAATCCTTGATTTAAGGATTTGGAGAGAGAAAATCCCTGATTTAAGGAAAATAACCGTCCATAAATATAACACCATTCAGAACATGTTTATACATGGTGTTTTAAATATAACACAATTCAGAAAAATATAACACCATTCAGCACAAAAATAACACCATTCAGCAAACAAAAAAACACCATTCAGTAAACAAAATAACACCATTCAGAAAAATAAAATAAACACCATTACTGAAAAGAAAAAAATAACACCATTCAGTACAAAAATAACACCATTCATCAGTAAAATAAAAAAAACACTATTCAGCACAAAAGAATGTAACACCATTCAGTACAAAAATAACACCATTCAGCAAACAAAATAACACCATTCAGTAAAACAAAATAACACCATTCAGAAAAAAATAACACCATTCAGAAAATAAAATAAACACCTCTGTATCATCTTCTTCACTTCCGGCACCACCACCACTGCCACTTCCGGCACCACCACTGCCGATCCAGTACCACCACAACCGCCGCCGCTCGAACCACCACCACCGCCGCTGCCGCTCGCATCACCACCACCTCCACTGCCGCTCGCATCACCACCGCCGCCTCTGCCGCTCGCACCGCCACCACCACCGCTGCCGCTCGAACCACCATCGCTGCCTCTGTCGCTGCCGCTGTCGTGTATGATCATCCGATTGATTGAAAAATATGTTTCTCAGGGTACAAGCAAATCGATGGAAGAAGAAAGAGAAAGAAAGAGAGAGAAAGAGATAAATTGGGAGCGTATGAGAGAGAGAACGAAATTTCAGGGATATTGATTTACAAAATGGAGATAAAAAGACACAATTGCCCCCATATGTTTCAATTCAGTCCAAGTTAACAAAAATATTTTACAAGTTGGTCCCTATTGATCTAAACCATTAGATCAAAAGATCTAATGGCTGAGATTCTTTCTTACCCTTCTCACACTTTAGGCCTTTTTTACAGGATCCTCTACCTATATATATATATATATATATATATATATATATATATGTTGTGGAAATCAATCGAACTCAATCGAAACTCGAAACGTAATCGAACCCGAATCCGAATCGAAATCAAACTATGATAATTAGTAGTTGGGACTAAAAGTAATTTGACTAGGAAACCCTATTGTGACGAGCCGCTCGCAATCGAAATCGAAACACCAAAAATCGTCGCAGGTGCCATCCGGCCGGATAGCCATCCGGCCGGATAGCCACTACGCCACAGGTCAGGTGTCATCCGACCAGGATGTCATCCGACCGGATCGTCATCCGGGCGGTATGCCATCCGATCGGACAACCCTTTCCTCTTTTGGAATCCTATAAATACCCCTGTCATTGTCATTCTTTTCCACTTTTGGAAGCCCTTGTCCGAACTGTTCGTGCTCCCCACATTTTCTTCGATTTCTCTCAATCCAGGTAAGATCTCGCCCTAAATCTTGTACGTTCTTGATCTACACGCACTCCTACACCTTTCTATCTTTTAAATCTTGACTTTTAACCGTGAAATCACTAGATTTCGGGTGTTCTAGGGTGACGTCACCATGTGTTCTTCAAGAACTTCATGTTTTGACTTCAATCCACCAAGCACAACCGAGATCTAACCGATTTCCATGCAAACATACAAAGATCTTGTAAAGATCTTGACACAAGATGGTGAAAAAGGATTGAAGGATAGTTTCTAACTTTCTTTCAACTCTTTTACACTCATTACACTCAAAACCGATAGAATCGGACCCGGTTCTAGTCTCCAGCTCATCCATAGCATTGTACTAGTCCTAGGTCTGAATTCTACTCACGAGACCACCGATTCCGGGTTAAACAAGAACAACCGTCCTGAGCCGATAACCGGCCGAACTAGGGTGATTCCTGGTCGGTCTGGCCACTTGGGTCGAACGGAGTTCTATTGGCTAACACGTTGTCACAACGTCTCGATAAAACGACAAACGACCAAAAACCACCAAGTGTAAGACAAACGGAACAATCGAAACGGAAGGCTGTCCGATCGGACTGCTGTCCGAACGGATAGGCCATCTGAACGATTTGTCATCCGAACGGATCATACTTGGGACCCACACCTGAACAACATTATCTGAAGTTTGAGTATCGAACGAATTGCAATCCGATCGGACGACCATCTGGCTGGATTATTCTTCGGATCATGAGATACTAAGACTTTAAAGACTTAAACAATTTTCAACATGTTCAATAACAAGGTTGCCATCCGATCGAATGACGCTTCTGTTGTGAACTTGCTTCCAGTAAGTAACCTCATCACTGAGTCGCCGTCCGACCGGACCACTGTCCGACCGGATGACCATCCGAACGGATTGTCATCCGCACGACCAGTCATTCGATCGACCGACTTGATGGATAGAGATACTTCCGTGTTTTCAAAATACTGCAACGAAAACTTCAAAAGTCAAACCATCATACACAAACACATCCTTCTTATAGGAAGAAACAATCCACTCGAATCGTCACCCGACCGGACAAGTTGTCCGACCGGATGACCATCCGAACGGATTGTTATCCGCACGGATTGTTGTCCGATCGGATTACCATCCGATCGAACCACTATCCGACTCTTCCACACTTTGTGACGTTTTACGCATCACTTATCGTTATACAATCTAATCTACTCAGGCTAATCTTACTCGCTAAGCGCTCCCTTCAATCCATCAACCGCTGTGAGTATACTCGATCCCTTTTTGCTTTAAGCACTTTTGGGTGTTACATACGTTACGACTATTCAAATCACATCAATCACACCACTCAATACTATTTGAACGCTAACCGTTAATGCATGTTATACGTGGCTTATGAATGCTTGTTTGTTATGTTTACACATGGAATGCTGTCTACCTGCCTTAGCAACGATAGTACTATAGTTTGGACTCAGCACCCATTCACACGGGGGTTGTTAAGGATAATTACTTGCATGGATTACGGTGGTAATCATGTATTGTGAACTGCCTCGGGCAGTCAACCCGCAGTCATTGGTATCGATGGATCTATGTCGATAACTAACGTGCTTCATTTCACTATGTGTACGTGCTGGTTATGCGTAAACGAAATCGAACTCTATATGCTATTATCAAACTTGTATGCTCACCTTTACATTTTATGTATTGACTTTATTTTAACGTATGTGACAGGAGCTTAGGACGCACACTTGGTAGGAATTTGAAGCTAGAATAAAGCTTTAGAGCCCAACAAATAGTTGTCTGTAGTGGTCAAACTAAGGGTCTCTAGAAGCAGATAAACAATTGTTGTCTATTTAAATCTGAGTTATCGGAACAGAATATTTGCCTAGATTTTGTATGTAATAATTGTTTTACTGTTTGAGATACGGTATGGGACGTATTATTTAAATTGAATAGTATTGATAATTGTTATAGAAACTTCTGGACAATCTGTTTCGCCCAGTGCCATGCCCCGATGATTCCGCCATCGGTTGGGGTGTGACATATTTATAGGCAAAGGAGGAGAAAGACGGTGCAGTGCATCGGATCGGATGGCTGTCCGATCGGTTGGATGTCCGATCGGATGGTTGTCCGATCGGATGGCTGTCCGATCGAAGTGCCATTCGATCAAATGCCTCCGGCGAGCTGAGTTTTGGCGTTCCGTTTCGATTGCTAAGCGTTGCGATAGTTTGGTTACACGTTCTCATCCACATTTATTAGCTACGTTGGGTCGTATATACATATCCATATTTCAAAGTTGCGATACAATAACCGGGTTTCGTTTCGAATATGCGTTGCTTTGCGACGCTTCACGGTCATCGAGGAGGGTAGAATAGGTCCTCACTCAACGTCATCGTAAACGTTAATGTGTGTGATGCGATGCACGTTTTGAGTAATGAGTTGCACTGCGACACATCACGGCTATCAAGGAGGGTAGAATTGATCCTCATTTGATATCTTCGTGGTTGCCAGCAAGTGCAATGTGATGTGATAGCGATAAAGTATGCGTAATATGCGAAAATACTGCGAAGTAGCGATGTATGCGATATAGCTACATTATGATCCGAATCTCTGGTGCTAGGCGTAACGAGTATAACGAGTGGTAACAACGCATGCACGTGCGGGTTGTTACAACCGCATAGATGTTTGTATCAGTAAAGCATGCATTATTTTACAAAGCATAACTTTTGATTTATTTCAAATATTTTGTTTTGTGCATTTTTACATATGATTAAGTAGTCACTTTTTACTTGTCATACATGACATTTGTTTACACATTACATGATTTACAAATGACAATAAACATGGTTTACACATAAACATTTGACAATTGGTTTAAACAAGACAATTTTGGTGGTTTGTTTGGGTAAGTGATTTAAGTAACGAGGCGTGTGTAATATGATAAAAGCATGGTGGATACGCCGCTGATACTTCCTATATATAAGTGCTTTTATGATATTACATATCGTAACGTTATTTAAACAATTTCAATTTTGACATATTACATTTTACACAATTAACATATCTTTACAAAACATTGTTTTATAAACAACATATTTTGTACAAACTCATTTTTACTTGGTTATTTATTTAACCATGTATTATTCTTTTGTATCATCTGCTTTCTTATCGATTTTTGTATGATTTATAAAAGAAAACATTTTACAAGGATCATGACTAACTTTTGTTAAACATATTCTTTAAACTTATAAGTCATGAATCCTAAATCAATAAAATCTATGTATCTCACAGGCATTTTTATGCTGACGTACCTATTTTCACATGTGTTTCAGGTGCTGTTCTTAAATGATCGTGATGCAAACATAGGATTGGACGAGGGCCTTAGTGACACTAAAAAATGCAAGACTAGTTAATTAAGTTGTGTTTCTTTATTTATAAGACATTGTAACCTCTTTCAATTTAATAAAACAAAACTCCAATTTCCATGTGTTATGAAACAATGATTCTCTTACGACACTCCCCGACGATTCCGCCGCGGTTTGTTGTTTTACGCGGTCGGGGTGTGACAATTATGAAATTCATTTACTTATATTAAAACTAAATGGAATATTGGATTTTAATAATCCTAACTATTCGTCATTGGCCGTCAACAGTCTCAACTTAAAAAATAACCACTGACAGTCCCAACTATTAACATATTGGCCTCCAATGGACCCTGACTAATAGAACACTAACGTCGTTAGTCTCCGGTCGTCGGGAAAACGTTTTTGGCCATAAAAAGGTTCCTAAAGGTTCGATCTAAGGTTACAAAGAGGTTTGGGATGGAAATGTTGTGTTTGCCGGCCAAAAGGTTGAGTTTTCCAGGCAAAAAGAAGTTTTCCGGCGACCTCAATAATTGGGGCTTTTACTAGAAAAAGGTTCATAAAGGTTCATAATAAGGTTACAAAGATGTTTGGGACGAAAATGTTGAGTTTTCCGACCAAAAACGTTTTTCCAGTGACCGAAGACTAACGGCGATAGGAATCTGTTAGTCATGATTAATTGGAGGCCAATATGTTATTAGTTGGGACTGCCAGTGGTTATTTTTCAAGCTGAGATTGTTAACGGCTAACGACGAATAATTTGGATTACTAAAATCCAATATTCAAACTTAATTTAGTAAGGGGCTGTTTGTTTACCTCTTAATGAGGCTCTTAATGGTTCAGACCTCTTACTGGTTCAGCACTTAATGGTTCAGACTGTTTGTTTCGTGAGCAGATGTCTTAATGGTTCAGACATTTGCCTCTGAATGGTTAAGATTTATACAAAGTCTGAATGGTTAATATATCTAATCTGAATTGGCCAGACATTTGCCTCTGAACGGTTAAGCATTATACAGGCTCTTAATGGTTCAGAGCTCTTACTGGTTCAACACTTAATGATTCAGACCTCTTACTAGTTACTAGTTCAGCACTTAACCATTAAAAGATGTTGTCAAACAGCCCCTAATATAAACTAGGTTTTGCCCGCCCGCGTTGCGGGACATTAAGCCGAATATTTCTTTCTCATAGTATGTACGTCTGTGTTTTAGTTACTTGCACATACTACTCATAACACGATCTAAAAAAATACATTGGGTAAACAAAGTAAAACAAAATACTACCATACTTTTCCTAAAAAAACTAAAACGATGGATAAACTACCGCTTGGCATGACGAATAAAAATTAAATCGAGCCAACCAATTAAATAAAACACTACCATAGTCTTGTAAAAAAATTATTAAAACGAATTTTATACTGTGTACAAAATCGTAAATAAACACAAAAAAAAACATGTCGAAATGTAAATCAACTTAAGTTATATCGACACGTAAATAAAAACAAAGACGTAAAACTCGATTAAAAAGTATTTAGAAAGTTAAGGGGTTGTAAGAGTCAATGCTGAAAATTAGAGGGTAAAAGTAAAATAAAAAAAACACAAAAAGAAAAGAAAGAAAGAAAAAGGGAAAAAAAAAAGAAAAAAAAATTGACAACACCACTGTAGCAAAGTGGTGTTGTCATCTATTCATATACTAAAGCAAAATAATGGTTGACTATTTGACCATGATGTGGCTATTCTCTTTGGCCAGATAATTGGGGATTTTGGGCGGCATTTTCCTTCTTCCTATCTACGCTTTCTTCAATTTGGTAACCTAATCAATTCTCTCAATCAATTGAAGGCAAATTGATTTCTCTTTAAATCTCAAAACCTAATCAAATTGATTTCTGCAGGCTATCATCTTTCACCCACATTCAATTTTACAAACCCTAAATCTCATCTACGGCTTCATCTTTAGCGATTGTACCTGGCCATACCCACTTCAGAAATCCCTAAAACTCAATCATTCGAACTCTCATCTAGGTATGTTTTCTTTGATTTTTATGATGTAATCCGATTAGAGCATCGGCCGATTCTCATTTTCATTCGAAATCTTCAATTGCATATTTTCTGATTACTTCAGTTCAGATGGCGTCTTTGTCCGATTCTCATCCAGGCAATTCTCAGAAACCCTAATTCAAAACCAGTCGAATCTGCTCCATGTATGTTTACTCTTAAAATTCTTTGATTCTACAATATTTTTCTGTTCATTTTTTTCATTTTGTCCATGTATGTATGTATGTATATGTGGAACTAATCATTGATATGCATATAGATTTGTGGGAGTTGTGAAATTAATTGTGAGTGTAGGATTTATATCAGTTTCTTTTTCATTAGTGTGAAATCTTCATCTATTTCTCTTTGTTCAGCCGTCCGTGATGACTAAAAAAGTTCTTGGTGAGTCTAAGAACGGGGATGGTCTAACAACGAGTAGTGGGTAGGGTTTTGTGGTGGCGATGATTATGAAACCACCGCTTCTAGGGACGGCGATGGTTTAACAACATTAGATCAGTAGTATCAGATCCATCATAGACTGAATTGTTGATCTGATGCAAACACTAAGCTTTCTTTCTTTTTTATGCTCAAAATTTAGGTTGCAATAGTGATTATTGAACTATTTTCATTTTATTTGGTTTCATGTGATTATTGAACTTTTGTATCTAGAAATCTTATTTGTAGTGTGCAGTGTGATTATTGTTTGTTTCCAGGACTACAATTTTAGTGAAATTATCATCGCAGGGGTTTTGATGATGAAATGACTAATGAGAGCTTTGGTCACTAGAAATCTGGTAGGAAGAGGCATTATTTTGCGCCCACAAACAAATATGCCACTGGTATTTTTTCTATAATTATTTATTAATTATGATGTTCAAACAACATATCTTAGTGGAATTAGGTGATTGCTACCTTAGTTTATAAGTGATATGTAGTTACTGATCAGAATCAATATTTTCGGTGATGGAACATGTCCGGCGACGAATGTCGGCCACACCAGCTGGCGAGGGACAGCGACGATCATTGCCGGAGTTCGGGTGCGCTATTCTGCCTTTTTTTGCGCTTCTTAATTGTTCTGTGATTTCCAGTAGGCAAAATAAGAATGGTAGTGACTTCCATGATACAAATCGAAACTATGTTCGGTACACACCGGAAGAAGTCGAAGCTTTGGAAAGATTGTACCATGATTGCCCAAAACTGAACTCACACCGGACACAACAACTCATTCGCGAGTGCCTAATCCTCTCGAACATCATCGAGCTTAATCAGATCAACTGTGCTGTCTATTAATCTCACATTTTTTTCTCAGGAGGTTTTGGGGTCAGTTAGTGTTTGTTTTAATCTTCATAATTAAAAAAAATAATATTATGTTACATATTTCGTTCAATTATAAAAATTACTTAGTTCATTAATTTGATGGAAAGTTGGGCGGGTTGGGTAACTTGGTTGAATTTGCAACCTCAAAGTCTTTCTTCAGTAAGCCTTTTTCAATGTTTAGAAACATTACTGATCAATAAGACTTTTTCAATTTTTAGAAACATTACTGACCAATAAGCCTTTTTCAATGTTTAGAAACTTTTTTTAGTTGTGTTACAATATTTTTTTTAAATGCTTATGATGGGTTTTTATACGTAGAGCTTCATAAGAAAGAAACATGTGAGGCTGTGACCGTCATTGAGACACATCCAATGGTAGTCGTCGGTATGCTGGCCTATGTCAAGACGCCACATGGGCTTTGAACTTTGAACACTATTTGGCCCAGCATCTGAGCGAAAATGTGAAGAGGAGCAAAGATGTGAAGAGGATACTTTACAAGAACCGGTGCAAGTCCAAGAAGAAGGCATTCACTAAACATTGGAAGAAGTTTGAATCCGATGAGGGAGAAAAGGATATTCAATCTCAGCTGGAGAAAATGAAGAAAAATGCAACCGTTATCAGGGTCCAGGCTCACACTCAGGTAAAAATCTTTGTATTTATAATCTGAAACAGTTTTTGTAACATGTTTTTATTAGTTATTACATATTTTTATCAGATTTTTTTATTCAATTGAGAAAAATCATATTCTAATAAATAATATCCATTTGTATAACCCATCGTCTTCAGCTTCTGATCTGATTAATGCACCTTCTCCTTTTGTGAGTTTGCCTGAGTTTTCGCATGTGGGTTGGGGTCATTGGTTAACTTTACGCGATCTTGAACTTGCAATAAATCGGTTTTCAAAAGAGAATGCTATTGCAGAGAGTGGAGATGGAGTTGTATATCATGGGAGATTGGTAATTTGGAATCCAGTGGCAGTGAAGAAACTTCTTATTAATCTGTGAGTTTTTTTAACTTTAGTTATGTAAAATTTATTTTAAAATTAATGGCTATCTCAACTCATGTATTAAAAAAAAGTCTGTTCATGTTATGCGCTATTGATAAACTGGCCAAATAGAGTAAGAAACAAGTTCAATCATAAAAAGTTCAACCCACTAAACAATCTGATCACTATTGTCTTATTAGTTTATTTGTATACACACATTTATAAGAATATTTGCATAATTATGTATTTAATTAAAATTTTGTTTAACATTGCAGTCTCACACAAATAAAGATCACTCAGAGTGATACAAAGCTCATGGTTCAAGGCTCGAAATCAGTTCCGGTAAGGCATTATCTTGACTTCCCAACTTTACTAATAGGAAAACCTAAGCGTATCTGATTACCATGGTTTGCTTTTACAGGTCCACTTTGCATACATGATAGATCTTGATAGACTTAGGTTCAATGTAATTTGATATTGATTATTATCGTTTACTTACCACCATATAATTGTAGATCAATTTGCTGTGAAGTGATAATTGTAAGATGAGAAATTGGGATTGGATAGTCATTTGGCTTTGATTTTTTCATTCTCTAAATTATAAATATGAGTGGTAACATAGGTGGGTTGTGTAATGTGGTCATAACAGGTATACAGCTGTGGCTAAATGGCTGGGGTCAGGTAGCGGGTCAAAATCCAATCTCTACTGGTTTTGTGGCAAAGATAATAAGAAAATAAGGGCTCTATTTTTATGGTAATCCACTCATTTATACTAATTTCAACTTCTTTTATTTGTTTTTCTCTTTTAATTTCTAACAACTTCGTAATTAACAAGATAAAGATAATCATTAACATAATGTATACCTTTTTGGTTATCAATTAGTTGAATTGATAACATATTTGTGGATATGATATATAGCATAAATAGGAAACTGTAAAACGATTAGAAGCATGAAAGCATATATATATGATTGGTGATGTAGTGAACGATGCACTTGCACTAAAAATTAGTTTGCATCAGTAATTTAGGGCAACAACATGGGTTCTTTCCTAACACATTGTTAACTTTTTTTTTAATACAATATGCATGTTAGATGATTGCATTGCAAATATATCTTATAATTGTTGGCCATTTTATTCATAGCCTTTTTTCATGTTGTAGTCATGTATACATGTATGTTAGAAGTTGGAACTGCATTTGAGAAAACGGATAATAATGGAGAGACCTTTTTAGATCTGAAACAGATGAAGGTTAGTATGTGATATGTATTTCTTTAGATGGATACTAATCAGTGTTTAGTTCATTTGATATTAAAGTGGTAAGAACACTTGAATGAGGAAGAACTTATAACTTTTTGGCATGGGTTAAGTTGACTTGAGACATTTGTTTCTTAAAGTTGTAGAACTTCAAATTTTGTAGCGTGTTTAATACAATTTACAGTGTATGACATGAACAACTCATGTGCTGATATTTTGTATTTGCTGCACATGGATGGCCTATGTCAAAGCCCAGCCTGGTGGTTGAGCAAGTAATAAGTTAAATATTGTCGGAGGTGATTATGATTCTTATGATATTGAGTGTTACACCAGAGCCAAAATTATGGAAAAAATGTGACTTTAGATTCGTCTACAATTAATTCGAGCGGCTTGGCAAGGTATGTAGGTTGATGTATCCGCGCTGATAAAACATTTTGTACTGCAACACCTAACTTTGGAAAGAGGGTGATAAAGTAGTGACCAGTGGGTAATGAAACCATAGTGAGGGTTTAGTGAAAAAAGTGCCTGGAAGTGGTGTGGTGATGTGGCAGTAAATGTATGGTTGCTTAACATGTGCATTTGGTCTTTATAGCTCATGTGTTTAGTTTTGTTACCAGAAAGTTGTTCTTAACTCTGTCATCCTTCATGTCGTCACCACCTACCACCTTTAACCACTGTCCTCACCCTTCAGTTCTGCCAATCACCATCTCCAACCATCGATAGTTCCATTTCGTTCTGTGGTGTCTACCTCAGAAAATAAAGTATCAATAGATGCTTATGGTGAAGCAATGAGGTTTTTATTCTCTACCAACAGACTCAAATTTACTTAAGTGTTATATTTAGATGCTTGGTTTGGACTTTGGAGTTAATATTTGCAACCTTATGTTCTGTTTGGTTATCATTTGTTGTTTATGGTTTTAAGTTTGTGGATTGTTAATGTAGGTACGTGTTGTCATGAGCTTAAGGTTAGTTGATTGCATTTTATTCTATTTTTCTTTCGACCAGTCAAAGATTGCTAATGTCGATGGTTTTAATATTAATGTGCATCACTCTACTGAGGTTTTACATGCTGGTATCAAAAGGTCTTTAATTCACCTGTTATAATACTATTAATATTCTTGAGCTTATGTGTCGAAGTTTGGTTTTGAATTTCATTTTGTAACAATGTCTATAGCCTAATTTGTTAGTTGTTTGTGAGTAATTAAATTTGGACAAGACTGGTCCATCTAAAAACTTTCCTTACACGCAGGTGACAAGGCTGGTGCATCGAACTCTATGGGTTGATTATTGTTTACAGCTACAGCTATTCTTGATTGGTAAACTATGAGATATGCACAACTTTGATAGGTTAAATGTTGTTGAGTAGGACGCGTCTATTAACAAATTATTAGTTTGATTTTTTCCCTTATTAGAGATTAGCAGTTAAATGTTGTTGAGTAGAACGCGTCCATTCCACCAAATGGTGTGAGTGGTGTTTTTATAATATAAATAGTATAAAAAGTGGATGTGGGTGGAGGAGAGAGAAAATGTTACTGTTCATATGTATATTTAGGGTGAGACTGTCACCCCCTATAATTTTTTAATATATTTTGGAATAGGTTGTGAGTGAAGGAGAGAGAAAAGATAAAGATAAATGTATAAAAAATATTATTTAATTGAAAAGGTGAGAGAAAATGTAGTGTTTTAGTGTAATTTATGGTGAAAATATAATGGAATGGATGTGAATGCTCTAATTTTTTAAAATCCATCCCTTTGGCCGAACATGGAGGTGAGTTATGTGCTTTAATTTTTTAATGAATGGGGTTGCTCTGCAAATGGAATAAAGATCGTTCTGACTATAGTTTATACCTGCTTTTGGATTGTGTCTTCCAGAAATGAGAGTCCTTAATGGGAAGCTGGTGTCACTTAAAAGGTGTTGGACGATATTAAGGACTCGACATTGATGTGGCTGGTGAACCATACAAAGTTCTCAATTCAATAATGGAGAGTTTAGCTTAGAAGTTTGACTTTTGTTATGTTGTTTTTTCGGTACCTTAGTTTTTTTTCTTTTTGCTGTATGTAGCTTGGGGCGAGTCTCGGTTGCTTGCTGGGTCTCCCCAAGTTTCCCTTTTTTTGGTTAAATAAAGACAGACAGCCTTGCAAAAAAAATTATAATATTTGTACTTATATTTGGAGTTCTATTTATTTTGCAGTGTCTTTTGTTCTTCTATATCGGCTTTTTTTCAAGGCTTGTATGAGAAATATGTTTTTGGTTAGGATCATATTCCATTAATAGTGCGTATGCTTGGTATGCTTGATCTATAACGCAGTAATAATAATAGTAATAATATTGATCTTTTAATAATTGGAATTTCTTTTTTTAACAACCAAGTTTTTCCCCTTATAAAACACTTTGAAATTTTGTTGTGTACTATAATAGCAACTTTTAATTTTTCATTATTATTACATGTATGTAATCTCAATTACAAGAAGCATTTACTTTATACAATCCTTTTTCTCTTTTTATATATTGAGTTAACATGATTAATCTCATAAAAAGATAAATAATTAGTTTTCACCTATGGCCAGTTGTATATCGCTTTATCAACGTCTATTAAATGACATAATTTACTTTGAGTAACCCGTGTAACACAAGGGTACTTAGACCAATAGTTTAATATTATGTTTTAAACTGCTTATGCATACACACACCTTTATATTCTTTAAAGGTTTTTTTTTTTTTATAAAACTGTTTTTGAATCTACAAGTTGTTCAATAACACATTATAAATAGTATAAAAACACAACATGGTTAATAATACAACAAGTTGTTTATAAAGAAATCTTCAATGAGTTGTGATTTTTTTTGTCGTATTCATGTATTTCAATTATTTCTTGCACTCTCTAACATTTTCGTTAATAATTCAACGTATATAATATTACAATTTTTAATTTACAGTTTTAAAGGACTTAGTTTTCCTGTTTAGCCACCCGTGTAACACACGGGAACTTAGACTAGTTTGATATATATAATAATTTAGTTTTCCACTTTTCCCATTATCTAGAACCCGTATCCAACTTGCTAACGTTTGGAGAATACTAAGCAAGTAAATTCATGTTAACCCCTCCTAGTTTACCATAATACTACTTTAGCCCCTACATTTCTGGAGGCCATTTGCTGGTCGGTCGGTCGGCCCGCCATGGGGGTAGGTAATTGACAATCAAGCTCAAATAAACGCGTTCCTTGAAAAAGGAAGATGAACGTATTTATACCACTCAACCCAACTTTTTCTACTTCTCTAATCAATTCAACAACTTTCTACTACAGAAATTTCAAGGTCAGTCGTTCTTTACCTCTCAATTAATCTTTATCATCATCATCATATGCTGTTTTTATCTTCATAATTATCCATTACTCATGATCGGGTTATTAACAGCCTTTTATTCGTTTCGATTGTTTACTTTACCCATGCATTATCCTTAGAAATGATCAAAACAAAGAATTTTGTGTCAATTTACCCAACAGTTTAAACTGAAGCAATAATCTAATGTAAACTAAGAAAACATAGCCATATAATTAGGGATTGTTGATAAATCATGCTACTTAACCGATAATGGGTGTCCAACTATCGATCGTGTCCGGTTGGCGGGTTGAAATGTGCAACCCGAACCCGACACATATTATTATTTGTGTAAAAGATTTCAACCCGATAACTCATTTTTTTAAAGAGTCAACACGTTGAAGAGTAGTAAGCAGGTTATTGGTAACGTGTTTAATGAATGAGTATGAATGTGACAAAAACTAACATTATTATAACTAACTATATAAACAATTTTTTTTTTAAAAAACAAAATGGAAATAATTTAGAGTCAGTAGAGTAGACGAGTCATATAAAAGGTATCTAAAAAGTGGACAAGGGAAAAACAAAATAAAACTATATTATCTTCTTAAATACTTAAACGGGTCAACCCGACCCCGACCAGTTTTAAATACAGGTCAACCCGAACACGACCCGTTTTCTAAGCGGGCCGTGTTAGTTCGACCCAAAACCTGTTTATTCTTTTAAATCCTGTTTGGGCCGTGTTTCTGGTCGTACAAGATTGTCACATGTTCAGAAATATAGCAGATTATGGCTCAATCAGCAAGTAATGCCGGGAAGAAGCTCATCAAAATTGATGTGACATCAGACAGTGTATGCCCATGGTGTTTTGTGGGCAAAAAGGGTCTAGACAAAGCTGTAGCTTTATCGAAAGATCAATACGATTTCGAGGTACGATTTCTCTTCATTCTTCCCTATCTTTAAGCTGTTCTATTCTTTTTTATTTATTCTGTCATTTCTGCAGATTAAATGGCACCCGTTTTTACTTGACCCTTCTGCACCTAAAGAAGGGGTTAACAAGAAAGATCACTACAAAAACAAGTTCGGTTCTCGTGCTGATCAAATGCATGCTCGTATGACTCAGGTATCTCACTTTACCTTCCTTTTCATGTATTCATTTCTAGTTTTCGGTTCTTGGGATGATAGTATAGACATTGTGATATTGCAGGTTTTTAAGGGGCATGGATTGGATTATGACTTGTCTGGTCTCACGTAAGTTGTTTTCTTATCGCGCTCCAGAATTGTAATAACTTAAACAGCTCATTAATGGTGGTTTTATTTGGGAAACAGTGGAAGTTCTCTGGATAGCCACAGGCTCATACTTTTTGCAGGGAAACAAGGGCTTGATAAGCAGCATAATCTTGTGGAAGAGTTGATGAATGGGTATTTTACACAGGGGAAGTTTATTGGTGACAAGTAAGTTTTTTACCTTTGGAAATATGTTTTTATACAAAATAAGATATATTCTTATTTTCTTCTAAATTCAGGGAGTTTCTTGTGGAGTCTGCAACGAAAGTTGGGTTAGAAGGAGCAGCTGAGTTTCTTCAAGATCCAAACAATGGACTTCAAGAGGTATGCACCCTCAACTTTATGAAAACTAGAAGAAGAAAAACATATCATAGTTAAGTTATGTTATAGATTATGAACTTTTTATTGTGAACTTCTTTTAAGGTTAATGAAGAACTCGAGAAGTACGCAACCAACATTTATGGCGTCCCCCATTATGTGGTAGGTGATTAGGAAAAGCATGATTTACTGCAACAATTTTGGTTTTGGTTACAGGTTATATAACTGAATGGCGGTTTGTTGCAGATTAATGGAAAGCATAAGCTGAGTGGCGGCCAACCTGCGGAAGTATTCCTCAGAGCTTTTCAAGTGGCTGCTAATTGACCGATTTCATCCAGAATGTACTCATGTTCTTATAGACATATATGTGTGTAATATGTCACTCTTTCTGAACTTTGAATGCTATCTGATTTGTTCTTAAGCATCGGTATTTTGTATCTTCTCTACTTTGAATAATTTCTGTTTTGTTTCTGCTATGCTTAAACCACAAGAACATAAGAGCGTTTTACCTGTGACAGGCATGTATTATCCAAGAGGTTTCTTCACTAAATGAGAGTAGCTTGGAACAACTTCAAAGAGAACATGATAAATATATTATAATATAATGAGGGGAAAAACAATATTCATCATAAGAAAAAACAGCCTGTGAGGAACTACTATCGAGCAATTTTCCAATCTTTTTACATGAAAGAACACTTGATAACATGTGGGTATTCACAATGAATTTACAAGCTGTTTTTCTTGATTTCTTAATCGCATTCATCTCTTTACGGGTCTCATTCCAGCAGGAACACTTCAAGTTAAGCCTCACCAGTCTCATCAAATGCCATCACCTACAGAAAAGCCAAAACATCCAAAACTTTTATAATCATATTCATTTCTTTACGCATGGGTCCCCAATTAGACGTCATCTTGGGTTCGATTTACTTTACAAGAACATAAACAAACATAATAAGAATTTACCTTGCCACAAACAGGGCAGTTTTCACTTCTTTCCATCCACTCGTATATGCAGCCAAGGTGAAAATGGTGTGAACACTTTGTAATTATCTTAGGGTTTTCGGTAGTATATTCTGCAATACCGATAACAATGACTATCAATATGATGATATCCTAAGTATGAAAAGGCAATACATCTCAACAAATAGCTACATTTTAGATTTCACCTTCAAGACATGTTGGACAAACGTCTTCATCTTCCGATGGAGAAAGAATATGTGCAAATCCTGTTGCCTCTTTCGGACTCGAAAGCTTAACAGAAGACTTTGTGTACGACCCTTTTGTTTCATCTTCACAAGTTGAGTTATTCCATTTGTTTCCAGCACACAAAGGATCTGTTTCCATATCACTGTCACTTCCTCTTAACGGGTCGCCTTCTTCCTGTGACCGACTCGACCCTTTCTCCCGTCTCGAGACCAGTCCATCTCTTTGAAGACGTATATATCTCGGGTCAACATCGTATGGCAAAGGTCTCGGTGGAGCCCGATAAACACCGGATAATGAGTTATCAAGCGATGCTGATGAATTAAAAGACGATGTCCCTTGAAGAGACGAAGGACTCTGAAGCCTCACATGTTCTTCCCCTCTTTGAAATAATGATGCATACTGTTATTCAAACAGAATCATACAATAAGTCCTACTTATCTCATAAAAAATAAGATGAACTTTGGACAAAAACTTATTACATACCAAATATAAGAAATTTTGAAGAAAGCATCGAAGGCAAATGCAGTTTCTGTATAGATTACTGTTGGGATTAACATAATCTTCACAGTCATAATGCAAGCAGCAGCAAACAGCACCCATGATGATAACTTTAATGCAATGTAAGAAAAATTTACACCAAAACTGAGAGAGGACTCGAGGCTCGCAGAAACTTTAACGATTCTGCGGACCAGTAAACCCTCTCTGTTTACTCTCGAATTACTCAGGTGGTTACCGAATCAAATGCGCTTTACAACCTGCAACAGAACATGTAAACATTGTCTAAAAAATCAAGCAACAAGAAACAGAGCATACAGTTACAAATACAGCAGTAAATCAACAAGTAATTGAGATTTGATCCCTTCAAAAGATTTAAAAAAAAAAAAAAACCCATGAAGTTTTCAATCATAAAACCCTAAGATAATATAAAAAGATAAATGTTTGTGCAATCAAGGAGCTGCAAATAGAATACTATACTTGTTGTACCCACAAAGCAACTAAGTCAAGAAATTGTAAAAATGATCTCAATACCCTAAAAGACTTATTCCCAGATTGTGTATAAAACAAGTTAACATTTTTCAACCAAAAGTCAATATGAAATTTAATCCTGTTTAATTTGATTCTTGAATTATGCAAAGGAATTCAAGAATCAAACAAACATGGACCAAGATTATTGATTTCTTCAATAAGAAGATATAATCATGAAAACCCATGAAGAATCAATCAATTGAAAGGATTAATATCATCAGAAATAGGAAGAATTGAAAGATTAGGGTACCTTAAGACAGTGAAAGGGGTTGATGATAATAGAGAAGAAACCAGAAATTTCGAGGGTTGATGTTGGGGATTCTGTCATATCAGATGATACGGCAAATTGTTGAGCATTTTTGTTGGATTTTTCGGCGAGAAAGACTACGAGAACACGCGGTATTCGATATTCATCCCCAATGGGGGCAAAGTTATAATTGAGAAAGTATGGGTCTTTGCTCCTTTTGTTAAAGATAACCCATAATAAAACAAACTTGCTCTAACTTCAATAAAAAATAACTAGTAGGATAAACTCGCGTTATGTGGTGGTATTTGGTCAGTACTGATTTAATTTGATATGTTAAGTAGATATTAGTTTGGGTCATGTTATTCACACACGGAGAAAATTATTTTCACACCTCAAAGCGCCCCGCTATGGCCAAAGTGGGGCGCTTTGGTGTAAAGTTAACAAACAAGGACTGAACCGGTCAGACCTTGTCTGTTGCTTTACATCAAAGCGCCCCGCTATGGCCAAAGCTCGGCGCTTTGGTTTTTTTTTTTTTTTTTTTTTTTTTTACATTTTGGGGCAAAGCGCCCCTCTTAGGTCAAAGCGCAGCGCTTAGGGGCTTTTTTAAATTTTTTAAAATTGTTTTTAATTCACAAACGTGTCGATAATAGTCTAAATTTTACGCTTTTTCCATTATACATCATTTTTTAATATATATGGACTATACTGCAAGTTCCGGATCAAATCGGTTACGTGTGATGTCGTATTCCATTATATCGTATCATTTTGGTTTGAAAGCACAAGTACTCCTATGAGTAGTTTTATGTGTATCAGCCGCCTACCGTACATGTACATGACGTATTTTTTCATTAATTGTAGTATTATGATGTATATTGTCATTTTGGGTCATACAAGTGCGTATTGAATCTGATTGGGTCGTGTCGGTGACATTCGGTTTTTAACGTGATGTAACGCATATATTGAACAAACACAAACGTACTCTTGGATTGTAAAAGAATTAACGTGATTATTATTAAACACATTTAACATACATCTTGAACATATGGGGTTACATTAAAACTAATAAAATCAACATTGTCATTTTATCACATGGGTTGATGTATTGAGTTTGAAATTAATACTTTTGTAAATTTTTTTTTTTTTTTTTTTTTTTATATTTGAACTATTTTTTTCAAGAATCTCATACAACAAGCCTTGTAAATTCATATAAAATCAAGATTCAAGAAAAGATTTCAAATGGGTGTGATAAAGAAGATTAATTAGAACAAAACATGTTAATTGTTAGTGCACGGTAGAACACGACACATTTTCGTTGACGAGGAAGGCTGTTACCCGGTTACATTTTCGTTTGATACAACGAAGTCCTTTTCGTCACGTAAAGAGTTGGTGCGTTGGGTACAAGACACGGCAAAAGACAATGGTTACCTCATTGTGATTAAGAGGTCGAATAAAAGAGAAGAGAATTACAAGATTTGGTTTCAATGTACTTTTAAGTTGACGTTTTTTCGATTCCACTTGAGACCCCTTGAAGCTCCGTCGGTAGTGGGGTCCATGCCATCTTTAACCAATCACACCTTTTTCTTTTTTTTTTAAAAAAAAAGTTTACCACTTCACCAAGTGTCTAACCATTGCCAACGCTTTTCAACATAGTTTAAACACTTATGACTGAATGACCTGGCACACTCTCATTGGTTAATTTTGAAGTTTACCACTTTCAAGTGTCTAACCACTCCTTACACCCTAATGTATACTATATTTCATTGTGGCAAGTGGCATTGTGGAGCCCACAAGAACTGCTAAATGTATACTATAGCACGGATGGGACTAGTCAAAGAGTTGGAAAGGGTTGTACGCGACAGTGAGATGCCTCAACAAATTAAATATTGAGATGGGACTTCACCTTTAGATATATGTGCACAAAAAAATTAAATATTGTAAAATTTGGACCAAAAATGTAAAATTTGAACTTAAACGTAAACCAGTCACCAGTCAAAAATACGCCCAAAATGTAAAAAAAAAAAAAAACAAAGCGCCGAGCTTAGGCCAAAGCGAGGCGCTT
Source organism: Helianthus tuberosus (assembly GCA_030545235.1). Lineage (NCBI taxonomy): Eukaryota > Viridiplantae > Streptophyta > Magnoliopsida > Asterales > Asteraceae > Helianthus > Helianthus tuberosus. Next base: position 145,917,946 of record CM060432.1, read on the forward strand.
TGGAAAAAAAAAAACCAAAGCGTCGAGCTTAGGCCAAAGCGGGGCGCTTTGATGTAAAGTCAACAGACAAGGACTGAACATGTCAGACCTTGTCTGTTGACTTTACACCAAAGCGCCCCACTTTGGCCATAGCGGGGCGCTTTGAGTGTTTAAATAGACTAAGGACGTGTGCGAATAGACCAGGCCATTAGTTTTGATAACAATGATATAGGTATTGATGTTCGAATGACACGATACAAAAAAAAAAAAAAAAAAAAAAAACCTCTATTGTGAATACAACTCTGATGTTAATGAAATTTATATATACCGGAACGTCGAGATAAAACACAACTACGTATTCTGTTTTTAAGAAAATTAACAAACACAAGTTATTAAAGAAAAATCAAATGAAATGAAAAGTGTATCTATACTATATTATAATACATGAGGGAAGGATTCCCAAAAGTTAAGAACTTCTTCCCCCATTATTTATAAATAAACCCCTAGAATGAGGGTAAAGTGGTCTTTTAAACCATAATTATTTTTTAGTCCCTCAATCTATTACATTTAAATCCTGACATTTAACATAATTATGGGTAATTAGTTACACTCCCCCCCTCTTTAATTCTTTAATGTATTTCTGCGATATCTTACAACCCGTAATGTTTTAAAAAAATCCGAAGGTACCATGACGATCGGCACATTTTTTAAAACGTTTTGATAGTTGTCTTTTTTAGTTTCGTCGTGCGTTCATAAAGTACAAATAGCCGATGCGTAAATGTACAATTGATTAAAGCCAACATTTGTTTTTTACCCAAGCCAGCTTTGACCATTACCTAGCTACCGTGCATTAACATTTGTTTTTTACCCAAGTTTTTTGTTTTGAACGACATTTATAAACTAAAATATTCCCTAATTTTACTTGTACAGAGTCAGTTTGTTGTGACATGTTTAATATAGTATAGATAAAACTCACAACAAACTTCCTATTAAACATGCCACAACAAACTAAACAGGATATGTGCATCTTATTTTAAAAACTTAAAACTCACAACAAACTTCCTAAATAAGTGGATGACCAATCTAAAACTAAACCCTAATGGACTACTATAAATACATAGCAAACACTCACAATTCTACATTTCTATTGCTAAACAGATTTAAAATATGGAGCCAGTTCTGAATTCACTTGTTGCGAAAAAACAAGCATGCGATATTGAAAAATCTAAGGTCGGTTCTATGATAAGTTTTGTTATATCGCAATAATGAATAATTGTTTTCTTTTATTTACTTTTATGTGAATACTAACTTATTTGATTTTTCAGATTCAACACACCAATTTAAACACCCCAGTTGTCGAACAAGCTTTTGTTAGTTTTTAAGTAATATTTTCGCTTATAATCTTTCATATTAACAAGTTCGTTATGTTATTATTTGGTGTTTTATTGTAGGATGATGGTGATAATAGTGTTGAAATTATTTCTTATGGTGCAATGTTCAGTCCATACAAGTCTAATCTTCAACGTCAATTTAGTAAAAAGGTAATTTTAAAATTTATTTAATCTTTTTTAAATTTTTTTATTCAATATTTGTTTTTTTATAAAATTTATTTAATCACTTTTTAACTTTTTTATTAATTTTTTGTTTTTTAAGGATCGGAAGTATGAGAATCAAAAGAAAAGATCTAAAAGACTCTCTGAATGGAAATGGGTTGAGGTTATAAATTTAGATGATTCTGAGGACGATGAGAAAGAAGATGAATTAGATGATACTGCTGATTCGAGCACAAACAAGAAAAACGGATCAAAAAAGAAGAGAAATTAGATGAAATATATCAAGTGTTTTTATGTTTTTTTCATTTTCAGTTGTTTTTGTTTGATCTAGACTATCCTATGAATAATAAAGTTTATTTTATATTTGAAGTTTATGTTTTGTGTTATTTTATTGCACTTATAATTTACATCTCGATTGAACTAATATACTTTTGTCATTTGTTTAGTATTTTTTATTAACAAACGAATCTTTACATGTTTAAAACAGTTTTTCTATACTTTATTTATTATTAATTTTTATAACAAAACAAAACTTTGATATTTAGTAGATAGAAGATAAACTATGTTCCAAAATTTTAGGAATTATTTAATACTAATTTACTATATTAGTAGATAGATAGTAAACTATATCCTAAAATTTTAGGAATTATTTAATACTAATTTACGATATTTATTTAATACTAATTTACGATATTTAGTAGATAAATAGTAAACTATGTCCCAAAATTTTAGGAATTATAAGTCAACTAATTAGGTCCTCCAAGTTAATTATATGGGATGAGGCATCGATGGCGAAACGTCAGGCGATAGAGGCAGTTGATCGAACATTGCAAGACATTATAGGTGTTAGGCTCCCATATGTAACACTTATGACATATATCCACCACAATAATGTTATCATATACAAATAAGAAAACTACCAGCAACGAGTGCCGCAATCCAAAGTGTCGCCCCCGCCGCATCGCGCGGGCACCCTACTAGTTATTTATAATATAAGGTGAGAAATTAAAATATATCACTATATTTATATAGAGGGTCCGATCAACTTTAAGTAGAAAATCATGATAACTGTATAAACTTTTGCTTTAATACTGAAAGAAGTATAGTCTAACGGTATTAATGTGTTTATGTATATATAGGTGCTGTTTGTTTAAGTAGAAAATCATGATAACTGTATAAACTTTTGCTTTAATACTGAAAGAAGTATAGTCTAACGGTATTAATGTGTTTATGTATATATAGGTGCTGTTTGTTTTTTGCTAGAAGCACTTCAGAACCTCTTATGTCTGCGTCGTGCAGACCACGCGCAGACATAAGGTCTGCAGCTTGTTTGTTTTCTCGCAGACCTTTCATTAAAAAAGGTCTGCGAGACCTCTGCTTCAAACAGACATGAACCCATGTCTTCTAAGGTCTGCACAACCTCTTCTCTCTGTTCTCCAGCAATACCACCACATCCTCTGCCACCACCTCCACTCCGCCACCACCTCCCACCCTCACCTGCCGCCACCTCCACTCTGCCACCACCTCCACTCCGACACCACATCTGAACCAAAAAAAAAATCCCCAAACCGGAATAAGAGAACAAAACCGTCGATTTCGAAAACCGTGAGAAGAAACCGGAGAACAAAACCGTTCGCCGTTGATTCTGAAACAAACCGTGAGAAGAAACCGGAGAACAAAACCGTGAGAAGAAACCGGAGAACAAAACCGTGAGAAGAAACCGGAGAACAAAACCGTCGATTTCGAAAACCGTCCATCTTCAGCCGCTGTCATACACCCGCCTCTCTTTCTCTCTTTCTGTCTCTCTCCCTCTCCACCTCTCTGTCTAGTCACCGCGCCGCCACCAGACGGTGGTGGTGGTGGCCAGCCGTCCCATCGATTGAAGGCAACAGCTGTGTGAGTGTGGTTTGTGTAGATGAAGATGAGTTGCAGGGAATTTGGGAGTGAGTTGATGAAGGTGGACTAGGGTTGTGGAGAAGTGAGGGAGATGAGAGCAGACAAGTTGTGTGCGTGTTTGGTCAGTGATTCAAATTGAGAGTTTAGGGTTGTGTGTGAAGAGAAGGGTTTTTGTAAAAAAAACAAACCCTCTTCTCCTTGCAGACTGCAGACATTTGGTCCACCTCTTCTCCTGCAGATGCCAGCAGATGTGGTCCGCAGACTGCAGACCTTTTCCTACAGAAAAAACAAACAGCACCATAAACAAGGAAAGGATTATAATCCCATGTTGAGAAAATGTACATATTTAAAAATTTGTCACATGTGATGTATGAGTTAGCCAGAGCCTTGAGAACTCCAAAAATAATTTAGGCCTTGGTGAAATAAAAAACTGGGCCCAAAATTATGTTAAGGGGAAATGAATTTATAAAAAACAATAAAACCTTGGTGGTGAAGCCAAACCTTGAACTTGAGACCTTCATGTTATCTTGAAATGGTTTTTTTTCACTCCACCACCAACATTAAATGAATGCATATATTAAATATATAATTTACTATACATATAAAAGCTTATAAAAAATTTTCAGACCCTTTAAAAATTTAGGTCTCGAGCGACGACCTGGATTGGCCCGGCCTGGAGTTAGCCTTACCTCACTCTCGCTATAATTCTCACTATATTTGTCAAACACAAAGTGCGATTAAAATATACTTCATTTTGTATAAACTACATTTCAATACAACTACTCTATTTTCAATAAATATTTTATTATTTTGTCAAATTAGCTGTTACATAATATAATCGAATACATATGTAGAAATATATTATGATTCAACCATGCAAAACAATAATAAAATATTTTGTGTAGTAGGTTACAGGTACACCTTGCAATGCATCATCCTATTCGTAACACAACAACAGGGACTTTCATTGTCATTTTATATATGTGTAGGCAAGAGATTGTAAAATCCACACCGACAAAACCGAGCTGATTCGATGACCGCTAGTGGCATATATCTTTTTAAGTATGTAGTTGCTTTCAATCATTTCAAGAGTATTTAAAATCCACTCTTGTATTGTTTTTGTTTTAATAATCAAATAAATATGATCAATAATCATTTTGTTTTAATAATCAAATAAATATGATCAATAATCATGGTTATATTGTTATAAAGTATTAATCACTTTTTATATCAAAATGAACTATGATAGTTTATTTAATATGAAGGTTTTTTTTTTTTCAAATAATATTAAGTTTTGGTAGATAAAATTGTTAATAACTCTAATTAATGCAGACTTGATACAAGATTAAACAGAAGGTGTCAATACGTTAATTATACATTTATACGAACTATGATTAAAAACTTATGTAAATGAATGCAACCTTTCATTCCAGCTATAGCTGGATGGTAGAGGCTCTTGTCTTTTGGAGAAAAAACCATCATTCAAATCCTGATATGGAATGTAATTTAGTATTTATTGGTATAGTTTAGAAGTAAGAGTAATGTAACATTTGCCATTAAAAAAAATGAATGCAACTTGTCATTAAAAAAAAATGCAACCTGCCATACGTTTATTCCACACATAAGTTAAAATTTGAATAGATTAACATGTCAACAAGATATGTTCATGACTCAATTCTTAAAATGATGTAGTTTTGTAGTTTATAAAAAAAAACTAAATATACGGACTGTGCTAATTTGTAACTTTTTTCCTAGACTTAGTTGTGACTTGAAACGTATTATATAACTATAAATGTTTGGTAGGTCGTGTCAATAATCATATTAAACATGTTGTGTCATTTGTATTATTGGCATGCCTACATTCAAACATGTTAAACGAGTTGTGTCATTCAAGTTACAATTATTTGTGTTAAATGTGGCGTGTAACATGCTTCTTAAATATGTTTGTTTTAGTGTTTAAATACATGAAATGTCCGTTAAACATGTCGTAATGAGCTCAATAGCCGTGTTAGTTATGTCATGATAAACACAACCCGTTGTAATACGACATATTTTGCCAACTAAGTCTAAAAGATGTTAGAAAATGACAATGGATGGATAAGACAACGTCCCCTTGCTGATACATTCACTAAGGCAAAGTGTTGTGGAATGGCGTCACATGCCAGGTCAACGCTATAGCGCCCCGAACACTGGCTGGAGAGCGCCAAACTGCTTGGTACTAATCATCAATTTTCTTTGTTTTTTTATAATTTTATTTAACTATTAGATAAACCACACCATCAAAGTTAAAAAAGTAGGTTAGTTAAAGTCCATGATCCACGTGAGGTGTCGAAGCATTATGTTAAACCACACTATCCAGCCTAAGTAAATGGTTTTCTTTTTGGCTTACTTAGGTATACATGTTTGGCGCCGACATAATGTACTTGAAGGGGTCCGATGGCCTTTTATGATCGATGAAAGTAAAACCTTTTTTTTTTATAATAGTATACAAGTTTCTTTGTGTCAATTCAATTCCCATCAAAATCTTGTGAACCAACAAGGTCCTAACCACCACCATGGCTCTATCCACGTTTGCAACCAATACACCAACAACAAATGCATGCACACAAACTCTCCCTCAATTCCTTCATGTCACATGTGGGTTTTTGTTGAACCATCTAAGAGTCTTAAATCTCCACAACCAAGGTCAAATGGCACTAAACCGGTGGGAACTATATTTTACCAAACAATATTCTCTTCTAGTTTGCATGATTGACATTATTATTATTGCAATCTCTCTTGAGCTTTCTTTATAAAATGTTTAAAAAATAATACTTTTTAGTTTATCCAATACCCTGCAAATAAAGGAATGCTTGGTTTAAAAATGATGTCATGGGTTTCTTTGACCATAGCATTGATCCTGTGTTTGACTTTGACTTTGAATGGTGTGGCCAAGGCTCAAGAGGCTAAACTCATCGGTACTGTCTATTGTGACACTTGCTTCCATCAATATTTCTCTCCGTCCAGTCATTTTATTTCAGGTAGTTTTGTGTATACGTTTTTTGTTTGTTTGTTCTTATGTGTGTGAGTTTTAATGGTGTTTTGGATTCTATTTTTAGGTGCATTGGTGGCGGTGGAATGTGATGGTGGGAAACTAAGATTCCGGGAGGAAGTGAAAACAAATGTGAAGGGCGAGTTTAGTGTTATACTACCTTTCTCAGCTACCAAACATGTTAATGAAATCAAGAGGTGTTTCGTCAGGTTGATTAGTAGTAGCGAGCCGGATTGTGCAGTGCCCGCCATTTCCACAGCCACTTCATCTTCCATTCGACTCAAGGTAAAAACCCCGAAGAATCATGTTTTTTCAACAGGTTTTTTCACATTCCAGCCCCTAGAACAACCAAAACGGTGTCAATGGGAATCACACGCGAATGCTAATGATGAAATTATTGCTTCACCGCCATCACCATCTCCTGTTGTTGATGGAATGCTTGCTCCAATTCCACCACTTAATGACTGGAATCCGGTCGAAAGGAAATTACATGATTTAGCAAATGAAAACAATTTAAGATCCTCAAACTCACTTAACCAAATCCTGCCACCTTTACTAGTTCCATCATTTCCATCCCAACAACCACCAAGGTCCATTTTTGTTCCAGTAGTCCCACCGCCACCAGATTCCATGTTCAATACGGCTTTCCAGCCACCACCAGATTCCATGCTCAATATAGGCTTTCAGCCACCACCAGATTCCATGATCAATACAGGTTTCCAGCCACCACCAGATTCCATGTTCAATACGGGATTCCAGCCACCGTCAGATTCCATGCTCAATACAGGTTTCCAACCACCACCAGATTCCATGCTCAATACAGGTTTCCAGCCACCACCAGATTCTATGATCAATACAGGTTTTCGGCAACCACCACCAGATTCCATGCCCAATACAGGTTTCCAACCACCGCCAGATTCCATGCTCAATACAGGTTTCCAACCACCACCAGATTCCATGTTCAATACGGGTTTCCAGCCACCACCTCCAGATTCCATGTTCAATACAGGTTTCCAGCCACCACCTCCAAATTCCATGTTCAATCCTAATCCGTTACAACCACCATCTGATTCGAAAGTTGACCCATCTCAACCATCACCACCTTCATTGATACCTCAACTCCTCACACCACCTCCATCACAACCACCTCCATCATTGTCCCCTTCTTTGTCGTCTCCACCACTAGATCCACAACCAAACTTGATTCCACCACCACCATTCAACCCACCGTTTCCTGCATTCCCATTTCAACCAAGTGCAGGGTTGCCTAGAATGCCACCAAGAACCAAGATACCACCGTTATTATACACATAAAAGGACATTAACAAAGTAATTTCATGGATCCATAATAAATTTTGAATGGAACTTATCAAAGCTGCTATCAAGGAGAAGTGTTATGATCGTTATTGACAATTGGAAATAAAGGAACTGGCACTATTAGTACCAAAGATATAGTATGAAAACATGTTGTCATGATTGTAACTGTAATATAGTTAGGAATTGTTGGTTGGTTAATCATTGTTGTAATAAGCTACTAAAACTCTTTATAAAACAAAATGCATCTCTACTGATGTTCAAACCAATATCTCACTAGTTTGTTATGACTTCATGAAACATCAATAGAAATCATTTTTATCAAGTCATTATAAATAAGTTTTGAGTCAGGACACACATATGTATTTGTATATGTAGATATAAATTATGTAAAGATTAGCATTTAGCAATTAAAATGACATTTTACCAAACATAATACTAGATAAGATTTATTTGTAAGAATGATACCCTATACAACATAAAGTAGCAAATTTCACTTATTGTTCTTTCCCACTATGTATCTCAAAATTGGCATGCTGTACTAAGTTTCTGCTTTTTCCTTAAACTGGAAATTCTGGAGTTGTTATTAACAAAAGAAGAGTGCATAAGCCTCTCAGGATGACCAACTAATACAATTCATTCCTCCTAACTCATATATGATAGTGTAACAAAGCTACTCACATCACAGTGCACTTATTTCCAGATGAACTACAAGTAGTAGTACACCATCGTTTCATTTGACTTCATTTAATATTCCTCCTCTGTCTCAAACTCTCAACAACATATGAACCCGTGTTTCCAATCTTACTAGAATGTTCCTCAAATTCTATGTCAAGCATTAACATTTCCCTATCTGTTGTCTTTGATGCAAGGGACCACATCTCAATTTCCTCCAACGATTCCTTGCTTGAATGCATATTGACTTGAGCTCACTTGGTTCCTCTTCATGACTATGGAACTGCCTAGTCATCATCTCACTGATGTCGATCAAGCATATACTATAAGAAGCAGCTTCTTTAAGAAAAATAGTGTGAAGAACCAACACACAAAGACAAACTTCGTGAATTATTAGAAGTTCCATACATAGTAATTCGGAATCATAAATAGGGTCAAGACTAGAAAAGGGTATCGATGCTTATGGCAAGTGGATCCATTTGAAATATGGGTTACCCAAGCTCTTTGAAAGGCATAACATGTGCCGCCTGCCGCCCCTGGTGACTAGCTGACTATTACTACAAGCTACCATTGTCGGCCTCCTCCTTGCCACCACCGTGCCTCATTGCGTCGCACCACGTTGCACCGTGAACTATCATCACTCAATCGGGTTTCATCTGTTTCTTGCTTGACTCATTTTGCGAGTATAAACTGAAGGACTTCGGGTTTCGGGAATACTCACGTGATGGATCTTCGCGATTTAATCGGATTGGTATGATTTCTAGTGGAGCGAATAGAAGGAGTTCTATTACGGGTTGTTTCTTGTCAACGGATCTAGCGACTAGTTCGTTGAACCAACTACCAAGGTGCTACAACTTAGTCAACCGAGCTCTTATGAAAAGGAATGTTTTTGATAAACACCCTATGGTTGGTTTTTGTTTCTTTTTGGTTTGCATCTAGACTTCTGGTGGGCGACCCAAAGCTGGGGTCGTAACATCGATAGCCTCGGAAGTCGGGTTGATATCCGAGGAAAACACATGTGGCGGATCTGGGTAAGAGCTTGTTAGGTTGGGTAGCGGACATATTAGGGTAGCAAGCACACCCGAAGGTGCGTAGGTGATCGTAGCTGGGATGTCTAAGATAAAGGAAAAAGGCGGGAGTTTGGTAATTTAGGCGTTGTATCGGTAAAATGTTGTGAAGATAGGCAGCGGTGTGTAGGGCTTCTACCCAGAATTGGGGTGGTAAGTGAGCACGGACAAGGAGGGCACGTATAACGTCGTTCAGACACCGAAGCATGCGTTCGGAACGTCCATTTTGTTGAGACGTTTGAGGGCAAGCGAAGCGAAATAGGAGGCCATGTTGATTGGCAAAGGTTTTGAAGTTATTGTTGTCGAATTCACCCCCTAAGTCACATTGAAATGTTTTAATGGGAAGAGAGAATTGGGTTTTGACGAGCTTGTAAAATTTGGTGAATGTTTGAAATGTGTCGGATTTGTATTTAAGTGGGTAAACCCAAACGTAATTTGTGTAATTATCAATTAACACCATGTAGTATTTATTGCCCGAATTACTAACAATTGGTGATGTCCATAAATCGCAATGAATTATATCAAAAGGTTTAAAAGTATGAGAAACAGAATTCACAAAAGGCAAACGTTTGTTGTTTGATAATTGACAAGAAGAGCAAAACGACAAATCAATATTTTTATTGCAAGAAATATTAAAAGTACGAAAAACATGCTGAAGCACGGCCGCTCCGGGATGCCCGAGACGATCGTGCCAAGGAGGATGAGTGGTGGTGGAAAGCAAATTGAACTCCGGCTTTGTAAATGGGTAGAGATCTCCACTGCTATTGTGGCGGGAAAGGAGCCGTCCATCCTTGAGGTCCTTCAAGGAAAAACCAAAAGGGTCAAACTCTATGGAAACATGATTATCAGTAGTAAATTTACGTACAGATAAAAGATTTTTGATGACGGAGGGTGAATGAACTATGTTATTAAGTTTGTAAGTTTTGTTGGGTAGGGTGTATAAGCCATTACCGGAACCCGTAACATGTAATCGCTGACCATTACCGACCAAAATAGGGCGTTGAGGTAGCAAAGAGGGAGTTAAAATTGTACCTGGGTCCGATGTGATATGAGACGATGCCCCGGAGTCCATGTTCCATTGCGGGTCATGATAGTTGAGACTTAAAGATGAAAGGGCCACACCGATGTCGGACGGGCATAGAGCATTTCCCTGTGGAGGTTCAAAACCGGGAGGGGCCGGGGGAGGTTGCTGAGCAATATGGGCATGTTGCGGAGCGACCTGGGCCTGTTGTTGTTGTGGGTAGGGTAGAGGCGTGTATTGGGCTGGGTAAGATGGGTATGGTGTGGGTGGCGGGCTCCAAGATGGAGGCCCATTGGTAGTGTTCCAGGTGGGCTGAGAAAGGGGATGGTTGTGGGCCTGGTTGGGCTGAGGATGAGGGTTCTGTTGGGTTGTATAATTGGTGCTCCATGAGGCAGGTCCACGACCACCGGTAGACGAGGGTGCACGACCACCGCGACCTCCCCTTGAGTTGTAACCGCGGCCACGAGCAGCTTTAGCAGGGTCATAGTTTCGTCCCCGATATCCGTTGGGATAGGGAGAGCGGGTCGAGTCATTCGGTGGGAGAGGCGAATTGTTGGGTGTGGGGTGAAGGAGAACGGTGTCACGGGTGGTGTTAGATCTTGCTGCTTGACGGGATTGTTCGTCTTCGATCATGCTTCGAGCGACCTCCCAGTTTGGTTTTTCCCGATTTATGATGGCCGCAATTGTATCGAATTAAATGGGAAGGCCGCGTACCATTTGAATGACAAGTCGGCTTTCACTGATCGGTTGATCGACATCTTAACTGTTCAGCAAGCTCTTTTACACTCTGTTCCCGAGTCTCATTTAACAAGGGGAGGGGAAAGAAAGGAGATGAAAATTTGAGAAAACCATGTTCCCGAGATTTTTTAAGGATGGGAGGGGAGGGGAAAGGAGGGAAAAAGGAACAATTTTTGTACGTATCTTTATCCTCCCAAATTGGAGAGATTAGGAGAGAAAATTGTATGAATTACTAAATTGCCCTCATCTAATCCTTGTTTAAATAAACACCTAAAGCTCAAGTTCAGTTATTTTACAGATATAACCTACAAAATTTGGCGCAAGTTCCTGCTCTGCATCAATCATCAATCAGGTATGCATCTTTCATTCATTTTTCACCTTGGTTTATTTTGGTTGGTCGGATCGCTTTTAAAACAAATCACCCAACGTGGATCATGAACAACAGCTGATTGAACTACATAAAATATCTAAGAACTGGCAATTGTAAATTACCTACACCAAGATATATAGAGGCATTAGTAATTCATGTATAACCGTCAATATCAACAAAATAAAACAAAACTTCAAAATTCATATATCATATTGGTAGCACATTAAACTAAAATCGGACTAATTGATTACATTACCTATATCTGATAGTTCTGCCAAAGAAAGGTTGTAGTTGAGAAATAGAATCCTATTGAATTAATATCATAAGATGCTTTCTTTTGTTGGGTGCAACCTAAAAAGTTCGAAGATTGTAGCTTTTTTGGTTCTTGAACAAAAAACTGTTTACAGAAGAGAAGAGGATATATATGTAGGCATTGTTGATTTTTTTAGTGGGAAGTGAATTGGGTGTCAATGAGAGGGAAAATATTTAACAAATTCTAGAGAGAGAGAGGGGAACTAGTGGGTCAGATGTGCACTGGCCATCCATGTGGACAAAATAATGTATGTGGGTCTGGAGTCTGGCCTCTTCATTTGGTGTTTGTCACTTTTGTCAGGTGATTGGAGTTTTAGTAAACGTCAAGTTCTTAGACTATGGGTATGGGGCGGGGTTGGGGCGTGGGTATTAGATCCACCTCGGTCAAAACCGAATTTCCTACCAAAGAAAATTGAATCTCCAAATTAATTTCTTGATTGTAACTTACTATGTAATTATCTCCTTGATTGTAACTTACTATGTAATTATCTCCTGTAGCTATATTAGTGCCTAGACTTTAGCTTCCTTTCTGTATAAATGTAATCCTTGAATCAATGAGTAAATTATCAGTTTTGATACTTTTATATGGTATCAGCCAGGTTTTGCTAAACCTACACACAACTACCCTCTCCTCCATGGCTGACAACATCGTCACCACCACCACCTTGACCACCGGCTCACCCACTACCCAATCGGTCACCATGGTTAATTTTCCTTCCTCTCTAAAACTTACTGCTACAAATTACCTTAGTTGGAAAACCCAACTAGAAGCCATCCTCCAAGGTTTGGACCTATACAAATTCGTAGATGGCTCTCACCTTGCTCCTTCTCCAACCAAAAACACCGACGGCTCCACTAATCCACATGCCGATTACCCCGCCTGTACCGCCAAGATCGACTCCTATTCGGTGCAATCGTCGGCAGCCTCTCTGCTGAGATTGTTCTCCTCATCACCAATGCGAAAACCTCTCTTGATGCCTGTAAGATTTTGGCATCCACCTATGCCTCTCCTTCTCGTGGACACATCAAACAAATTCAACATCGTCTCAAAAAATCTATAAAATCTCCTGACCAATCTATCACCAACTTTATGCAATCCATAAAAATTATAGTTGATGAATTAGCCATTCTTGGCAAACCCATGGATCCTGAGGATGTCACTGACATTATCCTTCAAGGATTAGATCCCAAAACCTATAAACCTGTGATTGAATCTGTTCATGCTCGTGACAATCCAATCTCCTTCCATGAACTTCACGAAAAACTCATCAATCATGAGCTCTCTATCTCACAAAACCCGCCCGATTCCGCCTCCATTCACCAGCCAGCCACCGCCTTTGCCGCCCACAGCCGTCAGTCCCCCAAACCATGGTCCTCACGACCACCCAACAACAACCCCGGCCTGCTTCCCACTCCCACCTCCGCCCCAAATCAGCGTCCCTTTCTCGGTAAATGTCAATGGTGCTTTACTAAAGGCCACTCCTTAACCTCCTGCCCACTTTTTAAGAAAACTCACCCCTCAATCACACCTCCTACCTACAACCGAATCAATACCCAACCAAAACCGCAAGCACACATGATGGCAACCCACCCTACTATGGACTCCGATCTATCATGGCTAAAGGATAGTGGTGCTTCTCATCACATTACAAATGATCTTAGTGCACTCTCTATGCATAGCCCATATGATGGTACCGAGGATCTTATCATCGGTGATGGTTCGTCTCTTAAAATTACTCACGTTGGCACTATAACTCTCTATTTTTCTAATGTTCCTATCATTCTAAAAAAATGTTCTTTGCGTCCCTTCTATCTCTCGCAACATTATATCTATCTCTCGTTTATGTCTTGATAACAACATACTAATATTATTTTTCTCTTCTTATTTTGTCATTAAGGACTTTCACACTCGCCGAACCATTCTTCGGGGAATCACTAGTCATGGTCTTTATGAGCTATCCTCAACCAAATCCCCACAAGCGTTCCACTTGCAAACAAACAAAGCGTCTTCATGGCATCACCGCCTAGGACATCCACATTTGCGAGTTTTACAACATCTAGCTTCTTTTGTTCCGTTTATTTCTAGCAAGCATGAATCTTGTAATTCTTGTTGCATTAATAAAAGTCATAAACTTCCTTTTCATTCATCCTCTATGCATTCTAACACACCTCTTGAATTACTATTTTCTGATGTTTGGTCATCACCAATCACATCCTTTGATGGTTACAAATATTACATATTTTTTGTAGATCATTTCACAAAATACATTTGGATTTACCCATTAAAACGTAAATCGGATTCTCTTAATACATTCATTCGTTTTCAAAACCTCGTTGAGAATTTTTTCAAAACAAAAATTAAACAATTATTTTCGGACAATGGTGGAGAATATCTCAAACTATCCTCTCACCTACTTTCTTGTGGCATTTCTCATCTCACCTCTCCTCCTCACACACCCGAACATAATGGGTATGTTTGGCAAAAGTAGCTGGTGGCTGGTAGCTGGAAGCTGTAAGCTGGTGGCTGGAAGCTGGTAGCTAGTAGCTGTAGCTTTTTAGATATATTTGGTGTTTGGTAGAGTAGCTGGAGCTTTTAATAAGATGTATAAAATGACCAAAATGGACATAACTAAAAAATTTAGAAAGTTGGTGCATTAAAAAGTTCTTTATTTTTAGAGGTTAAAATAGTCATTTTTTCCCTAAAAGCTTGTAGCTCCTTCTAAACGCTACTAGTAGTAGCGTTCAACCAAAAGCTTTAAGCTCCTAACCTAAAAGCTTAAAGCTCCTTCAACCAAACAAGACTTTTTATTGAGTAGGAGCTTTTTCTTAAAAGCTTAAAGCTAGAAGCTCCTAAAAGCTCCGTGCCAAACATACCCAATGGCTACGCTGAACGGCGTCATCGCCACATTGTCGAAACCGGTCTATCTTTACTTTCTCATGCCAAGATGCCCCTAAAATTTTGGCCATTTGCCTTCACTACCGCTACTTATCTCATAAATAGACTACCTACCGCCACCCTAAACAATGATTCTCCTTACTTTCGTCTCTTTCGCATCCATCCAAACTATGAAAAACTTCATGGTTTTGGTTGTTTATCTTATCCTTGGTTACGCCCATACTCGAAACATAAACTCGAGTCTCGATCAAAACCGTGTATCTTCATCGGCTACTCCTCTTCTCAAAGTGCTTTTCATCTTCTTGACCCTCTCACTAATCGAATCTACACATCTCGTCATGTTCGTTTTCTTAATCACATTTTTCCTTATGAATCTCTCTCTCAAACCTCTACCCCCTCCACTCCCTCACCCGACACATGGTTACCTCTCACTACCCTATCCATTCCTCTTTCAACATCACCTTCCAATACTTCCCAATCGTCATCCCCTTCTGCCCCAACTAATGACATCACTACACCACCCACTTCCAACCCACCTATTATTTACCTATCAACGACGTCCACCAACCATACAAACACCTACTAACGACCCACCACTTCCATCCTCCAATACTGCCAATCCTACACCTTCATCGCCCTCCCCCACAAATATCTCATCCGACTCCTCTAACATTTCTTCTCCTCCCCAACAACCCGAACCCACTACCACTACCTCCTATCAAACTCGACCTTCTCGCAAACCAAACCCAAAATATCACAACTCCGACCACGTCTTATATCACTCTACAACTCACTCTCTCCCCGAGCCCAATAGTATTACCCAAGCCCTTAAACAACCGTTATGGCGAGAGGCCATGCAATCCGAGTTTGACGCTCTCAAACGAAACCAAACTTGGGGTACAAACGCCTAAGTCACCACTCCGGGTGGGTTTGGGTTTCGGCGTGGCCCCTTTGGCGTGGGATTCAGCCCGGGCGTTGGGCGGGGCTACCCACATGACATGGCGGAACCTCATTGGCCAAGAGCACTAGCCATGGCAGAACCTCATTATGATGTGGCTTGGCCACACCACCCCAGCCACGCCCCACCATACCCCTTTGAAATTGGCTTTTGGTCTTGGGTGCCCATACTCCACGTGTCGCATCATGTCCCCAACCCACGCCCCGTCATACCCCACGGTCTAAAGGTCTTTTGTAAACTTATCTTTTTTCCATAATTACCAATTTACCCTTTTGTATTCATCATATTCCTCATTCTTTGAGTTTTCTTGGTGGGTTGAGTTAGTAATTTAACATAAGTTTACTGTCTTTTATAAGCTATTAAATGGAAACGGAAATGCAAGGCAAGTATTTTCCTGCAACAAAGACATGTACTTGATGCAGTAAAGTCTAAATGGGTGTATCCATCTTGTCAAGTTAAATGCTTATTTAATTCTTACAATTATTACATCAATTCCTTAAGGTATTAAAGAAACAACGAAGTTCTTTAAATTGTGGTTCAATTTTCTTGTTTGATAACTTGGTTTCTGTATTTCCTCTTTTAATTTATTGTTTCGTAATTCGTATAGTGGTTCTTGCGTTATTTCGTATGTAGCAACTGTTATTGTGTGTGGCAATTTTGATCCAGTTAGTTTTAGGCGTGGGAGGGTTTGGGACTGTCTACAAGGGTTGGTTGGATGAAAAGACAATGTTGCCATCTAAGAATGGTACTGGATTCAAGGTGACTATGACACTCTTGAAGAGCTACTTGAAATGATCACATGGACTAACCTATATCACATTGCTGTTTGATTTAATAAGTCAAACGGGTCACCAATCCATTACAGTTTGACTTTAGCATGTCAAACATGACCCATTTCATATAACAACCTGCTGCATTTCATCTAAATACAATACAACCATGACACAATGAAATACAACCATGCCACAACCTGCTGTGTTTCATCTAACGATACAACCATGACACAATGCAACACAACCTGTTGCATTTCATCTAACATGTCAATGACCCATTTGATGCACAACACACATGACACAATGCAATGCAGTGCAACCATAACACCCTGCTGCAACAACATAATGACCCATTTGATGCACAACACACATGACCCAATGCAATACAACCATAACACCTTAATATAATGACCGAACATAATACAAAATGAAAACTCAAATTTAACACGAAATTAGACATGAAGAAAGAAGGGTTTGCATAATATTCATCCGCAAAGGCGACATTTTAGTGAAGAAAATCAATTACACTAATATGTAAGCTCTCTATGTTACTTGCATGTGGTTGACACTTAACACATTTATGTAATAAATAATGCCCCTAAAATGTATATTACTAACCCAAGTGCGCCGAAAGTCCCCAGGAAGACAACTGCAGCAGAGTTCCGAGCTGCTAAAAGCGCCTGAATAAGTAATGCAAAGAAACTTTGAATATAGAAGAGAAGAAATAGCTGTAATATGATATTATTTACCGCTATGAAGAAGGTTTTGTCTCCCAACTAGTTTGGCATTCAGCCATTCTACTTGTTTTATTTTGATAGAAATACAATCACCGGGGTATACCCTTTTACCCAAAAAAAATATCAACAAGAATGCCTGGAAAAATATATTATTTTAATATTTGTTCATAAAAGAGGTCAATTTCATGTATGCGTGTGTGCCTGTAACTCTGTAAGGTAAAAAAGATCGATACAATGAGTTATAATTATGTCATGAGTGGTAGGGAGATTATACTAACCGAAGCAAAACCTGTGCTTAAATCATCGAGATCTCCAAAAAATGAGCTAAACTGCCTTACACTAGCAGCGTCTGAACTCGCGAGGGCATTTTCAGCATCTTGAAAAGTTAAAATTCTGAAAAACAGCATTAATTTTAGGTAGGTGTTCCATGATGCATCAGTTGATAAGTTTCTAAACACAAGTGACGTTATTGGTGTCAGCTTATTTGTTGAATATAATTTCTCTGAAGTACTGCATTCCCAGTGATCCATATTGTGTGCCAGTTTTTTTTGCCCGGAAGCGTTATTTTACGATAATTATACACCATAGACTATGATAACTAAACATGATAATTATATTTTACCAGATCTTGACATCAAATATAGGACCATGATTTGTAAACTGATTGGATTAACACCATTGGTGGAGGTTTGTAATCTTTTTTGAGGTATAATTTAGTACCCAAAATCATATGTAGAAGCAGCTCAAACGTAGAATCAGAATGTTAATTAAAATGTTTTATGTTTAAAGGGTATAATGGTAAAATTGTTCTTTTCTTTTCTTTTCCTCCTAATTCGGGAACACAAATTTCTTCTGTTTTCCTTTACATTTCATTAAACTTGGGAACACGAAAAAAATCACGTCTTTTCCCTCCTTTTCTCTCTTAATTCATTTTCCTTCCCCTCCCCTGTTAAATGAGACTCGGGAACAGAGTATTCATTGAAGGAAGAGCATGACTGAAGGGTGGTACTGGTGAACTTCGTCTCGAGGGTCGCCGCCCGTGCCTGCTTGTTATTGAGAAAAATTTCCTGGATGTTAAGCCATGCGGTTCTGGCCGTGACGTTGGTATCGAGAACGCGAGACAACAAGTCATCAGATAGCGTGCTGTAGATCCATTGCAGTATGAGTGCGTCAAGTTCGGACCATGCTGGGAACTTTGGATCTGATTCATCGGGTGGTTTGGTGTCATCGATGTGGTGAAGGACTTTGTAGGCACGAGCATGGAGCGTGAATAATTTGACCCAAGCTGAATAGGTCACTTTCTTACCGTCGAGAGTGCGGATTTTATTGTTGATATTTGTGACGGTGTACGCGGGATGGAGGGGTTGTTTCTCCGATGGAGGTTGGGTGGTTGTGGTGTTTGCACCGTCAGACATGGTGGAAGGAGGGAAAACAAAAAATTAGGGTGTTGCTTTGGCTCTGATTACCATGAAAGCTATTGTGAATCGTTTAGATTGATTGCCATTCAAAGGAAAATACAAGCCATATAAATAGTCAAAGTTCCCAACCAAACATAGCTACAACTAAGGAATTAAATCAAAATAAATCAACTAAAGTAGAGGAAGATACTCAAGGCAATCTTATCCGTTAATATCTACTGTATTAGATTATTTTAAAATACGTGTACGGGACCCAACAACAATTGTCGTGGCTAGGAGTAATTCTTGGTTCATAAACATGCCCTGCCTCAAATATCACCAATGTGTTTTGGGCGCATTGGATGTGGAGCATATGAAAACTCCACAGTTCAGCGTGCTCTAGTGGAAAACTCCCCACCCTTTCTTAAGACTTATAGCCGCCAATCTTAACAATCACAAACTCCTTCTCAAATCTAACCACAATCAATTTCTCCTCAAATACCCATCACCCGTACTAAACAAATCCCAAACCAAACACCAAGTATCAAAACAATGACTTCATTATTTATAATGCTTATGTGACACCTATTGTTGAGCTGACTTCTACGAGGCAAGCCCTTAAACATCCTCTATGGCAATTGGCAAACAATCATGAGCGACGAATTTGATGCCCTACAACGTAATAACATGTGGACTCTTGTTCCTCTCTACTCGGCTTAAACACTTGTGGAATGTAAATGGGTGTATCGTAAATGGTTGATATGAAGGAACACCTATATCTTCTTCCACCAATTACAGGGCCACTGTTGGTACTCTACAAGATTTTTCGATCACTAGACCAAATATTGCTTTCACAGTGAATAAGATTTTATTGTTAAATTTAGAGTTGTTGCATCTGCTTGGATAAGAACAAGGAGAGTCAAGTTGAACTTCTGTGGACGTGCAAGTGTATTAAAAAACCCAATGAAGTAGTGGCTGTAGAGATGGAGCGATGACAAGCAACAAAGAATGAAACAAGAGACTCGGATGGAGCGATATTTCATGTTTGGTCGTCACCACCTACAAACGGGTTAGTTGTATGAAACTGATAATACGAAGGAAGGGGGTTGCTTGATAGATGAAGTTGTTAGGAGACCCTAGCCTAATTTTAGCTATATAACTTCGTACCAAATGACTTGTAACCTAGCGGGTATCAAGGTGCGTTCAAAACATGTCCTCCCCTAGTAGTTAAGGGTTCTAGTCTCATGGTGAACAAATGTGTAAATTTAGGAGTAGGATCAAGGAGGTTGTGAGTTGGCTATTATAACTTCTTTTAAGTTATATCGTTTTGTATAGCTGAAACGCATTGCTGGTGGTTAACTGTTCTAGTTTACAAGTACAGTTTGACTTTTAATGTGAAAGCTGTTGTCTTTCAATTAGGGATGGGTTTTTTTCCCAAATATCCGTACACGTATGACGTATCTATACCGTACCCGTACCCGTACCCGTATTTGTACCTATACCGACTTTAGGTATTCGGTACATGTATTGGTACCTAGTTTTACTGATTTTGGTATTCGGTACTTTCGGTATTGGTACGAGTGCGGGTACGGGTACTGGTACCGAATCTTATATAGACCTTTAAAAGTTTTTTTATATTATGTTTTATTTCGTATTATGGTATTTATAGTACTCGTATTGATTTTACCTATATGGTGCCCGTATCGTATTATATAGGTACTCATCTCAATTTTACCTATTTAGTACGAGTGCTCAAAAACTAAACAAAAACAAAATGGTACCAAAGCGGGTACCATACCGAAATACCCGTACCGTACCAACATATTTGGTACCCAGTTTTGTTCAAATTCGATAACGGTATGTTCGTTACTGGTACGGGTATGGGTACTCTACCAATCCCATCCCTACTTTCAACTTCAAAATTGATGTACATTGTTCAAACTCTTACAGATTCGCGGACGACCCAATATGGAAACGGTCGGAGTGTGCTATTTACAAAAGTTATCCGTACCTGACTTTAGAATTCAGAAATAGATTTGACCACAAAAGTCAATTTGCACATGGAGCAAGACAGCAAGTACCAAAAAACAGCCTGACATGAACATTTTAAGAACCAAAAAAAACAAGTTGAATATGGCAACTTGCATGTATGAACCAATTTCAAAAAGTATACAGCTACTTTTAAATGAAAATTAAAAAAAAAAAAAAAACTGTATCATCCCCAGTGCTCGAATGCTCTTCTTTGTGGACGAACAATGTTGCCTTTAGCAGATTGACCAAATTGGTCAGACAGGCATCCGTCATGACCATATTGGAGCCATAGAAAACCTTCAGGCTAGAACCATTTGACCAATTCTAACAGTTCAGTAGATTGAAGCATCGAACCTTGGTTCATAGAAACAGACCTGACTGTTAAATGTTTGTAGAGCACAACCTGCAATCCACGACCACACCTTTTTATCAACGTCAAAGAGCAGACCTTTCCCTTGATTCCAAGACGTAAAACAGATCAAATTATCTTGTCCAAAACACTCGAATCTCTCCGCTGATAACCTTAAGAGCGCTCTAAAGTACCTCGGTGGCATTCTACTTATTTCAATCCAAATCACTTTTGCATGATCTAATTCCCAAATTCTAATACTTTGAAGATTACTATAAAGACCGATTCTCCCAACCAAAAACAAACGCTTTTGTGTACCCGCAATCAAATACCCATCCAACAAAGATCTCGGAAATTTTGCCGGTATATGTTCCCAGTACCCTGCATCCAAATGATATATCATCAAACCAAGAGGCGAAATTGTTTCCAAGTATAACTTCGAGTCACAAAACGCCATCTTTGATGAGCAAAGATTTACAGTAGGCATTGTTTGGTGAAGCGACCAACTGTCCCGTTTCGAATCATACACCTCAGTCGGTAACGATTTGTTGTCCCCATAAATATCACTAGCCGCAATAACCTTAAAAGACCGTTTCTTTCTATCAACAACCATAATCAACTGTCTATGCTGGTTATAATGCATACTTGGTAACGCTCTCCAGCTTTGCGTAAGAGGATTACATACCAACGTTCTGAAAGTCAAACCATCAAGACCCGAGAAGCAAACAAGTCCGCCCGACGACCCAACCAACCAAAACGCCCATTGCGGCAAAAACGTGAAAGGGATTTTATACCATTGCTTCAACGGCAAGCTAAAAACCGAGCACTGCGGCACTTGCGAATTCTTCCAAAACGTAATCAGGCAAGGCCCGTGCGAAGGAACTTGCGAATGAAACTTTAAAAATCCATCATCCTGCAATATCGAATTCCACCTCTTACAAACCGAACGCAGACGAAAGATCATAAAAGGCGGAACCCTAGCTAATATTTCATTCAATAAATCTTCAGGCAGCATAGCCCATATATATTATCTTCCATATAAATATCCGGGTGTGGCCCGTGTGGAGCCTTGGTAAATGTAGCAACCATCTCCTCGTCTAGACCCCTCGGTTTCGTCTTGACCACCTTCTGTCGACATGGGCTGGGGCTCGGGTTCCTGAACCCGAGTGCCCGGTTAACTGGGCTAGTGTTTCTTGAACCACTAGTTTGCCCAAAATAACTTAACAGCCTCCCCTCATTCTGTGTTCTAGACCTAGAACTAGAATCAAAACCATCTCGTAACCCTACTACCATGCTTTCAAATCTCAACAACCTGAATTCACATCAACTGGGTGTGTTCTGATCATCACAGGCGAAATTATAAGGATCTAACAAGTTGATTTAACACAAACCCTAGATTGTTGTATATGAAATGTATCGAGTTGAACAGCAGATTGGTGAGTGATGAAACATTATTAATCGGAAGTTTGTGTTGTTACCTTGGATGTTGAAAGGGAGAATGGTCAACTGGATTGGAGTTCCGTCACATTAACATGGAGGTAGCCAGCCCTATAGGCTCCTTTCTTGGATTTTCTTTCATAACTGGTTTTGTAGCTTGCATTTTTTATTTTTACTTTTTGTCGCTTGTTTGTGGTGGTATTTTTTTTTTTAATATTTATGATGATTACTTTTCATCCAAAGAAAAAATAAAAATACTTTTTTCTGCTGTTTCTTGATTTCTTCCCTAAAATAACAAACATGTTTTTTTTAGAAATTTTTATAAGTGGAAATTTGATATTTAGCAAATATAAGGATCAAGGTTTTAGCTATTACAATTTTATGAGGAAAAGATTAATATTTATGAAAACAAACGTTTGATTTTAACAAGTTTAAAGAATTGAATTTATCAAAATTTTATTAAACTCAAAAAGTTAAACTTCCATATACTTTTAAGAGTTAAATGTCATTTTAGTCCCTGTGGTTTGGGCCATTTTGCCAGTTTAGTCCAAAGGTTTCATTTTTAACCTGTGAGTCCAAAAAGGTTTCACAGTAGCCATTTTAGTCCACTGGGTTAACTTCATCCATTTTTTCTGTTAACGAGAAGGCCAATTCGGTCATTTTATATGGCTGAATTGCCCTTTTAGTTAACATAATTACATACAAAATGATCGAATTGGCCTTCTCGTTAACAGAAAAAATGGATGAAGTTAACCAAGTGGACTAAAATGGCAACTGTGAAACCTTTTTGGACCCACAAGATAAAAATGAAACCTTTGGACTAAACTGGCAAAATGGCCCAAACCACATAGACTAAAATGGCATTTAACTCTACTTTAAGAAGAGAAAAATGGGCCTGTTGGGCCACCAATAAATGGCTGATTGTGGGCTTGTATCTTGATGCGATTGCAGGAGAACTCGCCCGTGGGTTATAATAGGATCCGACAGAAGAATCAATCAATCGGGTGAGACCCGTACCCATCACTAAAATTGCGTTGATCAAATCACCATGCAGACGGGTTTTGTTGATTTCTGATTCAATTTGCTCTAATTTCTAATCTCATCTTCATTTTTTTTGACTGAATAACAAACAGTATTCTGAATTTCTGATTTCATCTTCAGCTTGTTCTGATTTCTAATTTCACCACACCACTGGATAGCTTGCACTCTGCTCGATTGACCTATTGCCGCAGTTTCTGTTATCACAGGTTGCGTCTTCGAGAATGTCGTCAGGTATTAATAATACGATTAGTATTATTACTATTTGTTATTTTTTTTATGGCAGCCGTGGAATTGGAAGAGAATAAATGAATGAATGATAAAAGGAAAGTGATATGAAGCAGTGATTCAAATATTCACAGGTGTCTTTCTTGTCACCTTCAGTTTTTCACTCTTAATTTCTCATACATACTATGATGCTTCTGTCCTGTTATTTTATATTATATGTGAAAAGCACAAAAAAAAAAGTATCATAGAAAAGTTTTATAAATATATGTGGACCACAGGATGAAAGATATCAGGTTATCTCTTTAGGGTAAAGTTCTCTACAAATAAAGTTAACATACGAATAGAATAGCATGAAAAAGACAAAAAATTACTCAACAAATGATACTGTAGAGTAATTTTGATCTTGTAGAGTAATTTTGTAAAATGTTCTTGTAGAGTAATTTTGATCTTGTAGAGTGATTTTGTAAAGCGTTCTTGTAGAGTAATTTTGATCAAAAAACCATACCTAACCAAAAAAACCCCAAAAAACCTACCCCCATAACTAAATGCTAACAAAATTACTCTACAAGATCAAAATTACTCTACAGGATCATTTTACAAAATTACTCTACAAGATCAAAATTACTCTACAGGATCATTTGTAGAGTAATTTTGAATTGTATGTTGTTTGATAAACTTGCAGGGTAATTTTGATTCACTTGTAAAGTAATTTTGATGCAGAGTAATTTTGTTGTAGAGTATTTTCGATAATTACCCTACAAGAACAAAATTACTCTACAAGAACATTTTACAAAATTACTCTACAAAAGATCAAAATTACTCTACAGGATCATTTGTAGAGTAATGTTGATAGTTACTGATAATTACGAAAATGCCACCGTGTCTTTTTGTCTTTTCCTTCAATTCATATGTTTAGTACGTAAACTTTATTTGTATTTGATCTTTTGTCATCTCTTTATTGTTTTATTTGAATTGTTAGTGTTAGTACTTATTTTTGGTTATTTTCTTGTAAGCATATGGTCTTGTTATTTCAATATTAGTAAGTATGAGTTGAGTGAGTGAGTGATATAATCTTCTTATTATCTCTTGTTCTTCTGAATGTGAACCAATTCGGTTCATATCATATTATTAACAGGGTTTACTCAGAGATGATATGGGGAGTGCAGCGAAGCTTATTGTGGATGCCCTGCTACAACGCTTCATTCCACTTGCTAGACGTCGGATTGAAACAACACAGTTACGTGTAAGAATGTTCAGTTTAGTTGATGATCTGGATCAAATTAGAACGTAATATTCTTCTATATATGCTTGTATACATAGTTGCCACATCCATCAATGTCGTCTTAGTTGATATTTTCATGAATTTGTATTCTTGAAATTATTATATGTGGGCGAATTACAGGATGGACATTATCACCGGCCATTAGATCCCGCCTATGAGCAAGTGTTGGATTCCTTAGCTTTGGTGGCCCGCCACATGCCCGTATCTCTTCTTGATGCGCTTCTTAGGTGGAGAGACATGTATGGTGTTTATATGCATACGTAACATGTGACCACCTCATATTTGTTGTTTCCTGAACATTAAAAGCTGGAACGAAACGTTTAGATGGATGATACGTTTTGGTATGAAGTATGACTATGTTGTATTCTGGCTTCTTTTGCAGTGAGTCCCCAAAAGGTGCAAATGATACGTCTACGTTCCAGAAAAAGGTTATCATGACTTAATATTTTGGTGGGAGTTTTCTTTTTAAAGAAAACATAATAATGTAGTTCTAGTGACACTTAGCTTGTTTCAGCTGACGGTAGAGTGCATTTTTTGCTTGGCAAGTATACGCTTTGTGCAGTGTTGTCCGCCTGACGGACTTACAGGTTCGACAGTTCCGTCATTACTTCATCCCTGTAGACCTTAAGTTATTTGGTTCTGAAACCATACATGTCTACTGTAATTGCAGATAAACTCTGGACTGGGCTTGAACATTTTGTATTTGATTGGTTAATCAATGCTGACAGGTAATTTCAAGTTGGTGCCTATTGCTTCAACATACCTTTTAATGTATCTAGTTTTATTTGACGGAAATTTTGTTCATTGAAGGGTTGTAAGTCAGGTTGAGTATCCCTCATTGGCTGAGCTGCGTGGGCTCCTTCTGGACCTCGTTTCACATCTCGTGGGTGCTCTATCACAAATCAGGTAAACACTTTTAAAAAACCGAGTCTTGACATTATTCGTATCAATTTATTAACAACGAAAAGACTTAGAAAGTGTTTTGTTTTTCCATAGATTCATCCCTGTGACCGGACGGTTTATCATGGAACTAAATGCGCGTCGGATTGATACTAGTGGTGCTCGAAGCGAAACACTAAGTATAATTAACGGGATGCGCCATCTAAGGCTTGGGGTATGTGGCACATACTCTTTTGTTATGAAGATTTCTTGTCAATTTATTAATCTTATATAACAAAATAATCTATACATGTAGGTCAAGACTGATGGTGGTCTTAACATGTCAGCATCCTTTGTGGCAAAAGCAAATCCTCTTAATCACGCTCCCACCAAACGAAAAGGTGAACTTCACCATGCCCTTTGCAGGATGCTGTCAAGCATTTTAGCACCACTTGCAGATGATAATAACTGTCACTGGCCTCCTTCTGGTGTACATCGTGCACTTACTGTGTGGTATGAAGCTGTCGCACGGGTAAGAATGCAGATCATTCATTGGGCAGATAAACAGAGCAAGCATATACCCGTAAGTAAATTCATTCGTTCGTTTGTTCATGTCTATTTTCTGAATTGGTTTATTCTTATACCTTTATTCAATTCTCATTGTTTTATGTTAGGCAGCATACCCTTTAGTGACTTATCTTCTCTGTCTTGGTGATCCTCTTGTGTTTCTTAGTAACTTTGGTCCTCATACAGAACAATTGTATAAACAACTTAAGGTAACTAACTTTATACGCACAGCGTTTACTACTTTTATCGAGATCTTTCTTCCAGATGATAATTATTATGTGTATTCTACAGGATAAGAACAATCGGTTTATGGCACTGGATTGTCTTCACCATGTTACGAGATTTTATTTGGGCGTTCACGGGCGTTCTCAGCCATCAAATCGTGTGTGGGATTATCTCGACAGCGTGACTTCACAACTTCTTACGATTCTTAGGAAAGGAATGCTTACACATGATGCCCAACATGATAAACTTGTTCAGTTGTGCGTTACTATAGGCGGACACAACCTTGATTTTTGCATTAACCATCTGATTTTAGAAATGCTTAAACAAGATAGTCCCAGCGAGGCGAAGATTATCGGTCTTCGTGCTTTACTCGACATTTCAATGTCTCCAACAAGTGGCCATGTTGGCTTGGAAATCCTTCTAGGTAATTAATAAGTAATCATCCTCTTTTTGTTTGTGTAATTTCAAATCTTTATTTTTGTATTTGTTTTAACATTGACAGCTCACGATTTAGCACATTACGTTCCGAAAGTAAAGATTGCGATCGAG
The DNA here is from genome assembly GCA_030545235.1 of Helianthus tuberosus. Classification (NCBI taxonomy): domain Eukaryota; kingdom Viridiplantae; phylum Streptophyta; class Magnoliopsida; order Asterales; family Asteraceae; genus Helianthus; species Helianthus tuberosus. The sequence goes on from CM060432.1 coordinate 145,945,248, forward strand.
TCTATATTAAGGTCATGTCATAGAGCTTACAATCTGGCACTTCTCACTTCTTCAAAGACAACTATAGATGCTATTACAAAGGAAAAATCACAAGGACATCTTTTTAGGTCGGTTTTAAAGTGCATACCGTACCTAATTAAAGATGTTGGTCGAAGTGATAGAATCACTGAGATAATACCTCAACATGGGATAAGCATTGATCATGGTGTCCGTGTAGAAGCAATGCAAGTACTCGATCGAATTGTGAGATGTCATCCTGATCGTCGATTTGCGGTTGTGAGAGGTATGATGAACTTCATCCTACGGCTCCCGGATGAGTTTCCTCTTCTTATTCAAACAACATTAGGACACCTTTTGGACCTCTTGAGATTATGGAGATCTTGCCTTGTAGATGAAAATATCGAGCATGATGTTGCTCATGCAAAGCATGTGCAGATAAACCTAAGATCGAAGAAATCTTCTTTCCATCATGGAGAACCGATTGAATTCCATTCTTCGGAGATTGATGCGATTGGTCTTATCTTTCTTACTTCTGCTGATAGTCAGATTAGACACACAGCATTGGAATTACTACGGTGTGTACGTGATTTACGCAGCGATATACAAACCTGTTTGTTACGTGAGAAGTTGGATTTCATTAAAGACGAAGCTGAACCAATACTTATGGTGGATGTTTTTGAGGAAAATGGGGTATGTTTTTCAACTTGTAACCTACCTTTTTTTTTTTTTTTCTTTTAACCCTTTTTGATGTGAATCGTTAATGTGAAAAACAATGGTTTCGACAGGATGATGTTGTTCAAAGCTGCTATTGGGATTCCAACCGAGAATCTGATGTGGCACCACCTGATGCAACACTTGAGGCCATTCTTCATGAAAATCATGATAAGAATAGATGGGCTCGGTGTCTTAGTGAGCTTGTTAAATACGGTGCATTGCTCTGCCCACACGCGGTTCAGGAAGCAAAGTAATAAAGAAATTTCTAAGTTGTCAAGTTTCAGGTTATTTGAATCTGAAACGGTTGATATTCATATTTTGGATATTTATGTTTTTAGGGTTCAGATAACTAAGCGTCTTGCGCTTGTGACACCTGTCGAATTGGGGGGAAAGGCGCATCAGGTTCAGGATGCAGACAACAAACTCGACCAGTGGCTCATGTATGCTGTGTTTGCTTGTTCTTGTCCACCTGGCAGGGAAGGATCCGGTGCAGCTGCAACACGAGAATTATTCCATCTTATCATTCCGTCACTAAAATCTGGTTCTGAAGCATCGGTTGTGAGTATTAACTATTAACCACTGACTTTGTGTTTACAATAGTTAACTGTACAATGCAGTAAAAGTAATAGACATTTTGTGCTTCATACAATTCAGCATGCCGCTATTATGGCGCTAGGGCGTTCACATCTGGAAGCCTGTGAAATAATGTTCAGTGAGCTGGCATCTTTTATGGATGAAATCTCTTTAGAAACGGAAGGAAAATCGAAATGGAAGGTACTTAGAATCACACATTATCCTTTTGTTCCATTGTATATTAAAGAGTAAAATGCCATTTTCGTCCCTGAGGTTTGGCCACTTTTGCGACTTTCATCCAAAGGTTTGTTTTTCCGCATCTGGATCCAAAAGGTTTAAAATCTTGTCATTTTCATCCAACTCGTTAACTCCATCCATTTTTCTATGTTAAATGAGGGGCATTTTCGTCTTTTTAGACATTTTTTGTGATGATTAAAAAACACTATTAGAAATAAAGATCCACCTCTGTTGACTTTCTCCCCACCCAAATCCTATAATCATCACAAAAAAATGTCTAAAAAGACGAAAATACCCTTGACTTAACGTTAAAAAATGGATGAAGTTAACGAGTTGGATGAAAATGGCAAGATTTCAAACCTTTTGGATCCAGATGCGGAAAAACAAACCTTTGGACGAAAGTCGTAAAAGTGGCCAAACCTCAGGGACGAAAATGGCATTTTACTCTATTTTAAATATCTAATTTGTATTAATGCAGATTCAAAAACCTCGACGTGAAGAACTCCGTATCCACATTTCAAACATATACAAAACGGTTGCAGAGAACATCTGGCCCGGCATGCTAGCCAGTAAGCCGGTGATCCGTCTTCATTATTTGAAGTATATCGATGAAACAACCAAATTAATATCAGCAACACCTTCTGAGAATTTCCAAGACTTACAAACTCTACGCCTTGCTCTTGCATGTGTACTAAGATCACTAGCCCCTGAGTTCGTGGATTCAAAATCAGAAAAATTCGATATGAAAACCAGAAAACGTTTATTCGATCTTTTTCTCTCATGGTGTGATGATTCAGGTACTACATGTAGTCAGGATGGTTTAAGTGATTATAGGCGCGAAGTTGAAAGATACAAGTCTAGTCAGCACGCTCGATCGAAAGATTCTATAGACAAATTAAAGTTTGACAAAGAATTGTCTGAACAAGTTGAGGCGGTTCAATGGGCTTCCATGAATTGTATGGCCTCCTTGTTATACGGCCCGTGTTTTGATTTTGACAATGCAAGAAAAATGAGCGGTCGGATTATATATTGGATTAATGGTCTCTTCATCGAGTCTGCACCGCGGGCCCCGTCTGGTTATTCACCCTCCGATCCAAAGGGTCCGTTTTATACTAAACGCAATAAAAGCAGAGCGGGCCACCTTCGTGTTTCCCTTGCTAAAATAGCGTTAAAGAATCTTATTCTTTCTAATTTAGACTTGTTTCCTGCTTGCATTGATCAGGTAAGAAATCTATCTAGTTGATGTATTTTTTTCTCGGATGGTTATGAATCTTATGATCTCAAGTTATGTTGTTTCCTTTCTGATTTCAGTGCTACTATTCTGATGCTGATGTGGCAGATGGATACTTCAGTGTGTTGGCTGAAGTGTACATGCGTCAAGAGATACAAAAATGTGAAATTCAACGGCTATTGAGCTTGATTCTTTACAAAGTGGTGGACCCATCTAGACAGGTTCGTGATGATGCCCTGCAAATGCTTGAGACACTATCGGCCCGTGAATGGGCCGAAGATAAGATCGACGGGTCAGGAACTTATCAAGTTGCCGTAGTCGGAAATCTTCCAGATTCTTACCAACAATTTCAGTACAAATTATCTTGTAAACTCGCCAAAGATCGTCCCGAGCTGAGTCATCTTCTTTGTGAAGAAATCATGCAGAGACAACTGGACGCTGTTGACATAATCGCACAGCATCAGGTTCTAACATGCATGGCTCCATGGATCGAAAATCTTGATTTCTGGAAACTGCAAAACTCGGGATGGAAGGAAAGATTATTAAAAAGTCTTTATTACGTGACGTGGCGTCATGCAGATCAGTTTCCTGATGAAATCGAGAAGCTTTGGAGAACGATTGCTAGTAAGCCGCGTAATATCCGTCCGGTTCTTGATTTTTTAATCACTAAAGGAATTGAAGATTGTGATTCAAATACATCAACTGAAATAAGCGGTGCATTTGCTACGTATTTTTCGGTTGCTAAACGTGTAAGCTTGTATCTAGCTAGAATTTGTCCACAAGGCACGGTTGACCATTTGGTTTACCAATTAGCCCAACGAATGCTAGAGGAGAGCCTCGAACCTATCAGAGTCCACAAGAGTGATTTTAACGGAAATTTTATTTTGGAGTTTTCTTTAGGTTCCGCTATAGCCCAGCTGGCGTCTGTCATGGATAACCAACCGTTTCTGGTTCGAGGTTCTTTTGATGGTCTATTAAGGAACACAAGCGGTCGGACCCCCGTAGGCCGTCGAACCACTTCTGGTTCAGTGGTCCCGGTACTTCCTGAGATAAGCGTTACAACTTCTAGCCATAGGCTTCGAGGCTCAGCGGGAAATTCAAGAAGTCGGCATATTTCTCGAGACAGTGGGGAGTACCTAATTGACACTCCAAATTCTGAAGCTGACAGTCACGGTGTGAGTGCTAGAGAACTTAACACAGCCTTACAGGGGCATCAGCATCCACACCATTCATTAACGCATGCTGATATAGCATTGATTCTACTTGCGGAAATCGCGTATGAAAATGATGAAGATTTCAGGGAACATTTGCCGTTACTTTTTCACGTCACGTTTGTCTCAATGGATAGCTCAGAAGACATTGTTCTAGAACATTGCCAGCGTTTGCTTGTTAATTTGTTGTATTCTCTTGGTGGTCGTCATCTCGAGCTTTACAACGTTGAGAATAAAGACGGTGAAAACCGACAACTGGTTGTGAGCCTGATTAAATATGTCCAGTCAAAACGCGGAACCATGATGTGGGAAAACGAGGACACCACAGTCACAGGAATTGAGCTTCAAAGCGCAAAACTACTGTCCGCACTGGTTCAAAGCATGGTGGATGCCACATTTTTCCAAGGTGATCTTAGAGAGACTTGGGGAGTAGAAGCACTCAAGTGGGCCATGGAGTGCACATCCCGACACCTGTCATGCCGGTCCCACCAGATTTATCGAGCCCTCCGACCCCGTGTGAACCACGATGCATGCATCTCTCTTCTCAGATGCCTTCATAGATGTTTAACAAACCCAGTACCGGAAGTTTTAGGGTTTATAATGGAGATTCTTTTAACATTACAAGTGATGGTGGAAAGTGTAGAGCCTGAGAAAGTGATTCTCTACCCCCATCTTTTCTGGGGGTGTGTGGCCATGATGCATACCGATTTTGTTCATGTGTATTGTCAGGTACTCGAGCTATTTGCTCGTGTCATTGACCTTTTGACTTTTTCTGACCGAACGACAGAAAACGTGCTCCTTTCAAGCATGCCACGAGATGAGCTAGACGACAGTGTGGTCGATAGTGAGGATGATGTCGATTCACCATCCGGTGCAGATGGGACGGTCCCGGCTTTTGAAGGCGTGCAGCCGCTTGTGCTCAAAGGACTCATGTCAACCGTGAGCCACGATATCTCGATCGAGGTTCTATCAAGGCTAACCGTACCCTCGTGTGATTCAATCTTCGGGGACCCGCAGACTAGACTCTTGATGCACATCACGGGTCTGCTTCCATGGCTCTGCTTACATTTAAATCCAGATGTAGCCGTGGGCCTGGGCTTGGGCCCAGGCTCTACTTCGCCCTTTTTACAGCAACCTCAAAAGGCCCGTACGGTTTCGGCGAATCTGGCAATATGGTGTGAAGCGAAATCTTTAGACGAATTAGCTGCCATATTCATGGCATATTCACATGGGAGAATTAAAACCATTGACAATCTACTAGCTTGTGTCTCACCATTATTATGTAGCAAATGGGCACCAACGCATTCGGTTCTGGCTTTCAGGCATTTACTCGATCTTTTAGAAAAAGGGCCCGTTGAGTATCAACGGGTTGTTCTTATAATACTGAAGCAACTGGTTCACCATATTCCGATGGATGCTGTTCAGAATCAACACATGTATGCACTCTTTTCTCAGCTAGTTGAGAGCAGTTTGTGTTCTGAAGCACTAGGTGTATTAGAAGCTCTTTTACATAACTATGAGTCTGTGAATGCATCCGTTAACCATGATCCAGCTCACTATGAAAGCAAACTTGGTGGGGTTGATGAGTCAGCATTCATGGCTCGTGGAGGACCACCATGTGTTACAGCTAAAGAGTTGGCTTTGCGGAATACTCGTTTGATCCTTGGTCGGGTGCTTGATAATTGTGTGCTTGGTCGAAGAAGGGACTACAAAAGACTAGTCCCGTTTGTGAATACTATTGGTAAAACTTAACCACACGTATAGTAAAAGTCAATGATTTGTAGCAGCTACTTTTTAATCTGAAGCCTTTGTATCTGACATGAATCACAACCTGGAAGTCAAAGCCCTGGAGTTTGACTTTTTATCTGGTTTTCTGAATTCCGAATTAGAAACTCACATGTTATGCACAAGTTTATGTCTTCACGCAAACATTTGGGAGACACTTACTTGAAGATATGTTGCGCGATTCAGAAAAATCATTGACCGACTTTTAGAATCGAGCTGCGATGTTTGAGAAGAATGTATCAAACTTGTATACTTTGGGAAAGTTGTATGAAGCTGATCACACATCTGAGTTCTTAATGCTCCCTGTGGTCTACCCTTTTTTTTGGATTTTATACATATTTATACAAGTCACACCTTTAGACCAGTGAGTTTGAAAAAAGTAACCCATTATCCCAACCACAATGGAGTTGATCTTTTTTTTTTTGTTAAGTGGTGTGAAATGACTAATAAAACACACGCGTTCTGGTTAAACCACAATGACCATCCGTGTACTTAATTCGAATCTTCATATTCCGAGTTTTTTGTTCAGGGAGATGGCTCGTGTTGAATCGCTTCACATGGATATAGTATAATGCATGTATCTTGTATCCTTGTCAGTTACCTTTTTAAGGTTTAAACTTGTAATTGTAAGGAATGTTTATATGTTATCTCTTTTTTTTAATTGTAATTGTATACAATCCATATGAATAATAAATCTATAGAATGGACTTGCATGACAGAAATAATAAAATGAGGGACTATTATGTAATTTCGTAAAACCTAAACGTAATCCATGTAAATAGTGGGGAAGTGGTTAGTTTCAAATATTAATTAATAGTGAAAAGAAACTGCAGCGAAACAGAGTTGTGCTTTCTCAGCGGTTAAAATTTTGAATTAGGTACGTTGATTTGTAGTTTATTTCACGAATTTCAGATTTTTGCTTCAAGTTTGTATCTAATTCGATGTGTTTATTGATTTTACCAGTGTGATTTTACGTTTGGAACAGATGAAAAACTTAATTTTACTGCCACAATTGTGTTCGTTTGAGGAATTTAGGCTTTTCAGTTTCTGTCAGTTTGTTGTTTCAGGATTTTTATTATCTTGATTCTTCATAAGAACTACATTTTGGATTAGTAAATCTATTACTTTTGAGATTCAAGATATGGTTTGTAGTTTCTTAAAAAGTGATCACAATTTTATTTTTCAACGGCAAATTTCTTTATAATTTATGTCGTCTATGGGACTTGAACCCAAGACCTTCATGTCGGTTAGCGATATTTATGTACTAAATATATTCTGAAGTTGAAATTCAGTTTCTATGATATCAAAAAAATGAAATGTAGCTCATGGTGATTCAAGTGACAGTTTGTAAAATTTGAACTTTAGGTTGGTATACCGTCACAGGGTCATCTTTCGACTTGGGTATGGCACACGGAGCCTTGAAAGATGACCGCGTGACAATACGCTTACTAGTAAAGCATAATCTAGTGTATCTTACAGTCGTATAAATAATTAAATATAAGAAAATGGAATATAATACTTTATACATGGATCCGTAGATGTCTTGAGTTCTGTTAGAATAAATTTGACAAATCAATGCTGATCCCCTTTTATCTTCACTAATTTTTTTCCCTTATTGTCGAGTGACCGAGTGTTGCCTAGCGGGACCGACCTGAACCCGTATTCATTGCTCTAATAGTTGTACTGGATGCAAAATCTATGCATTATCATGATATTCATTTGCGGTAAGATTTATTAACTCAACCCGCCCTGATCATATTTCTCAGGTCCTGAATTGAGCGTACACCTTAACGGTAAACATGGATGCTGCCACCAATTACGATGCATCTTCCCCTCCAGAAACTACTGAAGAGATCATAACAAGGTTTGTAATGGACGTAGCATGCATAAGCGAGAAGCTGACCAACTTGAACTCACTGTCAATGTGTGTGGAAACTAAAGAAAACGACCTTGAGGCTTTCATTTCTGATACGGATTCTGATTTGGTTATCAAGACGCTAGAATACGCCCTTTTATCTGGCTTTTTGGACTCAGAGGTGAATTTACTAGAGGCATACATATCTCATCTTCAGATGGAAAAAGATAATGTAATAAAGTCTTTATTTTCAAGAATACACGGTGGAGAATCTTTAAGCGGGATGGTAGACATGCTGCATGATTCTGAAAAGGCATTGGAACTATTACTAGAGGGAGTCTTGGAAATCAAAACACGATCGGCCAATTATGAGAAGAATTTGATAAGATTATGCGGATGTGAGGACCATACGGAGTCCTTAAACAGCATTGATCAAGCAGAACTAAATGAGAAAATGAAAATGAACATGCATACCTTAGAGTCTCATAGGGATGTTTTGAGGATGCTTGACAAATCTTTGGAGAGAGAAATAAATTTGGAGAAAAGGGTGAGTGAGTTGACTCAAATGGAAGAAACGTTGACCACGAGGCTACGATTATCAGAACAAGAAGTGGTTTATGCTAAAGAGGAAGCTGAAGCGACGTTTGAAAAGTTCTATGAAACAGACCACACACGAGAACTATTAACGGAAACCTGTAAAGTATTAATAAGTAAAATCAAGATGTTACAGTTGAATCTTAAAGGCTCAATTCAGCGAGAATCGCAATTGAAAAGAAATTTACTGAAACTTGAAGAACGCTCTACAGACGAGAGTGCATCTACCGAAGGGATTCTGGAACTGATATCAACTATAGAAGATTTGAGAGCACAAGTTATGGAGGCTGAATACAAGCGTAAGGAACTCAAGGATACCAATGAGAAAGTGGTTTCGCTTGAAGAAGAACTGAGTGATGTTAAAGTTAAGCTGCAACATGCGGAGACATGTTATGAAGCTATTGGAGAAGAAAAAAATGTGTTACTTTCGACTATTTTAGGCATGGATAATGTAATTAAGGACCTGGAGAATAAGGTTACACAAGGTAAAGTTCAGACCAAGAGTGTGGAGGACAGGTGTATCTTCTTGTCTAAATCAAAATCAGGCCTCAAGAAAGAACTCAAAATCGTTAAGGGTAAAGTTAAAAGCTTGGAAACGTCGTTGCATCAAATGGAGGAAACCAAGATCGCATTTGCTAATAACGTTAATCATTGTAGCAATGTTATATTAAATCTGGTTAAGCAGACGACACTTGAAAGAGAACGGCTCCGAAATCAGGTTTCAAATATCATGCAATAGATATAGCATTGAAAAATATGAAAAAATATATATAATAATTAAGCTTTGTCTTGATGGTTTTATATATGCATATGCAGATATCTTACTTAAAACAAGATAACAAAATCTTGCTAAATCACTCAAAGAAAACAGACGAAGATCCTGATGTAGAAGACTGGTATGACGATAAAGCTAGCAGTAATAACGACTTCATTACAGATAACAAAGAAGCCTTATCAACCAATTTTGAGGTATCTTTTTTTATTGCTAGCTGTTTGACTAAGCCTGGCAAAATGGGTTGGGGTCAAAGCGGATCAATTTGAAATATGGTTCGGATCAAAACAGTTTTACTTATCATAACTTTATTTTTAGGTAGAGAATGTAACAGATTCGACCGAGACTGCAAGAGGCATTGATGCAAGACAACTAAAGACGAAAGACGTTCTGTTGGTACTCTTCATACTAGTCATTCCACTACTTGGGGTACTTGTTTATCAAACTCGGGTCAAACATATTATGTAAGACGTGTTAAGAATCTTGGTCTGGAAGGAAAGCTAATGCAATTTGCGAATATGATTGCGTGCGGTGCAAGTCATCATCGCATGTTGCTATAAGTTTGTTGATTAATCCTGTGGAAAAACTTGTTTAGCTATGATGTTGATGTAGGGAGATGAATAGTGTGTTGATAGAATGTTGTTTTTCTTAACTTTTGTAATGTGACTTCATCCTTGGTATAAAAAGGGTTTTAGTTTGTTTTAAAGATTTAATTATGATCTAAACTCAATACCCTAATTATGTTACTTTTTTTTAAATCACAATTAAGTTTGAATTGACCAAGTATTGTTGCAAAACAAGATTGTTTTGGTATGAGTTAAATTCATATCAATTTTAAAACACATCATTGATCATTGATGCAACAATTATTTATTTTGCATTATGAACATACAAGATGTCATTGACGAATCTAATTATTTTATTACATAATTTATAAATCGAATTGTATATAAATTGCAAATAATCTTATCTTACTATATAATAAAAGAAACCATTTTAAGGACACTTGTCATCATATTAGCCCATGTCTTATGGACAATTATTATTTTAGTGTAATCTCTTCTAATTAATTATAGATAATCTTCCTACTAAATATTATTTTGTTTAATTATTACTTTTATATTTATCTATTTACTTCAAATTCAAACTTAGTTATCTAATTTGATATTAGAGTAAATTATGATTTTGGCCCATGTGGTTATATCACTTTTACCCTTTTTTTTTATCATCTGAGCCCTCAACGTCTTTTTTTCTAACCCTTTTGGCCCCTAAAAATAAATGGATGGGGTTAGCGTTAGGGGCCAAAAGGGTTATAAAAAAAACGTTGTGGGCTCAGATGTTAAAAGATTCATTTTTTTGCTAAAAGGGTAAAAGTGATATAACCACAGGGGCCAAAATCGTAATTTACTCTTGATATTAACTATATATTTGAACGTTTTGTTTAGTTTGGTATCAAATAGATTTTACGAAACTTAAAATAAAATTAACTAATATTAGTTATCATTTCTACATTTACAAGTTTTAAATAAATGGTTAAATTTATTGAGGCTTCGTTACATTTACAAGTTTTAAATAAAGGGTTAAATTTATTGAGACTTCGTTAACAAATTTTACTACAATATAATAATCTATTTATATCAATCTAAATATTTATCTATACTATATAATAAAACACTAATGTGTGACACCTATCATTCATTGTTAGCGTTTATTTTATGATTTTCTCGCATCACTTCCAAACTTATCTTATATTAATTAAATAAATAAATGAATAATGAGCTAATATTAAATTTCATCCTACTTTAAATTTTGAATACCATTCTTCTATTTTTCTAATAAAATATTATTCTAAAATTTAAATTGTTAATTTAAGATATTTTTAAATAAAACAAATTATTTATCACAAAAACCAAACTTTGTATTAATATATGAAATATTTTTATTTTCATTACTAAAAAAATTATTATATCAATTTTATTACATAATTTATAAATCAATTTGTCGGAATTGGTACCAACATTTTATCACTCAAATAGATGCTAATTTGCTTTTGAGAAAAATGCCCGGATAGTCCCTGTGGTTTACTCTTTTTTCACCTTTAGTCCCCAACTTTCTAAAATTACAGCTATAGTCCCCAACTTTTGCAATTTCGTTCTCGGATAGTCCCTAGCGTGGATAGGGGTTAGTTTTTTATGTTAACTGGGTATGAAATGACCTAAATGCCCTTACTATTAAATATTATCATCCTCCTCTTCTTCATTGTCTACCATCCCACCTAGAACTACCTTCCGACCAACCAACAACCAAAACCCCCACACCCTCGCCGCCCCTCCAGTTGACGATGCCAGAGCTGCTCATGAACCTGTCGGATCTGCAAACAAACTGCCGGAAAAACGAACCGGCAAACGAGCATGCCGGTGCGCAGCCAAGACTTTTTCTGAAATTGACTAAATCTTGATGTCCAAAAAAACCAATTTTCTTCAAAATCTCACCACATACTCTCTCTGTCTCTCTACCAATACGTTTTCTTTCCTTCGCAGGTCAGCAATCCATCTGCTTATCTTGATTAAATCTGGGATCTGTTTTGATTGCACCATCAGGTGTCTCTGGTTATCTTGTGAAGTGTTATGTACATATTTTCTTTCTGTAAGATAATCCTCTTTGTATACCATTGATTTTGTGTTGGTGTGTTGATGTATTCTTGTTCTTCAAAAGTTGTTTTACTAACTGATTCGTTCTTTCTGTAGTATACCCCATATGCTTCATTCAAACTATTTGTCATATATTTATTTAGACAAATATTTTCAAAAACTAAAAATCAATAATTGTAATTGTGTGGCCTGTTCACTAACAATTTAGTTTATCAGGCTTTTCATCGAACACCTTACGGACATATATATCTTAATTAATTCTGTTATTATAGTTGTTCTAGTTTGGATTGATTGTGTATGATCTTCTAAATTGAAGAGGGAGATCGAGGGAGGTGATGTTCAGAGAGAGTGGGAGAGAGAGAGAGAGTGAGAGAGGAGGAAGAAGGCGGGTCATCCCTTTTATTTTTTAGTTCTTTAGGGTTAAAATAGACATTTCACACACAATTAACATAAAAAACTAACCCCCATCCACGCTAGGGACTATCCGGGAACGAAATTGCAAAAGTTGGGGACTATAGCTGTAATTTTAAAAAGTTATGGACTAAAGGTGAAAAAACAGCAAACCACAGGGACTATCCTGGCATTTTTCTCTTTGCTTTTTGAATAACATATCTTCTTTTCAAGAACCATCTTCACAATCACCATATCTATCACGTATCGAGTATTATCGATTAGTATATTTAATTTAAAGATATGACTTTTTTTATTATTGGTATATAAAATTAGATTTATTAAACTCGTGTAATACCATGGTTTTTTAAAGATATACCTTTTTATTATTTACTATACAAAATTACATTTATTTGACCCGTGTAATACATGAGGTTTTTTAAGATATAACTTTTTATTATTTGATGTATAAAATTAGATTTATTCAATTCATACAATACACGGGGTTTTTTTTAAGGATATATATTTTTTATTATTTAGTATAGAAAATTACATTTATTCAACCCGTGTAATTCACATATTTTTAAAGATGTAACTTTTTTATTGTTTGGTATATAAAATTACATTTATTCAACCCGTGTAATAAATGAGGTTTTTAAAGATGTATTATTTTATTATTTGGTAAACAATATTACATTTATTCAACCCGTGTAATACACGTGGTTTTAAAGATATAACTTTTTTATTTGGTATATAAAATTATATTTATTGAACTCGTATAATATGGTTCTTATAGATAGAACTTTTTATTATTTAATATATAAAATTATATTTATTCAACCCGTGCAATAAAGGAGGTTTTTAAAGATATATTGTTTTATTATTTAGTATATAAAATTCATTTATTCGACCCGTGTAATACACGGGGTTATAACCTAGTTATATAAATATGTGATTCCAAATTTATAATATAGTTTTAACGTCTTATATGTCTGTTGTTTTATAGACGTGTTTTGCATGGTATTAATTAAATATATATAATTGATAAACTAAAGTGTAAGTGGCAATGGTTACAATTACCTAAAAGGTGAGGCAGAAACTGAAAATTTAAAAGCGACCCCCCATGTGTTGTATACTTGTATTTCACCAAATTGACCCAACACACCAGAAGTTGTCACCTTGAGATCAGATTTCATCATGAAGATCAATGCGTTTTTCTACTGTTAGATGAAACAGTGGGTTGGTTGGTTACATCTTTCGCTAGAAGACATGGTAGTACGAAGTAGCACAACTGGAGGAAGATCTGCGGCTTCCTCTAGCTTAGCGATTAGTGGTTGGATCGGCTTTGAGTAGGCTTTTTGCGAAAATAGTTTTGTAGATTATAAAAACTTCTTTAATTTTTTTTTTCATTTGCGAACTCGTCATTTGAACTTACACCTCTCGACGTGTAGCTCTGGATAGCTAAATTAAATAATTTCTAACCCTAAAACTATTTTTCATACAAAATTATTGTTATTGTCTTTCTTTTTTCTTTTATAAAATATTATATTTCTTTTAGTTTTTTAAACGTAAAGACTGTATCAGTATAACTATTTCAGTCTTTCAGTTATAAGTATTAAAATAAATTTTGTTACAAAGCTCCTTTCCAAAATTTCCATATAAGAGGAAAGGGTGCGGTTGGGTTTTATTTCTTTTTTTTTAATCTTCAAATAGGTCTTTAATAAAAGCAATGGTAGTTTAGTCATTTCATATAAAATTAATTGAAATTTTAACATTAGTTAGCAGTAAAGGTGAAATCCACAACATGTAATGCAAATGATGTTTAAGGTAACAATTACAATTTATAAATATAACAATTCACAAAAGGAAAAGTACTATAGTGAGATGTTTAAGGTAACAATTATAATTTATAAATATAACAATTCACAAAAGGAAAAGTACTATAGTGAAGTTCAATCAAAGGGTTTTTTTTTTCTTTTAGTTGTGTTCTTTTTGTTTTTTCATTTTTTTTTGCTTGAGGAAACTCTAATTTTACCTCTTGTGGTTTGGGCGGTAACACCCTTACCCCCCTATTTATAGAAAATTGCTATCTTACCCCTTGCGTTTGTCTAACGGCATGAATGTACCTCCTAAGAGGTAAAACTGTAATATTACCAAAAGGGCATTTTCGTAATCTTACCCATATTTATATAGTAAACTTCAGTTGTACACCCTGTGCTTTACCTACGCTGACATGTTTACACGTTTTATTAAAATCATCTTCTCCCGCAATGTTCCGACTACTATAGCAATGTTCCGACAACCGGAGCAAAACCTGATGCCACCGGGATCGAGTCGGAAGCACGTTAGAGCAAAACTAGTTTTATTAAAGTCGTTTTCCTCATCCACACACTTTCGTATCCAAAACATCACATGATTTCTTCCTTGATGCCACCAAGATCGAGTCAGAAGCACGTTGGAGTTCTGTAACCCCGGCCGGACATCGCCTGATGTCTAAACTACTCTATCTACACTTTCAATTTGTTCATGCCTCACTGTTTATGATCTTTAGAGACTCGTCGGAGAGTTTGAACGCCGGCCAAAACCGAACCCGACCATCCGACCTCCATCGTCGATATTTTTCTTGTGCGTTCATGTGATTTCGAGTAGGGCTGGTGCAACTTGGTTGCAAACAGGTCATGAGTTCGGGATGAGACGATTGAACAGAGCAATGTGCATGCGTTATAGGTTCGACTAGGCGAGCATAAACCCAGTTAGTTTAGAGACGAGTTGAAGGTTTTCTCCGGTGGTCGAAAATACCGCCGGAGTGGTTGGAACATTGCCGGAGAAAATGACTTTAATAAAACAGGGTGTAAACGTGTCACGGAGGTAAAACACATGGTGTAAATCTGTCGCTTACTCTAATTCTTTTTTATTATCAGGGACAAAAACGTCTTTTCACACGCTGAGGGGTGAACATTGATGCAATCAGGCAAACGCAAGGAGTAAAACAAGAATTTTTTTTAAATAGGGGGTAAGGGTGTCAGGCCCCCAAACCACAGGGGGTAAAATTATTGTTTACTCTTTTTTCTTTTTTACTTTACCTTTTAGCATTGACACTTATACCCGCTCAACTTTTCAAAAGTTCTGTAAATCTTATTTTGACTCACTCGAGTTTTATGTACTTATTTTTTATGTACGTGGTAAAATATAATACTTAGTATGCGTTTTCAATAGACGGTAAAAGTTTGAGTTACTTTACGTTTAGACGTTGCAGCAATGCGCGGTACCATTATCTAACTTAGAAAACACTATTTTCTTGTGTGCTTATTTTTGAAGTACGTTTCGTATAAATCAAAGTTGGTTTATGTTTCGACGTAATTTTTTCTCGGTAACGAGTCAGGTCCAATATTATAAGTTTCCGTGCTTATTTTTATGTGTGATTCCAGTTAATCTACGTTTTCTGACGATGTAAATTCGAGTTACTTTAAATTTCAACATTATCGTCGCAACGCGCGACGGGGTTAAAATACTAGTTAAAAATAGAGGAGAGAACATGCAATTATCAATATACATACAATACAAACTGTTTAATTATATATAACTAGTTGGTTTTCCCCGTGTTATACGACGGTAACTCAGTTAGAATCAGTTTGGTTGAGTTCGTTTCGATACCGATACTCATTATAGTAACTGAAAGAGAAAACTAAAGAAATAAAGTCGCGATATTGTCACATCTTTTACATCAATCAAAAACCTTAAAAACGAATACCGGTTTTTGATATTGTCGATATTGCTATATCGGTACTAATTTTATTTGGTCGAAATCGATTAGATTCGTTACATATCAAGACTCATATAGTTTACAATGTTATTTGATCGAAATTGATTAGATTCGTCGCATATCGAGACACATATAGTTCACAATAAAAGATAAATTTTTTAATACTGTTATCGACACTCATATAATATACAATACAAAAAAATACGCAGTTTGAATAAAAATATGTAAATACTATACATCGTCGATTCCGGTTTTATTTGGTATGATAGCGACACGATATCTATTTTTATGGAAATTTATATCATAATGTTTAAAAAATATAGTTACAGAGTTAGATTAAAAAAACCAACATGAGCAAGTTACTAAAAAATAAACTAAATGATAAATAATTTTTTATTAAAAAATTTATAAAGAATGTTTAAATAATTGAAAACACTATTCATCACGAATTCAAATTAATATATGTATAATATAATAATATTATATATAATATAATATATATAGTTAGATTCTTTTCGTGCGGTGGGTGTTGCTATCATACCAAATCGTATCAAAACCGACTGAACAACATCTATATCGATATTTGCATTTATTTTTATTGCTTTTGCTCTCGATAAACTGACACTCTATCGTTATCATACCATACTAGACCAAACCAAACAACATCGGTACTTGTATGCTTTTAATGTTTTTCTATTTAATAACGGATATCATGTTGCTACCGTAGTGAACTAAATGAACAACATTGGTTTGGGTAATATTTTTTTATCATTTTTCTTTTGATAAACTGACACCATATTGCTATCATACTGAACAACACGCATACCAGTACCTATATTTATTTTTATGGTTTTCGAATTTAAAAAAAAATCAGTTATACAACTCTATTCGCAACAATAAATGAATATCGGTACAAGTATAGTGATAATTTGAATCGATCGATCCATCAATGTCGGTACCGATGTTCGTCTTTATTGTTTTCGGCTGATATAAATCATGTGTTGATTTCTATACCAAGTGTCTATATCGTGCCGGTGCTATAACGAATCGAATCCAATCAATACAATGTCTGCGGTAACGTACTATCACAACGCATGACCGGCATAAAAATAAATAAACGTAGATTTGGATTTAGAATTTTTAAAAGTTAACGAATGCAGGTTATTACTAAAAAATCAAATTGAATAATAAATAATAAAAATTAATAAACAAATTCTTAAATACTAATGATTACTATTAAACATAAAAAACTACAAAGCACTATTCATGGAGAGTTTGTTTTGATATGTATAACTAGTGATTTTTCCCCGCGCTTCGCGACGGGAATTCGGTTGGTATCTGTTTGGTTCGTTACGGTACCGACACTTGTTATAGTAAACGAAGAAGAAAACCTTACATCGATCGAAAACAATAAAAACAATTATCGACACCGGCATCGATGTTGTTTAGTTGATATCGGTTCGGTTGGTTGCGTTCTATGTTTTTTGTTTCAAAATTGTCATATAAACTTTATTGAAAACGACTATTTCATTGCTATTGTACAAATCCGAACAGAACCCGATTGAACAACATTTGTATCGGTATCGGTATTTATTTTTATTATTTTAGCTTTCGATAAATGAAGATCGTATCGCTACCATACCATACCATACCGGACTGAACAACTTCAGTACCAGCATGTATTAATTTTTATGGTTTTTTGTTTGATAACAAATATCTTGTCGCTACCATAGTGAACAGAACCAAAACCAAAGAAACAACGTAAGTTTGGTATTGGTATTTATTTTTATTGTTTATTTCTGTCGATAAACTAACATCGAATCGCTAGCATATTGTACCAAACAACAATGGTACCGTTGTTATCCGTATTCATATTTATAGTGTCCGGTTTCAAAAAAATTATTATACAACTCTGTCTATGACGCTAATTGAATATCGGTACCAGTACCGTCATAATTTGAACCGATCGATACCGTTTGAACAACATCGATGTCGGTATCGGCTACCGTTTTTATCATTTTGGTTGATGTAAAACACATGTTGATTTCTATACCGAGTGCATGAACATACCGTTACTGTAACGAACCAAATCGATACCCATCCAATGTCCGTGCTAACATACCATCATAATGCGCGAGCAAATAACTTGGAAAGTTAAAAAAATAAATAAACATAAATGCATATTTAGAATTTTTTTTAAGTTAACGAACGTAAGTTATAATAATAAAAAACAAATTAAATGCTAAATATAATGCTACTAATGAAAAATAATGAAATGCTACTAATGAAAAATAATGAAACAGTTACATGAGAATTATTTTATTATTTATTATTGAAAAATCAAATGAATAATAGATAAAATACTATTAAAATTAAAAAACAAATGTATAAAAAATTAAATGCCAAATATAATAAACAAATACCTAAGAATTTTCAAATACTATTTATTACTAAAAATAAAATAAATAATAGATAAAATATTACTAAAATAAAAAATAAATACTTAAAAAATTTTAATTACTATTCATCACAACTTTCTAGTAATATATATAAATATAATATATAATATAAATATAATATTTAAAATAAAGGAAAAAACTGACTAGTTAGACGATGGGGTATGGTGGGGCGGGGGTTGGGGGCATGGCGGGGCGTGGGTGAAACGCGTGGCAGTTTATTAAAAAAAATACAAAAAATTAAAAAAATACACACAACATTAAAAAAAAGCCTAAAATTTTATTAAATTAAAAAAAAAACTAAAAACGATTACAAAATAAAAACCTAAAAACGATTGAAAATTACATAATTCCTAAAAATTACAAAAAAAACCTAAAAACGATTACAAAAAAAAAAAAAACCTAGAGCGTTAGGTAAATTTCAAAAAGCGCGAGCTTGTCGAACGGCTTTCGCTCCTTGCCCCGAAACTCAATGTTCACCACCGCCACCCGGTACTCGTGGCTTAACTCACCGCTCGGAACGGCTTCGTAGTAGGATTTGAAACGATCAAGCCTCGGCCGTAGCTCGCGCCATTTATGTTGGCACGCGTTTAAGTTGTGCCGATCGTGTCCGACGTTATGTCGGTTAGATTTTAAATTTTAAATGTCCCACTATGACATGCCCAACAAAGCGAATAGGAGACGATCACATAGGATCGCTAGCCCGCTCCACGCCCGGCTTTAAACCCGCGTCCCTTAGGCCACGCCCCAACCCAAGCCCACCCGGGGTGGTGGTTTGGGCGTTTTCAGCCAACCTACGCCCCAACTCAAGCCCCATACCCCGCAGTCTTACAATTTTCGGTGTCTATGACATCATCTATATTCTTCCTTAGGCGGCATGGATGGTTTTAGTTGACATTGTTGGTCATGCTCTCATGAAAGTCTTATAACATTCAATCGCATTACTTAAGAAATAAAATATATAATTATTACACGTTACTCTCAGATTTAAAATAATCTTGGTACTTTTTAACATATAAATTCAATGTTTGAAACTTTAAAATGCAATAATGCTTTTTCTTTTTGTTGCAATCTAAATAAGGTCAAACATCTTTATTTTCACACACATGATCCCGACATCCCTTCTTTTCCTAGAATCCCAATAAATCATAAAAGGACTACTATCATAAAACTCAACCTATTCTATTCCCATTGGATGCTTCTCTTCTCTTCTCTTCTTTTTTTTTTTTTTTAAGGATATCAAGAACAATTCAAAGCGGACAATTATAAGAAAATCGAACGTAAACTAATCAAAGGTTAAACGAACATTAATTGTCGAGTAACTTGGTACTTATTAGAGCAGCTCGAGTGATATAAATACAAATAGGTTGACAGCTAAGAACAACCATTAAGTGATTGTTAGATAATATTTTTTTGGGACGGCTAGATCAACCGGTTAGGCATTTTGCCTTTGATCACCCAGGTTACGATTAGGAATCCCGCGGTTGGCATATTATTCTCAGTTTGAACCGGTGCCACAGTTCGCTCCCCGCAAGATTCGATCCTGAGACCTCCCGAATAGAAACTCCACATAAGTGAGTAAATCTCCCCCCCCCCCCCCCCCAACCAATTGGTCTACGAGTAATTGGCGGTTGTTATATAAGATCCTAATCAACAACAACAACAGCAACAGCAACAGTAGTAGTACATAAATTAAAGTTAAGTTTTTATTTAGAGTAAAGTGTTAAAACGATCTCTAGTTTAGGTCACTTTTGTCATTTTAATCAAAAAATGAAACTGTTTGTATCTAGGTCCATGACGTTTCATTTTTATTGTCATTTCATTCCAATTGGAAAACTAGGTTAGAAATTTTCGTAGTTTTATCGTTTTCTTCATTAAATGATGGAGTTCCTGATGAAGTTCAAGCATAAAATGACGATTATGCCCTCCATTTAAATGAGAAAAAAACGGTAAAAATGATAAAAATTCTAACCCAGTTTACTAATTGGATGAAAATAACAACAAAAATGAAACCTGAAGGACCTAGATACAAAAAAATTATTTTTAGACCAAAGTGGTAAAAGTGATCTAAACTCAGTGACCATTTTGACATTTTACTCTTAGGTCTTTGGGTATACTTTAACCTAACTGAACTCCACCTAAGTGACACATCAACTTTTTTTCCTCATTTCACTTTGTCTCACTCTAAGGCCATCGGGTATACTTTCACGCCCCTTAACTACACGTAGACGCCACATCACCTACTTGACATTCTTTCACTTCACCTCATACCAAGAAAATGGTTTAACCCCCATTAACACCCCTTAAATTAAGTAAAATACACATATATAGTATGTTGTGTGTGTGAAAATTTTCTAATGCTTGATTCCCTCCCTCACTCTCCTAGTTAACATCTTAACACATGATGCTTTTAATGCCCCTTAACACCCTTCAGGAGCGGTATGACGAGTATTAACGGATGCCAACTAGGATTAACACCTATAGGTGTTAAAGTATACCAGACGACCTAAGGAAATGGTTTAAAATGTTAACACATAACTCATTTAATGCACTTTAACATTGAGTTTTTGTCTAAAAAAAGAAAATAATAATTAATTCAATCTTCATGTTAACACATAACTCATTTCATGCACTTTAACACAAGAAATGAGTGGTTTGCAATGTTAGTTAACATGCCGTGTCATTGTTAACAATCTAAATGTTAGAGTACACCTCATGGCCTTATATTTGACATTATTTGTCCTTAGGCAAAATAAAACCATATCATAAATTCAACAAGTTTAGGGGAGCTAATCAAAACAACCTAAAGTACAGGGGGGATAAAGTGTAACAAACCAGTAGATGAATAAACTCACCAACCACCACCTCCACCAATAGCAGGTCAAAATTGACTCGCCTGGAAGCCAGCCGCCTACTTCCCCCTCTTTATATACTCGTCCACTTTCCCTAATTCATAACGTCTTCATTTCAATCTGTTTTGCCAATCGGAATTTTCCAGATCTTTTCATCTTCATTGTCTCTCATAAGGTATCACTTTCTCTTTTACCTTATTTTTTCTCAATTTTATTAATCAAAAGTTGTTCCATCTGTTCCTTGTTCTTCGATCTCCACATGACATGCATCGATCTGTATCGATAATTTAATCCTCAAAACCTACATACGTTTGACTTGATTCATTACGGTTAATTTTGTGTTGTTATGAAATGTGCAGTTAAACTGGATTTGTTTTCGATTAGTTGTTGTTTTGGAGATCAGGCCTTTGGTTGATTTTAGGTTTTGTATCGTATGATTGCGTGTTTGTTTGTATATGTATGTTTTATATGCTCTTTAGAATAGAACTTTCAATGAAACATGTGATTACAGTTTTTGTTCAGACCTATACTTATTGGATCTCAAGTTAAGTTATACTGAATTTGATTAGTTAGTAGTATATATGTTCTGTTTTGATGTGTATTTGTCAAGTTGTTTATGCTATGGATCTGTTTGAAGTTTTGAAATTGGTGTTGATCACAAAAGGACTTAATATTGGTATTGTAAATTGACAGTAATATCTCTTGTGAGAAATTATTTTATGATGTTATGTACTTGAGAGGTAGATGCTCTGTACATGAATACTGCTTTTCGAATGATTTCTTATAGATCTAGCTTAGTTTGGTTGCTCAATTTTTTATTAGCAATGCCAAACGAAAACATAAAGTCATACTATAAAATACAATCAAATGATTAAAGTACTTCTGGAAACCTCATATGAGAAAAACCCATGGTATCTTGATGGAAATTCGTCTATTTGACTTTTTTAGTTTTTAGGTGATGTGGTGTAACGCCTTTAAGTAAAGTTAACAATGGTAGACATGGGTAAAATAGGTAAAACTCTGTACTGACAAGGAGCAACAGTGTTGCCAATACCATACTTTAACAGTTTAATATGCTTGTGAATGGTTTGATTATCTGATAACAAAGCATTTCTCATAGATATATCTGTAATGTAGTAGTTTGGATTGTTTAATTGTCTCATAACATTCATATACAGCACCTTTTCTCATCCCCATTCTGTTCTTATCTATTTAGTTGATATTTGTTTTACAGAATAGACATGGCTGATCAATTGAAGCTAACAAGAATTGGGCTTGCCGGTCTTGCTGTTATGGGCCAAAACCTGGCCCTGAACATTGCTGAAAAAGGGTTCCCAATCTCTGTCTACAATCGCAGTACATCCAAAGTTGACGAAACTGTCGAGCGAGCTAAAAAGGAAGGCGATCTCCCAGTTTTTGGCTTCCATGATCCCGAATCTTTCGTTAACTCAATCCAAAAACCCCGGGTGATCATCATGCTTGTCAAAGCCGGTGCTCCCGTTGACCAAACAATCAAAACTTTATCTCAATACATGGAGAAAGGTGATTGCATCATTGATGGTGGTAATGAGTGGTATGAAAACACCGAAAGAAGAGAAAAGGCCATGGCTGAATTAGGCCTTTTGTATCTCGGGATGGGTGTTTCTGGTGGTGAAGAAGGTGCGAGAAACGGGCCATCCATGATGCCCGGTGGGTCTATTGAGGCTTACAAGTACATTGAGGACATTGTTCTCAAAGTAGCCGCTCAAGTACCCGACAGTGGCCCATGTGTGACATATATCGGTGAAGGTGGTTCAGGCAACTTCGTCAAGATGGTTCATAACGGAATCGAGTACGGTGACATGCAACTAATTTCAGAAGCTTATGACGTATTAAAATCCGTTGGAAAGCTTTCCAACGAGGAACTACATGAAGTCTTCTCAGAATGGAACAAAGGAGAGCTTCAAAGCTTTTTAATCGAGATCACCGCTGACATTTTTGGCATCAAGGATGATAAGGGAGACGGTTATCTGGTTGACAAAGTGTTGGATAAAACCGGCATGAAAGGTACCGGTAAATGGACCGTCCAACAAGCCGCTGATCTGTCAATTGCCGCTCCCACAATCGCAGCATCTTTAGACTCACGTTTTCTTAGTGGTTTAAAAGACGAACGTGTAGAAGCTGCAAAGGTATTCAAATCAGGCGGGTTTGACGATATTCTCGCAGATCAACAGGTGGATAAAGAAAAGTTGATCAATGACGTAAGGCAAGCTCTATACGCAGCAAAAATATGCAGTTACGCACAAGGGATGAACCTGATACGCGCCAAGAGCAATGAAAAGGGATGGAACCTGAAACTCGGTGAGTTGGCTAGAATCTGGAAAGGTGGGTGCATCATTCGAGCCATATTCTTGGACCGTATCAAGCAGGCTTATGACAGGAACCCTGAACTGGCTAACCTTTTGGTGGACCCCGAGTTTGCTAAGGAAATGGTTGAGCGTCAATCTGCTTGGAGAAGAGTTGTGTGTTTGGCTATTAATTCAGGTATTAGCACTCCGGGTATGTCTTCTAGCCTTGCTTATTTCGACACTTATAGGAGGGAGAGGCTGCCTGCTAATTTGGTTCAAGCTCAAAGAGATTACTTTGGTGCACATACTTATGAAAGGACCGATATCCCCGGTTCTTTCCACACCGAATGGTTCAAACTCGCCAAACAGAAACAATAGCCGTCTTTAGGTGATGTCTGTCTTGTCCTTTTGAAATCGAAACTATAATAAATGTCTTATTTGAGATTTGTATGCTTGTCTAATATGTTGGATGAGGGTTTTTGGTAATTTGTTTTGTTGTTTTGTGTTCGAGCAGATGTTACTTCATTTGGAATTATAATAATTTTATCTTGTTACTAAATCATTGTCTCTTTCTTTTTTTAACCTGTACTTGGTTTTGGGTTCTATATTGATTAGTTAAATGAGTGATTGTATTTTCATCAAACATTGTGCATAGGATTTCGTAGCGAATCATTTCCCAAGATACAATGAAGCAACATATCTAAGATCTCTTATCAAAGATTTCAAGTAACTAAAGAATCGTGTTCGGATCCTAACCCGGCTATTTAGCAATTCAGTATACAAGTGAGAAGTGTATTGACTAAATGGGTAACTTGTGAACAATTAAACACAAAGCAAATTATAAGTTTTGTTTTATACAAGTGATAGAATCAGCAACCACTTGTAATGTCGTTGAATTATGGTTTATGTTTAAGTTTGGGATTGAAATGATAAGGGTTAAACTTTTAAGTGCTCCTCAATTGACAAAAGGCCCTGCGATATATAGGTAATCTTTGATGGTTTGTGAATAGTCATAACCCTTCAAATAGTTGCGAACCGGATCATCACAGTGGTTCGCTTAATAAACCGCCATATGAACCATTGTAACCCATCAGTAGAACTGAATCATTTGAAGTGAACATTAGAGTCTAAATTTTGGTATGTGACCTGTCATTCGAACATTTACGAAGAGGTGTGTTCCCAATCAAACCTCATTTCGGCGGCCATTAAATACAACGCGAACCGACCCTTTGGACTTTAAATTTGAACAAGTAAGGATTCAATTTTTGACCAAATAGGCAAAATTCTTCATCTATGCTATATTGCTACTTTCTATTATTACCTCAAAAATCAAACGAATAAACATGTATTTTTATCTTTTGCTGCTTCGATACCTATTTTTTAAGATATATTACATACAAAGCTGAAAACTGAAATCATTTTGTTGGAATGAAGTATAGTATAAAGTAGAATAATTTATTAGAACACACATACATACACACACGTACTGTTTTGGAGCCAGATACATTTTACGAAGCTGTGAAAATAAAATATGATGACAACTGTTAAAGTCAGAACTGATACTTTGTATAAATTTTGATGGAGTGCCTGGTGTCAACAAGTGTCAAGAACAATCTTATTCGTAGAAAAAAGTATTAAGTACTTAAGTCAGAAAGTGCCAATTCACAACAACATTAATACCATCATTCCGCCGGTTGTTTTCATGTATTTCACCAGTCTCAACTGCATGGATCACTCCACAAACCCAAATTTAAAATTCAATTCAAGAAAACCGATTCGACAAACATCTTACACAAATCTCATATTATTTCGTTTATTGAGAGATTGCTGGTCATGAAAAAACTTTTACCTCAAATAGTACTCACATGTTTTAGACAAATCTCAAATCATTTAGTTTAGTGAGAGATAGTTGGTCATGAAAAAACGTTTACCTCAAATGTGTTCGTGCATGTGAACGTAATTCTAGGATTGTTATCTCAGTTTGTAAAGTATCTACGCGGGCAATCTCAACCAAATCCGTAAACTCCTTGTGAACAAAACAAACAATATTGAATGATTTGAGGGGCATGATTTTTTTGGTATAAGAAAAAAAAACATGGAAAGGCCAGGCGGGGTGGTTCACTAGTTATAAAATCTATCACTCACAAGCACCAATCAAGTTCCGCCATGTCATCAACCATTTTTCCATCACTCACAACCTTTTTTAGGCGGGGTGGTCATCACTCACCACCACACCCAACAATTTCCCCCCAACCAACAAATACCCTCACAAAATAAATCATCACTCGTTGAAATAATAACGAAAATCGGATTTCGTGGAAGATTAACGCGTTGAAGTTTATGCCGGCGGTGGAGATCACGCGTGATGGATGGTGGCCGTGATGCTATAACGCACGAGCCCGCCCCCCCTAAATAAGTAGTAACTTAGTGCTAAGGATTAAGTTGTCACTGCTCAGTAGTAACTTATACCGAGTTTATTTGACTATATATGTCACTTTTTTTTTTAAAGTAAACTTCATTAAAACGCAACTACCTCAAACTGAGGCAACCCAAAACAAATTACAGATTTACATATTTACATCAGTACGCGCGTCGTCCCAAGTGAGACTTTGACATTTAGATCTAGACGAATACCAAAAGAAACCAACCGATTTTATCTCACTTATAATATTTCGGATTCGACAAACATCCAACTTACCACTGAAAATCAGTTTTAACCGGTAATCAGTTCTCATTGATGATCAATTCCAACTTAGCATTATCTCCTACTGTCCATGGCTTATAGCCTAGTGGCATTCTGGGAGTGGGATAAGACTTTGGGACCCATAGGTCCTGGGTTCGATTCCCACAAGGGGGTTTTTCCCATATTTATTGGGTTTCCTCCTGAATTGGTGTATAGGCATTATGCCTAGTGGAGATGGATATGATCGGGTGGTTCCGCTGGTGGTACGATGATACTCCAGTGGTCCGTCAGTGATCCAAATTTGCCGTTCAAAAAAAAAAAAAAAAAAAGCATTATCTCCTACTGATCACCATTTTCGATGCAACTTTTCACCTAGTCATGCTAATCTGAAGCAACTTCCAACGTGTAATCATCAAGGAAAATATAACTTACTCATGCTGACCAGGTAGCTCACTAAAATAACATATGTATGGTAGTTTAATTATTAACCAAGCATATATCTACTACATACATAATCACTAAAATCTCTCTCTAGCAAACAAACCAAAAAATGGTTGACGAAGGAAGGATAGAGAACATACATACAAATCAAATATCAAACATGGATATTGGAGACCACATGAGCCGGTGCAGCTAAGTAAGTCGGAAGGTGGTCTCCGGCCATAATAACAGCAATCTTGGCTTCATCACCACCGTTGCACACATGCAAAGCTACCTTTTGAACATGATCAGCACCACCTGTTACTCGGTCACCGTCTGATCTTAACCTCCATTGAGACCAAGCCAGCACTAACAATGCCACCGCAATGAGAACAAGCATTAATCCTATGCCACCGAACAGATAAATCAAGGGTGAATCCAACCGCCACGATGCTGCTGACGGTGCTGTTGGTGAGTCTGGTGGTTTTGTGTTTTCCAGCTGCTGTCCCATCACCATGTGTGTTTGTTGAAGATTGGATGATTGTACTAGAAAAACGAGAAGCATATGTAGCTGAAAATGTACAACATCCAGTAGCATCAAGTACAAGTCAAGTAAATGATACGAGGTTTTTTAGATGTCACCCATAGATTTACTTATTTCCTTATTGGGTCGAAATAACTAAAGTCTAGTGAAAAAAATATACATTTTCGTATTTTTTTTTTATTTTATATTTATGACACGCATACTAGTGAAAAAATATACATTTTCGTATTTTTTTTTATTTTATATATATGACTGACATATGAGACTATATAATGTAAGGGTGGTCGGTATGGCTTGTTTGAGTGGGATCGGGGAATGGTTTCACGGATCGGTGAATCATCCCTAATGTTTGAATGGTGAGTGGGGAGTAGAAGAGAGGGAGAGAAATCGGTGACTATTCGCCGAAGGTGGAGAAGGAGTGATGGAGGAGAGAGAGAGGAGAGAAGAATCAATCAAATTTTTTTTTAATTGAGTGGGTGTTTGAATCATACCTAGTATTTGAGTAGAAAATGGGGAGTGAAGGAGGGAGTTGACATGGCTTTATATCATTGGGTAGAGAAAACTCAAACACCCTAACTCACCCCAACCATACCGTCCACCCTAACTAAATAATGCTGGTAAAATATAACAACAATAATAATTAATGATAACTAGGGTTAAGACCCGCCCGCATATTGAATGGATTAGTCCAAACGTTATATGATGCATTAACCATATGAAAACCCACATTTCGACGTATCTAGTTGAACTCAGTGTAACCTGCATAAACATTGTGATTGGATCAAACGTAAAGTAAATGGAATTCATATCGAACAATCATAACGTATTATATGTGGCCCAACTCATACATAGAAAACGTAACAGGTATGAAGGAAAATATGCACATGTAATCGAAAGGGATTAATTAGAGTTTTCAGAAAAATGGAGAAAAAGAAACCATAATTTGACTCCACTCGGTTCGAAACAAACTTTACGAAACATACATAAAATAAACACGAAAACATATTATATTTGAACTAAATCATTTCCCAAAAAAGTTTACATCAAAACGTAGAACAACTTGAATTTATACCAAAATGTACGTAAAAATATGCATGTAAAAATGGTTTCTTTAAACGAAGACGTAATATATTTGACCTGACTTGTCTATAAAAAAAGTTTACGTCGGAATATAGAACAGATCATATTTATATGCACCCGTACATAAAATATGCACATAAAAATAGTTTTTAAGTAAAGGAAGAATAGGGGTAAACCGAAAGAAAATATTAGTAAAAAATTTAATAGGTTAAAAATGTTCGTAAAACCGTGCCAAGTAGCACCGATGCCACAACGAAATCGACTCTCTACATCGTAAAAATAAAATAGATAAAATGGTAAAAATTACACAGAACGAAAAGTAGACTAAAATCGTTGAACCACGCACACCCGTTACAGTGTCTTAATGCGAAGAAATTAAGCAGAAACGTAAAACGTTGAAAATAATAACTTAGTTGATCTACGATCCGCCCGTTGCGGCGAACTTTTCAAAAGAGGAAAAATGAATGCGTTGCGATGGGTCTGTCAAATATGAAAAAATAGAGCAAAAACGTTGAACATCACATGCACGCTACGACATGTTAACTCGCAAAATTTAGAACGAAACGTAAAACGAAAAACTTGCGAAAGATAAAAAGTATGGGGGACCAAAGTTGTAAATAACAAAGTGTTGTGTTAAATTATAAAAGATGGAAAACTTTTAGTTAAAAGTAAAAAAAATTAAAAGGGGTTAAAACGTAAAAGATAAAACTTTTGGGTTGAAAGTGGAAAAGTAAGCTTTTTTTTTTTTTGGAAAACTCTCTAAGCACAAGTTACACGTGCTAATGCACAAAAAACTTACTAACTTATATATGGAATAATAAGGCTCATGGTTCTCAATCGGACATCTTGAAGTTAATGTGCTTGTCTCACAATGAACGTCAGGGTCAAATCTTTTAAAATATATATGTATTTATCCTCAAACATCTAGAAAACGCTAGGGTTCAAATCCTTTAAAATACATATTATGATGTATTTATCCTAGAAGATCTAGAAATTATTGCCTTAAAATAAATGAATAATAACAAAGTTGCTCAATCACAAAACATCATTAGACTTAATAAAAGGGGGTGGGGGTGTTAGAAAGGTAAAAACGGCACTAATACAGAAAACGCTAAAAGTTGGTGCCGAATTGATATTGGAAATCTTTTGGTTCGGGCGGCACTAATACAGAAAACGCTAAAAGTTGGTGCCGAATTGATATTGGAAATCTTTTGGTTCGGGAAATTCAGTGCGGCTACCCGGCACCGTTTGCTCATCCCTGATCACGGATACCGTACGAAAAACGGTATCGTACAACTTTTTTTGTTGATTTTCTTCAACTTTTAATTTTTTCTTTTTTAGTTTCAGGGGTAGGGATGAGTTCGGTGCCAACCGATACAGAATCGGTACTGATACTGAAAATACCGGTTCCGGTACCGGTATATGAAGGTAAAAAACGGTAGTGAACCGGTATCAGGAACGCCAAAAGTCGGTACCGATTTGGTACTTAAGATCTTTCGGTTCGGCAAATTTGGTACCGGTACCCAGAACAATTTACTCATCTCTGACCACGGGTTTCATACGAACAACATTGTTACCATACAACTTTTTTGGTTTATTTTTTCGGTTATCTTTTAGTGTTTTTTTCTACATTTTCTTTTTATTCTTGTTAGCAGTTCTGTTCGCAACACGCTCATAGTGATTTCAAAACACATGTAAACACAGACTAAATAACAAAAGAAATTCGCCGCAACGCGGCGAACTTCTTTAAACCTAGTTCCTATTAAATTCTAGAAATATTAAACAACAAAGTAACTATGAATAGTTAGAGGTTAATTATGTAAATATCAGAGGTAGCTTTGTGTAAATGTTGGGTCTATAAATAACACTCCTATTGTAATCTCTCATACACAACATTTCCAAACAATATAATTACAATTTCGCATATACAAAGGTGTTTTACTTGGTATTAGAGCCAAGCCACTATCCCAGCACCGTCGTCGTCGTGCCAACGTCGTCTGACCAGCCGGCGACACTCACAACAAGTGCGTTGGTGACACTCTCTGGTGACACTCCCGGCAACACTCTCAGGTGACACTTAAATCTTGAATGCAACTTTAAGTGCTTTAAAAGCCATAAATTGTTTGGCATCATAGATCTGAGACAAAATGTTGTGTTGCCGACACTCTCTGGTGAGACTCCCGGCGGCACTTAAATCTTGAACACAAGTTCAAGTGCTTTAAAAGCCATAAATTTCTTGGCATCTTAGATCGGAGACAAAACGTTGTGCTGCCGACACTCTCATTAAACCAGCGACTGTTGGCGGTAATTCCCGACTCATCACAAGTCGGTGATGTGAAAGGGTGACAAAGGAGTTCAAGTCACAAGTCGGTGAACTTGAGGGATCAATGTTGACAAGTTGGTCATAATTGGTTAAGTTTCCTAATTACATTATAATTATATTTGGTAATGTCTTGGTCACCAAGTTAGGGTTATATGGTAATGTCTTGGTCACCAAGTTAGGGTAAGCCTATATAAACCAAGGTAGGGTTAGGCATTATTAAGATAAGTGTCAAGAGAAGATATACCGAGTTATGGTTTATGTGTTATTGTAATCAAGTTTTTTGAGTTATATTTTCTTGGTTATAATAAAAGTTCTTGGAGAGTTATTCCATTCGTTATTGTTCTTGTGTTTGATTATTCGATTGGGACTTGAATTGGTATCAGAGCCAAGTTCAATCGTCGATATCAAACGGATACTCGGGTTCTGAATCGGCGGCTAAGGAGTCTAACGGGTCGTCGATCAGGAAGGTCGAGATTAGCGGTACTAGTTCGTTGGAGGAGCGATGTGGTACTGTTACGACCGCAGGCAGTGAGTAGGTTGTTCGTGCGGAGACAACTAGAAAACAAGTTGGTTTCGATCTTTGATGGTCAACAGTGGATTCGGCTTATACAAAAGGTATTCGTGACCGGGTTTCTACGAGCAAACGCATTCGGTTCTGAAAAGTTGTTCAGAAATCAATGACGGACGAGAACAGACTACCACCGGTTGTGGTTAAGGATCAGAGTACCACAACTTTACAATGTCCAGTGTTAACAGAAACTAATTACAATATTTGGGCGATTCGTATCAAAGCGATATTCAAGGTTTATGGAATACAGAAAGCTTTAGAACCAGGTGAAGAAGAGGTAGACGCCAAAAAGGATGACATGGCGGTTGCACTTCTACTTCAAGCAATACCCGAAGAGCTCGTGTTTCAAGTAGCTCAGTTTCAGACTGCAAAGGAAATATGGGAAGCGTTAAAGACACGGTATGGGGTAAAGTGCACCATATTCACCGATCACAAGAGCTTGAAATACTTCTTTGATCAGAAGGAGTTAAATATGCGACAAAGGCGATGGCTGGAAACGGTGAAGGACTACGATTGTGAGATACATTATCACCCCGGAAAAGCAAACGTGGTAGCGGACGCTCTAAGCAGAAAAGCGGACTATGTCCCAATACGAGTGAGGTCGATGCAACTCGTGGTGACCTCGGGTATACTTGAACGTATTCGAGAGGCGCAGTTAGAAGCAGTAAAAGAAGAGAATTGGAAGAAAGAAAGAATAATTGGTCAATTGAAAGATTTGACGGATGGGAATCATGGGTTGAAGACTCGATCCGGAAGGATATGGGTCCCACATACTTGTGGAGTAAAGACGCTTCTACTTAACGAAGCTCATAAATCCCGTTATTCGATTCATCCGGGTGCAACCAAGATGTACAATGATTTGAAACAAAATTATTGGTGGCCCGGAATGAAGAGGGACGTGGCGAAATACGTGGAAAAATGCTTGACATGTTTACAAGTCAAGGCGGAGCACCAGAAACCATACGGCAAACTCCAACCGTTAGAAATTCCGGTTTGGAAATGGGAACATATTACAATGGACCTGTTAACCAAGTTGCCTAAGACGAATCGTGGTTTTGATGCCATATAGGTAGTGGTGGATAGATTGACGAAAAGTGCTCACTTCATTCCGATTCGTGAGACTTATACGTCAGAGAAGATGTCAGAAGTCTATACCAATGAAATCATAGCACGTCATGGAGTGCCGGTGTCCATCGTGTCCGATAGGGATGCCCGATTTACCTCGAAATTCTGGCGTGAATTTCAAGAACAAATGGGGACCAAATTGTTCATTAGCACTGCGTACCATCCTCAAACAGATGGACAAAGTGAAAGAACGATACAAATATTGGGAGACATGATACGGGCGTGTATAATCGACTTTGGAGGCAGTTGGGATGTTCACCTACCGTTAGTCGAGTTTTCGTATAACAACAGTTACCAATCTAGTATTAAAATGGCAACATACGAACTGCTTTACGGTAGGAAGTGTCGAACCCCGGTTTGTTGGGGTGAAGTGGGTCCACGTGAACTCGCCCACCAAGACATAGTACAAGCCACGAACGAAAAGATCGATAAAGTTCGGGCACACTTGAAAGCGGCTCAAGACAGGCAAAAGGCGTATGTTGATAAAAGGAAAAGGCCAATTGAATTTCAAGTCGGTGACATGGTCATGCTAAAAGTGTCCCCATGGATAGGCGTTATTAGATTTAGAAAGAAGGGGAAGTTAAGCCCAAGGTTTATCGGGCCATTTAAAATTATCGGGAGAGTTGGCAAGGTAGCTTACCGTCTTGAACTACCGGAGGAGCTAAGTGGGATCCATGGCACGTTTCACGTATCACAATTAAGAAAGTGCCTAGCAGACGAAACGACTTATATCCATTACGATGATATCGAAGTGGATAATAGTCTGAATTATGCGGTAAGACCGGTGGAGATTTTAGACAGAAAGGTCAAACATTTACGAAATAAACAAATTGACCAAGTTAAAGTCAAATGGGAGTATAGGAAAGGTTCGGACACTACGTGGGAGTCCGCAGAAGAGATGCGACGTCTTCACCCTACTTTATTTGGTACGTAATTCGGTTTCGGGGACGAAACCCTTTTTAAGGGGGGTGAACTTGTAACACCCCGAAAATATAAATCCTTATATTAGAATTCCAATGAAATAACAATCAAGAATTTACCAACTAGGAACTTAACCTAGTTAAATTTAAGTCTTGAAATAGTTCATAACATAGTTAAGATATTCAAACTTAAAGGGAAATCATAGTAGAGGGGTTAAACTTGTCAAATGTGAAAGATAATCTCTAATAGTAACAAAATCAAACCAAACACACAAAACTTGTGTGTCTGGTCGACTTGGAGGAAAGGGGGCGACACAGGGGTTTTCTCCAACCCTAGCTTCACATCAAAATCTACTAAATTGAAGCCTCAAATCTGTTTCAAATCGAATTCTAAACATGAATTAGTGGTCACCTCGTCATAGGGATCAAAAGGTATGTATAATTTTGATATTTTGCTCCACCATGAATTCTAGGTTAATGGTGAAGAGCTGAAATTTAACCTAGATATGTCATGCATGAAGGAATCTGGAAGTAATATGTTGTTTAGGATTAAACCCTAGATGATAAATTGTAAAAATCATTGCATGTTACTTGAGGAAATTATAATCACCATTGTAGGTGATTTATGATAGTGTAAAGACTAGACAAGTACTAGGATTATGAATTTTAATCTAGAGAAAAGCTGAATGGTATGATGAAATTCAGCTAATTTGAATGTTTAAAGGAGTACAAATGGCTTAATTATAGTGAAATTAGATGTTAAATTTCAAGTCTTGAACTTAGCAATAATTGTAGAAAAACCTGACTCGTTAGGTGTTCGTTGAAATGCCTAATCGAAGAGTTAAATGTTAGAATAGGAGGAAAACGCAGAATTTATCATGACTCATAATGATGTGATTATGGTCATGGAAAGATTTCTAAAAAAAAAGTTGTAAAACTGAATTTTCTAGGCAAGGAGTCCGGATCATCAAGCGGACAAGCCGGAGGGAATTCAAGGGGGAAAGGCGTGCTCTAGAGGTACGAAATTTACTATTTCGTTACATTATGAATTGATTGATAGTTTTATGTTGTAGTTTTGAAAACATGGTAAACAAGATAGTTCAAAATATCACGGAAGTGACCTTCGTCTTAATCAAGTGAGACGGGTCAAAACCATTGTTAGAAATTTGATGTTTGTATTACATTGTTGATGATTAACTCTTGGTATCTAAACGGGTCAATTAATTCGAGTGAATCATGATTTATACTCCGGAATATAATGGATTGTGCTATGAATTTTTGGGTTAGTATTTATCACCATGTTAGAAATATTAGAATTGATGTAATGGGTTGATTTAAGGTAAATTGCAAGATTTGGTTTGAATGAGGTGAACTAAATAAACAAAACATTGATTTCCAGGACCTACCGTAAATTACGGTAATACCGTAATTTACGGTAAGGGTCAAATATGTTACGGTGAATGTCTCCTGGTTTACGGTGATTAGAAATCTTCCGGGTTCACCGTAAATTACGGTGATACCGTAATTTACGGTGGAATCAAAATAGTTGTTTTGTTTTTATCTTTTCAAATGTGATGTTCAACCTCGGAATTATATTATACAATAACTTTAAAACTAATGTTTTTATTGGTTTTAAATCTTAGGTAAATTGGCAAAATCTTACGGATGGCGATCAAGTGACTAATGAAGAACCGAACACTACATGTCTAAGCTTCCGCTATGTTTAAATCCTTAAAACGTTTGTGTATGGGATGTAAACATGTTTTGAACATCTTTTTAAATGTTTTAACTTAGTTATTAGTTCACATATTTTGATGTAAGTTATGAACCTTGATAATGAAAGTCAGGTTTTGTAAACAATATTTTACTAGAAATGTTACAAACTATTATAAATATTAAGGGTATAACTTAGGGTGTTACAAGTTGGTAATCAGAGCTCAAGGTTGTCAATAGGTGTTCGGTTCAAGCTTGATCGATCGTCCGGTAAGAATTAACTTGTTTTGTTAATAAATTATGTACTATGTATAAAATGAGAAATGAACAAAAATGCATGAAACAAGAATGATTAAATCAAGTCACGGACTTGATTGAATAGAAACAAGAATGATTAAATCAAGTCACGGACTTGATTGAATAGAAACAAGAATGATTAAATCAAGTCACGGACTTGATTGAATAGAAACAAGAATGATTAAATCAAGTCACGGACTTGATTGAATAGAAACAAGAATTATTAAATCAAGTTACGAACTTGATTGAATTGAAACAAGAATGATTAAATCAAGTTATGAACTTGATTAAATCAAAACAAGTAAAGCATGTGTTATAAATGGAATGTTTAACAATCTATGTAAACATTTCAGAAATCGAGATGGCTGATGGAGGCAATGATAATGCGGTGCCAAGAGTCACCGAACAAGTGAGGGAAGTGATTGCCGAAGAGGTTGGAAAGGCGATCGAAAACAGTTTGTCGGGCTTTATTGATAAAATCCAAAACACGGTTTTATCAATAGTAGAAGATAGAATCAAGAAACTGGAAGATGATTCAAATGTAGCAAAGGAAAAACGTGGAGGACGAAAGCCTTGTTCATACAAGGAATTCATGGCTTGTAAACCACCAACATATAATGGGGAGGTTGACCCAATAGTGTGCCAACGATGGCTAAGTGACATCGAAGGGGTATTCGAGAGAACCCATTATGACGAAGAAGACTACGTAGCCTATGGTACGGGTTAACTAAGGAGTCAAGCGAAAGATTGGTGGGATAACAAAAAGAAGGAGGTTGGAAGTGAAGTGGCTAAGGCCATGACTTGGGAGGAGTTTAAGTCAGGTTTTGTAAACAATATTTTACTAGAAATGTTACAAACTATTATAAATATTAAGGGTATAACTTAGGGTGTTACACTTAATGAGCGTGTCACGGGAAAGGTGAAGTTTGGAGATGGATCTTGTATTGATATACGGGGAAAGGGATCGGTATTACTTGAAGGGAAAACAGGGGAGAAGCGCCTATTAACCGATGTCTACTACATACCGAGTTTGCAAAGCAATATCATAAGTCTTGGTCAAGCAACAGAAGGTGGATGCGACATTCACATGAAACGTGATTTGCTAACCATTCATGATGATACCGGAAAACTTATGATGAAGGTGACAAGGACCAAGAACCGTTTGTACAAGATCAACCTCAAGATAGCAAGTTCCGGTACACAAGATAACATGACTGGAATAAAGAATTTTGTGGGTAGGGATCTACAAAGAGGTGAACTGAAAGATGATACGGCAAGTACGAGTCAGAATCTTCTCAATGATCCAAGTTTAATGAAGAAACCCAAAATTCAAAGTCCAAAGAAAAATGTTCAAGAATTCAAAGAAAAGGTTAAGCAAGGGATTCAAACCCAAGGAGGTACATTTAATGATCCAAGAAAGCGGGTGTTTGCTCAAGATCGCAGCCGAGTCAATGGTGGTTGATGTGTTAAAAATGCAACATATAAATTTCATCAATTGAGGCATAAAACTAACCCTTTTTAGTACTAATGTTGGAAAAAGTATGCTTTTGTCTTCCTTTTGTATTTTCAGGATTAAATGAGCTCAAATTAACAAAAGAAGCAAAAAGACATCAAAATCTAACATAAATACAAGAAAAGGAACAAGACGTGACATGCCCGACCCCACGACAGCATTGTAACAACCCGCACTTTTGTGCGTTGTTACTACTCGTCATACTCGTTACGCCTAGCACCAGAGATTCGGATCATAATGTAACTATATCGCATACATCGATAATCGAAGGATAATCGCATATTTTCGAAATACAATATCACTATACTACACTATTTATCACACTAACACTCACGGAGGCATTGAGTGAGGACCTATTCTACCCTCCTCAGTGGCCGTGATGTGTCGAACGTAAACAATTAACGCTAACAAGGACCCTCGGGTGAGTGCTGCAGCTCCAGTCGTCATGACGATGATGACAATACGAGTAAACGGTACCCCGTCAGTCTTTGTGGCACTACACGAAATAACGTTCACAATGACATCAAGAAAGGACCTACACTACCCTCATTGATGGCCGTGAAACGTCGTTAATAATCGCACACTCGAATCGGAAACCGATCGTTAATTATCGAAACTTTGGTTTATGGATACGTAAATACGACCCCTAGTGATATATATATATATAATAACAATATAATGATAATATAACTTAATTATGGAAAGAACGCACTTCGAAAACTATCAAAACGATCAAAAACGGAGAAGTCCAACGCGTCCGGATAGCTATCCGGACGGATGGACCATTCGGACGGATGGGCATGCGCACGGATGGGCCATCCGCACGCATGGGCCATCCGCACGGATGGCCCATCAGCACGGATGGGCTATCCGGGCCAGAACCCTTTCCTTCTCCTCTGTGGCCTATAAATACCATGTCACATCACTTGAACAGTGATGTGACAGCTCCTATTCAACCAAACACGCTCCAAGACCCTTTTCTCTCGATTTCCTCGCGATTCCGGTAAGATTTCAACCTAAAACTTGTACTTCTACAATCTACACTCGATTCTACATCATTCTATCTTTCAAAACTCAAATTCTAACCATGAAATCTGCGGATTTGAGGCGTTTTGAGGTGATGTCACCAAGAGTTCTTATGAACTACAAGTTGGGGTCTCATTTCACTATAAACGACTCAGATCTGGGTGATTTCCACATGTTTTAATGACAAATCTCACCTAAATCTGTGCGATTTCGAGTTAACCATGAAGAACCATCACGAACGGCCAGATCTGATGGAACGGGGTGATTCCCGGCCGTTAGAACGAGTCGGAATTGACGGAACTTCAAGTGTTAGTGCGAAATTACACTACCCTAGTAAAAACGAACGTAATCCTCCCGTTAAACACTCGAAAACAGTGTACAGAGTGCGAAACAGACATGTCAATCCGCACGGATGACATGTCAGTCCGCACGGATGACATGTCAGTCCGCACGGATGACATGTCAGTCCGCACGGATGACATGTCAGTCCGCACGGATGACATGTCAGTCCGCACGGATGACATGTCAGTCCGCACGGATGACATGTCAGTCCGCACGGATGACATGTCAGTCCGCACGGATGACATGTCAGTCCGCACGGATGACATGTCAGTCCGCACGGATGACATGTCAGTCCGCACGGATGACATGTCAGTCCGCACGGATGACATGTCAGTCCGCACGGATGACATGTCAGTCCGCACGGATGACATGTCAGTCCGCGCGCACACTCATCCGCACGCACAACAATGTCATCCGCACGCACAACAATGTCACCCGCACGCACCACTATCCGCACGTATGACACATCATCCGCACGGATCACCTGTTATCCGGACGGATAACATGCCATCCGGACGGATGACTAGTCATCCGGACGGATGAGAACCATTCGACCCAATGCGTAACTTTTCAAGGCTAATCTCGCTTAACCGTATATCGTTTACTCTATTCTTCAAGGATCATTACAGACATACTCGCAACCGACTCGAACAAGTTGTAATCTCGCTAAATACGCACTGTGAGTATACTTGACCCCTTTTTTTTTAATCGAATTTTGGGTGTAACATACGTTTCTAATAAATCGAACTTATCAAACGAAATATTCAATCAATCGAATTATCACTTGCGAATAACTGTTATGCATAGATATACGTGATGCTAGTTGCATATGTGCTAGGGCTTATACTCGCGACGTCCCACCACGACTAGTATAGTACTATTGCGCCCGACGGGGTCTAGTTATGCCATCGTACATTCGAGCATCGAGGACTTAGTTGGTAGTATCAGTTTGTGAGTATATATGTCGTGTATTACGTTTATGCATGTGGAGATTCGCAGCACTTTTAATCTATTATGCTACTTATCAAACCTGTATACTCGCCAATACTTTTGTATTGAAAAATATTTTAACGTATGTTGCAGGTTAGATCGCAGACCATATCAAATCAAGCTAGGTAGTCTAGAAACTCAACTAAAATCAAGGTTGTCGGATTTGTATTGTTCGAGAGAACAAGAAATCTATGATAACTTATGTGGTTGTATTATTTTTTAGTATGGGATAACGAATGTATTAAATATTATCGCAATATAGTTGTTATGGATTCTCTTGAGCAATCTGATTCGCCTAGTGCCGCGCCCCGATGATTCCGCCATCGGTTGGGGTGTGACAAGCATCTTTCCAAGCAAAACAAGACAACAGAAGACTGAACACGCCCCATGCTCAGCCAGCACGGGGGCGTGCCCAAGTGTCAGCAGAAAAGACAAAGTGGTAGAAGCTTCTATTGCCCACCACGGGGCCGTGGTCAACTATAAGATTCGCACAATCTAGCAAATCTGCATAGTACAAAGATTCTTCTGCACCACGGGGTCGTGCTCAGCGGACACGGGGGCGTGGTCAACTAAAAAGACAAAACTGCATTAAATGAAGAAAGAGAAGGATGTGGACACGGGGCCGTGCCCACTGGACACGGGGCCGTGTCCGAGCTTCTGTTCAGCCTATAAATAGAAGTGCTTGGCTCAAGCTCAAACCATCCATTGGCACACCACCTCTCTCACACTTCACCCACCACCCACCACCACCATAACACCATCATCCACCACCATCATCCATTGTCCATCGTAGAGTGTGTGAGTCGTCTCGGGATCCAAGATTGATCGTAAGAGTTCTTGACAATCAAGGCCATGTTTGCCTAAGTCTCTTACATCACTTGGTGAAGACAAAGTGTCTAGTGTAATACTTTTTATTTCTAATCTTTTCGCACTTTTTACTTGGTTTTGTATTAATGACTTTAATAACTAGTTGCTTATGTTGAAGGTGATCTTTCCTTATCGTTTGTCCGTGGTGTCTTGGCATTATTTTACTCTCTATATAAAATAAAAGATTTTCACCATTCATATCTCCACGGTCTATATGGAGGTATGTTGGCTACCTGGTCGGGGGTTAAGGGAACGGTTTGGTAAAGGTCTTGCCATTGTTCAGCATTTAGAGGTCCTGCAATGGACCTGGGTCAAATTTAGTAGGACCTCCTTCAATACTTAACGGTATTGGATGGCGGGGGTCCAAACTCTTTGATCCCCTCATAAGTTAACTACTATTAATACTATAACCCGGCTATTTAGGACTGTATCCCTGCTGACTCAGACTACTTAGTCGAGGGTAACGTCACCTCCAAAAGAGGGGCCTACCATAATTTGCATTAATAACTTAATTAATTATCTTCCAATAATCCACCCTTTTAGGATTGTATCCTTGCTGACTCAAACTACTGGGGTGAGGGTAACGTCACCTTCAAAAGAGGGGCCTACTACAATAACTAAGATAATCTCTTAAAATAGTGCAAAAGTGCGGAAATAATCAAAGGTTACACTAGATACGAGTCGGAACCAAGTGATTCATCTTGTCTATCTGTTTTTCTTTTTTTTTTTCAGCATTTTTAGTTAGTTTTTATTTTTCTTAGTTTAAAACATTTTTCTAAACTTTTTGATTTGATTAGACGTTGAGGATAAACCGGTACTAAAAGCTCTTGTGTCCTTGGACGACCTCGGTATCTTACCAACACTATACTACGCTCACGATGGGTGCACTTGCCCATATGTGTGTCTAGTGTTAGTAAATATCGTGTTTTATAAATTTAAAACTTGACTAAAAAGTGTTAAAGGGGCTTAAAATATACACCTAATATATATAACACTAGAATACGCGTGAGTGGTGCGAGTTCTTATGACCAAAGGATGAGTCATGGAGAAAGGACTAGTCGAGTACAATGTCGCAAGAATGTTCGAGCTAGGAAGGAGCCGAAAAACACAGCTAGAGATCAAGATGAGTTCTATGAGAATCAAGACAAAGAAGACATGTTAGAGCCTACCTATTTCAAGTCGGAAATTAAGGGGTTGATTGTTGGCGGTAATTCCCGACTCATCACAAGTCGGTGATGTGAAAGGGTGACAAAGGAGTTCAAGTCACAAGTCGGTGAACTTGAGGGATCAATGTTGACAAGTTGGTCATAATTGGTTAAGTTTCCTAATTACATTATAATTATATTTGGTAATGTCTTGGTCACCAAGTTAGGGTTATATGGTAATGTCTTGGTCACCAAGTTAGGGTAAGCCTATATAAACCAAGGTAGGGTTAGGCATTATTAAGATAAGTGTCAAGAGAAGATAAACCGAGTTATGGTTTATGTGTTATTGTAATCAAGTTTTTTGAGTTATATTTTCTTGGTTATAATAAAAGTTCTTGGAGAGTTATTCCATTCGTTATTGTTCTTGTGTTTGATTATTCGATTGGGACTTGAGCGACGCTCACAATTTTTAACTAAATTCCTAAACAATTACAACTTTTACCTAAACTGAAAGGGCATCTCACAATTCACACAAATTTGCTTTCACTCTCTCTCTCTCTCTCCAACAAACTATGGCTACATGAAGACCATGATTAAGCCATTTCTGATAAATAAAAAAACTTATTTGGCTATATTGATAGCTCTATTCCTTGCCCGGATTCCATTGTTACCACAACATCTAAATCCTCATCTGTGATCACAACCAATCCCATCTATCAATCTTGGATTGCAAATGATGCACATGCTCGTATGATCATTATATCAACTGTCTCTAAAGCATCGTTTGCCCATGTTCAAGGAACTCCTGCTTGAGAACTATGAGACTCCCTTGCTCGAACCTATGCTCCACACACTCCCTCTAGGGGATATACACTTAAGACCCAACTTCTTAAGCTGCAAATGAAAGTTAACACCACTTGCTAGTCTATCTCAGATTGGTTCCTGGTTGAAGATACATATCCAAGGCCGGACATGATCTCTTGGGACGAATCGGACTCACCTGGATGGATATCCCAGATACGCCCGTTCCTCCAT
The DNA here is from genome assembly GCA_030545235.1 of Helianthus tuberosus. Classification (NCBI taxonomy): domain Eukaryota; kingdom Viridiplantae; phylum Streptophyta; class Magnoliopsida; order Asterales; family Asteraceae; genus Helianthus; species Helianthus tuberosus. The sequence goes on from CM060432.1 coordinate 145,987,250, forward strand.
AACTCCGAGAACGAACCTCCATTTAAGTGCGTCTGGACGAATGACGTAATCTCAGTTGACCATTATAAATACCCCATCAAGTACAAGGCCAAGTACGATTTTCTGAACCTTCGTCCTTACTTTCTCTCTCTACTTTCTCTCTCTACCAATACTTATCCTCACGCCGGAGGGTGGTCGCAGAGGGGCCCTCCCATCTCTGCGGCGAGCCTAACGGTTTTCTGTTCTGCAGGATCGTTCTCCAAGCTTTCTTACAAGATCCAAACCCTCGATTACAGGCTCCGGCCTCAACTCGATTCTTTGGTTCTTCAATTGGCGCCATCCGATCTCATAGCTCACAGTCCTTCACTTTGGTGAATTTCTTGAGCAACGAACTGACAAATGGCGGCCTCAGGTTCTGTGAATCTGGGATCCATAGCTGTTAGTACGCAAACTACAGCACCAGCAAGCACTGTCTTCGCAATCTCAGCTCCTTTAAGCTCGGGACCAGGAACAACCTTGCCATTTATTCTACTTCCTACTTCGCAAACATCGGAATTCGATGCGGAATTTCTCTCCAAAAATGTAAGTCTTCTACGAAGATTGAAAGCACAACAGGCTAGAGATGAACAGATCCTCGGTTTACGAACCAGGCTCTTTCATGATGAAACTCCGGTAAGGACTATGGGTCCTACGATATTTACCTCTCCTACTTTCTCCACAGTTGTTACCTCGGAAACTTATAATGGGTATGTGCAGGGTTCCTCCGGACCATCTCCAGCAATGGCAATACGAAATGAAACACAAATGGAAGTAATTAATGATCCGGAACTCACAAAGCCATATCATCCGGTTTCCATGACTGCTAAGTCCAAATTCAGCGCCCGCATCACACACGCCAAGCTCCCTCCGAAGCTCAAAATGCCAACTACAGTAAATAAGTATGATGGTACAACTGATCCAGATGATCATATGTTCGACTTCGACGAAGCTGCACGAGTAGAACAATGGCCGATGCCGGCGTGGTGCTTCATGTTCACACAAACACTAACCAGGGCCGCCCGGGTGTGGTTTGATGCGCTGAACGAAGGAGAGATCAACGAATTCGAGGAGTTCCGAAGATTATTTCTCTAGAATTTTAGACAACAACGGCACTACTCCAAAGAAATCACTGAAGTTCACAACATCCGGAGAAATGATGGGGAATCTTTGGATAGTTTCATCGACCGGTTCAACCGGGAAAGTATGCAGATCAGTGGGGTAGTTGACCAATTAAGGATCTCCGGATTCTGTCATGGTGTTCGGAACAACCAGTTGGTCGAAAAACTACATGAAAATCTTCCGAAGACAATGGAAGTACTCATGGAAAGAGCCAGAGCTTTCGCTCGAGGAAAAAACGCATGTAATCCAGCACCGGAGTCAGATCATAAGATGTCCTCCTGGAAGAAAAACGGTGGGTCTGTATTCGTTAAAACTCCATCCGGAAGTAGGGGCGAACACACCCTTACAACAGGAACGATAGATCCCAACGAGGAAGAAGCTCCGGATCAAGATTTTACAATTTATCGGATCTTTCCAAAACTCCCAGTGAAATCCTCAGCGCCGAAGGTGCAAGCTTCCCCGTCCCACCAAAGCTCCGAAATCCAGGAGACAAGAACTCCAAAAAATATTGTGATTACCATCATGCACGAGGCCATAATACAGACGATTGCTGGTCTTTAAAGCAAGAAATAGAAAAAGCAGTGCGGTCTGGTAAGCTGTCGTACCTAGTAAAAGAAGTAAAGGAGGGAAAGTCTTCAGGGAATTCGGCGGATAACCCGAACAATCAACCAACAATTTGCATGATCAGGAACGTAGGTAACCAGGGCATCAAGCGGTCCAGTCACCATATGGCCGCTTGGATGCAGCAACCAATCGCTTTCCCTCCCATCACTCTCGGAGAAATCAAAGATGGACCAATCATAGTATCTACAATAATAGTAGGCCATAAGGTCCGGAGAGTTTATGTTGATAGTGGAAGTGCCACTGAGATCATGTATCAACAGTGCTTCCAACAGCTGGCTCCGCAAACCAAAGCAAAATTGATACGAGTCTCTATGTCGTTGGTAAGTTTCTCCGGAGAGGTAGTACAGCCTATCGGGCAAATCACTTTGCCGACAACATTGGGAAAAGGAAGTATGGTCCGAACCATTAATTTGACATACCTGGTGGTGGAAGCAAGATCCGTCCATAACGTCACACTGGGGAGACCAGGCATGTGTGCTTTCGGTATTATCAGTTCTACCATCCATGGCTCGTTAAAATTCCCCACCGAAGCAGGGGTAGCAACTTTGCACTCTGAGTCAACAATTTGCGTAGCTGAAATACGACAAAGCAACGGTAATATCCAACCTCCGAACCTCCTTACAGAAGAATGGGCCATACACCCACATTTTTCGGAGCAAAAAATTGCAGTTGGGGCCCAGCTCCCTGAACGTACCAAAAAGAAGCTGTGGAAGCTTTTGTCTAATTCACTTAATGTATTTGCGTGGCAGACCTCTGACATGGTCGGAGTTCCCCGATGTTTGGCCGAACATAGATTGAAAGTGTCGCATTCAGTAAAGCCAGTAGCTCAAAGAAAAAGAAACATGGCTCCAGCCCGTAACAAAGCCATCTCCGAGGATGTGCGAAAGTTACTTAGCGCCGGAATTATCAGAGAAGTGCGGTATCAAACATGGGTCTCCAATCCGGTGACGGTAACCAAGAAAGACAAAACTTGGAGGATGTGCGTCGATTTTTCTGATCTAAACAACGCGTGTCCAAAGGATTGCTATCCTCTGCCGGAGATTGACCTAAAGATTGACTCTCTTTCCAGCTTTCGTCTTAAATGCTTCTTGGACGCATACAAAGGCTACCACCAGATACAGATGGCTTTAGAAGACGAAGATAAGACGGCATTCGTAACAAATGAGGGACTCTTCTGTTATACCAAAATGTCGTTTGGGCTGAAGAATGTCGGAGCTACATACCAAAGGTTGATGGATAAAGCATTCAAAGATCAGATCGGAAGAAACTTAGAAATTTACGTGGATGATCTGGTCATCAAAAGTCAAGCCGAAGACAACATGATCGATGACATACTCGAAACCTTCACCAGGCTTCGTAGTATCAATCTCAAGCTTAATCCCAAAAAATGTTCTTTCGGTTTAGAAGAAGGAAAGTTCCTAGGCGTATGGATAACACAGTCCGGAATACAGGCACATCCGGATAAAATCAAAGCGGTAATTTCCATGCAGCCTCCTAAAACGGTCAAGGAAATCCAATCATTGAACGGTAAGTTGGCAGCTCTCCATCGTTTCGTCTCAAAAGCAGCCGATCGCACTATTCCTTTCATGAATGTGTTGAAAAAGCGAACTGGAAAGGGTCAGATAGAGTGGACACCGGAGGCTGATTCGGCATTCCAAGAATTGAAAGTTTGTCTTGGGTCATTACCCACGCTGAACGCCCCAATCACCGGTGAAATTGTCACTGTTTATCTCTCCGCCTCACATTTCGCTATAAGTGCGGTACTTGTGGTGCACCGGAATCAAGCACAAATACCGGTTTACTATGTAAGCCGCATCCTGAAAGATTATGAAACTCGATACCCGATGATAGAGAAATTGGCACTCGCATTGGTACATGCTTCCAGACGCCTCCGAAGGTATTTTCAGGCTTTCAATATAGAAGTACAGACTGATCTTCAGATCCAGCAAATTCTCAGGAAGCCGGAGGTTTCCAGACGCCTCACCAAGTGGGCGATTGAGCTCAGCGCTTTCGATATCACCTACCGAACCAGAGGTCCGGTGAAAGGCCAGGCTGTGGCCGATTTCCTCACGGAGGTACCTAACGGAGAAAGCGTCAAAGAAAAGACCGCCCTACTAAGGGTGTGGAACCTATATACGGACGGAGCCTCCAGCAAAGAAGGGTCGGGAGCAGGTTTAATCCTAATAGATCCGGAAAGGATAGAATATACTTACGCTCTGCGTTTCGAATTTAAAACTTCAAACAATGAAACAGAGTATGAGGCTCTTCTCGCCGGACTCCAAACCGCAGCTAAGGCCGGCGCGACTTCCGTACTCGCACACGTCGATTCACTACTAGTCGCTAATCAGGTCAGCGGAGAGTACGAAGCACGAGAAGAAAACATGGTCCGGTATCTCAACCAAGTTAACAGCTTAATCTCCTCTTTTTACTCTTGCAAGATAGTGCACATACCGCGGAGCAAGAACAAAAAGGCCGATGCTTTAAGCAAACTTGCATCCGTGGCATTTTTTCACTTATCCAAAGAAGTTTTAGTTGAAAGTTTGCAAGCTCCGACAATCCGGCAGGCGGGGTCCGTTATGTCGGTCTCCGTACAGGAGAAATCATGGATGACTCCGATCTTGGAATACTTGAAAGATGGAATGCTCCCAGAAGACAAGGCTCAGGCTCGGAAGCTAAAGGTAAAAGCGTTGCAGTATCAGATTCACGATGGGCAACTTTACCGAAAGACCTTCTTAGGTCCGCTCCTAAAATGCCTAACACCAGACGAAGCTAGCTACGCCATAAGAGAAATCCATTGGGGGATATGCGGCATCTACTCCGGACCAAGGATGGTCGTAGCTAAGGCTATGAATGCCGGCTATTTCTGGCCAGGCATGCACCAAAGCGCTGTTAATGAATTGCAAGCATGTGAAGACTGCCAACGGCACGCTCCCATCAGCCACCGAGCCAAAAACAACCTCGTCCCCGTGACTTCGGCCTGGCCGTTTCAGAAATGGGGGATTGACATCGTCGGTCCTTTCCCTGTTTCCACCGGAGGAGGGAGGTTCCTACTAGTGGCCATCGATTACTTTACAAAATGGATCGAAGCCAAACCCCTCCGGACTATCACCGGAGATCAAGTGCTGAGGTTTGTTTGGGAAAATATAGTGTGCAGATACGGAATGTCGCTCTGTATAGTTAGTGACAATGGGAAACAGTTTGCAGAAAAACCATTCAAGACTTGGTGCGAAAAAATGCACATTGAGCAAAATTTTGCTTCGGTTGCCCACCCCTAGGCCAATGGGCAGGTAGAAAGAGCCAACCACAGCGTTGTGGAAGGCATTAAAAAGCACCTGGGGAAGGAAGGCGTTTCATGGGCAGATGAACTTCCGCATGTCCTGTGGGCTCACCGGACAATGCCAAAGACGAGCACAAGGGAAACTCCTTTCAGCTTAACGTACGGTACGGAAGCGGTCATTCCCGCCGAAGTAGGGATACCTACCCCTCGTATGCAACATAATCAAGAAGAGAACGAACAAGAACTCCGTCTGAACCTCGACCTGGTCGAGGAAAGAAGAGAACTTGCGGCCATCCGAGAAGCAAAGTACAAAAAAGAGTTGGAAAAACATTACAACTTAAAAGTGAAGGAGGTCCGGTTCAAGGTCGGAGACTACGTCATGCGAAGCAACGAGGCAAGCTTGGCTGAGGGTACCGGAAAGATGGCTCCGAAATGGGAAGGCCCTTATCAAATTAATACCGCAGGAAAGGACGGTGCTTACACGCTCAGCAGGATGGACGGAACCCTCGTCCCTCGCATCTGGAATGGAGCACACCTTAAGAAATGTTTTCTGTGAAGAATCTTTTCTTGTTTGAAAATAAAATTGTAAAACAGAAGCTACGCCCTCTGTCATCTTTACGTTTCTTGTAATGCGGATGGTTTCTACCCGCACCGAACAATTTTATAATTCCAAGAACCGCGGAGGGTTTTACCCGCGGATTATTTAAAATGTTTTTACCATGTGTTAACCGGAGAAGTATAACTCCGGATCGGATAAATAGAATAACGAAAATTTTCTATCACTAACAAAGTTGCAACATAAAAATATTTTCGGCCGAACTAGGGATGCTAACCCTAAAAGGAAAGAATGAACTGGCTTCGTTCATATTCTTCCCTTCACTTAAAATTATCCTAAAAAAGTAAAACAAACCGGATCCGTACCTCGAAAAAGAACGTTCTTAAAAAGAAGAAACATAAACACAAGCATGGACGCATGCACAAAAGTGATTACATCAAAATCAACTGGATTAATATAGCCGGATGATACAAAAAACATTTACATATCAAAAGGATAATTGTCAAACACAAGTAAGAACATCATTACATTCATTCCGAATCCAAAAAATAGGGTGCATATCCCAAACTACCGGATATGTCCACCCTCTAAAAAGTTAAACAAATTAAAAATTGCCCAAGTGCATACCCCAAGGAGCCGGGCATGTCCACCTCATTCCTTCGGAGAACCACCACTGGCAAAGAAGGGAGCCTTCTTGATTTCAAAAAGTGGCTCATTGACAAGCTTCGGGAGGTCCTCTACCACCGGAAAGATAAGGGAATCAAAGCAGGCAACCGCCGCATTCAGCTCCTCTGCGGCATTACGATTCAAGAACGGAACATCTGCATAAGGGGTCTTCTTCTTCAAAGCATGGACGTAACCACTGTGAAGACCGGAGTTAACGCCCACGGCTCTCATCGCATTGTTAACTGCGGCCACGGCAGCAGTCATCTCCGGGCCCTTATGAATGTTTTTAGCCAGAAGCTTGGCCCCTTCCGAAAGCATCCAGGTTTTGGTCGCCTGAAGCTCCTCCACCTTAGCTTTCAGAGAAGCATTCTCCGCTTCAATCTCCTCTTCATGCCCCTTCATTTCCTCAATCTGTGCCTTCAAATCAGCTTCCCCTGATTTGAGCACATCCCGCTCTGGCCAAGGTGTTAGAAAAAACAGAGAAATAAAAGAATGTTTAAGTCAAAACAAGGTACGTACCAGCCATCATATTCGCGTAGGCCAGACGAGCATTATTGAAAGACTCTTCCATCTTTGCCAAAACCGTTTTATGCTCTTCGTCCTTCTTCTTCATAGACTCAGAAAAACTCTTTAGCTCTGTTGATATTCTATCACGATCCTCCGCAGCAGAAGCAGCGGCCGCCTGAGAAGATTGGTTTTGGGTGGTCAAGACTTTGATCTTCTCCTGTTGAGATTGGAGATCCTGGGTAAGCTGGGCGACCTTCTTCTCCATATCCGGAGTCCTCAAAACCTTGCGTTTTAAAGAACGAGTTTCCTTCTCTAAATTCTCCCTCACAGACTCCGCCTCCACCCACCTCCGATAAAGCTCCGTCACAAAAATATTTGACTGGGCTTGATTAGTTAAAACCGCGGCACTCAGGTCCGGGTTTTTCATCTTTCGGCTTCGGGCATGGTCTATTGGAGTGCTAATATTAAAAAAAAAAGAGTACGAGCAACCAACTCATCCATCACAGAATCCTTATTCCGGATATCCCAATCCGGAATAAACTTCTCTTCAGCTGTTGCCGGATCAATCTCCATATCATCTGAAAATGCATCCGCATATCGAAAAAAGGACATCAACTCAGGTCCGAACCATGACGAGGGAAAAGAAGACACTTGATCCTCCTCGTCATCAATCAAACGGTCCGGACCCAAAGAAGAGTCCAAAATCGTACCTGAGAAAGTCACTGCCTTCGGATCACCTTGAATTTTCCCCTTCTCTTTGCCCGTCGTTTCTGGGATCTCCGTCTCCATAATCTCCATCTCACTTGTAGGAAGAAAGCCACCAGAAAAAGTAGGGGTTGGGCCAGATCGAGCCCTTGCGGCTTCCTCCCTGGAGAACTTACCTCCAGTAAGGTGCTCGTCAAGTTCGTCCATCACATCACCTTCGGAATAAGAAAATCCTTTCTTATTTTTCTTCGATCTTGGCATAGGAAGAGGGTCTGAGGAACGAATCTGCAAAGTTTCATTTTTTCTCTTGCGAACAAGAGGCTTCGGTTCGAGATCAGGTACAACACCTTTACTCTTCAAAGAGACAGAAGAAGGCCGGTATTGCAGGGCTTCATCTAACTCACGCATCTCCGGATCATCATCCATATCGTCCAAAATAGATCTCTGGCCAACTTGAGATCCGGAGGAACCTGCCGCCTCTTTCGTAGGAGTAGGAACAGAGGAAGCTCCTTCAGCAATAGACGGTTCAGCTGCGTCCTGAGCAACTAGAGGACGAATCTCCTGGGCCGAAGAGGCCACCTGCTTCATAAGGGGAATATCATCCTCACCTTGCTCCCCCAAGTCAAAGTCCAAAACGTCGAAGCTCGGAACCTTCAGAGCATCCCTCAGAGACATTATAGCTCCTGCATTTTTCAAAAAGAACAAGTTAGTAAATAAGGAAAAAAGTGCCGAAGGGGGGGGGGGTAAAGGGCCGAAACTTACGATCACGCTTTCTGCGAATAACCGGCCAATCCCTGTCCCCTTGGCTCCACCGAAAACAGACTCGACCTAATAAAAGAAAATGTTCATGAAGGGGACGAATTGGGGACTTGTGCTCAATCAGGGCACGGGCCAATTCTTTGTCGAAGACGAAGTCTTCGCCCAAATCAAAAGACATTGTCTGGTCCTTAAGTCGCCACCTCATATCCTCCGGAAGGCAACGATCGTCCAGCCAGAAAAAGTTATCCTTCCAATTCTTTAGGCTGGACCGTTCATCGGAGGAGGGGGGAGGTATGCCCTTCCGGTGGGCAAACGTGTACCATTCTCCGGCCGTGATAAATTCATAGAAGTACCGGAAGACATTTAGGTCCGGTCTACGGTTTTGGGCCCTACAGGATATTTCAAAGTGACTCACACGACTCAGGCCTAACGGGTTCACTTGGCTAATATGAACTCGAAAAAACTGAAGCACTCTTATCAAAAATTTTGAAAATGGAACCCGGTAGTTTGCAAAATTACAAACGCGGGTATAAAGAGGAAACTTCCCTTGACGGAAGGGACGAATGGTTTCGTCCTTTGAAGGAAGAACCGGATTCAAATCTAGTGGAATGTTATATTCACGGATGAACTTATTCAACTGACGTTGAGTAAGCACACTCACGCTCGCTGACATATTATCCTTACCAGGTGCCATAATGTAAAAAATGACGCACCTTACCTTGAAGAAGAAGATGATAAAGATAAGAGGATAACAGAGGAGAAGAAGAAAGTGAGAGGAAAAAAGGTAAAAATAAAATGGTAAAAGTCTTTTTTATAGAAAGATTAGGTCGGTTACGGGGTGGTCAAGTCGGGCCATCACTTCAACTGACCCTCACGATTCCCAACGTAGGGTTTCGTAACCGTCACATGTAGGTGACCAACAGTCAAGTAACTTCAGTCACCCACGCCACGTCTGCACCATTCAGAACACGCCACATCATTAACTCGGCCCACTCCAGCGATGACACGTCATTCAAACGAAACAAATTGAATAAACATTTTGCTAAGTCCCGTACGAAACTTAACAAACTGGGGGACTTGAAGATACATATCCGAGGCCGGACATGATCTCTTGGGACGAACCGGACTCACCTGGATGGATATCCCAGATACGCCCGTTCCTCCATAACTCCGAGAACGAACCTCCATTTAAGTGCGTCTGGACGATTGACGTAATCTCAGTTGACCATTATAAATACCCCATCAAGTACAAGGCCAAGTACGATTTTCTGAACCTCCGTCCTTACTTTCTCTCTCTACTTTCTCTCTCTACCAATACTTATCCTCACGCCGGAGGGTGGTTGCAGAGGGGCCCTCCCATCTCTGCGGCGAGCCTAACGGTTTTCTGTTTTGCAAGATCGTTCTCCAAGCTTTTCTTACAAGATCCAAACCCTCGATTACAGGCTCCGGCCTTAACTCGATTCTTTGGTTCTTCACTGGTAGTAGCCATTAAAACTTGATTTGAAATTGATTCTTATGAACAACTCAATCAACCTTAGAATGACTTTTAATTGTAACTTGAACAGGATTAATTGAACAAATGATCAATTCCAGTAGAAAGAATGGGAAATTGCAAAGAAATTGACTGATCAAATGATCAATTTCACTAATTTGAAACGATACGGACCGATTTCAGTCGAATTGGATCATAAAACACCGAGAACCGGTAGCTCTGATGCCAATTGATACGTGAATGTTAGAGATAGAATGGAAGTTAGAGAGAGAAATAAGAATAACGGCCAAACAACTAACTCATCATTTCGTTACTCAATTGTTAGTTAAGTATATTTGGCCTAACGGTCATTAACCATTAATCATACGCTAAACACATACAATCCCTAAACTATTACAGTGTTACAGTTTTAGTCCCTAAACTATTTAATACGTGTCATTATTAATGATCCGTTGGATGATAAAGGGTGGACGTTATTCTTTCATCGATGCTATGATTTATCTTACATATCTAGACTATTTTGAGTGCACGGAGGAATTATAGGTTAGTACTATTGGTGGAGTGGCCAAGCGATGATTTAATTACAGGTAATTATCTAGAGGTCTTGAGATTTTAATCTAAGATTGTTTGTAAATTGGTTTGTGTAGTTTCTTTTACAACATATAGATAATTGTGTTAAATATATGTTACATAAAGAATTACGTGGCCTAGTGTCACTTTAGCGTCACAATAACAATATAAATTATTTTGTAGATGTATTCATTTTTGGGGGACTCATGATCGTCAATAACACCTCATAATTCCACCGTTTAAATCTTCCAACAACATTATGTTAAACAAGGTTTGGCTGTAATCCATTTTTTTGGCTTAAAGAAGGAGAAACTTGATGGAAATGCTAAAAATAGTCGCGTAACTTCATGTGCATACATGCCTATTTTAACATGTGCTAACAACGATCGCTAAATTAACAAGGATATAAAACATATAGGCGTGATAACTTATTAAAAGACAGAAATGTGTAACATGTTCAAAACAATCATGAGAAGGTACATGCCGTTTAGAAAGGCATGGTCATTGGATTTGATTCGTATCGGTGTTGACTTGTGCTAAGTTGATAACGTGGAGACAGTATAGTTTGAGGTCCATAAACATTATGTAGTTTGTATGACCAATCACTCATGATGAGATCAGACGATATAACCCTCCTAATACTATTACCGTTACTCTTGTTCTTGTATTATTTCAATTATCATTTAATTATATACAATATTGTTTAGGAGCTTGGTAAAAATTGTTGTTATGTTGTTTCAATCATCATTTGATTATTTTATCAAATTGCTTAAAACCTCATGGAAAAAGTATATTATTTTTCAATGAGTACACATGCATTCTGAAGCCTATATACTCGTCTATTCAATTTTAACAACAGGCAAGTGATTTTATTTCAATTTTAACAATAGGTAAGTGATTTTATTTTGTATTTTACCCGATTTAAATACCACATATGTAACAACCCTCAGTAAAACCAACACTCTCCAATATTTCCGACACCCTATTATATTTTAAATTGTTCCAATATGTCTTTAAATACACCCCGTATATGAAAACCGAGCCCGAAATACAGTATAGCATTAAAAATAAAATATAAAATCTGATTTTTAAGCTGAGGCTGGCCGCGTAGACCCACCCCAACACTCACGCGAGCGGTATAAAGGTTAGAACCTGATTCCGTTTGATTTCTTAAGTTCAGGCGGGCCGCGTGAACCCCATCTCAATCTTACGCGGGCCGCGTGAGATCAACAACACGGCAACACCCCAGGCCGACACGTGTCATCATCGTGTCGAGTCTATATGCTGATCCGGACGAGCTACACGTTGACCCGGAGTCAACGCGGGCCGCGTAAGCCCCGCTTATCTTCTACGCGGGCCGCGTGAGAGTCCAGTTCAGCAACTATATAAAGAACGCATCGGGCTTCAATTCAGTTCGTTCATTTTTCATTTCTCAATCACAATTTCTGAATATTAGGCATAGAAAGCTGGTATTATATCCCCCTAATTAGCGAGGTTCTGCTCCGTTGTAAGTATTATAACCCCAGTTTCGTACTAGATACGCTGTCCGATTGATTTAGGGTTCCGTAACAACTGTTGTGGTTCTGCCCGACGTAGTTGTTGGAATACCGTCTCGGGGAGGGTATCATTAATATTTTCAAAGGGTTATGATACTAACCTATGTACATTTGTGAAAATTATAGATTATTCCCATGAAACCCTTACGCAAAGTCTAAGATAGCAAAGTGAGTTTATCCTCTTTTTGTTAACCTTTTTGTAATGTTTTACAAAACCTTAATTGTTTTACAATGTGATTAAGCGGTGATTGAGTCTTTGTAGTTCTTCAATTACTGCCGGTATGTTGAGGTTTTGTATATAAAATTTACTACACTGTGAGTAGTAAGTCGGGATGACAGTACGTTACCATTGGACAACGAGTTAGCCAATGTGTAATATGACCCACAAGTCAGGATTGACAGTACTGAATGAGTAATTGTGTAGAAATAAACAATGTGATCGCTCTCAATACTGTTTTAATTGATAAAATGTTTCTTGATTAAACTGGGATTCACTCACCAGTATTTCCCACTGACAAATGTTTTTAAAACGCGTTTCAGGTAACACAATGTGACAGCCAATTAGTAAAAAGCCAGCTGGAGAGCACCGAAGGCTTGGGAAAAATGTGGCTATAAAGGTTACCTAAAAGACGATGTTTTAAATTCAATAAAATAGGGTTTATCCCTATAAACGTATTGTAATAAGAAACTTAGGTTTTTCCCATGTGATTATTAATATTAAATATGGTGGTTTTACTCTGATAAACATTTCCTAACTACGGTCCTGATGTAATTTCCGCTGCCAAATTAACAAGCTAATACCACAGAAACTCTGAGTTCGCATCCGCCCGTTTCCGGGACAGATAAGGGATCGGGGGTTGCGACAGAAGGTGGTATCAGAGCCTAGCCACTGGTCTAAGCCAAAGAAGTGTTCTGCTGACACTTAAATTCTAAATTTTGTGTTATGAAATAAATTACAGAAATACGTGTATAACTGTATTTATTTGTTATGTGATTATGTGTTTTGTGTTATATGACTATTTGTTAGTTTACAGTATGAGTGATCAAGGACTCTCAGACATGTGTCGTCAGTTGTCTGATTCACCTAGGAGTGAAGGTACCTCATCACAGCCTGCCCTTTCGGGGTATTCTGCTGATCAGAAAGAAGGGATGTTTGCTTTTAAAGCTCAGTCGGAAGAGCCATTCCCTCATAAGAAACGAGGATGGTTCAGTAAGGAAGCATTTGCACGTAGGAAAAGAATGCGAAAGTTGCAACAGCAAAGAGCTTTAGCAGCCGTTAAGCGAAAGACAGATGCCCATACACAGGATATGCTTAATAGAAGCCTAGCCAATTTCCATATCCTAGCTACAACTGCTGCTGACCCAAGTCTGGAACAACTAGTAGCCCCACAACCACTAATCCCAGACCAACCCATGGAGATAGAAAACCCTGAAAACCAAGTGGAGATGCATGACTTCAACCCAGAGGAAATCCCTAGGGTACAAGCACCAAACCCTCTAGACCCAAATTACGACCCCTGGTGGGACGATAATAGGGACTTTGTGCAACGTTACCCGATACATGAAGACACATCCATACAGAATATAGGAACCTATCCAGGTATGGACCCTTTAGATCCCTATTACCATGATAACTACATCAGGGAGATCTTAGAAGATCATTACTGATTTCAGGCACTTTCACCCCCATATCAGGAACCCGTACCCCAGATTCCGAACCCAGTCCTAGAACCTGCACCCCCAATGAGTGCAGAAAACGTGCAAGAACTTAGGACTTTTGGGGAGGAAATTTTAGAAAGCAGTGAGAGGATGAGACAGGTGGGAGAGCGTCTCGTATGGAAATACGATGAGCGCAATATGGATTTTTGGATAAATCCATATCCGTGATGTGATAGAGGAGATGGTAATAGTAATAATAATATAATATAATAAAATAAAAATAAAATAAAATATGTGTGTACGGATGCCTATTACTATTAGTGTGATTCTATTTCTGTTGCTATTGTAATTTTCATTTCAGTACTAGTATGTAATAGATGCATAATAGTATATGGAAATAGAGTAAAAGTCGCAATGATCGACGTTTTTTGCTAGATTGCGTGTCATGTGATTAACTATATTAAATATTATCTTGTGATATTAATATGGGGTAAATGTTTAAAATTCAGATGGCTGATGAAGGAAATCAAGGAAATCTGAATAATGATAACCAGAGTAACATTAACGTGGTTAATGAGAATCCAAGCATCAATAACAATGGAAACCAAATGGATAATAGTGTTGTTCAACATATAGTGGCACAAGGAATCATAGATGCCATGCCATTTATTATTCAAACTATTCAAGAAGCGAATAATAAAAGTAAGCATAGCAGTAAGCGACCCATCGAACCCGAAAACAGTGTAAACAATGGACCTTTACTTCAATTGCCCATTCCCAAAAGGAGAAGAACCGTGTCTTACGTTTGTTCTTATAAAGAATTCTGGTCTTGTAAACCAATGGAATTCTCGGGCAACGAAGGGGCCATTGCAACCCTACGCTGGATAGAGAAAACTGAGGCAGTCTTAAGAATAAGCAAGTGTGCTGAAGAAGATAAGATATTGTTTGCTTCTAATCTGTTTAAGAATTCAGCACTAGAACGGTGGAACACTATCCTCCAATCAAGAGGAAGTGATAGAACCTACAATATGGAATGGGAATAATTCAAAAACAAGGTAGAAAGGAAATTCTTCCCACCCAATGAAAAGGAACAGATAACAAACAAATTCCTAAATCTTAGGATGACTGGTGTAGATAGTAAGGGATACACTAAATTATTCTTCGAATATGCTAGAATAGTGTCAACTCTTGCTTCACCAGAACCAGTGTTAATCTCCCGTTATATTTGGGGATTAATTGGGGAAATTAGACACGTAGTCAAGGCAGCTAAACCTTAAACTATAGAAGAAGCTGTAGAACTAGCAAATACCTTGACAGATGAGTTATTCCGTACCCGAGAAGAGGATCAAAGGAGGAACCTAACCCAAAAGCTCACACAAGAATTTCGTTCTGGAAATTTTAATCGTGGGAAAATATAGGTTCTACCTCTGCACCTTACTGTAAGAATTGCAAAAGAAAGCATTCAGGAAGATGCTCCATATACTGTAACTTTTGCAAAATATCGGGACACAAGGAAGAAAACTGCAGAAAGAAAGCTAATAACAGGATATGTTACAACTGCGGAGAACAAGGTCATATCAAGCTTAATTGCCCGAAATTAGCTCCAGTTACAAACAACAAGAATACTCAAAATGCTAGAGCATTTGTTCTTGTAACACCCCGTGTTTTCGGAAGTCAAAGTCAAAGTCAAGGTCAAGGTCAACGACTGATTACACGGATTTGACTTATAGAAACTTCTTTATTTTAATTGTATTATGTGGAGTAAGTGTTGTTAATTGCAAAAATCGATGTGTGTTAATCCCTATCTAATCGACTTACGACTGTGAATGATAGGAAGTAACAATGCGATAAAGTTAACTAATCAATAATCAAGCTATGCTACTCGACATCGAATCGTGATACGAATCGCAACTCGATTTACTTTGGTTATTATACGTCTGTGTGTGCCTTATGCGTTACTTGTGCGTGTTATATATATATATATAGGTGTTGTGTTGTGGAAATCAATCGAACTCGATCGAAACTCGAAACGTAATCGAACCCGAATCCGAATCGAAATCGAACTATGATAATTAGTAGTTGGGACTGAACGTAATTTTGACTAGGAAACCCTATCGTGACGAGCCGCTCGCAATCGAAATCGAAACACCAAAAATCGTCGCGTCAACAATCGAACCAAGTGCCATCCGACCGGATAGCCACTGCGCTGCAGATCAGACGCCATCTGACCAGGATGTCATCCGATCGGATAAGCCATCCGAGCGGTGTGTCATCTGATCGGATTAGCCTTTCCTCTTTTGGAATCCTATAAATACCCCTGTCATTGTCATTCTTTCCATTTCTGGAAACCCTCTGTCCGAACCATTCGTGCTCCTCACCTTTTCTTCGATTTCTCTCAATCCAGGTAAGATCTCGCCCTAAACCTTGTACTTTCTTGATCTACACGCACTCCTACACCTCTCTATCTTTTAAATCTTAACTTTTAACCGTGAAATCACTAGATTTCGGGTGTTCTAGGGTGACGTCATCATGTGTTCTTCAAGAACTTCATGTTTTGACTTCAATCCGCCAAGAACAACCGAGATCTAACCGATTTCCACGCAAACATACAAAGATCTTGTAAAGATCTCGACACAAGAATGGTGAAAAAGGATTGAAAGATTGTCTCTAACTTTATTTCAACTCTTTTACACTCATTACACTCAAAACTGATAGAATCGGACCCGGTTCTAGTCTTCTACTCTATCATAGTGTCGTACTAGCTCAAGATCCGGATTCTACCCACGAGACTACCGATTTCGGGTTGGTCAAGAACAACCGTCTCGAGCCGGTAACTGACCGAGCTAGGGTGATTCCTGGTCGGATTAGTCACCTGGGTCGAAACGGAGTTCTATTGGTTAACGCGTCGTCAAAGTGTCTCGACATAACGACAAACCATTAAAACGATCAAGTGTAGGACGAACGGAACAATCGGAACGGATTGCTGTCCGACCGGATTGCTGTCCGATCGGATAGGTCATCCGAATGAATTGTCATCCGAACGGATCACACTTGGGTCCCACCTTTTAAACAACCTTATTTAGAGTTTGAGTATTGAACGAAATGTAATCCGATCGGACAACCATCTGACTGGATTACTCTTCGGATCATGAGATACTAAGACTTTAAAGACTTAAACAATTTTCAACATGTTCAATAACAAGGTTGCCATCCGATCGGATTGCCATCCGATCGAATGACACTTCTGTCATGGACTTGCTTTCAGTAAGTAACCTCATCGCTAAGTCGCCGTCCGACCAGACCACTGTCCGACCGGATGACCATCCGAACGGATTGTCATCTGCACGACCAGTCATCCGATCGACCGACTTGAAGGATAGAGATACTTCAATGTTTTCAAAATACTACAACGAAAACTTCAAAAGTCAAGCCATCATACACAAACACATTCTCCTCATAGGAAGAAACAATCCACTCGAATCGCCATCCGACCGGACCACTGTCCGACCGGATGACCACCGAACGGATTATTATCCGCACGGATTGCTGTCCGATCGGATTACCATCCGATCGAACCACCATCCGACCCTTTCACACTTTGTGACGATTTACACATCACTTATCGTTATGCTATCGAATCTATTCAGGCTAACCTTACTCGCTAAGCGCTCCCTTCAATCCATTAATCGCTGTGAGTATACTCGATCCCTTTTTGCTTTAAGCACTTTTGGGTGTTACATACGTTACGAATATTCAAACTACAATAATCACACTACTCAATACTATTTGAACGCTAACCTTTTTTGCATGTTATACGTGGCTTATGAATGCTTGTTTGTTATGTTTACACATGGAATGCTGTCTACCTGCCTTAGCAACGATAGTACTATAGTTTGGACTCAGCACCCGTTCACACGGGGGTTGTTAAGGATCACTTACTTGCATGAATTACAGTGGTAATCATGTATTGCGAACTGCCTCGGGCAGTCAACCCGCAATCATTGGTATCGATGGATCTATGTCGATAACTAACGTGCTTCATTTCACTATGTGTACGTGCTGGTTATGCGTAAACGAATTCGAACTCTATATGCTATTATCAAACTTGTATGCTCACCTTTACATTATATGTATTGACTTTATTTTAACGTATGTGACAGGTGCTTAGGACGCACACTTGGTAGGAATTTGAAGCTAGAATAAAGCTTTAGAGCCCAACAAATAGTTGTCTGTAGTGGTCAACCTAAGGGTCTCTAGAAGCAGATAAACAACTGATGTCTATTTAAATCTGAGTTGTCGGAACAGAATATTTGCCTAGATTTTTGTCTGTAATAATTGTTTTACTGTTTGAGATACGGTATGGGACGTATTATTTAAATTGAATGGTATTGATAATTGTTATGGAAACTTCTGGACAATCTGTTTCACTCAGTGCCATGCCCCGATGATTCCGCCATCGATTGGGGTGTGACAGATTGGTATCAGAGCCATAACTATAGGGAATTAGGCAATACTCGACCTAGTCCGGGTCGATGTCTTAGAAACCTAGTCTATAGTTAGGAACCAACAGACCGATTTGTGCATATCCAGTAAGGATTATGTACGAGCTTATTCCTTGCTATTCTCGTTTATGCTGCACTATCACTACACTCGAATTTACAGCTATACATAGGCGATAAAGTCGAGATTAGGTGTGAAAACCACAAACTCTTGACTAAATTGCTTGAACTAATGCTGTTTTATCAACTTATCAATGATTTCTTCTTTCTTTTTCAATAACGAACGCTTGTTCAACGGGGGAAATTATACCAAATCAGGAGTGAAATCCATATTTTGATGAATAATCTCCTCTATTTTATTAAAACATGGATGAAGTTGTTGAGATAGGGGTGAAACCTTAACCTTGACGACTTGTTCCGCACGTTTTACAAAACTCTCACCAAAGTCTCGACGGACTCCAACGACTTGAAGTCACGACACGACTAACGAGATATGTGCCAAACGCCCAAGAATCGAGGCAAGGACACAGACCTGAAAGTCAAACGTAGATGACAAGTCCTTGCGAATAGTTGAATTGCTTTGGTTAGTCGAAGTCTACTAGCCACAGACAGTCTATCTCTCGATTTTTACATGTTTCAAATTCTGAGCCCGCAACTGCTGACTCTGATAATTCGCCGATTTTATGAGTTTATATGTGTGTTACCTGCTGTGTGTTTAAATTTTTGGAATTTACTCGATTTCGCTTTCACTTCGATCGACATGTACGACTCACACTGCGTTTCTACCTCAAATCGCTAACAAATCGTTGAATTGTGGACAACCTTATGCTACGATGTACGCTTATACTACGCTATTCGATATACTAAACGCGATCGCTATACTAGAACACTCGCGAACTTTGAATAATAGGTTTCTGTTTTCTAACTGCCTCTAGTAATTAATTGCGTATGTCCTCCCTGGCTTCTGTGCGTTACATGCTTAGGTATTATGTGATTATATGCTCTACGTGCTTATGTGTTTATGTGATTTTGTGTTCTACGTGGTTATGTATCTATGTGTTATGATAATATGCGTGTTCCTAAGCTTTAGTAGTAGTAGATGTGTGAGGTGAGATTCAAATATTTTGTGTTGAGTCCTGTGACAATGTCTGTTGCAGACAATGTCGTCTAGATCCCGTCATCCCTTACTTTCTCGGCAAGAAAAGAGAGACAAACGCCTTGCTTCTATCATCGCTAAAAGCGTAGCAAAGGCCGTGAGTGATGTTTATGAGAATGCCAGCAAATCGTCTGAGGAATCGAGAACCGAAGCTCCTAAAGCTACCACGAAGACCTTCAGTTTCAAGCAATTCAAGTCTTGCGGGCCAAAAGAATTCACTGGCGATGGAGGTCCCACTGCATTATTTCACTGGTTTGATTCCATTGAGGTTACTCTGCGACAGAGTGGTTGCCCTGATGACCTCCGTACTCTGAATGCTACCGGCGTTTTCTAGTCTCGTGCACTAGACTGGTAGACGGCCGAGAGGAACAAGCGAGGGAACGATGCAGCCTACGGTCTGTCTTGGGACGAGCTCAAGGAAGTTATACTAGAGGAATTCTGCCCTCCTCACGAACGTCAAAAGCTAGAAGATGAATTTTGGCACATACAGCAAAAGGATGGTGACAATGCTGGTCTCACTGCTTGCTTCAAGCAGCTCAGCATTATCTGTCCTGACCAAGTCAAGACTCCAGACATGGCAATCAAGAAGTACATCCGGGCACTGCCCGACTACGTTGCTGATTTCATGCAAGAGGCTAAGACTACGACGATCGAGGAAACTTATCTACTGGCCGCTGAAATCAACGACAAGCGGGTTAAGGCTGGTGTCTGGGATAAGACTTCGAAGCATCTGCATCAAGCTACCGCTACCGCACCAATTGCTGAACCCACCTCATCGAGCAACAAGAGGAAGAACAAGAGAAAGAACAGCTCCAGCAACAAGAACTGTGCGATCACTGCTGCACCAGTTCAATCCGTACCAGCTCCACAGCGCCAAGTGGCAGCGCCTGTGACCAATGCACCTCTTGCTAAGCGTGCATACACTGGGCCACATCCGCTCTGCCCTACTTGTACCTACCATCACCCTACTGCCATTCCTTGCCGTTTTTGTGCTCATTGTAATGTATACGGCCATTTCACTGCCAACTGCCGTATTCGACTAGCTCCTGCTTATCAAGCTCTACTCACCGCCCCACAGGGTCAACAAGCTCCTCCGGCACCCGCGATCAAAGCCAGAGCCTGCTTCGCATGTGGTGACCCGAACCATTTCGCCAACATGTGCCCAAACAGGGTCGTGAAATAAGAGCCCCAGCAGCAACAGCCTCAACAGCAGCAGCAACAACAGGAGCAACAGCAACAACAGACCGCACGCGCCATAACTTTCAACATCAACGTGCGCCAAGCCCAAGCTGACAATAACGTGGTTAATGGTATGTTCCTAGTTTATTTGATACTGGAGCCGATAATTGCTTTGTGTCGTTCGAATTCGAGAAGCTCCTTAATCGTAAACGCTCCAAACTCTCCTCGACATTCGACGTTGAAGTCGCCACTGGAAGAACTGTCGCCGTCAATTCCGTTATCTGTGATTGTACTCTTGAGCTCAATAATCACATCTTCCCTATCGACCTCATTCCGATGCAACTCGGAAGTTTCGACGTCATAGTAGGCATGGACTTTCTACGTGAAAACCATGCTGAAGTTGTGTGTTATGATAAGATGATTCGATTCTCGCTCGCGAATGGTGATGTATTGTGTGTGTACGGTGAAACTGCCTCGAAAGGGCTCAAGCTTATGTCATGTGTGCAAGCTAGCAAGTATCTCCGCAAGGAATACAGGGCTTTCTTGGCAAACATTGTAGTAGCAGAGAAGGAAAAGAAAGAGAAGAAGGAAGTGAAAGACGTTCCCGTGGTTCGTGAATTTCCTCATGTGTTTCCTGATGATCTTCCAGGTTTGCCGCCAAGTCGTGATATCGACTTTCGTATCGACCTCATTCCTGGAGCAAATCCTGTTGCCAAAGCTCGTTATCGACTTTCGCCATCCGAGATGCGTGAACTCTCAAACCAACTCCAGGAATTACTTGAAAAATGCTTCATTCGGCCGAGCACCTCTCCATGGGGCGCTCCAGTCCTTTTCGTCAAAAAGAAGGATGGGTCGTTCCGGATGTGCATCGACTACAGGGAATTGAATAAGTTAACTATCAAGAACCGCTATCCCCTACCTCGTATCGACGATTTTTTCGATCAACTACAAGGCGCTACGTGTTTCTCGAAGATCGACCTACGTTCAGGCTATCACCAACTGCGTATACAAGAGGAGGATATACCCAAAACCGCGTTTCGCACCCGATACGGCCATTACGAATTCGTTGTTATGCCTTTTGGCTTAACCAACGCGCCAGCAGTTTTCATGGATCTGATGAATCGCGTGTGTAAACTATATCTCGACCGTTTCGTCATCGTATTCATCGATGATGTCTTGATCTATTCCAAATCGAAAGCCGAACACGCGCAACATCTACGTTTGGTTCTCGAGTTACTCCAGGGGAACCAACTCTATGCCAAGTTCTCCAAGTGCGAATTCTGGTTGGAGGAAGTTCAGTTTCTGGGTCACATTGTTAATAGTCAAGGCATTCACGTCGATCCTGCGAAGATTGAAGCTGTCAAGAGCTGGGTTACGCCTAAGAACCCGTCTGAAGTCCGCTCTTTTCTCGGACTAGCGGTCTATTATCGACGATTTATCGAAGGATTCTCGAAGATTGCTGTGCCGCTTACCTCTCTCACGCATAAAGATCAGCCTTTTGTCTGGGGAACCAGACATGAGACTGCCTTTCAAACCCTCAAGCATAAGCTTTGCAATGCTCCTGTTCTCACATTGCCCGACGGAAACGACGATTTCATTGTCTACTGTTGTCACACCCTGGCTTTGCGGAAGCGTGGTTAATTTTGGTGTGACTTCTTAATACCATAGCGTAATCATAACAAAGCTATATGAATTTAAAAACCATGCAAGTCATCATTAAGTTTAGAAATCAACATACATTACCATTGTTTAACGCGGACATACTCTAGTATCCATAACCTTGTTCAATAACATTACAACTTAAAATAAAGCATAAACGTGATTTAGGGATTATGCCTTGTCCAGGAAAGAGGCACAACCCTAAACCCAGATGACTTCATGAAAGGTTGCAGCGGAAAACGTTCATACCGTGCCAGAATCCGTTAATTTCCTGAAATACATGTGAGTTGAAAAATCAACAATAATGTTGAGCGAGTTCATGTGCAAGTGAGTAAGTAAAACACTTGTAAGTATAAAAGTTTCCTGGTATGTAGCAGTGTAAGAGGACTTGTGATCACCAATGGTTTGCAAGGCCATTAGCATGTCGTGAAATGCAAATAGTAAGACACAACCCTAGCCGATTTTGCGTTGGGTACCAAGTCACTCCAGGTCCGTTGTGGTTAGCCTCAGAGAGGTCCGTTTGGCCTAGAGCTGGGCTCGCTACACCCAAATAGATCTACCGCTCGAGTCCCTCGGGGTTCTAACTATCCATTCACATGATCTAAACCTCCTTACGTAAATCATACCGTGTATAATAGTACTTGTAAACAAAGTAACATGTATTTCACCCCCGCAGTTAAGTAAACTGAAAACAGTTAGAGAAAAGGGGGACATGAACTCACAGTGGATGCGTAAACTCTATCAAGCGTCTCCTGGTACTGTAAGCTGTGCAATGACCTACAAGTGCTAATTCTATTAGACGGACGGCCGTGCTTTAGCTTTACAGTTTGTGTTTGCGGGAAATAGTTAGACAACTATTTCGTGTTACATTTTGTATATGCTTGATAGTTATTCTCCTTCCCAAGGATGGGGGATACAATACATGTGCGTAAGTTACGTTTTATCAATCTTGTGGTAATGTAATTACCGGTGTAACTTATATGTTTGTGAAAGCGTTCGCAAAGTTTTGGAATCGTTAACGTTTGTAAATATTATTTTTACCCTAAAATAATATTTATGTGTTTTCACAAAATAATCATAAACAGTGTTGTGACAAACATATTTATCACGTTAATCTTTGTGAAAATCCCACCTCCGAATATTTAGTAAAATATAGTGCTGGCGAAATTTATGTTTTGAAAACATATCCAAAGATAGTTGTAACACTTGTTGTGTAAAAAGCCTAAGTGTTAGGTTTTCAGAAAATTTCGCCAGAGTTTCCTCTGTAACTGGAGGTGGCCACGCTTTCAAGCGTATCATTTTCTTTTAATAATCAAATCAATCAACTTCTTTGTTTCATCAAACAATTTCCAACACATCAAACTAGTCAATAAATATGTAAATTTGCATAAACGCATGAACTTGTAGTTTTTCCGAATCTATATTATAAATCCCATTTACATACGTAGATCTTTATATAAAGTACTTTCAATCTTGTAAAAACCTCGTTTTTAGAGAAGTCCGACTTTACAACTTCTAGTTATTTTTCTCAAAAATAGTTATTTGTCGGATCTTTCCATTTCACAAGTGTCTACACACTTGTGGTTTATAAAATCATATTTATTAGTGTAAATCCATCTTTTAGAATAACATGATTTCTTTAAAGTGTGGTCTTTCAAAAATACCACTTGCGGATACGTAGATCCGCGAGTTTTAAACACCCTTTTACCGGTTAAAACACTTTTACACAAGTAAAATATTTCTTTACAAGTTCATGTCTCTAAAATGTGGTAGTGTTCACCTTTAACCCTTGTATCTTTCAAAAACAAGCTTATGTGAAGATACGTGATTTTACAAAGTCGGGTTAAACGAAGTTTTGAGCTACCACATTATAGATCGGGTCACAATAAGCACAAATTTCAAGTCCTACGACTTTTACACAAGACATATGCTATTAACCACCATTATTGTGAATTTACTAGACTTTAAAGTTCCATCTTTCAATATAACGAGATTCAACCGACAATAATCTTTTTATCCACTTTAGATATGTATAAAAACAAGTTTTAAAGGTTATACCTCTAGCTCAAGGCTAGGGAAGATCTTTGACGAAAAACGCGTGGATAAAAGATAACGAGAGAGGTCCTTCGTGTTCCGCTTGCACCAAAGCTCCTTATACGCGACTTGTGATGTTTGTGTGGTCTTGGAATGATGAGATCAAAAACCGAAATGATGATGGTGGTGTGGATGGGGTTCGGCCGAGAGCCACAAGAGAGAAGGGAGAGAGTTGTGAGGTTGTGATGTTTGGTGACACTAATCTCTAGTGATTAGTGTGTTTATATAGGAAAGATTAGGTGCATTTATCCAATGGTTAAAGTGTAGTAAAGATATTAAACATGGCAAGATCTTGGCAAGATTTCAAGTACCATTTGTGCTCCCTAGGTAACCGATCGGTTTGGGGGGTGGGGGTCCATGGTTCGATTTTAATTTGATAGTTAGGATGATTAGTTTAGTTAAATAGGGTTAACTAAGTATCTAACTTAGTTAGTGTTATGTTATGTGTCATGATGGGTGTTAGGGTAATCAGGGACCCTAACTGGCTCAGAAAAATAGTAACAATAAAAATAGTAAAGTTTTCATGTTCCGGGTAAAGTCCGGGTGTCCGGTTGGATAGTAATCCGTTAAAGTGTTACAAAAGACTTTAAAGTGTCGTTATTGTATTTTTAGTGACACAATTTGTTTTCCCGACACTTTAGAAAGTGTCTAGTGATATTTTCCTATTTTTGGCACTTTACTAGTCAGCTAGAAGCTGGTTAAATTATTAAAGTGCTGTGTTTGGTACTTAAAGTACGTTTTAGGCACATCCGAATCAGTGTATCTTATCCCTAGAGACGCGGTAACACAACCCTTACATCCTACACTCACTACCAGTGTAGACAAAATATATGAGGCTCTTAACAGGCCTTGAGGCAGTATTTGCCTGATGCTGGTTATATCAGCATGTTCACTGTGTATCCGTTTAGTGCTACTGTGCTCTTTGTGCATCATGTTTGTCACTAAGGTTCAGTTATGCAGATAATGTAGTGACAGCAGATAAAGTATGATGCAAGTATGTGCATGTATCAGTATGCAGGTAGCAGTTTATCAGCTAGTTTCAATCAAGCACAGTTAATTAAGCAGTAATCAATCATTAATTAAGTTGTACGGATACCTGGTTTAGTGCGGGTTGTCACATACTCCCCCCGTTAAATAAATTTCGTCCCGAAATTTTAAGTTCTGCTTGTAGATGCAGGGTTCTTGGGAAATAAGTGGGGGTACTTTTCTTTCATTCGGTCCTCACGCTCCCAGGTGTATTCAGGACCATGTCTGGCATTCCAGCGAACCTTGACGAGTTTGACACTGCTCCGGCGGGTCCTGTTAACTTTCCAATCTGTGACCTCGACGGGTTCTTCTACGAAGTGGAGCGTGTCGTCAACATGAATTTCGTCAATAGGAATGGCAACGTCAACTTGAGTTGGACTTTTCTTTAGATTGGATACATGAAATGTATCGTGAACACCATTTAGTTCAGCAGGTAGATCCAACTTGTATGCTACTGTCCCGATTCTCTCTAGAATTCTGAAAGGACCAATGTAGCGCGGATTTAGCTTCCCACGCTTCCCAAAGCGTGCTACCCCTTTCCAGGGTGATACCTTCAATAACACCATTTCCCCAACTTGAAAATCCACATGTTTTCTGTTTGGATCCGCGTAGGCCTTTTGTCTGTGGCGAGCGGCTTCGATGTTTTTAAGAATCTGCGCAATCTTATCCGTCGTCTCTTGGACGATTTCGGGACCGGCAAGCTGCCTATCTCCTGCGTCAGCCCAACATAGTGGTGATCGGCACTTGCGTCCGTACAGGGCTTCAAAAGGCGCGACACCAATACTGGTGTGGTAGCTGTTGTTGTAAGAAAATTCGACCAAAGGTAAGTGTTTATCCCAGCTACCGCCCAAATCCATAACGCATGCTCTCAGCATGTCTTCCAAGGTTTGTATCGTTCGCTCGCTCTGGCCATCAGTTTGCGGATGAAATGCAGTGCTCAGGTTCAACTGTGAGCCAAAAGCTTCCTGGAAGGATTGCCATATTCTTGACACAAACCTTCCGTCTCTATCAGAGATGATTGAGAGGGGCACTCCATGACGTGCTACGATTTCTCTCATGTATATTTCAGCTAATTTGCTCGTGTTATCCTTTTCTCTGATAGGTAAGAAATGTGCTGTTTTTGTTAATCGATCCACTATCACCCAGATAGTGTCATGGCCTCTTGGCGTTCTTGGCAGTTTTGTAACAAAATCCATGGAGATTTGTTCCCACTTCCATTTGGGAATCTCCGGTTGTTGCAGAAGTCCCGAAGGCCTCTGGTACTCAGCTTTAACTTTAGCGCACGTTAAACATTTGCTCACGTAGACAGCAACGTCGCCTTTCATTCTAGGCCACCAATAATAGTCTTTAAGATCGTGGTACATCTTATCCGTCCCCGGATGAATAGAGTACCGTGACTTGTGCGCTTCGTCGAAAATAACATTCCTTAAATCTCCAAACAAAGGAACCCAAATCCTTTTCTCAAAACATAACGTTCCTTCATTGTTTGGTACCAGTAACTTCTCCATCCCACGGAGATATTCTTCCTCAAGGTTTCCCTCCTTGAGAGCTTCTTTTTGTGCAGCGCGAATGCGCGAGGGAAGGTCGGTTCGTACAATCATTTCCAAAGCCCTAACCCTTATGGGCTTGATCCTTTCTTTACGACTTAGGGCATCGGCGACTACATTCGCCTTCCCTGGGTGATACTTGATCTCGCAGTCGTAATCGTTTAGCAATTCAACCCATCGTCTTTGCCTCATATTCAGCTCTTTCTGGTTGAATATATGCTGCAAGCTCTTGTGATCTGTGAAGATTGTGCACTTCGTACCATACAGGTAGTGTCTCCAGATCTTTAAGGCAAATACCACGGCGCCAAGTTCTAAATCGTGCGTGGTATAGTTCTTTTCGTGCACTTTCAGTTGGCGAGATGCGTAAGCAATAACTTTTTGGCGTTGCATCAACACGCAACCCAATCCCTGACGCGATGCGTCGCAGTATACCACAAAATCGTCAGTACCTTCCGGTAGTGCTAAGATTGGCGCATCACAAAGTTTGTTTTTCAATAACTGAAAGGCTTCTTCCTGTTTGATTCCCCAATCAAACTTCTTGTCTTTCTGTGTGAGCGCGGTAAGGGGTTGAGCGATCTTTGAAAAACCTTCTATGAATCTTCTATAGTAGCCAGCCAAACCCAAGAATTGTCGAATCTCGGTTGGCGTTGTAGGTGTTTCCCAATTCTTGATAGCCTCGATCTTTGTGGGATCAACATGAATTCCTTCCCCATTAACCACATGTCCAAGAAACTGGACTTCGCGTAGCCAAAACTCGCACTTAGAGAATTTGGCGTACAGCTGTTCCTTCTTTAGCAGCTCCAATATAGCTCTAAGATGTTGTTCGTGTTCAGCCTTCGTCTTTGAGTAAATCAGGATGTCGTCGATGAATACAATCACGAACTTGTCGAGGTATGGCTTGCAAACTCTATTCATCAAATCCATAAAAACTGCAGGTGCGTTTGTCAAACCAAACGGCATAACGAGGAACTCATAATGCCCATAGCGAGTTCTGAAAGCCGTCTTCGGGATACTTTCTTCTTGAATCCTCAACTGATGGTATCCAGATCGAAGATCGATCTTAGAGTAACAGCTTGAACCTTGAAGTTGGTCGAACAGATCATCGATTCTTGGCAGTGGATACCTGTTCTTGATCGTTAGCTTGTTCAATTCTCTGTAGTCAATACACATTCGAAAACTACCGTCCTTCTTCTTAACAAACAGGACTGGAGCTCCCCAAGGTGAGAAGCTTGGTCGAATAAAACCCTTGTCTAACAACTCTTGAAGTTGTGTTGACAGTTCCTGCATCTCAGATGGAGCAAGTCTGTAAGGTGCCTTAGCTACAGGCGCGGCGCCTGGAACTAAGTCGATGTGAAACTCGACTTGTCTCTGAGGTGGCAGTCCGGGTAAGTCTTCTGGAAAGACTTCTGGATACTCCCTCACGACAGGGATGTCTTCGATTCTTGGCTCAGCAGCCTTCTTATCCACAATGTGTGCCAGGAAGGCAACACATCCCTTCTGCAAACACTTCCTTGCCTTCAAACAGCTGATAATCCTTAGTGGCGTCTCACGCTTCTCTCCATGTACAACAATGGTCTCACCATCATCAGTTGGAATACGAATCACCTTTTCGTGGCAAACTATCTCGGCTTTGTTGCCCGATAACCAATCCATTCCTACTACCACGTCGAAACTTCCCAATTGGACTGGTAGTAGATCCAAAGAAAACTCATGTTCTCCTAACTCAATCACGCAACCTCTGATAACTTCATTTGCTTCTACCAACTTCCCATTGGCCAATTCAATCGAATACGGAATATCTAACTTATTTGTGGCTAAACCAAGCATATCCTTAAATTCTAGTGATACGAAGCTATAGTCGGCACCAGTATCAAATAAAACAGATGCATAGCGTTGATTTACAGGGAACGTACCAGTGACAACGTTGGGATCCTGGCGTGCTTCCCGTGCACCGATCTGGAACACCCTTCCACGGGCTTGATTCAGTTCTGGGCAATCTTTCTTAAAATGCCCAACATTACCGCAATTGAAGCATCCAAGTCTTTTACCACTTCCCGCACCATCCATAACTGGCGGGTTGTTCTGGTTAGCATTTCCAGCTTGGTTGGCATTGTTGTTTCGATTATTCCCCTGCTGGCGACCTCCAAAACCTCCCCGGTTGTTATTCCTATTACCATATCCTCCCTGGCCTCCCCGGCCAGTACCAACCCAACAGGTTTCCTTAGAGTGACCACGTTTCCCACATGCTTCACATGTTTTTAGCACACAATAACCAGAATGGTGACGCTGGCAGGCATTACACTTGGGCTGGGTGCCCATATATCCTCTTCCTCTCCTTCCACTGCCAGTCGTACCCTGAGCTGGCGTGTTTGGTGCTCCTCTCTTACCATCACCGCTAACACTTAGTTTGAAGTTCGAAAACTTTCTTTTGTTGCTTCCTGACGACTCAACATGAGTCTCTTTCTCCTTTGCCTTAACATCACCAAACTTGTTTAAACGAATCCCCTCCTCGGTGAGAGCCACGCTCAAATCGATGGCTTCAGTGATAGTTGCCGGTTTGGAGGAGGTTACCATGCTTATTATTTGGGGAGCCAAACCCCAAATGAAGCGCTCGATTCGCTTGTATTCAGGCGTAACCATGTAAGGAACCACTTGAGATAAGTCGTGAAACCTCTGGACGTATTCCGCAATCTTTGGTCCATCCATCTTTAAGTGCCAAAATTCGGTCTCCAACCTTTGAATTTCTGCGCGTGAACAGTACTTTTTGCGCATCAGTTCTTTCAATTCGGCCCAAGTCAGGGCGTAGGCGGCAGTTTCGCCTAGTGTTTGGACTTGTAAGTTCCACCAAGATAGGGCTCCGTCGAGAAACAGCCCTGAAATGTATGTGACTTGTTGATTCTCTGCACACTTGCTCATGCGTAAGACGGAATCGGTTTTCTCAGCCCAGCGGGTGAAGGCAACTGCACCTCCTGTGCCATTGAAGTTAACTGGTTTGCAGTCTAAGAACTGCTTGTAGGTGCATCCTGCACGTATGTTAATACATGTGTTTGGCATTAGCATCATCGCTAAAATCTCCAACTAGTTCATGATAGGTTCGAATGGCGTGGTATTACCGTGAGGTGGATTGTTATTGCCTTGGTTAACACTTCCGCTCCCTCCTGGCTGAGAAGCTGCGTACTGCGCTATGGCAGCAGCAATGACTTGTTGTAGCTCTTCCTGAGTGGTAGGCATAGGCTGCTGGTGACGTTTTGGCGGCATCTTTCTAAAAGATGGTTTAAGTTGGTTAGGCCATAGAAGGCTCTGATGTTATACTACGTAAATCAGTTCGTAATATAGTGTACGTATATAACGGTAGTAATAGTATAATCACATAACATCTCATGTTATAAAATATAAACAAGTAATCAAGTGAATCAAAATATGGTGAGAAAACTGCGATTGCCACATGAATGAGACCACGTCGTAAGTGTATACATACAATCATCAATCACTGGGGCTACATCACCCCTGTCAAAAGCTACATCAGTATCAATACAACATCAAGTACATAACAAAAGTCAAATCATAGTGTAGTCTCTCCAAAATGCTGTGTAAGTAAAAGCAATTGCCGACTTCTCACCTCGCCTACCCTAGTGGCACCGATGAGCTCAAGCAGATGGTGGTGGAGGAGGAAAACGGGTATAAAACAAACGGCGCAACTCTAGCCAATCTGCCTCCATCGCCTGCTGTGTGCGAATAATGGAAGCAATCTGCTGCTCCAAAGTAGTAAGACGAGCAGCATAGTCAGGGGGTAATGATCGAAACGGCTGCAACGGAGAGGGTGCCGGACCATGGCACTGACATGGCCGAGCTCTCTCGAGCTCCTGTAGTCGCTGCTCGTGCGACTCATGCTGGTAAACAAATGACATCAGTACATCCTCAATGGTGTGGCCCACATGGAACCTGTGGTATGGATCAGTGGGTGGCATAGGGGAAAACGGAGACCAAAGCAGTGGCTCGCGTGTGGGATCAAAGGGTGCTACACCAAAAGGAGCTGTAGTAGGTGAAACAAAAGGCATCTGTGGCAAGAAAGGCATGGACATCGGTACATGCCCTGATGGGTGGGCTGAAGAGCCCTCTCCAGGCCCCGCTGGAGGTATGTACGTGGGAACCTGAAACGAAAAGTCAGCGTGTCTAGCGTCTGGAATCTGTGGGGGTAGTGGTGGGACGTCCTCATCAGCCGGGATCCACCCGTGCTGTGCCGGCTCGTCCGGTGGGTCCATATGTGCCGCGAACGGTGCATGTCCGGGCTCTATGGGAACGGGATCAAGAAAAGGGGCTACAACAGGTGCCAAATGCTCAAATGGTGGATCAACAGGTACAGCAACAAGTGGTAGAGGATCAATGGGATCAACAGGGGCATGATCGTCTGCAATCAAGGGAACGTCTAGGTGGGGATCAACAGCAATGGGCTCAAGGGGTATATCAGCATGCATAAGGTCATGCTCCGGTAACACATCAAGAGCAGCTGCCTGCTCAGGGGCAAGGGCAGGCTCAAAGTCATCAAATGCCATATCAAAGCCAAAGTCAGGATCGATCGGGTCAAAAGGATCAATAGGATCAGCAGGATCCTCCATCATCTCGTCCATAGGGACAAACTCCAAATCACGGTCAGGCTCATAGCCTGGGGGAAACATAGGGTCTGAATCCCCCTCGTCGTCATGATCAAAGACTAATCCAGGTAGGGGAGCAACAGAAAGAGCCTGGTCAGAATCAGACTCATGGGAATAGTGCTGCACACTAAGAGTATGTGTGGGTGCAGAAGCCACAGACTCAGAGGAGTCCTGGGCTGGGGAATGTGCAGGTG
This sequence comes from Helianthus tuberosus, assembly GCA_030545235.1. NCBI lineage: Eukaryota > Viridiplantae > Streptophyta > Magnoliopsida > Asterales > Asteraceae > Helianthus > Helianthus tuberosus. The sequence goes on from CM060432.1 coordinate 146,018,764, forward strand.
CCTCCGCAGCCGGAGCATCTGCAATCAGTAGAGGGGCAACAGCAGGTAGGGCCTCGCCCTGAACGTCCTCCATAGGCTCCACCTCAAACAAGTCGACGTCGTCCTCGTCGTCGTCGAATGGTACCTCCTGAACAGGGTAAGAAGCGAGGGGTATGGGGGCAGGGATCACTGCTAGTGGCAAATCCCCGGCCGGAATATCAACAGGGAGCTCATCGTCGCCATCAGGTAGGGCGAATGGCTGGAAGTCGTCATCGTCGGTACTGGTAAAGTCTGACGTGTACACCTCGTGCTCCGAGGACTCTAAATCATCCGACACTATGGGTCTGGGTCCGGTGGTGCCTGAACCACCTGAATCTGACGAGTCCATGTATCTGTAACACAAACACAAGTATGCACAAACTGTCAATCATATAATCAAATAATCACGTAAATCACCAAGTAAGCATTCAAATTATCCTCCTAGTCCCACTAGCCAACATTCCTAGTCCCACTAGTCAACACTTCTAGTCCCACTAGCCAACTCTCCTAGTCCCACTAGTCAACACTTCTAGTCCCACTAGTCAACACTTCTAGTCCCACTAGTCAATACTTCTAGTCCCACTAGATCAACACTCCTAGTCCCACTAGTTAACACTTCTAGTCCCACTAGATCAACACTCCTAGTCCCACTAGTCAACACTTCTAGTCCCACTAGATCAACACTCCTAGTCCCACTAGTCAACACTTCTAGTCCCACTAGACCAACACTCCTAGTCCCACTAGTCAACACTCCTAGTCCCACTAGACCAACACTCCTAGTCCCACTAGACCAAGCCTCAGCCTCCCGACTGGGCCTACAATAATGAATAAAATGTGCTCAACATTTGTTTGTAAAAAGTTTTGGATTCTGGACTTAAGTGGTATGCAGTAAAAATGTTTTCGTGAGAGCCCTAGTGATCATAGTCTAGACTCGAGAATGAATCCTAGTTCGCTATGATCAGAGCTCTGATACCAAGCTGTCACACCCTGGCTTTGCGGAAGCGTGGTTAATTTTGGTGTGACTTCTTAATACCATAGCGTAATCATAACAAAGCTATATGAATTTAAAAACCATGCAAGTCATCATTAAGTTTAGAAATCAACATACATTACCATTGTTTAACGCGGACATACTCTAGTATCCATAACCTTGTTCAATAACATTACAACTTAAAATAAAGCATAAACGTGATTTAGGGATTATGCCTTGTCCAGGAAAGAGGCACAACCCTAAACCCAGATGACTTCATGAAAGGTTGCAGCGGAAAACGTTCATACCGTGCCAGAATCCGTTAATTTCCTGAAATACATGTGAGTTGAAAAATCAACAATAATGTTGAGCGAGTTCATGTGCAAGTGAGTAAGTAAAACACTTGTAAGTATAAAAGTTTCCTGGTATGTAGCAGTGTAAGAGGACTTGTGATCACCAATGGTTTGCAAGGCCATTAGCATGTCGTGAAATGCAAATAGTAAGACACAACCCTAGCCGATTTTGCGTTGGGTACCAAGTCACTCCAGGTCCGTTGTGGTTAGCCTCAGAGAGGTCCGTTTGGCCTAGAGCTGGGCTCGCTACACCCAAATAGATCTACCGCTCGAGTCCCTCGGGGTTCTAACTATCCATTCACATGATCTAAACCTCCTTACGTAAATCATACCGTGTATAATAGTACTTGTAAACAAAGTAACATGTATTTCACCCCCGCAGTTAAGTAAACTGAAAACAGTTAGAGAAAAGGGGGACATGAACTCACAGTGGATGCGTAAACTCTATCAAGCGTCTCCTGGTACTGTAAGCTGTGCAATGACCTACAAGTGCTAATTCTATTAGACGGACGGCCGTGCTTTAGCTTTACAGTTTGTGTTTGCGGGAAATAGTTAGACAACTATTTCGTGTTACATTTTGTATATGCTTGATAGTTATTCTCCTTCCCAAGGATGGGGGATACAATACATGTGCGTAAGTTACGTTTTATCAATCTTGTGGTAATGTAATTACCGGTGTAACTTATATGTTTGTGAAAGCGTTCGCAAAGTTTTGGAATCGTTAACGTTTGTAAATATTATTTTTACCCTAAAATAATATTTATGTGTTTTCACAAAATAATCATAAACAGTGTTGTGACAAACATATTTATCACGTTAATCTTTGTGAAAATCCCACCTCCGAATATTTAGTAAAATATAGTGCTGGCGAAATTTATGTTTTGAAAACATATCCAAAGATAGTTGTAACACTTGTTGTGTAAAAAGCCTAAGTGTTAGGTTTTCAGAAAATTTCGCCAGAGTTTCCTCTGTAACTGGAGGTGGCCACGCTTTCAAGCGTATCATTTTCTTTTAATAATCAAATCAATCAACTTCTTTGTTTCATCAAACAATTTCCAACACATCAAACTAGTCAATAAATATGTAAATTTGCATAAACGCATGAACTTGTAGTTTTTCCGAATCTATATTATAAATCCCATTTACATACGTAGATCTTTATATAAAGTACTTTCAATCTTGTAAAAACCTCGTTTTTAGAGAAGTCCGACTTTACAACTTCTAGTTATTTTTCTCAAAAATAGTTATTTGTCGGATCTTTCCATTTCACAAGTGTCTACACACTTGTGGTTTATAAAATCATATTTATTAGTGTAAATCCATCTTTTAGAATAACATGATTTCTTTAAAGTGTGGTCTTTCAAAAATACCACTTGCGGATACGTAGATCCGCGAGTTTTAAACACCCTTTTACCGGTTAAAACACTTTTACACAAGTAAAATATTTCTTTACAAGTTCATGTCTCTAAAATGTGGTAGTGTTCACCTTTAACCCTTGTATCTTTCAAAAACAAGCTTATGTGAAGATACGTGATTTTACAAAGTCGGGTTAAACGAAGTTTTGAGCTACCACATTATAGATCGGGTCACAATAAGCACAAATTTCAAGTCCTACGACTTTTACACAAGACATATGCTATTAACCACCATTATTGTGAATTTACTAGACTTTAAAGTTCCATCTTTCAATATAACGAGATTCAACCGACAATAATCTTTTTATCCACTTTAGATATGTATAAAAACAAGTTTTAAAGGTTATACCTCTAGCTCAAGGCTAGGGAAGATCTTTGACGAAAAACGCGTGGATAAAAGATAACGAGAGAGGTCCTTCGTGTTCCGCTTGCACCAAAGCTCCTTATACGCGACTTGTGATGTTTGTGTGGTCTTGGAATGATGAGATCAAAAACCGAAATGATGATGGTGGTGTGGATGGGGTTCGGCCGAGAGCCACAAGAGAGAAGGGAGAGAGTTGTGAGGTTGTGATGTTTGGTGACACTAATCTCTAGTGATTAGTGTGTTTATATAGGAAAGATTAGGTGCATTTATCCAATGGTTAAAGTGTAGTAAAGATATTAAACATGGCAAGATCTTGGCAAGATTTCAAGTACCATTTGTGCTCCCTAGGTAACCGATCGGTTTGGGGGGTGGGGGTCCATGGTTCGATTTTAATTTGATAGTTAGGATGATTAGTTTAGTTAAATAGGGTTAACTAAGTATCTAACTTAGTTAGTGTTATGTTATGTGTCATGATGGGTGTTAGGGTAATCAGGGACCCTAACTGGCTCAGAAAAATAGTAACAATAAAAATAGTAAAGTTTTCATGTTCCGGGTAAAGTCCGGGTGTCCGGTTGGATAGTAATCCGTTAAAGTGTTACAAAAGACTTTAAAGTGTCGTTATTGTATTTTTAGTGACACAATTTGTTTTCCCGACACTTTAGAAAGTGTCTAGTGATATTTTCCTATTTTTGGCACTTTACTAGTCAGCTAGAAGCTGGTTAAATTATTAAAGTGCTGTGTTTGGTACTTAAAGTACGTTTTAGGCACATCCGAATCAGTGTATCTTATCCCTAGAGACGCGGTAACACAACCCTTACATCCTACACTCACTACCAGTGTAGACAAAATATATGAGGCTCTTAACAGGCCTTGAGGCAGTATTTGCCTGATGCTGGTTATATCAGCATGTTCACTGTGTATCCGTTTAGTGCTACTGTGCTCTTTGTGCATCATGTTTGTCACTAAGGTTCAGTTATGCAGATAATGTAGTGACAGCAGATAAAGTATGATGCAAGTATGTGCATGTATCAGTATGCAGGTAGCAGTTTATCAGCTAGTTTCAATCAAGCACAGTTAATTAAGCAGTAATCAATCATTAATTAAGTTGTACGGATACCTGGTTTAGTGCGGGTTGTCACAACTGTGATGCTTCCAACCTTGGCCTCGGTTGTGTCCTCATGCAACGGAACAAGGTTATAGCTTACGCGTCTCGTCAGCTCAAAATCCACGAGAAGAACTATACAACCCATGATCTCGAGCTAGGCGCGGTTGTTTTTGCATTAAAGATTTGGCGACACTACCTGTATGGTACCAAGTGTACGATCTTCACCGATCATAGGAGCCTACAACATATCTTTAATCAGAAGGAACTTAATATGCGTCAACGCCGATGGGTAGAGCTTCTCAACGATTACGACTGTGAGATCCGTTATCACCCAGGCAAGGCAAATGTTGTTGCCGACGCACTCAGCAGACAGAGTTATCTGCTTAGCACTCGTAATGTTCAAGCCCAACACGACCTCGAAACCCTTATCCGTGAAGCCCAGCATACGTGTTTTAACGAACGCACATTGAAGAGGGAACGAATCTATCACGATGGAGCCCAACTTGTGAGCAAATCCAATGGGATATTCCACTTTCTGGACCGAATCTGGATCCCTAAGCGGACCAATTTGCGACAGATCCTGATGGACGAAGCCCACAAATCCCATTATTCTATTCATCCCGGTGCTGACAAAATGTACCAGGATCTTCGCTACAGGTACTGGTGGCCCGGCATGAAAAGGGATATTGCCCTCTACGTTGGAAAATGCCTAACTTGTGCAAGAGTTAAGACTGAACACCAAAGACCCTCTGGCTTACTCGAACAACCACCAATTCCTATGTGGAAGTGGGAAAGTATAGCTATGGATTTCGTAACAAAGCTTCCGCACACGTCATCAGGTCACGACAGCATATGGGTTGTTGTTGACCGTTTGACTAAATCAGCTCACTTTCTGCCGATACGAGAAGACTACAAGGTAGAACGATTAGCCCGAATCTACACCGACGAGATCATTTGTAATCATGGGACACCTCGTGACATCATCTCTGATCGTGACGCTCGGTTTACCTCGCGACTGTGGGAAATGTTTCAAATGGCACTCGGTACATCGCTTAATCTAAGTACCGCTTTCCACCCTCAAACCGACGGTCAGACTAAAAGAACGATTCGTACTCTTGAAGACATGCTCCGTTCGTGTGTCTTAGACTTCGGTGGTAATTGGGACAAATACCTGCCGTTAGGCGAATTATCGTATAACAACAGCTATCATTCTAGCATCTAAATGGCACCATTCGAGGCATTATACGGAAGAAGATGTCGATCGCCTATTGTGTGGCACGAGATCGGTCATTCGCAATTGACCGGTCCTGAGCTATTACAAAAAAACGATAGACAAAATTTTCCAAATCTGAGACAACCTGGTAAAAGCCCGGGATCGACAGAAAAGTTACGCCGATAGAAAGCGCAAGCCTCGTGAATTTGACGTTGGTGACTACGTACTCCTAAAGGTATCACCTTGGAAGGGTGTAGTCCGATTCGGCAAGAAAGGAAAACTCGCGCCTCGATATGTTGGACCTTTTAAGATTCTGGAAAGGATCGGAAAAGTCGCCTACAGACTCGAACTACCGGAAGAACTTTGTAATGTCCACCCGACTTTCCACGTGTCAAACCTCCGAAAGTGCCTAGCCGACCACGACTTACATGTCTCTCTCGATGACCTACAAGTGAATGAAACATTACACTTCGTGGAGAAGCCTGTCGAAATCATGGATCGCCAAACCAAGCAGCTCAGACGCTCTCGCATTCCTATTGTGAAAGTCCGATGGGAAGGCAAACGAGGTGCAGAGTTCACTTGGGAACTCGAAAGCGACATGAAGGCGAGGTACCCGCAGTTGTTTAAAGAGAAAGTCTAGAGAGAGAAAGTGACATCGTGATTTGTACGATTTCATAACAATCAATAGAATCCCCGATTATATTACGTTCTCGTGTGTTTGGTCACGTTCGTGTACGGATTCTCACATCACACGTTCGGTTCACAATCGTTTCGGATTCAAAACCGGTCCAAACCGAAAGTTCTCAAACGTGATTCACGGTGTTGTATAGCTTTCAGCTTAATTTCGGGATGAAATTCCCTAAACAAAGGGAGGCTGTAACACCCCATGTTTTCGAAAGTCAAAGTCAAAGTCAAGGTCAAGGTCAACGACTGATTACACGTATTTGACTTATAGAAACTTCTTTATTTTAATTGTATTATGTGGAGTAAGTGTTGTTAATTGCAAAAATCGATGTGTGTTAATCGCTATCTAATCGACTTACGACTGTGAATGATAGGAAGTAACAATGCGATAAAGTTAACTAATCAATAATCAAGCTATGCTACAAGACATCGAATCGTGATACGAACCGCAACTCGATTTACTTTGGTTATTATACGTGTGTGTGTGCCTTATGTGTTACTTGTGCGTGTTATATATATATATATATATATATATATATATATAGGTGTTGTGTTGTGGAAATCAATCGAACTCGATCGAAACTCGAAACGTAATCGAACCCGAATCCGAATCGAAATCGAACTATGATAATTAGTAGTTGGGACTGAAAGTAATTTTGACTAGGAAACCCTATCGTGACGAGCCGCTCGCAATCGAAATCGAAACACCAAAAATCGTCGCGTCAACAATCGAACCAAGTTCCATCCGGCCGGAACAGATAAACAACTGCTGTCTATTTAAATCTGAGTTGTCGGAACAGAATATTTGCCTAGATTTTTGTCTGTAATAATTGTTTTACTGTTTGAGATACGGTATGGGACGTATTATTTAAATTGAATGGTATTGATAATTGTTATGGAAACTTCTGGACAATCTGTTTCGCTCGGTGCCATGCCCCGATGATTCCGCCATCGGTTGGGGTGTGACAGTTCTGACTGCAGATGAAGCTAAGATGATTCCAGATGTCATAGCTGGTACGTTTTTAGTTAATGATGTTTTTGCTAAAGTATTATTTGACTCTGGTGCAAACCAAAGTTTTATTAATACATCATTTTGCAAATTTCTAAATCAGTCATTAACTAAACTACCACAAGAATGTCTAGTAGAGACAGCTAATGGAGAAACTGTTAGGATTTCTGAAATCTTGCAAGGAGCAAGAATATAATTTTAAATCAGAAATTTATGGCAAACCTTTATCCCATGAATCTGGCAGGATTTGATGTTGTTTTAGGAATGGATTGGTTAATAACCAATAAAGCCAGTATTTTATGTGATCAAAAGTCAATTCACGTAAAATCACCAACAGGTAAAACGATCACAATTAAAGGAGATAAACCATCTAGATCCACAAAATTTATATCTGTGATGAAAACTGCAAGTTATATCAGAAAAGGTTCTATAGTGTATTTGATTTCTATAATCACTAACACTGAAGGAAAGAATTTAAAGGATATTCCAGTAGTATCTCAGTTTTCAGATGTATTTCCAGAAGAATTGTCAGGGCAACCTCCAGAGAGAGAAGTTGAATTCAGAATCCATTTAATACCAGGAACAGCACCAATTACCAAAGCACCTTATCGTTTGGCACCCGCAGAAATGCAGGAACTGAAGAAACAATTAGACGAATTGTTGGAAAAAGGATTCATACAGCCAAGTTCATCGCCGTGGGGAGCACCAATCTTATTTGTTAAAAAGAAGGATGGATCAATGCGTATGTGCATTGACTACCGTGAATTAAACAAGGTCACGATTAAGAATCGGTACCCATTACCAAGAATCGATGATCTGTTCGATCAACTGCAAGGAGCTCGATTTTTCTCTAAAATCGATTTAAGGTCAGGATATCATCAATTAAAGGTACAGGAAGAGGACATTCCTAAGACCGCATTTAGAATGAGGTATGGACATTATGAATTTACTGTCATGCCATTTGGTTTAACCAATGCCCCAGCTGCATTTATGGACATGATGAACCGAATATGTAAGCCATATTTGGATAAATTCATAATCGTCTTCATAGATGATATTCTAATTTATTCTAAGAATAAAGAGGATCATGCAAAGCATTTGCACGCACTTTTAAGTTTATTAAGAAAGGAAAAGTTTTACGCTAAATTTTCTAAGTGCGAATTTTGGTTAGAACAGGTACAGTTTCTTGGACACCTAGTTAATCATGAAGGAATTCATGTAGATCCCACAAAGATCGAGGCGATTACTAAAAGGAAAACCCCTGAGTCACCAACCGAGGTTAGAAGTTTCTTAGGATTGGCCGGTTATTATAGAAGATTTATTCAAGATTTTTCTACATTCCCTTAACTAAGCTAACCTGTAAATCTGTTAAGTTTGAATGGGGATTAAAACAAGAAGAAGCATTTAGAATTCTTAAGCAAAGATTAACCTATACACCCATATTAGCGTTACCAGAAGGAACTGAAGATTTTGTAGTCTATTGTGACGCTTCCAAATTAGGTTATGGATATGTATTGATGCAACGACAAAAGGTTATAGCTTACGCATCTAGACAACTTAAGAATCATGAAGAAAATTATTCAACCCATGATCTAGAACTAGGAGCTATAATTTTCGCTCTTAAGATTTGGAGACATTACCTTTATGGTAGTAAGTTTACCATATTCACTGATCATAAGAGTTTAAGGTATGTTTTCAAGCAAAAGGAGCTGAATATGAGACAAAGACGCTGGATGGAGATGCTTAGTGATTATGATTGTGATATCCAGTATCATGAAGGAAAAGCAAATGTAGTAGCAGATGCTTTAAGTCGAAAGTATCATGAAAAGCCAAAAAAAGGGTACGTTCTCTTAAATTAAATCTACAAGTAGATTTAAATGATCAGATAAGAGAAGCACAAGAATCAGTAATCAAGGATGATACTGAAAAATTAAAAGGTATGCTAAAAGAATTAGAACAAGGAACCGATGGAATTTGGAGATTCCATGAGAAGAGAACGTGGATACCTAAATTAGGAAACCTACGTTTTCGTATTTTAGAAGAAGCCCATAAATCTAAATATACGATGCATCCAGGAAATGATAAAATGTACCAGGATTTAAGGAAAAATTTCTGGTGGATAGGAATGAAAAAGGACATAGCAGCCTATGTTTCTAAATGTTTAACATGTTCACAAGTTAAAGCTGAACACCAGAAACCCTCAGGATTTCTACAACAGTTAGAAATGCCAGTGTGGGAATGAGAATTGATAACAATGGATTTTGTTACTAAATTACCCAAAACAAAGAAAGGTCATTATACAATCTGGGTGATTGTAGATAGACTAACCAAGTCAGCTCATTTCTTACCTATGAAGGAAATTTTCAGTATGGAACAGTTAGCTAAATTATATGTAAATGAAATTGTTTCTTTACATGGAATTCCTTTATCAATTATTTCTGATAGGGATAGTCGATTTACCTCACATTTTTGGTCAAGTTTCCAAAAGGCAATGGGAACCAAGTTAAAACTAAGCACAGCTTATCATCCTCAAACGGACGGACAAAGTGAAAGGACGATTCAGACAATGGAGGACATGCTTAGAGCTTGTGTAATTGATTTCGGAGGTAATTGGGACGACCACTTACCTTTAATAGAATTTTCATATAATAATAGTTATCACACAAGTATCAATGCTGCACCATTCGAAGCACTTTATGGACGAAAGTGCCGAACCCCAGTCTGTTGGGCAGAAATTGGGGAAAAGCAACTATCTGGACTTGAGACGGTGCAATAAACAACTGATAAGATTATTCAAGTCAAGGAACGACTGAAAGCAGCACGTGATCGACAGAAGAGCTATGCTGATAACCGACGCAAACCATTAGAATTTCAAGTAGGAGATAAAGTATTATTAAAGGTCTCTCCTTAGAAAGGAGTAGTAAGATTCATCAAAAGAGGAAAGCTAAGTCCCAGGTATATTGGACCTTTTGAGATTATTAAAAGGATAGGACCTGTAGCCTATCAGCTACAACTGCCAGAGGAAATGGCAGGAATACATGATGTGTTTCATGTATCTAATCTCAAGAAATGCTTAGCTGATGAATCGCTAATGATAACTCTTAAGGATATAGAGGTAAATGAACAACTCAAGTTTGTAGAAAGGCCTCTACAGATTAAAGACAGGAAAGTCAAGAACCTCAAGCATAAGAGACTAATTCTGGTTAAAGTAAAGTGGGACTCCAAAAGAGGACCTGAGTACACATGGGAGCTTGAATCTAAAATGCAAAAGAAATATCCGCACTTGTCCCAGTAGATCTCGAGGACGAGCTCTAAAACAAGGTGGGGAGGATGTAACAACCCTCAGTAAAACCAACACTCTCCAATATTTCCGACACCCTATTATATTTTAAATTGTTCCAATATGTCTTTAAATACACCCCGTATGTGAAAACCGATCCCGAAATACAGTATAGCATTAAAAATAAAATATAAAATCTGATTTTTAAGCTGAGGCGGGCCGTGTAGACCCACCCCAACACTCACGCGGGCGGTATAAAGGTTAGAACCTGATTCCATTTGATTTCATAAGTTTAGGCGGGCCGCGTGAACCCCATCTCAATCTTACGCGGGCCGCGTGAGATCAACAACACGGCAACACCCCAGGCCGACACGTGTCATCATCGTGTCGAGTCTATACGCTGATCCGGACGAGCTACACGTTGACCCGGAGTCAACGCGGGCCGCGTAAGCCCCGCTTATCTTCTACGCGGGCGTGAGAGTCCAGTTCAGCAACTATATAAAGAACGCATCGGGCTTCAATTCAGTTCGTTCATTTTTCATTTCTCAATCACAATTTCTGAATATTAGGCATAGAAAGCTGGTATTATATCCCCCTAATTAGCGAGGTTCTGCTCCGTTGTAAGTATTATAACCCCAGTTTCGTACTAGATACGCTGCCCGATTGATTTAGGGTTCCGTAACAACTGTCGTGGTTCTGCCCGACGTAGTTGTTGGAATACCGTCTCGGGGAGGGTATCATTAATATTTTCAAAGGGTTATGATACTAACCTATGTACATTTGTGAAAATTATAGATTATTCCCATGAAACCCTTATGCAAAGTCTAAGATAGCAAAATGAGTTTATGTCACACCCCGACTTTCCACGTGTCACCGGCGGGCCCGGTGGGGAGTATCGTGACGTGGTTGGCAACACAATAGTCAAACAACACAATTATATAAATGCACAGCGGAAGCAAAAGATAAATATTATTACAATCCGATTATAAAGTAATATTCAGTATTACAACGGAAAGTAAAGGATCCACAGGCGGATCTTAAAACATATCATTTGTTCAACAGACTTTAGACGCCTAGAACTTGCAAGATTCCTTAATAGCGCCCTGAGCTTCCAGCCAATTACGTTCAGTACCTGTCACTTAACCCTTTTGGAAAATACGTCAGTTTTCACTGGTAAATACACTCAACCGACTCATTTGAAAAAAAGTTTAAGAAAATTGATTTGGATGCACGTGGCACAAAATATCCTTCATAATTTGATTAAGATGCACAGAGGCAAAATTAACCTTTTTAACTTGGAACAATTATAGTTATAACCTTGTATACAGATTTACATGTTCGTTGTACGTTCAGGGCTCGATGTAGAAACCGAGTCAAGATTAACAGACACACCACAAGTATAAGCCCACAAGAGAGTGAGATACCGTTTCCCTTTAAGCAACTTTCAGTGTATGCCTACACCCCGTGCTTAAGGCGTGGCCATTTTATAATACAATGATGTCAAGGATATCCGGGACATGGTCATTAACCCCTAAAGGCTTTTATTTCAAACAATACAGATTAAACCGGGTTACCTCAATAATTTAATCACAATCCGATTAAACATTCAATACCCGACCAAGCGGTATCGTTATACCGTATTCCAAGCCCGTATAGGGAAAATAAGTTAAGAGTATTTACCTGAGCTAGCTCCTGTCTTAATTAGCAAGAATTTAATAACTCAGCCGTATTCACTTAAATAAGCGTAGGTACCATTTACCGAAATGCTCTAGTCTGGAATGATGGTATAAATAATCAATTAGAATGCTAACGGGTCTTTAATTTAGCTTAAGCTTAGACCGGTTAGTCTTAAGGGAATATACGGTTCAGACGCATGATTAAGCGAAGACCGGAATAGAATGTGTTTTAGACCCGACAAGTTTGAAGACTTGTCTTAAATGGGTATTTTCATACACATTCTGGATTTTGAGATAAAACCAATAAGGTTTGACCCGTTTCGGCTAATTTATGTAAGCTTGTTACATAAACCGAACCGAACGCGAAATAAGCGTAACGGGCATCCGTAAGAGCCATATACAGGTTTCCTAAGTTAATATGCTTCAAATATGTTGTGACATCAGTAGGATGTCTTTCATTATGCCCCGAACTAATTTAAACACAAACTATGCCCCGTAGGGGTAGTTTGGTCATTTTAAAGTTTGTAAAAGCGTTTAGATGTTTAACTGAGTTACAGGTCTGATGTAAACAGAAAACATACTCAATTTGATGAGTTATAACAGTAGGCTAAAGCATATATGTGAAATTTATCATTTTTAACCAAACTATGCCCCGTAGGGGTATTTTGGTAATTTCACATAAGCCGAAAAGCTCAAAAACGAAGTCTGAGTTATTCAACCTTTTCTTACTGTTAAAATATCATAAATTTCCTCATATATCAGTAGGTATCAACCCGGGTATGTTCAATATGATTTTAAAACATACTATGCGTTAAAAACGCTAAATAAGGCGATTAAAGGCCATTTCCGGGTTTGATACTTAAATCTGATGTTTTTATATTTCCAGAAGGCTTAAAATAAATTATTTATCATATGTGATCAGTAGCAAAAGGTTTAGAGTCGTTTAGATAAGTAAAATTCATTTTATGGCCCGTAAGGGCAAAACCGACAATTACCGGATTAAGCCTACGACTACTAGTTATGCTCAGCCTAAAATCAATTAAAAATCTTTAAAAATCCCAAAATAATATATTATATCAGTGGGTATTAAGTTTGATACCAAAAAGTAGGCTTAACTAGGCTATATGCTAATTACGCCGTTTTATTAACATAAAGCTTAAATTTTGCGATATTGAGCATAACTCTTTATCTATAAGTCAAACTGATGTCAAACTTTGCATACAAGTTTATATATCAGTAACTAAGGTTTCTACACTTTTACATTTTCATAAATCATGTTTTAAGGTAATAAGGGCATAACGGTCAACATATGAGCAATCAACGGAAACATGCATATTAATTGGATAACTAATGAACCAAGGTGTATAATCACAGAGGGTTGTTCTAACATGTATCCTAATCCAATTTAAGCTCTGAGGCATTTCTAAAACATACCTAAACGGGTCAGAACTGAAAGTCAAAGTGAAAGTCAAACTATGTGACTTTCGGTTCCGAACCGGGTCTAAACAGGAAATAGTCGGGTTGAACATGTTTGGACATGTTCTTACACTTATTACTAAGTTATAACAATGATCAAACAGGTTATATATGTTCTAGATAGCTAATTATGCATAAATAGCATTTTAGGCTTCCTGTTGACTTTTTAAATAAAAGTTTGACCCGACTTTTGACCTGGTTAGAGTGGTGATTAGGGGAAACCCTTTTGAGGTTTTATTACCCACATAAATACCAACTCATAAATACTTTTAATTCGAGATATGACTGAGCCATCATTGACTAATCTCGAAGTCAAACCGTAATTACGACGGTTTGACTTTTAGCTAATTAAACAAGCTAAACTCAACTAAATAAGAACTAGCAGACTTACAAGAGTCCTATGCACGAGATAAGATCAGATGGACCTGCTTGAGAGCTCCAGGAATGATCAAATTATGCAGATGAAGGTGTGAGGAATTGTTGCAACTCAAGACTCTATTTATAGTGAATTCAATCACCATAAGGAGTTGACAACAAAGTCTAGCACTTACCACAACATCCCAACATGTGTCCTAGTGTTCTAGGGGTTGTTTTAGGGGCCAAGGGATGTGAAAAATCGATCAAAGTGGGTTACAAAGGGCTGTGGCAGACATGAGATCAAGGAGGATAAGTTGCTGTCCAGACATGGCAGTCGCGTAGCGCGACTGCCTGAGCTTATAAGCTCGCGCTACGCGAGCCCCTATGATCATCCAACAAACTTTGATAAAATTGCAGTTTGGTCCTTGGCTCTTCAAACCTTGTATAGACACTCGTTTATTGCATTTTGAGCCCTCGTAATTGATCTATAAGGGCCTCAAGACATATACCCACTTTGTTAAGTCCCCGGGTAACTTTATTGTTACCCGAAAAGGCCTAACTTTCAACGTTGACGCTTTAACCCCTCGCACACAAATTCGATCATAACTTTCTCATACGTTAAGGAAACTTTACGAAATTTAAATTGTGCATTCTTGTGAGCATAATTAACATTTACAAAGCTTCGGGTTTGTCAAAAGGTCACTCAGAGGTATATCTTTAAACATGTTGACACATTTAACCCCTGTAGTTTGTAATCTCTCACTTTTAGCTTCGTATGATCCATGATTTATTCGTTTGAAGGTATGAGCATCGTGTAGGGTTATTATGAAGTATATTTATTCACTGTTGACACTTAGAATCCGTATAATCACATACTTTCCATGTTTGTCAACTTTAGTCCTTTTATAACATTCTTTCACATGTTCAAGCTTATGACACGTGTCAATACATTATAGGACATGAATTTTCGAGGTGTTACATCCTCACCCCCTTAAAAGAAATCTCGACCTCGAGATTTGTTAAAGTAAAGGAAGTATTTTCTGCCTTAAATTGGGCTTAATCTTCTCCCAGTACCTTTGAGCCTCTAAGGCACTACAATTGACCTTTATAATAGGTACATGTATCTTTCTGGAGCTTCTAATCCTGTCGATCCTCAATCGCAACAGGTTGCTCATATTATCACAGTCCTGTATATCATTATGTGATAGCGCCTTTCGACTTATTGGTGACACGTCACTAAATCGTTAGTGTGGGTCACATTGCGCGTTCCATCAAGCCCCTTAATTAGGTCTTAGCTCGTAAGCTATTTGATCTTGATACATCCGATTTCCTTCGAATGATTCTATATATTCGGAGCTTAACTAGCCCGATAATTTAACAAATTTAGCACACCCTTCCAGGGTGATATCTATTGTTGAACCTCACTTCTTAACAAGAATTTAGGAGGTTTGCTATTTTCATAAATTCTCGATTTCCTGCCGTTACTGGCAACTTACAATCGAGTATGGATTTATACGATCTTATTTGCTGTTTCCTAGGCAACTTTCAGATCCTTATAATTGAACTTACCAATCTATTGTCCTAACAATAGACGTTTAACATGCCATTTATACAAGGTCTCCACAGGGTAGCCTTGATACTTTATATAACAGCTATTTATAGAAAAGCTTATCTTAAGGGGAGATGGTTATTCCAACCATTGCTCAAAATTAATCTTAAGAGTTAGCTAATCGTTACAGTTAGTCGAGCAATTCGACGATCCTGGGTAGCTGATGGCAATTCTTAATCGTTGTTTAAATAGGGTTGCGGTAAACAATGCCTTAGCAAAATGAACCGTCTTTCCTAACCAATTACACCGAATTCTTAGGGTATTGAGTTTGGCTTTATGAATCTACGTCTTAAAACTTACTTAACCAGGGTTTTCGATTCTGCCAATAATGGTACTAGTTGTCTTAGAGAATTTCATAATGATGCAGCCCTAAATGGGATATAAATCTTAACGCTACTGCCTCTCGGGAGGTAGACAGGTAGTGTTAGGAGAAGATAACCAAGATACAAGGAGATTACTGAGGTTTCCATACCTCAGGCTCCAGTTCACTCATCAACGCTTGTGTCTAATAAGCGACACATTTCTGTTATGAGTCCACATATTTTGTTACCAGGGAATATTTATTTGGACAATTCTATTCTGGATATCTTCTTTGAATACTAGCAGTTGACTTTAGTACCGTATGATTATTGAGATATCTTTGTGGTTCCATACATTAAACCTCCATACTGATCAGGCATGGAAGCAATCTAGGGAACTTATTTAGATACACCAATCCTCATATAGTGCTTTTGTCATACCATTGGTATTCGAAATCGATAGAGATTAAAGAGATATCAACTACATGTGTTTATATTTAATCAGAATGGGAATTTTCACAAACTAGGCACCTAGCTCAGTTGGCTAGGCGCGCGAAAGGGTGCGGCCTAGACCCAGGTTCGATTCCGGGGACAGCCGATTTCACCATTTTTTTTTACAGGAACAGAAAAATAGTCCTTATTTCTAAACGAATCATCTTCTTGATTGCTATCAGACAACTGCTATTCGTCATCCTCATGGCTTTATACTAACCGTGGTTTCATTAAACCATACAGGCCAATAAGGCACTAACATTCTTAATGAACGTCATTTTAAAAATTATATTAATATCACTTAGCCTAGGTCACAAAAGACCATCAATGGCATTTAAGGGTTGGACCTAGTCCATCACCTTTTTGTTAGGGGATCAAAAGTCACATCTGTCTTTATTATACTGATGAATTTGGATAGCTTGAAAGCTTGCCATAAGGATATCAGAGAAAGTGATTCATAATAGTTATAAAGTATCAATTTAAGATTTGTTGAAGCATTTTCTAAAGTATTATCTCTTAGGCATCCACCTGATTCCTAGGGCAGTTGGTCTTGATATGCCCCTTCTCGTTGCAACCATAACAGGTTGCATCCTTAATCTTCTTGCAATCCAGGGTTTTATGTTCCTTTGACTTGCAAATTCCACACGGTAGAGGCTGAGACTCAAATCTGCATTTCCCCAGATGGTATTTCCTACAAGTTTCGCACCTGGTCTTCTCTCCCGACTGCTGGTTGTCTCTCTTGAACCCGGAACTCTTCTTATCTTCAGAATTTCTCTTCCTATCGGAGCGATGAGAATTCTCGTCCTCCCTTTTACGCTTTCCATCTTCAGAGGCTTTGGCAGCCTTGTTTCTGACCACATCGAGTGTGAGAGATAGTGACAGATCTGCCGTTGACCTGAATGTAGTAGGTCTTGAAGCCTTAACACTGGCTTTGATTTCTGGGGCTAAACCCCCGATGAAGCGAGCAATTCGCTTGGGCTCTGGTGTTACAAGGTAAGGAACCAGTCTGGACAGGGTATTGAAACTGGTGAGGTAAGCTTGACAATCTAAGTTTGTCATTACCAATGATAAGAAATCAGATTCAATTCTTTCGACCTCGTGTTGAGGGCAGTAGTTCTCCATAATGAGAGCAACAAACTGTTCCCATGACATGTTGTAAAGTGGGATCTTCCCAGCAGCTTGAATGAGAGCCTTCCACCACGCTAGCGCCTCTCCCTTGAATGATTGGGATACATACTTCACTACATCCCTCTCAGCGCATCCGCTGATATCCACAATAGTATCCATCTCGTCCAGCCATGTCATACAGTCAATGGCTCCTTTCTCCCCTGTAAAATCCCGGGGTTTACATGACACAAAGTACTTGTAGGAGCAACCCTTATCACGGGGTCCTTTATTCAGTATGATTTGTTGAGACGGATCACTGTGATGGTTCGAGGAGCGACGATCGTCATCTCCATTCTTGGGATCATCTTTCTTGGGAGGTGGCTTGCTGTGAGCTTCAGAGTGTGTTTTAGGCTTTGAAGGCTGTGTAGATAGGGTCCTACTATACTCTTCGTACTGCCTTTCCAAAGCCTGTGTAACAGCGCCGTCTATGATCGCTTTCAATTCCGCACCCGTTAGATTTATTTGGGCGTCATTATTAACCTCCGCTGGATGACTATTACCCTCGTCTGAGTTAGCCATTACAATTTAACTGTTGCAGAAAACAAGGGCAATAGTTTATTTGGGAGTTTATTATGGAATTGCCCCTTAGGGTAATTCGTTAACCATGGTAAACGGAGACCACATTTGGTTAATTTACTTATCATATTTATTTAGGATTTCTATAATAATTTATCCTAATTATAAAACAATAACAGTTTTATTTGTGGCACAAAAGGCCTAGTCTCGTGGACATTTTTATTTAACCTATGATTTCAAGGAATCAAAACATTAAGGTATACTGGCACAATAGGCCTGGTCACAAGGACATTTATAAATTATGCGCTATGATTTCAGAGAATCAAAGCATTAAGGTTTGAACCTAGTTCATTACCTTTATCTGACAGGGAGTCATTGCTACCACTGTCTTTAGTCTCAGAGGGTATTAACTATAGCTCGTAGGCATTTCCCTTCTAAGGGATGTTTATTATATGATCATCTTCATTTGATGATAGTAGTCAGGATCGCATTGATCATACAGACTAATAGGCTTGAGCGTAGCTCACCACCATAGACAAGGAATCATAAAGATCAAATGTCAATGTCTCAAATGGACAATACATTATAGCCCGTAGGCATTATTTTACCAATATATGGTCAAAGTATGAACATCTTAATTGATGATCCAAACCCATGATTCAGAGATCATTAAGTTGGGTTAGGGATCTTTTTAAAGAATCCATATATATAAATGACGTGTGTGATTTTAACGAATCACGCCTGCCAGGAGTGTTAACATATTTACAGATGTTAACAGGGATTCGAATCTTTTAAACAGGTCTTACCATCATAGCCCGGCCTTAAAATGACCCGAAGGCTAGGTTTCACTCTTAAGATTCTTATTAATATTTATCGCAGGACAATCCTAAATTGAGGTGTTAAATATGGATCTGAATCTAATTATGGAACTACCATCTTGGCCCGTTCTTAAAATGACACGTGACTAGGTCTTGTCCTTTTTAGATTTTGCCATTTTGTTATAATGGTAGATCTTATAATATAGGAATGATAATTTAAACATATGAAAATTTAAACAAGTATATGGTTGCCCTAAACGGGACTTCTAATAAAAATTGATTTGCCCATGCAAGAGCTTAATCAGAAAAATAACAAAGGACTCCAAAAACAAATTAGAATTTGTCCTATGTTCTCGTCTAGACTCAAGAATGTGCAATTGTGTAACTGAGATTAAACACAAAAGACTAGTGTTTAATTCACTCAGTGTTGGCTCTAATACCAACCTGTCACACCCCGACTTTCCACGTGTCACCGGCGGGCCCGGTGGGGAGTATCGTGACGTGGTTGGCAACACAATAGTCAAACAACACAATTATATAAATGCACAGCGGAAGCAAAAGATAAATATTATTACAATCCGATTATAAAGTAATATTCAGTATTACAACGGAAAGTAAAGGATCCACAGGCGGATCTTAAAACATATCATTTGTTCAACAGACTTTAGACGCCTAGAACTTGCAAGATTCCTTATTAGCGCCCTGAGCTTCCAGCCAATTACGTTCAGTACCTGTCACTTAACCCTTTTGGAAAATACGTCAGTTTTCACTGGTAAATACACTCAACCGACTCATTTGAAAAAAAGTTTAAGAAAATTGATTTGGATGCACGTGGCACAAAATATCCTTCATAATTTGATTAAGATGCACAGAGGCAAAATTAACCTTTTTAACTTGGAACAATTATAGTTATAACCTTGTATACAGATTTACATGTTCGTTGTACGTTCAGGGCCCGATGTAGAAACCGAGTCAAGATTAACAGACACGCCACAAGTATAAGCCCACAAGAGAGTGAGATACCGTTTCCCTTTAAGCAACTTTCAGTGTATGCCTACACCCCGTGCTTAAGGCGTGGCCATTTTATAATACAATGATGTCAAGGATATCCGGGACATGGTCATTAACCCCTAAAGGCTTTTATTTCAAACAATACAGATTAAACCGGGTTACCTCAATAATTTAATCACAATCCGATTAAACATTCAATACCCGACCAAGCGGTATCGTTATACCGTATTCCAAGCCCGTATAGGGAAAATAAGTTAAGAGTATTTACCTGAGCTAGCTCCTGTCTTAATTAGCAAGAATTTAATAACTCAGCCGTATTCACTTAAGTAAGCGTAGGTACCATTTACCGAAATGCTCTAGTCTGGAATGATGGTATAAATAATCAATTAGAATGCTAACGGGTCTTTAATTTAGCTTAAGCTTAGACCGGTTAGTCTTAAGGGAATATACGGTTCAGACGCATGATTAAGCGAAGACCGGAATAGAATGTGTTTTAGACCCGACAAGTTTGAAGACTTGTCTTAAATGGGTATTTTCATACACATTCTGGATTTTGAGATAAAACCAATAAGGTTTGACCCGTTTCGGCTAATTTATGTAAGCTTGTTACATAAACCGAACCGAACGCGAAATAAGCGTAACGGGCATCCGTAAGAGCCATATACAGGTTTCCTAAGTTAATATGCTTCAAATATGCTGTGACATCAGTAGGATGTCTTTCATTATGCCCCGAACTAATTTAAACACAAACTATGCCCCGTAGGGGTAGTTTGGTCATTTTAAAGTTTGTAAAAGCGTTTAGATGTTTAACTGAGTTACAGGTCTGATGTAAACAGAAAACATACTCAATTTGATGAGTTATAACAGTAGGCTAAAGCATATATGTGAAATTTATCATTTTTAACCAAACTATGCCCCGTAGGGGTATTTTGGTAATTTCACATAAGCCGAAAAGCTCAAAAACGAAGTCTGAGTTATTCAACCTTTTCTTACTGTTAAAATATCATAAATTGCCTCATATATCAGTAGGTATCAACCCGGGTATGTTCAATATGATTTTAAAACATACTATGCGTTAAAAACGCTAAATAAGGCGATTAAAGGCCATTTCCGGGTTTGATACTTAAATCTGATGTTTTTATATTTCCAGAAGGCTTAAAATAAATTATTTATCATATGTGATCAGTAGCAAAAGGTTTAGAGTCGTTTAGATAAGTAAAATTCATTTTATGGCCCGTAAGGGCAAAACCGACAATTACCGGATTAAGCCTACGACTACTAGTTATGCTCAGCCTAAAATCAATTAAAAATCTTTAAAAATCCCAAAATAATATATTATATCAGTGGGTATTAAGTTTGATACCAAAAAGTAGGCTTAACTAGGCTATATGCTAATTACGCCGTTTTATTAACATAAAGCTTAAATTTTGCGATATTGAGCATAACTCTTTATCTATAAGTCAAACTGATGTCAAACTTTGCATACAAGTTTATATATCAGTAACTAAGGTTTCTACACTTTTACATTTTCATAAATCATGTTTTAAGGTAATAAGGGCATAACGGTCAACATATGAGCAATCAACGGAAACATGCATATTAATTGGATAACTAATGAACCAAGGTGTATAATCACAGAGGGTTGTTCTAACATGTATCCTAATCCAATTTAAGCTCTGAGGCATTTCTAAAACATACCTAAACGGGTCAGAACTGAAAGTCAAAGTGAAAGTCAAACTATGTGACTTTCGGTTCCGAACCGGGTCTAAACAGGAAATAGTCGGGTTGAACATGTTTGGACATGTTCTTACACTTATTACTAAGTTATAACAATGATCAAACAGGTTATATATGTTCTAGATAGCTAATTATGCATAAATAGCATTTTAGGCTTCCTGTTGACTTTTTAAATAAAAGTTTGACCCGACTTTTGACCTGGTTAGAGTGGTGATTAGGGGAAACCCTTTTGAGGTTTTATTACCCACATAAATACCAACTCATAAATACTTTTAATTCGAGATATGACTGAGCCATCATTGACTAATCTCGAAGTCAAACCGTAATTACGACGGTTTGACTTTTAGCTAATTAAACAAGCTAAACTCAACTAAATAAGAACTAGCAGACTTACAAGAGTCCTATGCACGAGATAAGATCAGATGGACCTGCTTGAGAGCTCCAGGAATGATCAAATTATGCAGATGAAGGTGTGAGGAATTGTTGCAACTCAAGACTCTATTTATAGTGAATTCAATCACCATAAGGAGTTGACAACAAAGTCTAGCACTTACCACAACATCCCAACATGTGTCCTAGTGTTCTAGGGGTTGTTTTAGGGGCCAAGGGATGTGAAAAATCGATCAAAGTGGGTTACAAAGGGCTGTGGCAGACATGAGATCAAGGAGGATAAGTTGCTGTCCAGACATGGCAGTCGCGTAGCGCGACTGCCTGAGCTTATAAGCTCGCGCTACGCGAGCCCCTATGATCATCCAACAAACTTTGATAAAATTGCAGTTTGGTCCTTGGCTCTTCAAACCTTGTATAGACACTCGTTTATTGCATTTTGAGCCCTCGTAATTGATCTATAAGGGCCTCAAGACATATACCCACTTTGTTAAGTCCCCGGGTAACTTTATTGTTACCCGAAAAGGCCTAACTTTCAACGTTGACGCTTTAACCCCTCGCACACAAATTCGATCATAACTTTCTCATACGTTAAGGAAACTTTACGAAATTTAAATTGTGCATTCTTGTGAGCATAATTAACATTTACAAAGCTTCGGGTTTGTCAAAAGGTCACTCAGAGGTATATCTTTAAACATGTTGACACATTTAACCCCTGTAGTTTGTAATCTCTCACTTTTAGCTTCGTATGATCCATGATTTATTCGTTTGAAGGTATGAGCATCGTGTAGGGTTATTATGAAGTATATTTATTCACTGTTGACACTTAGAATCCGTATAATCACATACTTTCCATGTTTGTCAACTTTAGTCCTTTTATAACATTCTTTCACATGTTCAAGCTTATGACACGTGTCAATACATTATAGGACGTGAATTTTCGAGGTGTTACAGTTTATCCTCTTTTTGTTAACCTTTTTGTAATGTTTTACAAACCTTAATTGTTTTACAATGTGATTAAGCGGTGATTGAGTCTTTGTAGTTCTTCAATTACTGCCGGTATGTTGGGGTTTTGTATACAAAATTTACTACACTGTGAGTAGTAAGTCGGGATGACAGTACGTTACCATTGGACAACGAGTTAGCCAATGTGTAATATGACCCACAAGTCAGGATTGACAGTACTGAATGAGTAATTGTGTAGAAATAAACAATGTGATCGCTCTCAATACTGTTTTAATTGATAAAATGTTTCTTGATTAAACTGGGATTCACTCACCAGTATTTCCCACTGAAAAATGTTTTTAAAACGCGTTTCAGGTAACACAATGTGACAGCCAATTAGTAAAAAGCCAGCTGGAGAGCACTGAAGGCTTGGGAAAAATGTGGCTATAAAAGTTACCTAAAAGACGATGTTTTAAATTAAATAAAATAGGGTTTATCCCTATAAACGTATTGTAATAAGAAACTTGGGTTTTGCCCATGTGATTATTAATATTAAATATGGTGGTTTTACTCTGATAAACATTTCTTAACTACGGTCCTGATGTAATTTCCGCTGCCAAATTAACAAGCTGATACCACCGAAACTCTGAGTTCGCGTCCGCCCGTTTCCGGGACAGATAAGGGATCGGGGGTTGCGACAACATATATAAATTTACTTTGTTAAAAGAAACCACGTTTCATGAACAGGTTTAAAATCATTTTTGTAAAAGGTAATTATCCAAAATGTTATATTAGCAATTAGGTTGATGTAACTTGGGCTTTTACTAAGGTTGATGTAACTTGGGCTTTTAGTTTAATTGGGCGTCAAATGGGCCTAACAAACTATTCTGTTTTTTCTTCACAAAAGAAGTGGGCTCAACCTTGGTGCTTCCACATACATTGGATTGGAATATTCACTCTTCCACTAGTAAAACATCATAAGCTTAAGACAATCGTATAAAAAAAATTGAAGACAAAGTTACATGGTTTATTATAGCATTCCCACAACATCAATCTTAAATTAAAACAAAAAACAATTAAGGTACAGAAAATATGTATTTTATAGTTAAGTTTACAATTAAAAGAAGCCATACGCGGATTAGTTCTTGCTTCTTAAGATGATGCAAAATCATCTTACTTTCGACGTTCCGGATGACCCTTTTTGCTAAAAAAAGATAGGCCTATCGTGCCAATCGTCTTTAAAACGAGGGAACAATTCCATATCCGCCTTCTAGCATATGGTTTGTAGGGAACATTTGATCCACATCGACGTCCACATTAGTTCTTTTTGCGAAACGGCCTTTGATCCTAGGCCTTGTTTCCGCATAAGCTTTTCTTGATGCATAGCGGATAGTTTTTTCAAATTTTCTTGTTTTCTTTTTCTCTCTGTACCTCAAGACCCGTGCCTCTCGATCCATTGGAGTGAGTTGGGTTGCCACTTGAACCGGAGGGTTTGAGAATAGGTCGATCGTCCCTTTCGAGGGTCTAGGATGCGACAATGAAGCCTCCGTTATTGTTGAATCAGGTACAACTCCAACTTCCATTGATGACATGGAAACCTAGACAATTTCAAAAAATCAAAGGTGGTCAACTCTATGTTCAACATTGAAAGTGTGAAACGGTTATACAAGGTTCTTCTCAACACATAACTTAATCAACTAAACGTATTTAACGTGTAACTAACAGAAAGAGATACTCAAAGAAACCGTGTGGTCCACGTCTTTTGGTCGATATCTAGATGTATATCAAGAAAAAAAATTAAATGGACATAAATTTTCTAAAAATGATAATGGTCAAATATAGGTACCGACTAAAAGTAGGAGAATGCAAAGAAAAGAATAACATGATTTTAGCTTTTAAGGGAAAGAAAATTGCTTAAATGTAAAAACATAAAGACACGAAAATAAACTTTACTTTTTACTATGTATTTATTTTTATCAATTATCATCTTACATTTATAGTTGTGTATCTACCTTAACATAATAATGTTTTCATTTCCTTAAAAAACCTATAAGTTATGCAAACAAAAAACAAAAACTCGAAGCTGATTCACATATCATTTATTACTTTTAGACAGGTATTTTACATCGCTAAAATGATTTACTTATCATTAATTTTGTAAGACAAAAAGAAGATACTCATGTATAAAAGGCAGCTGTGCAATTTTTGATTCGTGTATCATTTATTAAAAAAAAAAAAACCTAAATACAAAAATAGATAACTGAATTTGTTTTATGAATTCTTTTATTTTCTGCTATACTAGAGCAAAAATAGATAGGTGACCAAAAATTCCTATATCATATGAACTTAACCCTAAAACTGTTTATAAAGATTATAAAACAATCAAGAAAATATATGGTTGTTTTCTCATGTGTAGCTTTCGTAAAGCATGTCAAACCACTCTATGAACCATAATATCAACGTACGTATAATAAACTGTTAAAGATATGTTGGTGTAAACTGTTATTAATTAAAGGTTATATATAAAAAAAAACAACTTACACTATGAGTAAGTTGAGGATATCCATAACCACCAGTAGCACCAGCAGCAGCACCCTCATAGTCTACCCCAAGCTGAAACTTATGATTCTGAAACTCATGGTTCTTCTGAACCGGCACGACACTATCCGCATCCCCATACGACATCTTCTCGTTCACCTTATTCGCATAACATTGCGCTTGCACATCACTCCCAAACTCCATAAACTCCAAATACTCATCCTCCTCCCCCCCTTCCCCACTAAACAAAAACCCACTATCCTTACCCCCACCCCCACTTTGACTTTGACTATTCTTGTTCACCACCACCGGCCCATCAAACAACAACCACGAAGCCGCCTCACTCTCATCCTCCTCATCACCACCACCATCATTTGACAAAAACCCACTTTGAGAATCCACTCCCACACCCAGGCCCATTACAGCTCTCGGGTCACCCTGAGACCCATACAGTGCGCCGGGAATCGGCATGACGGGGACACGGTGGTGGCGGCGGGCAAGAGGGTTGGCGGAGTGGATGTCGGCGTCACAGGTGGTGCATAAAGAGGCGGCGTCGGCTTTGCATATGAAGGCCGCCGGAGCTTGTTCGCAGGCTTCACAGACCCAGACACGCTCGTGTTGGGAGGACTGGAGTTTGTTGGCGGCGTGGATGCGGGCGTCGCAGGCGGTGCAGAGGTAGGCGGCGTCAGGGCGGCAGTAGATGGTGCAAGGGGCGGAGCGGCAGGTGTCGCAGACGCGAGCCCAGGTGGTACTAGTTTTTAAGCATAAGGTACCGGTGTGATCCAACATTGTGTGAAGTGTGTGGTGTGTATGGTGTTGTTGGGGGTTTAGTTTTGTGGTGGAAGAAGGGGTACAAGTGGGAGGTGGAGGAGAATCCTTGGCGTGCCACGTGGATATTAATTAGTGGGTGAGGATTGTTGGGCGGATTGGTCATACTTTGTGTGGGTCCCCTGTTGGGGCCGGTGAGATGTACAGCGGAGCTATCTATAGTTTTGGACCACTTTTGACAAATTGGGTAAAAACTTTAGGGTAATCGGGGCACTCGCGGGAGGGGGATCGGTGACCCCTGTCACCGCTCGGGAACACCGGCGCCATCGGTGCGGGGAGGGGAATCGGGGAGAAGTCACCGAAGAAGGAGGGAGAGAGATGGTGGGGCCACCCTTATTTCAACCAATCAATTGTTTTTTTTTTTTTTTTTTTTAATAAAAAAACAAGTCACCTAAGAGGGGAGTGCCGCCATCAAATTGGGGTGTGAGGGGAGTTTAAGAGGGGAGTTGACGTGGCATAACCTGATTGGGTGTGCGTAAGAGAGGAGAGTGCCCCGGATACCCTTAGTGTCATAGGTTTGGGAAATTTTTCAGATTTAAGGAAAAGTTCAATTTGTTATTGTATATGATTACAGAATGTTTGAGATTATTGATTTTAAAACAAATAGTTTAAGCTAAGATATTTAAAATGTTAAGTGGAGAGACTCGTGGCGGTCGCGGCTCTGACAACCCTAGTCTTCGCAACCAACCCTGGGTCTCTAGTCACATTAGGGCAACTAGCCTTAGTCTTTTATATATGTATGTATGTATATCGTTTCTAATAAAGTAATACATACTCGTCTAATACAATTGTGGACGTATATAAGTTAAGATCAATCGACATAAATTCTCATGTTTTGTTTTATTTCTATGAGTCAACAACAATCGATGTTGCCTTCTTGTTTGTAGGGCATCACCACTAGAGAAAGTCGTCGTAGCCACCACATGAGTTTCTGATCGGAATCAGAATTGTTAGAATAATCCAGAAAGTCATCTTATAAATATTAATTCTTAAAATAATAAGTTTAAATTAAGCAAGTCAGAAATCTTAAATCTTGTTTAAAATAATATATTCCCACGATTAAATAATCAGTTTCAAACACCTTGGAAACAATTGACAAGATGTATTTAATAATCAATCTGGAACTATTCCTCACGTTTTTATTACTGTATATATAAAATGACATTATATTAGTTGATGTAATTATTTTATGTACAATAGCAAAGTGGTAGCCTTTCTAAATTGATTAAGAAAATGAAATTGCTATAATGGAAGTGGATTAAGACAATAGCAAAGTGGAAATGATAATGGAGCACAAGGTCGACCCGGTTAATGTCGACAAATTACAAACGGGTTTCAATTACGGGTCCACAGGCCACGTGAATCGGATCATGGTGAGCCCACACTTCCGTCGTGTACCTTAGCTGGCCGGTCCAATGCACTTATCACTCTTCACACCTGGCAGTACATTATGGTTGCCACCTGTCAAATGGGTCCCACCGTTAGTCAGCTTCTTATGGTGCTCAATGAATGGCTCTAGTCCGACCACATCGTCTTAACTTACACACGTTCCCATTGTTACTTGTTAGTCGACTTCCAGTTCCCTCTTTCTTTTAATAGTTTTCATTTCACACCCTTCTACTTCTATTTATTTGCCTTTTAACTTCCAAAACTCAAAGTTATCATAATGATCCATGTAAGATTGTAAACTTAGGTGTTGTATTATGCTATTATTTATAATTTCACTAGATTAGAATGTTTTTCTTTTAAATTTGATCTGTGTTTACATGTTCATCTCTTACTGAATTGACAATATATATATATATATATATACACACACACGTATTCCACATTCAATATCTATCAACCTAAATTGTTCAGTTATACAATTAACAAATGGTTAGAAAGATCTTTTTGCAACATATATGATTGTTTGATTTGTTCCGAGTGCTAGTAATTGAAATCGTATCATATTAATTGATTTGAACCTCATGGTGGTCATATTGTGAGAAGATAAGACATTTTGTGTATCGTTTGAATCATAAAATGGAATTTAACTGGGAAATATAAATAGTATCATGAAATTTTCAATAAAAAATCATATTTTTATTCTAAAAATTATTAAATAATCAAAACATTTTGTGTATCGTTTGAATCATAAAATGGAATTCCTGTCTGGTTCCAAAATGTACGATTCCAGTACGTTTTAAAATGGAGCAGTGGTTCTAAAAAATCACATTTTTAAATTTGTAAATCACAAATAGAAGAAATTGCAGTGATTTCAATATGGTTCCAAAATGGAATTCAACCATTCAAGTGATTCAACAGTGATTCCAATGATGAAGATGTAGAGAAGACCAAAACATAAACTAGAAGAGATAAAATTTAAGAAGCCAAGCCACAATGATTGAATCATGCAAATCAAATCCACAAAATAAAAACATGTTCTTTCCAGTTCGATCGACAATTGAAAATTGAGAGGTCCAAGGTTTGTAAGGGTTTAAAATATATTTTAATTTTATAAAATCCTTAAATAATATCCACATAAACATTAAAAGAAAACAAAAAATAAAATGAAAAAATAGTAACCTAGTTACCTGATAATTACACACTATGAGAACATTAAGTTAAAGTGTAGTTACGTTAGATAGACAAAAAAAAATTTAGATGACTTAATTAAAACATTTGGCAAACTTGGTTACATTTCTATGACGTTTCCCCTTTAAATATAAATGAGACTTTTAATTGGTGCATAAAAACATCCATCTATAAGGTTCTAATGTTTATATAGTGAAGTGGAGGGCAGCAATTTGCAATTAACAAAATTTGTTATCTTCGAGTCGAATTAAAATCGACTTTATTGAGGACCATTAAAACTTGGGACCTATTTTTTCCCGGGAGGCAGGAAGGTAAGCTAATTTAACATGTATGTGATAGTTTTCTGTGTTTTGTTTAGCAACTATGCTTTTTTCTCTCTGTACTAGATTACACATCTTAAGAATTGATCCTTGGTCCTAGCTGTTAGAGTGTGGTAGGATTTTAGTTAAAAACTTTTTTTTAATTGCACTAATAAACTTTCATTCTTCACTTGCATGTAACATTTGGATATTCATTGTTTACTTGCGTGTAACGTTTGATAACCATCTATTTTTTAAGTTAATTTTTTCGAAATGTATTTAAACAAAATAAAAATATATAAATTCAACATCACAATGTTGAAAAGATATAATCTTATATCTCATGTCAATATAGGATCACTAATTAGAAAACGAGGGATGGGTGGGCGTTTGGTTCAGCGACAAAGCCTTTAGAGTTAAAGTAGAGGCGTATATAAAAAAAATATAATAGAAGAGGGATACTAATGACATTTCATATAATTGAACATCACATGGATGAAAAAAGAAACTTTAATGACAATGCAAAAGAAACTTTATCGTAACAGGCTCTGTTATATCTAGATCTTCTGGTTCAAAATCAACGACTCAAAAGAACGAAATTATAAAAAATAATATAAAATTTTGTAAATATAAAGAATTGTAAACAGGTTCTGGTCAAAAGAAACGATGGTGGTTGATCAAACTTGATCCTCGGGGTTCACTTGTTCATCCCGGTTGCGTTCTTCACTGCCTCGGTTGCTACTTGTGCCTTTTCCTTAATCTGCTGGCCAGCCTGCAAATAAATTCAATCCCAATAAAGAAAACTATATAGAAATAATTATAATAATCAGTACAAAAATCAGAAAACGATTCAAAAAAACGGACCTGCTGCATCGACTCTTGAGCGGACTGTGCAGCATTGCTGGCTTGCTCCATCAGCTGACTGGTCTTCTCCTGACAGTAAAAGATGCTTAACATCAGTGACGGATTCAGGAAATAATTCCATCAGATTTGCAAAATAATTACCGTAAATTAGAAAAGGGTGTAAATTTATTAAAAATGATAAATAATTACATCCTACAATGCATATATATATTAGACTATGAGAAAGAAAGATAATAAAATTAACCTGAGCTTCAGCCTTAGCCTGGGCAGTTGCCTGTTCTGCTTCACTCTGAGAGTTGTTCATCATATTGTACTCGTGAGATTGATGTTTGTTTGTTTATAAAAGGCCAGATAGATTGTGTTGATCATAACTAGAGATGGGGCTAGTTACATATTTATATTATATACAGCTAATAAGATCAAACCAACTGGTGACATGACATGTGTGCTTTCTATTTATAGAAAACAGTTGCAAATATTTATCATTTGTTCTTGGCTACAATTGGTTAGAGAGAGATAACAGGAAGAAGTTGGAATGCGTGATTGACTGATTTCCATTTTTGAAACTTATATTACGGATCGTCTTTGAAGCTGTGACACACATGAAGGCATAATTGTCTTTTTATGTTTTTCACTTTTTGATTGGTCCATGTAATAAGACTTATAAACATTCAAAAAACTTGTTTAAATCACATACACTTCCCTTGACATTCTTCTATCTCTACTCACTTTCCGAGCATTCACATCTCATTCCTTATCCCTATCCCTGTAATTTAACTAAAAATCATCATTCCCTAGATTTATCTCTCATTTTCTAAAAACCTTTCACGTCCAAGCATTCATATCCCATTCCTTATCCCTATCCCTATAATTTAACTAAAAATCACCAATCCCTAAATTTATCTGTCATTTTTTAAAAACCTCCCACATCCCATTCACCACCCCCAAAAATAAGGGGATTCACTTTAGTTTTCCCTAATAATAAGGGGATGGGGTATGGAGATGAATAATAGGATGGAGTGGTGTTTTTAGGTGATTTCCTGAATTTTAAGGATTGGGATGGGGAATGGGTTGGGAATGTTCTAACCTCGGACCAACAACCATATACCCAAACAAAAATATATCTCGTCCTCCAAATTCTTGAAAATTGTTTATGAAAATTACGGAATACAAACATAACAGTTAGGAGGTATGGTCAGGGAACCGGGATTTATCGGCTTTAACTGGCTTTGAATCGGACCACACCGGCAACTGGAACTTGATAAAAATACAAACTGAAGACTGAACCGGTACATCCAATTTTAGGGAGCCGGTCTATACCGTTTAATGCACACCTTAAGATTCGTGTACTTTATGATTAAGAATACTTACATTTTTAAGTGTAAACTCCATAGTTTTGCAGGATATGTTTCTTAAGCATTATCTTCACCCCGATAAATCTGTTTCAAGGTACTTCTTGAAATTAAGCCTCTTTCAACAGCGAGATTCCAAAAGGTTCCTAAAACGCGCTTGTCACTAGCATAACTAGCAGTGAAACTTTTATGAATTTTGTTCGTGATCATCAACCTCTTCTTATACATCTCGTCAAATATCTTCAAACCAGTACTTGTGTCACCTTCTTTCAGGTAAGCATACGCCAAACTAGTGAATACAACACTATCTCCCGATATCCCTTTACTCAACATAATATCATACAATCTTTGGGCATACACAACTCTCTCTACCTTGCATAATCTCCTGATTAGTGCCCTATAAACCGAAATATCAACGATTATACCCTTCTGATAAAACTCATCGGGCAACTTCACCAACATCTCTTCATTGTTTTGGTTGCAGTAAAGATCCACCAGCCACGAGTAAGTGCAATAATTCGGAGAAAATCCATCATTAATCATTGAAAAAACAATCTCTTTAGCATTTTCAAGATCTCGAGCCCTACAAAACCCATGAATTAACGCCTTGTAAGTAAACGAATCAGGCTTCAACCCTGCACTCAACATTGTACCTCTAACTCTTAACGCAGAATTCATATCTCCGATTTTGCAATAAGCGTTGATGAGCGTGTTACATGTGATGTTATCGGGTACAACCTTTCTCCCACTCATTTCATTCAACAATTTGTTAGCGTCCTTTATCCTACCCTCTTCGCATAATTTTCTTAAAATCGTGTTATAAGTAACCGTGCCAGGACACAAGCCTTTAGCTTCCATTTCCTCACGCAAGCACATCGCTTCACTGTAACCGTTCACTCTACAATAACCATCGATCAACGTCGTGTACGTAACATGATTCGGAGTAATGCCTTTAATTTCCTTGAACATTCTTAACGCTTCCCTCATTCGACCTTGTTTACAGTACCCGTGAATCAATGAATTATACGTTATAATGTCGGGATGAATACCTGATTTGTCCATTCTATCTTGAATACACAAAGCCTCGTAATGCATACCTTTCTTGCAATACAACGATATCAACGTATTGTAAGTGAAAAGATCAGGAGAAACACATTGAAACTCCATTTCACTCAACAATTCCTCTGCTTTCTCCACATCCAAAGACTTGCAACAAGCATGAATCAAGACATTGTATATATGCAGATTTGGAACCACCCCGATCTTAACCATTTTCTTATAAAACTTCCACACTGTATCAGTCAACCTCTCTTTAACCAACAAATTCAACAGAACAGTGCAAGCAGGCAAATGTGGTGTTAAACCATGAACCCTCATATGCTCAAAGACTTGAATTGCATCATGGGTCATCTTCGAATTCGCGTAGAATATCACTAACCAGCTCAAAACATGAGAATTCACATCTTGATCATCAGTGTTAGTCGCCAACGCATTCAAAACCGTGGGTGAAGATAAAAAGTCTCTCAGAGCAATTTTGTCGAGCAGTTGGTGTGCACTTTTAAAATGTCTTTGTTTTGTTAGAATATGAATCATGGTCCAAGATGATTGTAATGAGTGCTTGTAATCAGGGTTTAACTCGACCCATTTGAAGAAATTCCAAGAGATCAAAGAAGAAGATCCGGTTTGTGAGAGATTCTGAAGTATGTGAGTGACAGTTGTTGAGGTAATGATTGAACCGATTCGGGGTTTCAAGAGAGTGTCCCAAGAACAACCTTTTAGTACAATTGCAAACACTGATTTTACTAAACGAGTCTCGCTAGTAGCACTTCTTAAATTAGCCATGAACGGTATACAGATGAACCCTACTTGTATCAGTTTATGTGGTCTTTCGTTTTCATTGGCTTCAGGTCTTTCATACTGTATGCTGTCTCCTGTTAATGAAAAGTGACAAAAATTATCATTAAAGTCGATGTTTATCAATGTAACAAAAAATTACACCTTATACGAATCGCCACTATTATTAATATCATCTTAATAACAAAAGGTTGAACATTAAAGTTTGCAATAAGCAAAAAAAATGATTAGTACAGGTGGCCAGGTGGGTAATGACAACAGGGTATCCCAGTTATTGCGGTGGTTTTTTAAAAAAAAAAAAAAACCCTAGAGTTTTGTTTGATTGAAAAATTTGGAACTGACCGATCGAAAGTTAATAAAAAACAGGCCGTGAAACCAAACTAATGACCAGTTTAGACGGTTTCACAGTTTTGGAAATACAAATCAAGTTCATTCATTAAACAATAAACACACACCGTTAGAACAAAAATAAGTACCAACAATTAGCAATAGCAAGAAGTGAAAACCACATATACTTGGTTGGCAAACACGTATGCACTTTAAATTGGTAATTCCATCATTGTTTTACATCTGTAGCGTTGGTATTATGTAAGTTACTATGTTTATTCACCAAACTTATTAGAATGGTTTTCTCTTTTGTCTTATGCATACAGATCAAGAATTCATGTTTTCTCTTGTAATGACCAGAAATCTATTGTTTTTTACAAGAAGACACTTTCTATTCTCGTTATCACATTTATTTATACACTTTCAGCCAATTTGATCCATTGTGATAACTATTTATCTTATAGTGTACTTTCATTTATCAATTTGGGTTCGATCAAAGTTTCCAGAATTAAAACCCTTGTTTGATTTGACCATTTCTGAAATATGGGTTTGATTTATGAATAATGTTTAAATTTGGATGTGTTCCCACTTTGATACGAAACCACAAACCACATCCCCGTAGAAAACTCCAATTGTGAAATAATATGAGAAGTATAATTATCATAATACCAAAAGAATATCCAAATTGAACTTTCATTTGATCTTCAACACACTAATGGGTGAAACCATAAAAAAAAGGTAGCACCACAAACCATCGGTTCACTACATCTATAGCAAAGAAATTCAATTCATTGAGACAAAAAGCTGAAATTAAACCCATTGAGACAAAACGTCAAACAGTTGGTGGTCGATAACAACAGAGCATAGGCTTTTGATACAAAGAAAAATAAAAGTCTAACCACCTGAAACAAAAAGGACTCACCACCACAAAATCTATAGATCCTCTAAATGGGTATCTTATAAATCAAAGTTAAAAATAAAGTCTCTTGGGTACTAAAGTCTGTCAAGTTAACTAACATATTGGAAACTAAAATCAAATGGGTACTAAAAGTCTGTCAAGTTAACATATTGGAAACTAAAATTAAATTGTTTCTCCTACCGAATTGTTACCAAAAGCAAGAAAACATATACTAATTCTTTAAACAAAACTGTTGATCTTGAAGCTTTGCTTAACCATACCCATATGTAAATGCACTTAAAAAAGCTGAGCTATCAAACCCCAATATTCAATTTTTAAGAATAAAAAGCAAGATTAGCCAGCAAACTCAATAAAACCGTGAAGATTCGAAGAATATAATCCTTTTTTTCATGATTTTAACTTGTCATTCTGAAAATCCTCAATCAGGACTTTGATCGAACACCTTACGTGCACAACCCAACCCCATAAAAATCGCACAACAAAATCAAGAAATTACAATTGTTACCTGGTCTTTGTGAAGGCCTCAAAATCTTTTCCTGTGGTTACAACAGGAATTGCTTGGTTGGAGATGGATACAACCAACACTACAACAGGTTTTTGTACCCGCGCGTTGCGGCGTGCGGGTGTTGTATGTATACAGTACGTAACGGTTGTATATAATGAAAACAAATACCCATGTTGATACGTATAGTGTACAAATCGGATTTTTTCAAAAACCGGTTCCGGTTATTAACCGAACCGGTTTTTTCATCCAAAACGAAAACCGTATTTTTTTTATAACCGGTTTCGGTTACTAACCGGTTTTTCAAGTCTAAAACAATAACCGGTGTAACCGGTTGGGATCGGTTTTTAATCGGTTTTTTAAAACCGGTTTCGGTTATTAACCGGTTTTTCAGATCAAGAATCCTAACCGGTCTACAACCGACGGTTCGGTTCGGTTGTAAAACCGGTTAAAAAAAACCGGTTTCGGTTTTTTCCCGGTTTCGGTTCTAAAACCGGTTTTTTTGTACACCTATATTACTGGTAATTGGTATATTAACAACACAAAGAAATACAATATGAACACAATATTAACAACACAAAGAAATACAATATGAACACAACTATGATACGAAAACAGTAAATTGTCATTATAGTCCCTGAGTATTTGTCTAAATTGCCATTTTAGTCCAAATGGTTTTTTTTTTCTCCTCTAGGTCCCTGACTTTTATTTTTTCTTGCCATTTTGAGCACATTGCCTAACTTAGTCTAAAAACCTGGTTATAATCAAGGGTATTTTTGGCATTAAATTATTACGAGGTTTATAAATTATGTTGTAAACTACCCCTGGTTATCACTACACAACAGTTATGCCAAAAATACCCTTGGTTATAACCATATTTTTATACTGAGTTAGGCAATGTGATCAAAATGGCAAGAAAACGGAAAAGTCAGAGACCCATAGGAGAAAAAAAAAACTATTTAGACTAAAATGACAATTTGAACCAAACCTCAGGTACTAAAATGGCAATTTACTCATACGAAAAAAAAGGTTGCGTCTTTCAAGTCAGCCCGCACGACTCATCCGATCTAAAAATAAAGTCGTGTAACCAGGTCAATGAATTTGTATTTTACATGGACAAAAAACCAAACAAATGAATACAGGTACTGGTTTCGATAATACCGAAACCGGTATCGCCGTTGTTTTGTCGGTAGCGTTAGCGACGGTACATGTACAATAAAGGTACTCGATATAGTCTATAATACCAAATAAATACTCTATTTCAAACAAATACCATATTCATTATAAATTTATACCGAAACGTTGTGAAAAAAAATTAAACATAGCATTATATTTTTTTCAAATGTAACACACGTGGGTTGTTGAAAAAAATTAAAAATAACATCGTATTTTTTTTTTCAAATGTAACACACGTGCGTTATTAGAGAAATATAGAACCTAAAACATACAACTCTCAACTAGTAAATGTAAATGAGATTTAAAAAAAAATAACGAAGATAAAAGTTAAAAAAAGTTTTTTTGTTTCAAATTATGTTCATTCTCTGGTCCATCAAGTCTTATCGGTACTTGTTTGTTCGAATAGAGGCGGTTCAAATCGACTCCACTGAAACCGCTTATCTAACTAGTTCTACCGGTACGTATTAGTTCGAATAGAGGCGGTTCAAAAAGACTACTGAACCACTAATGTAACTAGTTCTACTAGTACCTATTAGTTCGAATAGAGGCGGTTCAAATAGACTACCAAACCGGTTACGTAACTGGTTCTCGGTACGACTTGCAAGTCTCAAGTCTTGTCCAATCTAGCATTTTTCAACATGCTTAAAAAATCATATCAACAATTGCAAAAGGACAAAAAGCATCCAAATTGCCTGAACATCTAAAACAAATAACCATGAAACTTAATTATATAACAAGTCGTCATACAGCTTTCTTGCAACGATCATGAAACAATACCAAAAAAAAAAAAAAAAAAAAACAAAGGACAAAACAGAATTAGATAGATAGTAGATGCACCAAAATCAAAAGCAGTATAATACTCCCTCAGTTCAACAAACCCACAGCCAGATATTACAACACAACCACACTAGACATGCAATCATATTACCATTTTGCCAATAACTCTTCACTTCAACTTACTCTTCTTCATTCTCAGTTTCACTCCAACACCTATGCAGCGTTGACCGTGGTGACCCGCAACTACTTCCTCCCCTTGCAAACCCATAGTACACCATTGACCCTCCTCCTCCACCCAAAACTTCAAACTTTGTTTCTTCAACATTGTACCCCTTCACATTCACATCATTATTTTCCAAGTTGAGATCTTTCACTACATTCTCGTTCCCATGCAACGCTACGGAGAACTCACTAGGCTCAAAGCAAGCCAACACCCTTTCGATCAAAACGGTCAACCCCATTGACTTGAAGTCATACCCAACCGCTTCAAAGCTAGCGTAACTGAACCCGTCTTCTGGAGTCACGTGAATGGTGGAGATCGCGTCCCCTTCTATAGCATTCATCGAGTACCCACACGGGTCAAAGTCAAAATCACAAATCTGGGATTCCGGAAGAATTTTTCTGATCCCGGAATCTTCAGTCATCACGGCTGCAGAGCTTGACTCGGATTTGAAAAACACAGATGCATTCCTCTTGCTTAAACCTGTCATACACATCTCTAAAGTGTAAACCGAAGCGGTTAGTGTAACAAGGTCTGCTGACTCAGCTGAAGCGGAGTAGACGTGCCATTTCTGATCCTTTTCAGCACCACCCATGACGTATGCATTGCTGCACATACCTAGCTTTCCAAAATGGCTATCGAGAACCATTACTTCTTCGGTGAAGCTACGGTGAGGAAATGTTTGAGCACCGGGAAATATAAAGCTTCCACGAGTATACCTTACAGATTGGACCGTAAGAGACAGCTCACCAGATAATTCGAGTATAGGTGGGATCGAAAGGAGTAGCTTAGTAGTGCCACATGTTTTGATGATGATTTTATACGGGTACACAAAGAGGCTGGATTCTGAAAGAACATATGAATCCAATAAATCGTTTGATAACGAAGAAACAATGGTGCATTCAGCCGGTGCCAGAAACTTGTCAAGTTGGTTCTTGGTTAAAGAACGTAGGCCTCTGGCTACGGGGTCGACAGACGGACCAGGGTTAAAAAACGAAATCTCAAGCCTTTTTTCAAAGCCTTCAAATCCGATAGCTGACGTCATCTTGTGTTAGGAAAGTTTGTTACAAAGAGAGGAAATGAAGAACAAGGAGAAAGAAAAGGAAAAGAAAGACTAGCAAAATAATAGAACGGAACGCTTTTATCTAGGGTTATGCAGCACAGGTATTAAAACTCAGGACGGCTTGCGGGTGCACTGCAAGATGAAAAATAGGAATGTCAAAGTTAGAATAGTTCAAGTAGTTTGAGAACATTTCGAATTAAATGTAACAAAATGTAATGTGATGGAAATGAAAACTCACGTTAGAGTAAGCAGCAGATTTGAACTTCCTGAGCCCACCGTTTGGTCGAACGTCTTCAATACCGTAACCTAAGGGAGCTTCGTAAATTAATGATTTACTACTAGACTTTTTTCCAGCTTTTGATTCCATTGATCATTCAATTGTCCTGCAAATACAGCAAAAAAATAGATAAAAATCAAATGCAATGTTGTTGACTTTAAAAACCAACAAGAATCTGACTACCAAATACAGCATATACTTGTGATAACCATCATAGTATTATATGTACAAAAGCTTATGAATTTGTATGATTTGGTATCAGAAAATTTATAACTGTACTTCAAAACTTGACATCTATATACAAATAAGCCAGTTAACATGAAGTGAAGCAAGTCCAATTTGCAAAACTAACCTAAGCACAACCTTTTAAAGGTTGAAAAGTGGAAAACCTAATAAACCAGTTACACACTGTAATAAAATGCCCAGAGGCAAAGACTTCCAGATGAAAAACAGCTATAAGTTATGAAACTTCTTAATGTTTTTGTTTTCTTAACATATTTTGTAAACTAAAATGCAAGTTTCAGATGTTAGGGATAGCGTGTTCATGGTCCATTTTTTATGAAAATTCCACGCCAAACCACTAGCTACAATTT
Source organism: Helianthus tuberosus (assembly GCA_030545235.1). Classification (NCBI taxonomy): domain Eukaryota; kingdom Viridiplantae; phylum Streptophyta; class Magnoliopsida; order Asterales; family Asteraceae; genus Helianthus; species Helianthus tuberosus. The sequence goes on from CM060432.1 coordinate 146,057,831, forward strand.
TGGGAAATTACAAACCAAACCGACTGGGTTGACGATTCGATTTTGACAGTTTGTTTTATTTTTTAATTTTTTATTTCAAAATAATTAATTTGTATTAAAACTTTTACTATGATAAAAAAGCCCGTAATCATAACAAATATACATAACTACATATTATAGTAAGGCAACAGGTATCGGCGCAGGGATGAGCATATGCCACCGAATACCGATCCCGTACCGATCCCGATCCCGATCGGTATCCCGATCGGTATCCACTTTTTGGCGTTTTCGGTATCGGTACGGTACGGTATCGGTATTATACCGATACCGACCCTCAAAATACGGTATAATACCGATACCGTACCGTACCGATACCTAACCGACATGTTTCGGTATCGGTATCGGTACCTAGTTTGGGTGAAATTCGGGATCGGTATTAGGCGGTATCGGTATCGGTATCGGATACCGATATGCTCATCCCTAATCGGCGCCCACCCATGCCACCTCAGCCAAAAAACATAACTATATATTATAGTAAGGCAACAGGTATCGGCGCCCACCCATGCCACCTCAGCCAAAAAGAGCCAATACCCCCCCCCCCCCCCCCAATACCCCAAGCGCTATTGGTGGGTTGTGATTGCAATGGCAATCAATAGCGAGATGTATGTGTGTGAAGTGGTGTGTGTGTGTGGGGGGGGGGGGGGGGGGGCTACTGAAAGAGAGGGGGCTTTATCGTTATCCCATACCCTCCAAGTTAAAGAGGTACTATTGGTCAGGTGGAGCTGAGTTGGCACAATGGAGCCCCTAGGGGTTCCATTCCATGCCTCGCAGCCTAATAAAAATAGGGAAAATTATCAAAATAGACAAGTTGACCAAGTAAATCATCAAAATAGACATTGACTGCCAGATATGACTTAGCCTGTGTTTAAAATAGGGATGAGCATATGCCACCGAATACCGATCCCGTACCGATCCCGATCCCGATCGGTATCCCGATCGGTATCCACTTTTTGGCGTTTTCGGTATCGGTACGGTATCGGTATTATACCGATACCGACCCTCAAAATACGGTATAATACCGATACCGTACCGTACCGATACCTAACCGACATGTTTCGGTATCGGTATCGGTACCTAGTTTGGGTGAAATTCAGGATCGGTATTAGGCGGTATCGGTATCGGTTCGGTATCGGATACCGATATGCTCATCCCTAGTTTAAAAGTCAACGTCTACTTTGTTAAAAGGTAAAAAGTCAGTCAACATGTCTATTTTCATGAATTTCGCTGAAAAATAAAATAAATGTCAAAGGTTGTCATTGATCCAAATTTGCCGTTCAAAAAAAAAAAGATTTATACCGACTGTTCCAAGTTTCAAACAGGGACGAAACAAAACCATCAAATCGTAAGAACCGGAAAGTTTAGATTTCAAACCAGACGACTTGCTTCGGTTTGATAGGTTTCAATGGTTTATAGTTTATTAACACCGTAGTTATAACAACATTACACCAGAAAGTACGATCTCAATGGAAACAATGAAACAAATAATTTGCCCTAACAAATTACTGAATTATGAAACATAAACAATTAACATCATATGAATGCAATAAAAAATAGCACCAAACATTTAGCGACATTATATCAAACGATCGTCTATACAACAACCAACTCATCAAATGTATTTATAAAATGACCGCCGGCACCAATTGATTGAAGAAAAACTTACGGATGAGAAACAAATGAAAAAAGAAGAAGAGATCCGCAATCCGAAAGCCTCAAATGGATCAAAAGCCTGCAACAACCATTGCAAAATATGTGACAAATGCAAAAATAAACGCAAGAGAATTATTATTATTATTATTATTATTATTATTATTATTATCAAAAGCCTGCAACAACCATTGCAAAATACGTGACATACATACGTACCGATTGATAAAAATTACTGATGGAGGGAGGAGAAAGATGTTTTGTTTGAATTGGATCGAATCAGAATCCTAAAATGGAAGGAACTAATCGACCGAGGAAAACAGAAAGATGAAGAGGTGGATTTATATACAGTTTTGGTGTCACACCTTGTGGGTGATAATCAAAGTAGGAACCTAACAAGGATGCTGTGCTGACACCTGTTTTTTTTTAGAAGTAGAAATGGCGTTTTTGCCCTCGGAGAGATGCCTGATGTGCTTGATCGATTGCAGCCGCTGGGTGGAACTTTTCTTCTTGTTCCCTGTTTTACTAACAAAGTTTACTTTAAATATATGTTAAAGTTATAATTATATTATATTTTAGTAATTAGTAGTATAGCCAGTGAGGTAGTGGTGGAGTGGTTGGGGAAAGAATTAGTGTTCCTTGTGACCCAGATTTGATTGCCACTCTTCTGCCTTCGGACGGGTGGAGGTCGGGTTTCCGCACATCTGGGGAGAGCCAAGGGGCTGGCGGCGGTTGATTAGTCGACCTTAGCCACAGTGCCCGGTGTCACGGTGGTTGACACGTCGTTTCTTGTCGTTCAAAAAAAAGTAACTAGTAGTATAAAAGGGTTAAGACCACTCGGTATTCGTGAACACGAAATTTTATTCAATTAGTTAAATAAACGAACATGAACAGAGGTCTTATTCGTTCAATTTTGTTCATGAACGTTCGGTAATGTGTCCGTGAACATTCGTTCATTTAGGTTTGTTCATATTCGTTATTTGTGTTGTATATTAAAGATTTTTGTACATTTATTTATTTTAGAGTTAACTGCCATTTTCGTCCCTGTGGTTTGGTCACTTTGGCCATTTCAGTCCATTTTTCAAAAATGCGCCATTTTCGTCCCCCACGTTCTGGAAAGGTGCCATTTCAGTCCAAAAATCATAACCCAGTTAAGTCAGTTAGTAAATAAGGACTGATTGTGTAAATTTGTAACATAAAGGACCATTTAAGTAAATATTAAACACCACCACCACTAGCCCTGCCACCACCACCACTCCGCTGCCACCACCACCACCGCCACCACCGCCACCACAGCCACTGCCACCACCACCACCACCGCCACCACAGCCACACCGCCACCACAGCCACTGCCACCACCGCCACCACCACTGACTACGGGAGCTCACTCCATCTTATTGTATTTCTTGATATATGCACTCACTCACTGCTGGCCTTTAATTCATTTGCTGAAGAGAATGTTGACAGTGCAATTGAAACAGAGTTTTAATTGGGTTAAAAATTTAAACAGCCCATGTGTTTTATTGTAGTATTTCTGAATGGAAACTTGGAATGTCCTTAAATGAAACAACTACTTAGGATGTCATTACTTTTTATAACCGAACTGTTGATTCTATTTCAGTTCTTTGAAATGGAACCATTACTTGCTGTGATTCTTGTAACAACTATGAATACACATCTATTCTGTTTAAATGACCTTAAACATAATGTTTGTTTGTTTTGCTGCAATTTGAACCTGCTTGTGTAATTAAGGTTTAAAAGAGAAGATGGTTATCAGTTTTCAGTTAGAGACTGTAACTATCAGGGCACTTCACCTGAACAATTTACATGGTATGTTTCCTAATAAAATTAGTAGCTGTGTTGAACTCAGAGCCATCTAAGTCAAATTGTGAAATTGTTATCTTCTATATTTCGTTCGTGTACATCGTCGTCATGATGACCGGAGAAGGACGGAGACGAAAGTGGTCGGAGAAGGAGGTCGATGTTGAAACCGATGAGAAACAGTGATGACGACGATGATGAACAGTGGCGGATGTTGCAGGTTGGTCGGAGATGATGACCGGAGACTTGCAAGTGATAACGATGAAGGTCGTGGGTGTTTATGGAGGTCCGTACGAAGGTGGTGGTGAAGATGTAGTGTGACGGAGAATGATGAAGAAACGAAGGTGGTGGTGAAGATGTGGTGGTTCCGGCGAAGTCACCACCGGAGCTCCCGTAGTCAGTGGTGGTGGCGGTGGTGGCAGTGGCTGTGGTGGCGGTGTGGCTGTGGTGGCGGTGGTGGTGGTGGTGGTGGTGGCTGTGGTGGCGGTGGTGGCGGTGGTGGCGGTGGTGGTGGTGGCAGCGGAGTGGTGGTGGTGGCGGTGGTGGCGGTGGTGGTGGTGGCAGCGGAGTGGTGGTGGTGGCAGGGCTAGAGGTGGTGGTGTTTAATATTTACTTAAATGGTCCTTTATGTTACAAATTTACATAATCAGTCCTTATTTACTAACTGACTTAACTGGGTTATGATTTTTGGACTGAAATGGCACCTTTCCAGAACGTGGGGGACGAAAATGGCGCATTTTTGAAAAATGGACTGAAATGGCCAAAGTGACCAAGCCACAGGGACGAAAATGGCAGTTAACTCTTTATTTTATCTAACTTTTTATATTCTTTAATTCTTATTTATTTTTATTACCCTAATAAATAGAATAGAATACCTTATTTCCACCTTGATTATATATAGTTCCTCTTTCCTTCTCATTATTCACATCAACGAATATTATCGACCTCCTTTCTACGATTAGGGTTTCAAGTTCCAGCGCTGCTCCCTTAGCCATTCACCTCTAACCTCTGCCAATTTTATTTGTGTTCGTGAACACGTTTATTTACTTAACGAACGAACACAAACATAAAATCTCGTTCGGTAAGTGTTCATGAACCATTATTATTTCCTTAGCGAACAAACACGAACAAGGTCTCGTTCAGTTCGTTTGCAACCCTATCCCTCAGAGATGGTGTCCATCTACACATACACCTCATCTTGTTCTTATGGGTAGCCAAGCACGGGTTGTTGCGCATGCTATTAGACACATAACTTAATTAAAGAAACGGTTATGTAATAAGCAGTTAGTCAAATGTTAAGAGCTATATACAAAATAAGAGAATTTTATGAACCAAAGTATAAATGAATGCAGACTTCATTATTCTGCACTGCAAATGTGTGGCCAGGTACTTCAACAGTTGTGTATCAGAAACGTCCTTTGTATACCACACAATCTGCATCAATCTCTAAATCACAACCCATTTAGGTAGGTAATCACCCTCTTGATAATCATGGTTGTATTGATCTGGATGTCGGGTGTAGAAAGACGAACTTATAAGAATTGGCTTGCCGCTTGCCAAATCAGAAAACCATTGTAAATTTACAATCCAACCTCTTAAACATGTCTCAAGAGCATTGCAACATATAAACCACCACTTGGAATCATCCTCAATAACTTGACCTAACCAAAGCAAATGACCTCACATACATGATGCGCATGCCTCATGCATGGTGCATCGGCTTTTGGGATCAAAACGCATTAAAGCGCCACACGCTTTATAAAAGCAAGACTGATAAACAATCCGTGTCAACTAAGATCAAAGATTTACTTGCAAACATGATCAATATCACTCGGTATATAAAAAAATTAATGCCAAATTACAAAAACTAGTGCCAAATAGGATTCAGGAACATCTTAAAGAATTGAACTCCATGTATTTACAATATACGATGCACCTGCTTCCATATTCAAGCCGGCTGCTTCTGTTTTTGCTTTGCCTTGGATGCTGCTAGCTTCCCATTTTTCTTCTCATACTCAAGCTTAAGTTCCTCCAAACGCTTCGACACCTTAAAACATACACATAAAAATTATATTTTCTCTACCATCTCTTTCATTCCTAACCTTTTACATTGTTTAAAATCAAAATGCTGAAAAAAGGGTTTTCTTTTATGTTCGTTCCCATTTAGAGTGTAGGCGCACACATGCTTGTAACAAAGTGTACGTATGTACCTTAAATGAGTAGGCCATTGGAAGCAATTTATCTGGATCCATAGCATCATCAGGGAAGTTCTTAAGAGCAGGTATAAGTTTCTCAAACGGTAACTTCACCTACAAGCAACATCAACTTTAGTAATGTAAAACTTACTCACATGCACTTGCAAAGAATGGTGAGGAACTAACCAAGTCATCATGGCAATATTTAAGAAGAGCAAGGCCAACTTTAAAAACAATCTTGACACCCTGTACGTACAAAAGAAAGTTACTTTATAAACAAATTTCTTTCTATTTGATTAATATTTTGACACTAACCTCGTAGAGAAAAACATCCCAAATTCGAAGAGCCAGATGGAAAGGAAAAGAATACGAGAAAACCGTAATAAACCACTGGCTTCCATACATGCTAGGGTTTATCATTTCTCGTGTAAAGTGTTCGCCTAACTTTGGCATGTACTCTCTCATTAGATGATCAAACTGAAACAAATATTGTTGAACAAGAGGCAATCCCTCCTGCACCCAATACCACAATCTCAAAAAATCAGAAACAAAAGAACAAAAATTATGAAAACTAAAACAAGGTTTTTTGGTCATAGTAAAAGCTACCAAATATAATCCTTCCATTGGAGCATGGACAGCTCCTTTCAATAATGCCACTAAAAGCCAAAACGCATCTTCTTCGCTCATGTAAAGCAGTAAGAGACCGGCTAAAAACCCCATACCCTGCAATTGAAACCATTTTCAAAACAGGTGTCTTATTGTGAATGGCTAGATGAGTAATGTGGATGTACCTGTACATATCCAACCTCCCTATCATATACAGAATAGGCCTTCAAAACGTTGTAAAGTGATCTTTGACCAGGTCCATGTCGCTGCTGATAGAATACATGTGAAGGAAACGTACGCGATATATCCCGTATTATATCTAGCTCAGAAGCTGAAGTCTCATATATCACTAGTTGCTGCAACAAAAATAAACGTCATTAACAATTTGGACTAGCTCAAAGTAATTAAAAGACAGGATACCTCATAAACACCAGGGTTCATCAACAAGAGGTCCCGGCTACCAGAAATCAACTGCCAAACAAGACCCCTCAAACTATCAGGGATTCCTTTCCGTATACGCCGTTTAACAACATTCGGTTTCCTTCTTACATAATGCTTCCAATCACTACCTCCAACACCAATCATTTTCCTCCATTTTCTAAGTTTTCTCTCTTCCCTGCTAAGCAGACCAGAAACGAATAAGTAAATTAAAAGACCACTACTACGGTCCTACCGATTATTTAAGTAATACACATACCACAGCCTTAACCTAGACTGGTTGCTTATAGGCATATCCACATCCTTATATGTGAACTTAAAGAGATACAAAATGACTCAACCTTTTAAATAAAACAAATAACTTGAGACCCGATTAATTTTATAGATTAACATCAATGTTAAACTATAAAAGTTTAGATCTCTGTTGTCAAGGCTCACCTAGACCCGCGCCTAGGTGCACTTTCAGGCACACAGGCGCATTTTTCAGGCCAAATTCCGACCAAAAATCGTCTGATCAGATTTAAAGTTTTAAACAGGTCTGAAAAAATTACGTCAGCCCTAAGCAAACCAGAAACTAACCTAAAACAGCCTAAACTAGCCCTAAACAAGCCTAAGTTTTCTCTCTTCCCTGCTAAGCAGACCAGAAACGAACAAATAGATTAAAAGACCACCACTACCGATTGTTTATGTAATGCATACACCAGCACCCTTAAACCTAGACCGGCTGCTTAGGCTACATGGTATGGAATGGACCCCCTAGGGGGGGGGGGGGGGGGGGGCATTGCTTATGTGGCACTGATGTGGCACAATGGAGCCCCTAGGGGGCATTTTTTAGGCCAAAAATCGCCTGAACATATCTGAAAAAAATATGTCACAGCCCTAAGCAAACCTGAAACTAACATAAAACAGCCTAAACAACTCTAAAACATGTCTAAAACCCCTAAAATGTATTTTTATACTATGCGCCTCACTAATAAAAGCCCTCATTTTTTAAGCGCCTTGCACCTTGACAACAACTAGGGTTTGGATAGAAATTTATTACAACTTGGTGCAGGAAACTGTATACAAGTTATATGTCAATTATGAATTCAGTAAGTTATAAGTTTATTTTCAAAAAAAACTAAGTTATAAGTTTGATCTTCGAGTCGATTACATCTCAATGGCTCCATGGTCTAAATGCAGCACTGCTGTGTGATTAGAATATAATCAAAACCTCTAAAACCTAATATTATCTAGAAACAAACATTAATAATAACATAAGCCAGCATTACCTCTGATACTCAAAAGCAGACTTGCTTTTAGCAAGTCTATCAGGTGAGATATGCTCCTGTTTTGCAAAACCAAATCTGTCTACTCGTATTGGAGCTGGTACCTGCACACTTTCATCTACTCTTTTCTTCTCCATCTCCTACCTCCACCACACCACCATTTTTGTAATCTGTTAATTGACCTGGTTACATCATTTTAAGCACTAATCAGTCACACAAACCCTAGGATTCCATTCATCTTAGAAAAACTGATCAAAAGTCATCTGTTTCGGAAATTATAATCGAATATGATACCTGAGTGAGTGATCTATGGAGTTATTCCCCAATCGGATCGGACAGTTACCAGTGAAAATGATGTGTTTTGATATGGAATATTGGAAATAAATTGGAATGTTAAGGGAACAGAAGAGGGTGGAATTTGGAATCCGATTGGGTTTTGATTCCGACGACGGTAACTTGACGGAAAGTGTATCCGTGTGAGGAGGAGGGTTGGATCCTCTGAGATGCACCAAGGTGTGATTCTTTCCATCTCATCCGTTCCTTTTCATCCAAGGACATACCGCCATCACACGTCAATGTGTCCATTTAGGGTTTTTTTTTTTTTTTTCTTTTTCTCATGTACAACACATCAATTGTGAAACTTTTATTTTCTTTTCCTTTTTTTTCATGTACAACACCAGCAATTGTCAAGACCCAAGAGTCTATTCTCTATACCACCAACGTGCGTTTTATGAGCCGAGTCGAGGCGAGTCGAGTCAAGCTAATGGAGCGTTTGGGATTGATTATGAAAAACTAGGTGATTACCCGAGATTGTTTCCCAGGCTCGGAAAACTTAGTTATATCAATTATTATGTTATTAATACGACCTCATTACATCAAGCATCTCATTGGATTCAACAACAATGTCTTCACATCACCGGATTAGATCATAAACCCATATTAGAGGTCAAACAAAAGCACAACAGGACCACATGAATAACATCATTTTCACTTTTACTTCAATGCACTTACGTGATCGGGTGATTTGGGATTTTGTAAAAATGTTTGTTCTTGTACTCTTAACAAAATTACATAGAATTCAAGAAAACAAAACAATGACTTAAAGAACTATAGTTTAACACCAAATCTGATCGGGGAAACAGATGTTGACCAAAAGTGAAACAGTTGTTGACCAAAAGTGAAACAGATGTTCAACCAGATCCACTGTCTTCTTATATTTTAGCACTGTTTTACTCTTCAAAACACTGTTCAACCTAACATGGGTTTCCATGAACTGTTGACCAAAAGTCAAACAAATGTTTTTATTCCTTTAATGGCATAATTAACCAGCTTATCATTGTGAAAGAATAGCACTTATAACTTTGAACATGATTTTGCTATTAGTTTATACTATATTTTCAATTAAGGAATCGTTTCGAGCGAGTAACCGGGTATATTGTCTTTAGCTTACATCTCCGCATTGTTTCGTTAGACATGGACCTAATAATTTACATGTACATATATAGTTTTAGAATCAAAACTTCAAAACTAAACAAATAAGTCTACCATCAGTTTCGAAAAGCAAAGAACTACAACCCAAAAACTTGGTTCAATGTATGCTTCTGCATTTGCCTTTTTCAATCCCATGAACATTCATCCGAACATAAAAAGCTTTTTACCTTTCACAAAGTTAAGTGTAAATGCTTCACCTGGAGCCATGCCTTTATCTCTCACAAACTTTCTCATTCCTTGCAGATAATATCTTGGTTGACCTCGAGATGAACCTATAGCAGCTTGAACATTCCAAACATCACCTGCCACGTCCACAATCTTCAAACCCATCTTACGATTCAGTCCAAGATCTTCAGCCTGTTTTTTAAAAAGGCGTTGTAACAAACAACGAACAATTCAATAAACAAAGAATTAACACATCTTTAAAATCTTACTAAAGTATGATATATTAGTAAACTCGTAATCACAAACTTACAAAATGACCGTCAACACGGAAAGAAATAGGTACGATCTGATTATTTTCATTCACAACAACCGTACCACATTCATTGACATTAACGATGTCCTGTACAGCTTCAGTGTCTGAACCCAAGACAATCTCTTCTATCACATTTTCTTTAACAACAGCACTGACCTCCGGTGGAAGCACTAAATCACAGGTAGCACAATTGAAAACCGTGATATGAAAAGTCTGAAGATCTATCATCTCAAAGACAATGAGATGATCAGCAGTTAATGACAACTCATTCTTTATCTCCTTCCATCCGGTAGTTATTTAAAGTTCATTGTTGATATCTTCCATCCGTACAGACCAGTTGTGGTTTCCAGATCCTTTAATAAGAACCGGATATGAAGGAATAGTGTTTAACATTTTGTGATGAACAAAAGAATGATTAATACTCTACAATCAGAATAAAACACATTATATAGTATATTAGTAAAAATATATCAGAAAATTAAGTAAATAAATAAAAAAACAACAATTAAACAACTGTATCTCCAAAAAAATTACATGATGAATAATCTTCGAAGTTACATACCACATAATCTCCGTTACCAGATGGTTTGTAGTAAAAATCTTCACAAGGAGCAAGAGCAATGTCTTGATAAAAATACAATATTCTGAAACTTTCTAATGCTTCTTCATAATGAAATATCAACCATGAATCTGAATGTATTTTCAAACTGTCTACCAACTGACACCAACCATTATAAAAATAATATCTGTCATTGCTTAGGGGATAGATCTTGACTTTAAAAACATTTCCAGTTGTGGTCCAGATGTTTGTATTTCCAGTTGGATAATTAAACTGTTGAATCCAATTTTGATACTGTTTTGGCAAAATCTAAGCATAAATAAAAGAAACACTTTTATTGCTAGATATCATACAAAAAATTAAAATTAAGTGTTAAACTAAGATGTGATAAAATTACTAACCAAACATTTCCTTTTACTGTCTTCAAGGTAACACGGAAATCCATAAATCATTCTCACGTAAAACTGTAACAGTATCAATCATATAGAATCAAAATAAATAACATTAAGAAACAAATGAATACAATCCATTAGGGTATGCAACACATCTAAATAAAAGATGATACAACTAATATATATCAAAATAACAATAGACAACATCGAAAAGGTGAGAATACATGTAATTTCTTATCATATCGAAATATATATATTTTTTACAGCAAATCATATAATTAAAACTTAAAACCTACTTTTCCGATTAAGTATCACAAATAGACATGCAGGATCATTAGCTGAATAAATTGTATAGAAAGACAGGATAGTGACTTATGTCTATACCAAACAAAAACTTAAAAACAATATACCAACTACTAATCAAAATAAGTTCAACTTTTCAAATACACATGAGAATACATCAGTTAAAATCGGAAATTTATATTATACTTCAGAATTAACATTATACCAACTACTAATCAAAATAAGACAAATGGTAGATGCACGAAATGCAGATCACTTTTTTTAGAATCATATATGTCTATCATAACATGCATAATAACTACATAGTAATCGGATATACAAAAAAAAATAGGACTATCAGAAGTTGTTCCAGTATAAGCCGCAACAATAAACGCAATCATAACCAACAATGGATTGAAAAAAAAAACAGGGAATTACATGAATACACCACCGTCGATTAACTTCTTCATTAAAACAACAAGAACGATAATCGACTATGGAATTCAAAACTAAAAGAATAAACATGAAAAAATACAAAACAAATCAGATTATTTAACCATACCTTTGTTATTATACAAGATGATATTGATGAAGATCGGAAGAAATCGAAGAAGATGATAGAGTTTCTTGGAGAAAGTGTACAAAGAAACGTGGAGAGAGAAAGGAACTGAGATTTTGTGAGGATCTTTAAAAAGTTAGAAGGTTTAAAAATATCCCATGTAACCGGGTCGGATCATCCCATTTAGTTTTTCATCAACATCTGTTTGACTTTTGGTCAACACCAGTTTGAGTTTTGGTCAACATCTCATTTAGTATTCAACAGAAATTTGAATAACTCAATCAGTGGTTTGAAAATATGTTAGTCAACAGCTGGATGGAAACCTATGTTAGATTGAACAGTGTTTTGAACAGATGTTTAAACATCTGTTTAGACTTAAATAGATGTTGGGGCTTAAACAAATGTTTGGCGTTCTATATCAGTTGTTTGGACTTAAACAGATGTTTGACCTTAAACAGATGTTTGGCCATAAATAGATGTTTGGCAATAAACAGATGTTTGGCCTTAAACAAATGTTTGAACTTAAACAGATGTTTGCCCATAAAGAGATATTTGGCCTGAAACCAAACATCTGCTTAAGGTCAACATCTGTTTCACTATTCGTCAACATCTGTTTGACTTTTGGTCAACATCTGTTAACATATAAACACTGTTAACATAAATTACAAATAATTAGCTAATAGACGACACACAATTAGCATCTTAAATCATCAAGACCCTTAACAATTTGACCATATGATTTAATCGTGTGTTTTATCTTAGATGTGACAACTCGAAAAGAAAATTCACTAAAAGGATAACATATTAAACGGGTAAAAAAAAAGCTCAAAGTGTATTTTACTGCAAATCAGGATTACCAACGATGCCAACAGTCAAGTCAACCATGTTTCTTTCACCTTTGACTTTCAAAGTCAAATCAGTTACTTACCAAATTCACAAATACATAAAATTTCTTATATAACCGCAAACATTAACACACCTAATAATCTTAATTCTGCTATAAACTGTAAAACACAAACCCAAATATCACATTTCCCTTGTAGTATTAAAGAATTCACACCAATTCAACGAAAATTACAAAAATAGACATTCTTATACAATAACTTTCCAATACAGACATCCCCATTCAACCTTCACCAAAGTAGTCAGGCTCATTTCGATTAATGATGTCTATATTGTGAATCTTTATTGCCTCATCAATAATTCCCTGACTTGCCCTTTGAATTGTAATTCAAAGTCCAAGAAATATGTGTCATCCTCATCCCTGCACACTGTAAGATCAAGGAGATCTTGCAGATCTTCAACACCCAGGCCCAGTGCTTGTTCCCTTGATATTTTCTTCACCTCGCCACTGGATTTGATCAAAGTCAATATGTGGGTCTGTTTATCAGATTTCCACTTTAGTATTTTTGAATCCAGTGGGTTTCTTGGGAGAGGTTTTATTGATGATGAGTTTGGAGATGGTGGCCTGGTAATGACTGGCTGAGTAGTATTTGTAGTTTGTGTCAATTCAAGTTTTTCTCCTATCATCTGCTTAAGGCCTATTTTTACAAGGTAATCCCCTGCTGCTTTATCTGCTGCTATTTCTGCATCCATCTGCTTTTGTTTCCTTGTTTGGTAAAGGATGGCAGCAGGTGGAGCAGTGGATCTCCTGATTTGTAGCTTTTGTGGATTAGCTGGAACCACTGCTTCAGGGTAAACAGTCTTTTGTGGAACATTAGGATTTTTCTTTCTTAATTCTTCCAGCTTTTTGTAAGAGGCCAACACTTTATCCTCTGACCACCTTGTCACTTGGTTCCTTGACCCAAAATCAGCTGTTATTAACTCTTCTTTCATTATCTTCAGCTGCAGAGTCCTTTCTGGTACATTTTTCTTAAACTTTGCCCAGATAGGAGGAGTCTGCTTCACCTTGTTTTTGATCATATCTTAAATTCTGGCTGTTTCACTTTCTAGTTCACTGATGGTCCATTCTTTGTACTGGTACCTTTCTCTCTTGTATTTTTTGTAAGCCATGATATTATCAAGATAATCTTTCCTCAAGGTTTCATCAGCTCTTTCTGATAATTTTTGACAGAGATCTTTTGAAAACTGCTCCAAATTTTTGACTTGGGTTAGCAGATATTGGTAGTATCTTTGAATCTCTCTGTCAGATTTTCCTTCTGTATTTCTTTTGGAGATATCCTCTGCTTGTTGAGCCTTTAACTTCAAGTATTCTTCAATGTTATTAGGCCTTGGATATCCTTCAACAGATGGCAAGTTCCTTTTAGCAGGGTCATCTTCAGAGTAGAAGGATTTGATCTCCTCTCTAACTGCTGGAAGATCTAATGGATACTGGACTCTTGCAGAAAAAATGGCAGTGTTTGAATTTGAGACTTGTGCTAAAGAGAGTGGGACATGATTTGGAATGGAAACAAGGGACAGTGGTTGTGTGGATGTTTGTGGTGGTGAAGGGTCATCATTCAGAATTATCCTTCTCCTTTTAGGTTTTGGAGAGGTTGGTGGTGTTTTGGGGGGTTGAGTGGTGGTGATTTGAGTGGTAGATGGTTGACTAACAGTTGTTGAAACAACTTGTGTTTCAACCACTGTTGCCATTACAACAGATGATGTGTCACCTGAAGTCTTCTGCTTTTTGGCAGGTGGTGTTGGTGGTAATGATGATGTTTTTGGTGGTGATGTGATTTGTGGTAAGGCAGTGGATTGAGTGTGTGTTGAAGTGGTGGCAGTTGTTGGTGTAACAGATATTGAAACCACTGAAGTACCAACAGGTGTTGATACAACAGGTGTTTTAACATTTGTTGGTTTGGAGGTTTGATGTGTGGAGCTTTTGGGAGGTGTGGATTTGGGTTGCCTCACTTTTCTAGTGGGCTGTTTTCTTTTAGGCTCGGGATTTTCTTCATCCTTGGGCTCAGAAACACCCTGCACTTCCATTTCCATATAAACTTTCTTCTCCTCTTCAAACCTTGATTTTCCCTTTGCCTCTCTATCCTTTTTCACCCTTGCATTTTCATCAGCAATGGCATTTAAGGTCACATCATGTAGGATCGTTTTCAGACCCGAACGAGTCGATCAGAAGAGTTTATCTCAACACGAGTGGCGGAAACAAACGTATTGAGTTCAATTCAGCTAGATTCACACTTAAAACTGTTGTATGATTGATTTGAAAGCAATATACAATCTGACAACACTTCGGCAGCACTTCGTTGCACAAACCGGAATCGTTACAAATGAAATGACACATGAGGTATATATAGGAGGAGCTATTTCGTTTGAAAGTGACACTAACATGTTCAAATGAAATTAAACTTCTTAATTTCGTTTGAAAGTGTCACCAGCCAAGTTCAAACAAAATTAGCACAAATATATGTAAACTTTCCAATTTTCCTCGTATAACGTGCCCTAAACTATCATTCTACATACAAGACTCGATACAAGACGAAGTCGACAGACGTATGCACCAACAGACTCCCCCTCGAATGTTGACGAGTCTTCAGTGTCGAGTCTTCGGTTGTCAAACCTTCAGTCTTTATCAGCCTGCTCACTTTCTTCAAAATTCTCCATTGTAAGTATCCACAATCAATCTCTTTCTCTTTCTTGTAATCTTCAGAATCTGAATCTGTCTCTACTATCTTCAGACTCCCTCTCGATGTCCTCAGACCCCCCCCCTTTCGCTAAGCTGGGATCGCAGTCTGGAATTCATTTTCCACAGGTTCTTAGATCGTAACCTGGCACTCATCTTACACAAGTTTCGGAACCTGGATAACCTGTACAAATCTCTACCCAAAAATAAGTTTCACAAATTTAAAATTTTTCAAATTTAGAAATCACTTGCAGATATAATTCAAAAATGATTTAATCTTTGATAACCACTTGAAAACACAATTTCTTCATACATTCTCTCCCAAACCTGTTCATCAAGTTTAGCACTTTGGAATTTTGAAAATCAGCTCTCCAACATCAGATGTCGAAAATCTTTTTGAGTTTTCAAAAATTTATGCTAAAACACATTAAACTCTTTTTGGTTTTTTTAATGTAATGAAATGCAGTAAAGAAATATATACAGACACTATTTTTGTGAGTTTGTGTAAGAGGATCATATCAGTTTATGAGACCAATCACCAACACCGTTAAGCTTTAAACATTTTAAGTTCTAAACGATTCACATAGATTGACAATATTGTTGTCCACTTAAACTCAATCTAAAAACTTTCAAAATGCTTACCGATACTTAAGGTATATTAATTTTGCACTAAGTTCTTATGGACCCCACGATCTCAGCATATCCCCTCATCATGCAATACACTGACTCAAGTAATGCCTTTAAACTTTTATCAACTGTGATTTGTGCGAAAACAAAGCAGAATGTTTAAACATTAACAATCAGGTCGATACTTCCGTATACGTAGAGAAAGTCCAATGTTTAAACAAAATAAGAAAAAATAAAACAAGTAAAAATTGTTTAGGCTTTAACCACCAGTTCGATACTCACGTATACGCAGAGGTGATCCAAAGCTTAAACGAAACACCAAAGAAAATAACGCAGAAAGTTTAGGCACTAACATCCAGGTCGATACTCACGTATACGCAGAGGATGTCCAATGCTTAAACAAAATAAAGAAATAAAACAAGTTTAAATCTTTGCAAAATGAAATGCACAATCACAGCGACTTTTTAGCAAAGTTGTGAAAGTTCACAAACTTAACCAGTTTTTTGTCTTTCGACAATCAGCGATTACTGAGTAGGCACACAATCAAGAAGGACAAAACTAAGTACTATGCTTTTGACCATGTTTCCCACTAGAACTAGGCTTTTTCATTTAGGTTTGTATCGTTATCGCAAATCTACTAGTCTAGCTGAGCCTACCGTCACATCTTTAGTGAGACCGTTTATCACATTTTATCATTCCATTTCTTTAGCATGTCGTGACAGTCCACTGATGTACTATCATTTCCTCTTTTTACAACAAAACTCATTTTTGATTTTATCATGTTTTTGAATTTTTCAAATTTTCTAATGTTTTTGGATTTTCTGAAATTTTCTTACTCCCCCTAAAATTCAAACACATTTAAAGGAAATTTGAAAACAAACTATACAAATAAAGTGACCACTGATATCGAATCACTTGTAGGATCGTTTTCAGACTCGAACGAGTCGATCAGAAGAGTTTATCTCAACACGAGTGGCGGAAACAAATGTGTAGAGGTTAATTCAGCTAGATTCACACTTTAAACTGTCCGTATATTGATTTCAGATCAATTACAAGCCTGTTGACACTTCGGCAGCACTTCGTTACACTGACCGAAACCGTTACAAATGAAATGACACATGAGGTATATATAGGAGGAGCTATTTCGTTTGAAAGTGTCACCAGCCAAGTTCAAACGAAATTAGCACAAATATATGTAAACTCTCCTATTTTCCTCGTATAACGTGCCCTAAACTATCATTCTACATACAAGACTCGATACAAGACGGAGTCGACAGACGTATGCACCAACACATCAACCTTTTTAGAACCATCTGGTTTAGGGATGTCTGCAAGCATACTGGATTTGTCTGGTGCAATGTACAAACCATCTTCATATCCCTTTTTTTTAGCTGCTTCATTTCCCCCCCCCCCTTTTTGGCATCAACTGGTGGTGGGTTGTCCACAAAGATGATAGTAGGAGGAGCAGAATCAGTGGTTTTCAGCAAGTGGGCCTTGATTGCCTTTATGTCTGCTTATGTATCCATGAACCTAGCTTCCATCATATTTCTGATCTTTTGAACCTGTATTTCATGTTGTTGATCAGCATATGCCATTTGCTGGTGAAACAGAGGTTGAAATAAACTCCAAAGCTCAGTGGGAGTAGGAGCAGATGATGGAGCAGTTGTTGCATCTGGTGCAGTAGTGGGTGTTGCCTTTTGTGCAAGTAACAACTGTTGCAGCATTGACTTAATATCTGCAACAGATGTGTCCAATTTGTCAACCCTCTCCGTCAATTCCTTGTACATTAAACCATCACCCAAGTTAATGGGATCATCTGATTTCCCACTGGCAGTGGTTGTATCAGCAGTTGACTTAGGGAAAGTTTCCCAAAAGTTAATGGGATCATCTGATTTCCCACTAGCAGTGGTTGTATTGGCAGTTGTCTTCAAGGGAGTCTTATTGATGAAACAACTGGCCAGGTGTAGATCAATGGATCCAACACCTGTAGTTGCTGCTCCACTTAAACTACTGACAGGAAGTACTTGTACTTCCTGCAGTGTAACCTCCTCAGTTGTTGGTGGGTTAGCAATGATTGAGACACCAGACCTAGTCACTTGTTGAGGTATATTCTCATTAACAGGTGTTTGAGAAGAACTGGTTTGTGTCTGGGCTAAATCAACTGCATCCAACAAAAGTTTTGTTTGTGGGGGAATTTGAGAAGTGAGGATAGGTGTAGAAAGCGAATTTGCCCCGGGCAGTGGGCTGTGGATGATGGAATCAAGTGATTCCAGAGCATCATAATTTGGTGTCCCTGTTCTTACAACCTGTTCTTTTTTAGAAGAAGCAGGAGGAGTTTGAGGCTCAGGCTGAGATCTTTCTTCCAACTGCTGTGAGGAAGTAGCAGCAGTGTTTGTTGGTGACTTTTGTGTTGTCACTGGTAGTTGCTCTGGGATCTCATCTTCCAGAGTTACCTTTGTTTTGGGTTTGGAGGGCTTTTGTGATTTTTTCTGTTTTGGTCTTTTGGTGGTTTTAGGTGGGGGTTTCACAGCAGTTGTTTTGTTGTTGTGATCACCTTGAGTAGTGGGCTCAACAGCAGGTGCCTGAGGAGCAGTGGTAGCTGCTGAAGTCTGCTCAGGAATCTCTGCTTGTGTTTTGGAAAGTTTTGACAGCCTTGTAAAGGTTTCAGAAGTGAGGCTCTTTATTGAAAAAGGATTGCCCTAGATAAGCACATGGGCATTATCTTTTGAAAATTTCTTTTTAAAATAGTAACTTAAAAACCTTGGAAAGAGCAAAAATGCCTTTTTATTAACATTTGTAACAAGATAATTGATGATTTCCTGGGAATAGTTATAATTTTCACCATGTAAGATAGTATAACCCAGATATTGAATCTTCAATGGGATTTCATTGAAAGCAGTGGTCTTGTTTGAGACACACATCAATAGGGTATGAAACAAAAACCTTGTGGCAGGAGGAAAACTGCCTTTTTCTAAAGTGTCTTTTTTCATTTCCTCTTCATAACCCCTTTTAATGAAATCCGTTTGATACTCTGTTTTAGGGAAAGATGTTTTACCTTGAAGATCATTGAGTTCAAAAACCTCCAAAATGGTTTGAGGTGTTATTGTGACTGGAATACCCTTTATAGAAGAATTGATGGCTAAGGGCTTTTTATCCTTAGTTTCCAACTTAGCATTTTTCCAGAACTCTTGTTGGGTATCCATGTAGATCAGAGCATCACAAGTCAACAAAGTTTTGTACTTTGAAGACGACAGAGCATCAATGATGGAATTGAAGGTTTCGGTGTGACTAGGTTTTTCAAGTAGACCCAAGTAGTTATGTGTGGATTTGAGTGGGAGAGACATGGTGATTTGAGTATGATTGCGAGAGGAAGAAGACGATGAAGAGGATGAGTGATTTTGAGAGAAATGGATGATAACTGCTTTGAGAAAGGAATTTTGAATTCGATTCGACAGTAAAAACCCTGTTTGGGGGTTTTGATCAGGGTTTTATAGGGGAAAAAATGAATGCTGATGTGGCAGCGGCTACTAAAAGATCTGACCGTTGGTAGGAAACCACTGATGGAACAATATCAGTGGTTTGCAACGGTTACAAATGAGAACAGTGACTAACTTTAAGCTAGCAGTGGATAGCCATCAGTGGGTTAAAACACTGATTTTGAACAAAAGTTTTTTTTTATTTTAACTTTAATTTTTATCACCAAAACAATATTCGAGGAACTCTTATCTCATTAGAATGTAACGATTAGGTAAAATTGTAATTTCATTGTAATTCTAGTTTTCATTTAATAATTTCATTCTATAATTAATTAACCACATCAACAATAAAAATGTGAGCAATGGATGTTTTTTAGGAAAACCAATGATTGTCAATATCAGTGGATGTCAACAATAAAAATGTGAGCAGTGACTATTTTTTAACTATCAGTGGATAGCCAACAGTGATTGAAACACAGATGTTTGGTCAGTCAGTGGTCAACATGAAGAATGAAGAAACAGAGGTTGGCTTTCAGCAGTGGATAACATTTAACAATCAGATGTTTGAACCAAAACAGTGGTTGTAACAGACTTTTAAGGATTAATGAAAACTATCATTTTTAACTATTTTGAGGATGATTGACCTTAAACAGATATTTGACCTTAAAAAAAAGTTGGCCCATAAACAACTGTTTGCAAAAAAGACCAATTTCAAGAATACTATACCCAAACAATCAAAATGAGGAGCTTAATAATCATCCAAGTGTACTTAATTTTTATTTAGTAGTATAAAGATCAAACCATTGTTCAATTTATAGTACAGATCAGTTAGCATGTTGGGGGTGATGTGATAAATACTGTTACATATAAACATCTCAGTGATATGACATCTAACAATCTAACAGAGTATAAAACACTGATGTGATAAATACTGTTACATATAAACACTGTTAACATAAACAAAGGTAGAATATCTGCTGTTGATGCTGAACCACTATTGTTGTTGGGCATTGGTTCGTCTTTCAGTTTGTATAGGGTTTGTCTCGAGAGATAAACTATAGCGAACCACTGTTACACTAAACACTGTTACATAAGAAACACTGATACATAAATACTAAAGTTGAATCCGCTGTAGATGCTGAACCACTGCTGCTACTGAGCAGTGGTTTTCCTTTCGTTGATCAGGCTTTAGGTACATAAGTGCTTGTCTTTAACAGGGCTTTGTGTTCAACAGTGGATAGGCCTCATCAGTCTTTAAGTCCATCAGTCTTTATAGGGAGCAGTGTTTAATTATAACAGTCCTTAGCATGAACAGCTGTTATAACCACTCCATAACCCTTTGAGAGGAAGCAAGTGTCCGTCTATTCAATTGAGAGGAGTCATTGCATTACATCCCTGTTGAAAAACAGAATCCATAAATTTAGAGAAAATGGATTTGAAAGATGATAACCCAACAGTGGAGGATCTTATTCTACAGCTCCGATAAATTCAGGGGTATTCTCAAATAATGGTTCCTAGATGTTTGAAGAACGACAAAGACAGACAAATGTCCACAGGGCTGCTTCTTTGAACATTTATCGGTCTTCAAACATCTAGGAAGCATTATTTGAAAATAACCCAGAATTTATCAAAAGCTGTAGAATGAGATCCTCAACTATTGGGTTATGATCTTTCAACCCCATTTTCACTAAATTTATCAATTCTGTTTTCAGACCTCCGAAAGCCACCTATCCAGCTCCAAAGAGATCGAGACAGCTTGAAGCATAACCTGGACTTGCTGTAATTCCATCAGTTCAGTATTTAATCCCAATATACCAACTTAATACAAATAGCAAATATTTGGTATGCTACAACTGTAAATAACTCAGGAAACAGATTTGAAACCATAAATATGGATTATAGAGATCTATGAATGAAACATGGGGGAATAAACCAATAAAACAGATTGTGAAAAACAAAAACTACAAACATATCAAAATCAATCTACTGCTAATCACATGGTACACCAATGCAAGCATCTGAATAAACAATAACAAATCAAAGACAATTTACAGATACTTACCGAAACCATAAAATGGTCAGATTTATGTGCGGCTCTTAACTACATTCTGTAGAATCTGTACATCTAACAAATAATCAAAGAACAAAGAAACAAATAATCAGAGATGAGATACATAAGTGCTTGTCTTTAACAGGGATTTGTCTTCAACAGTGGATAGGCCTCATCAGTCTTTAAGTCCATTAGTCTTTATAAGGAGCAGTGGTTAGTTATAACAGTCCTTAGCATGATCAGCTGTTATAACCATTCCATAACACTTTGAGAGGAAGCAAGGGTCGGTCTATTTAATTGAGAGGAATAATTGCATTACAACCCTATTGAAAAATAGAATTGATAAATTTAGGGAAAGTGTGGTTGAAAGATGATAACCCAACAGTGGAGGATCTCATTCTACAGCTTCAATAAATTCAAGGGTATTCTCAAATAATAGTTCATGGATGCTTCCAAAGAAGCAACACTTTGGACATCTGTTTCAAACATCTATTATCTATTATCTATTATATATAATAGATAATAGATGTTTCAAGACAACAGATGTCCAAAGTGATGCTTCATTGGAAGCATCTAGGAAGAATTAAATGAGAATACCGCTCAATTTATCGAAGTTGTAGAATGAGATCTCCACTGTTGGGTTATCAACTTTCAACCTCATTTTCCCTAAATTTATCAATTCTATTTTTCAACAGGGATGTAATGCAATTATTACCTTATTTAAGATACCTTCAACTGCATCTTCTGATAAATCAACAATCATTTCACCCAAATGATAGCTTCAACTGCATCTTCAATCATGAACTATCTAAAGAAATGGATGAAATCATCCAAAAATACCCAAAATAAAACTAATTAAACCATCCAATATTCTTGAGTACTCACCATTAATGTGATGACCAATATAAAATCAAACCCTAAAAGCATACAAATCATAATGAAATATGAAATCAGGTAGTTGTATAACAAATCATTATATTATATGAAATAACGAAGAAGAAGAAGAACTGACTACAAAGTGTAATAACAATTAGCAAAAGAATAACAATTATCTGATTTATGTGTGGCTCTTAACTACATTTCGTAGAATGTGTAATTAGAATGGCCATTTTTACCTTACATGACAACAATAGCAAACAACATCAAACAACAATAGCAAGTGACCAATCAATCAACCTCATAATCATATAGAAGCCTAAAAATAAAATGAAAATTAGATAAGTGAACATCAAAACTGAACAGGAAACCTGACAAAAAATTAACCAAACACCTGATGTTGAATCCACTGTAGATGCTGAACCACTGCTATTACAAACAGATCATACATCGGGAACTGGAAATTTAAAAGGATCGGCTTCAAAGGCTTCAACAATCGGAAGATTCAAATCTCAAGCAAATGAAACCCTAATTTCAAAATGAATAATTGGTGAACATATTCACAGATCAATAATCAACAGATGTTGTACTCATATCATCACCGTTAAGAAAAAAACCCTTAGTTTCTGAACATATTCAAACATACCAGTTCATGGCGGAAATCTAGCCGCAGGTAAGCGGATCTGAACTTTGATGACCATCGATGACAACAACCTTGGAACCATTTGATGAGATTAGGAGTAGAAATTAGGGTTTAATTAGAAACTTTGTATGAAAATAAGAAGAAATCAACACAGATCTATAAACATACAAATCAAACCTCAAATGGAAGAACCTTGCCGACGAAGAAGATGAAAATTACAAATCAAAGCTCAAATGGAAAAACCAACATCAACCATGGTTAAACTTTAGATCTGACAAGAAATACCAACTATAGCTCGGGATGAAAATTACAAAAGCCAGATATTACCTCTTCATGGTATAATCAGACATGAAAATTACAAAAGCTAATTTCGAGTTATGTGTTCTTCAATTTCAGGTTCAATGTCGAATTAGGGCTATAAAATCAAGAAAACCGAGTTAGGATTGCAACCAAAATTAGGGCTACAATACTGAAATAAATGAAGATATAGGGCTTACCTGGTGACGCTTCGAATGATTCATGATAGGATGATTTGGTTTGATCTTTGATTCAGAAGGGAGAAGAGTACATGAGAAGGAGAAGAAGATTCAGATCTAGGGTTTTGAAAAGGAAAAAAGGGGACGGAGGAAGTATAAAAGGGATGGAAGCTTGGTACTGTTGGGCGGGAAAATGGAACTGAGGATGCCCTAATCAAGTGACACGTGGCCCAAATCACTTTCATTTATTATATATAATAGACTTCTTATCTCCTCTTTTAACTGTTCCATTTTTCTTTTCAAAGCCATAAAATCTCTTTTTCAACCCATTTCCCAAACATCATTTTCCAAAAAATTCTTTTTTCAAAAAGTTATAAGTCAATAAGTTGTTTTATAAGTAATCCTAAACACCCTAACTCAGGGTAAGCTCAAGGTCAACTTGATTATTAACTGAGCCGGTTTGACTAGGCATTAATTTGAAACCAAGCTGAAAATTTAAGCTCAAGTTCAACTTTGTTTATAATCGACCCGGGTCAGCTCAGCTTGGTTAGGCTTAATTTGAAAAAAAAAGAGAAAAAATTAATACATAGCTTTAAAAAATCAATATTCTAAAATATCATTCAGTACTTTAAAAGAATAAATCCAAAATATGTTTAACAAGCCAAATCAAGTTCAACCAAATACAAAATAAGCTTTAAGTTTCAACGAAATACAATATAGGTTTATTAGCAACCCTCGAATGTGTCATATATACCCAACTACACACCTAAATACCTACAAATTTTCACTTCACACTATACGGATTTTATCGTTTGGCATCACATTAGCTCTTGGTACAAAATCCCCCAAATTTTTGTGTTCGCCTTAAAAGATATTTTTAAGTTGCACAAATATTTTAGGGGTGAGCCAACTAGAAGAAAGAATTTCGATATGTAATGCATGTTCTTTTTCATGGTTTTGTTGCTTTGCTAGCAGCTTGCTAGGTTGTTATTATTGTTGTTCGAAAAAAAACTAAATACCTACAAATAATAACCATTTTTTTTATAATATATCATGTGTATATAAAAGTAAATTACATTAAAGGTACACAAAGCTGAGCTAAGCTAATGAGCAGGCCAAATCAAGCCAGTTCGTCTCATTACGAACAGAGCCAAGCTAGGCTCGATTTCTAACCGATTTGAGCTGGCTCAGCTGTCACAGTGTCACACCCCAACCGATGACAGAAACATCGGGGTGCGGCACTGAGCGAAACAGATTGTCCAGGAGAATCCATAACAACTATTTGATATAATATATTAAAGGTTCATGTCCCATACCACAAACATATAAAATAAAAACAGTTATTACAGATATTGTTCTCAAAGACAAATATCCATTTCGACAACTCAGATTTTATTTAGTTTGTTTCTAGACTTCATCCTAGCTCAATTCCATCAAATAGCAAGCAAACATCCTAAGCACCTGTCACATACGTTAAAATAGAGGTCAATACACATAGTGTAAAGGTGAGCATACAAGTTTAATAGTAATAATAGAGTTCGAAAGCGTTTACACATAACCAGCATGTAACATGTATAGTGTGAAGCTAGTAGGTTATCGACAATGAAATATGCACAGACAAGATTGCGAGTTGTAGAATGCGCAACACATATCACCACTGTGACATGTGAAGAGGTAACCTAAACAACCCCTGTCCACGACAGGTGCTGAATCCAAACTAATAGAACTATCGTTGCTAAGGCGTCAGGCAACAATCACCGTGTTAACATAACATACAAGCATTCATCGAGTAACACGTAACATGCAATAACGGTCAGCGTATAAATAGTGTTTGCGTTGTGTGTCGATGTGATTTAGAATAGGTAACGTATGTAAAACCCAAAAGTGCTTAAAGCAAAAAGGGATCGAGTATACTCACAACTGTGGAAGTTAATGGATTGAAGGGAGCGCTAGAGTGATTAGCCTGAACA
Organism: Helianthus tuberosus; assembly: GCA_030545235.1. Taxonomy (NCBI): domain Eukaryota; kingdom Viridiplantae; phylum Streptophyta; class Magnoliopsida; order Asterales; family Asteraceae; genus Helianthus; species Helianthus tuberosus. The sequence continues at coordinate 146,083,301 of CM060432.1, forward strand.
TTTTATGATAGCATAAGCGAATGAACGATGCGTTAAACGGTGCAAAGTGAACCAAGTGTTGAACAGTAATCCGATCGGATGGTCATTCGGTCGGATTGACATTCGTTTGGCAAGGATGTGTTTGTGTATGATGGCTTTGAAGTTTTCGTTGTAGCATTTTGAAAACATAGAAGTATCTCTACCTTTCAAGTCGTTCGATCGAACGGTCGTTCGATCAGATAGCGATCCGATTGGCAGGACACTTAGTGAGAACAAGTTCATAGCATGATGGTCAATCGATTGGATAGCAATCCGATCGGATGGCAATCCGTTAGAACTGATGGTCTTTGAAAATTATGAAAGTGTTTAAGTGTTGGAAGTCCAAGTGCAATCCGATCGGATTGTGGTTCGATCGGATGGCAATTCGATCGGACGGCAATCCGTCCCACAACCTGATCGTCTTGAAACTTGAGACGGTATGACAACGTGTTAAACAACGGAAACTCCATCAAACCCACGTTATCCGATCGAACGGGAATCATCCCAATCCGATCAGTTAACTGTTCGTGACGGGTGGTTTCACATTCAACCAGAAATCAGTTATCGTGTTGATAGGATCCAGATCTCAGACCGACACTTCACTAAGAAGAGTAGAAGGCATGAATGAGCTCCGATCCTATCGGGTTTGAGTGCATTGAGTGTAAAAGAGTTGAAAGAAAGTTGGAAAACATCTTTCAATCCTTTTAACTTTGAAAATGTTTAGATCTATGCGAAAACATTGTTAAATCATATGGAAATTCTTCAGATATGAGTTGTTCTTGATGGAATGAGGCCAAAACTTGAAGTTGATAAGAACTCCATGATGACATCACCCTGGAACACCTCAAATCCACTGATTTCACGGTTAAAAATTGAGATTCTAAGGTGAAAATGATGAAGAAGTGTGTGTAGATCATAGAAGTACAAGATTTGAGTTGAAAACTTACAAGAATCGCGAGAAATCGAGAGAAAGAAGGCCTTGAGCGTGTTGGTCGAGTGAGAGAGAGCTGTCACATCACAAGTGATGGTGCACCGATTGGATGGCAATCGGTGCACCGTATTTAAAGGTTGTGAAAAAAGGAAAGTGGGGGCAAAGGTCGGATGGTGCACCGATTGGATGGCAATCCGATCGGACGACCATTCGATCGAAGTGGTCCGACGAGTTGAGTTTCGGCGTTTCGTTTTGCGTGTTGAGCGATGCGATGCGATTCGAGTGAGCGATGCGATAGTATTACCCATTAATTACCCGAATAACCTAACTGCTATATCTAACATACAATCATTATAAATAGCTTGCGTTTAGCGTTTGCGATTAGATTGCGTTGCGATAGAATTGTGATTGCGATTGCGATTAACCACCTCAATATAAACATAACATGCACAAGTAACACATAATAGCACACACACGTAAAACAATATTCAGAACACATAATTCGAGTTGCGATGCGATTAGCAATAAGTCGATTAGCGATTAAACATGCGATTAAACCTCGATTATTAATAAGTACTCCACATAATACAACTAAGGCGATTAAATAATAGAATTCGATTACAAGTCAAAACGTAAAATCAATAGTTAAGCAAGGAGTGACAGATCGCAATTAGAAATCTTTTCTTCCTTTGACTTTGACTTTCCAAAAAGCGGGTTGTTACAGCCTCCCCTACTTTAGGAAATTTTGTCCTGAAATTTAAGAAGCAGGTGTAACAAACAGTTGCGGGTACTTCGTCTTCATGTCACTTTTGAGTTCCTAGGTGAACTCGGCGCCGCGTTTGCCTTCCCAGCGAACCTTCACAATGGGAATGCGTGAGCGTCTGAGCACCTTGGTTTCTCGTCCCATGATCTCGACAGGCTTTTCCACGGAGTGTAATGTTTCGTCCACTTGTAAATCTTCAAGGGGTACATGAAATTCCTGGTCGGCTAGGCACTTTCTGAGGTTCGAAACGTGGAAAGTCGAGTGGACATTACTAAGTTCCTCCAGTAGTTCGAGTCTGTAGGCCACTTTACCAATTCTTTTCAGAATTTTAAAGGGTCCAACATATCAGGGCGCGAGCTTTCCTTTCTTACCGAATCTGATCACCCCCTTCCAAGGTGCAACCTTTAGGAGTACGTGATCACCAATGTCAAATTCAAGGGGCTTGCGGCGTCTATCGGCGTAACTTTTCTGATGACTCCGGACTTTCAATAGATTGTCTCGAATTTGGAGGATTTTGTCAGTCGTTTCTTGCAACAGCTCAGGACCGGTAACTTGCGAGTCTCCGATCTCGTGCCATACAATAGGCGATCTACATTTTCTTCCATATAATGCCTCAAATGGTGCCATTTGGATGCTAGAGTGATAAATGTTATTGTACGAGAATTCGACTAAAGGTAAGTGCACGTCCCAATTACCACCGAAATCTATAACACACGAGCGAAGCATGTCTTCAAAGGTGCGAATCGTGCGTTCAGTCTGACCGTCGGTCTAGGGATGGAAAGCGGTACTTAGATTGAGGGTAGTACCGAGAGCAGATTGAAACGTTTCCCAAATACGCGAAGTAAATCGACCATCTCGGTCAGAAATGATATCACGGGGTGTCCCGTGCGGACAAATAACCTCGTCGGTGTAGATTCATGCTAATCGTTCCACCTTATAGTCTTCCCGTATCAGTAAAAAGTGAGCGGATTTGGTTAAGCGGACAATAATAACCCAGATGCTGTCGTGACCTGATGGCGTGCGTGAAAGTTTCGTTATGAAGTCCATAGCTATACTCTCCCATTTCCACATAGGGATCTCGGGTTGGACAAGTAAGCCAGAGGGGCGCTGATGCTCAGCCTTGACCTTGGAATAAGTCAGGCACTTCGAAACATAGATAGCGATATCCTTCTTCATTCCCGGCCACCAATACTTGTAACGCATGTCCTGGTACATCTTATCGGCACCGGGATGAATGGAATATCGCGATTTGTGGGCTTCGTCTAGCAGGATTTGTCGTAAGTTGGTGCGCTTGGGAATCCAAATTCGATATAGATAGTGAAAGATACCATTCGATTTATTCTCGAGTTGGGTGCCATCATTAAGAATTTTTTCCTTCTTCAAAGTTCGTTCAGTAACACAAGCATGTTCAGCGTCACATATAAGAGCTTCGAGGTTATGCTGGGCTTGGACTTTACGAACGCTATGCAAATAGCTTCGTCGACTGAGAGCATCGGCACCGACGTTTACTTTGCCTGGGTGGTAACGAATCTCACAGTCGTAATCATTGAGGAGTTCCACCCACCGGTGTTAACGCATGTTCAGTTCTTTCTTGTCAAAGATGTGTTGTAGGCTCCTATGATCGGTGAAGATCGTACAATTAGTACCGTAAAGGTAGTGTCGCCAAATCTTTAATGCAAAAAACAACTGCGCCAAGCTCGAGGTCGTGTGTTGTATAGTTCTTCTCGTGGATCTTGAGCTGTCGAGAGGCGTACGCGATAACCTTGTCTCGTTGCATGAGAACACAACCAAGACCAAGGTGTGAGGCATCGCAGTAGACTACGAAATCGCCGTTCTCGTCGGGTAGTGAGAGCACGAGAGCGTTACAAAGCATAGCTTTAAGCGTTTGAAAGGCTTCCTCTTGCTTGGTTCCCCAAACAAAAGGTTTGTCCTTGTGCGTGAGAGAAGTAAGCGGTACGACGATCTTAGAGAATCCTTCGATAAATCGGCGATAATAGCCTGCTAGTCGGAGAAATGAACGGACTTCAGACGGGTTCTTGGGTGTAACCCAACTCTTAACTGCTTCAATCTTCGCAGGATCGACATGAATACCTTGACTATTGACAATGTGACCCAAGAATTGGACCTCTTTAAGCCAGAATTCACACTTGGAGAATTTGGCATAGAGACGGTTTCCCTGGAGTAACTCAAGAACCAAACGGAGATATTGCGAGTGTTCGGCTTTTGACTTGGAATAGATCAGGATATCATCGATAAAAACGATGACGAAGCGGTCAAGAAAGGGTTTGCACACGCGATTCATTAGATCCATAAAAACTACGAGAGCGTTGGTTAAACCAAAAGGCATAACAACAAACTCGAAATGACCATAGCGAGTTCGAAAAGCGGTTTTGGGTATATCTTCTTCCTAAATTCGTAGTTGATGATAGCCTGAGCGTAGATCGATCTTCGAGAAACATGTAGCACCCTGTAATTGGTAAAAAAAATCATCGATTCGAGGTAAGGGATATCGATTCTTGATAGTGAGCTTATTCAATTCCCTGTAGTCGATGCACATTCGGAACAATCAGTCCTTCTTTTTTACGAAAAGGACAGGCACGCCCCAAGGAGAGGTGCTAGGGCGAATAAAGCCTTTATCAAGCAATTCCTGCATCTGACTTGAGAGTTCACGCATTTCAGAGGGAGCGAGACGATAAGGAGCTCTAGCAATAGGATTTACTCCATGAATGAGGTCGATTCGGAAATCAATATCATGAGTGGGAGGTAAATCGGGTAAATTGTCAGGAAAAACGTTAGGAAAGTCACGAACAACAGGCACCTTGTCTATTGCCTTAACTTCCTTTTCTTCCGCTACTACGACGTGTGCCAAGAAAGCTTGGTATTCCTTACGGAGATACTTGCTAGCTTGGACAAACGACATGAGTTGTAACTTCTTCGGAGCGACTTCGGCATAAACACACAATTGATCACCATTCGCAAGGGTGAAATGAATCATTTTGTCGAAGCAAACAATTTCAGCATGATTTTCCCGAAGGAAATCCATACCTACTATGACATCAAAGCTACCGAGTTGCATCGGGATGAGATTAATCGGGAAAACATGACCGTTGAGATTGAGAGTACAGTCACGTAGAACAGAACTGACGGTGACGGATCTTCCAGTGGCAACTTCTACGTCGAAGGTTGATGGGAGGTTAACGCGTTTACGGTTTAGGAGCCTTTCGAATTCGAACGGCACAAAACAGTTATCGGCTCTAGTATCAAACAAACACGAAGCATATATACCATTTACGAGAAACGTACCATTAACCACGTTGTTGTCTGCCTGAGCCTGGCGGGCGTTAATGTTGAAGACGCGCCCGCGGGCTGCTTGCTGGGCTGGCTACTGCTGCTGCTGCTGTTGCGGTGCTGGCTGTTGCTGCTGCCGTGGCTCTTGCTTCACCACTCTGTTTGGGTAGATGTTTGCGAAATGGTTGGGATCACCACACGCAAAGCAGGCTCTTGCTTGAGCATCGGGAGCATGAGCTGCTTGCTGTCCTTGCAGAGCTGGTAGAGTAGGAGCTTGACCTTGAGTTAGAGCTGGAGCTTGTCGAGTACCAGTACAGCAGTTTGCGGTGAAGTAGCCGTACATGTTGCAATGAACACAGAACCGGGATGCGATACCAACCGGGTGATGATAGGTACATGTAGGGCAGAGCGGGTGTAGTCCAGTGTAGGCACACTTGGCAGGCGGTGCATTGACCACAAGTTCCGATACTTGGCGGTGTTTAGGTTGCGGTTGGGCAGGTACTGTTTGGAGCAGGGCAACGGTAACTGCACAGTTCTTGTTGCTGGAGCTGTTGTTCTTTCTCTTGCGGCGTGTGAGCTTCGAATATTGCGGTGCGGCGGTGGTTTCAGCAGGTGTAGCAGTGGTGACTTGATGCAGATTCTTGGAGGCTTTATCAAAAGAACCAGCCGTGACTCGCTTATCATTGATCTCAGTGGCGAGCAGGTAGGTTTCTTCGAATGTTATCGTCTTTGCAGCCTGAACGAAATCTGTGACACAATCCGGCAGAGCACGGATATACTTCTTGATCGTAACCTTGGGGGTAGTAACTTGACCAGGGCAGATGATACTCAAATGCTTGAAGCGAGCAGTTAAACCAGCGTTATCTCCACCATCCTGCTTAATGTGCCAGAATTCATCCTCGAGCTTTTGGAGTTCGTGGGGAGGGCAGAACTCTTGCATCATGATGTTCTTCAACTTGTCCCAAGACAATCTGAAAGCTGCATCGTTTCCTCGTTTGTTCCACTGGGCCGTCCACCAATCAAGAGCGCGGGATTGGTAGACACTTGTAGCGTTGACAGTGCGTAGGTTGTCTGGACAGCCACTCTGGCGCAGGGTGACTTCAATTGAATCAAACCATTGAAATATGGCCGTAGGCCCATCTTCGCCGGTAAATTCCTTTGGTCCGCAGGCTTTGAACTGCTTGAAGCTAAAAGCAACTTTAGGAGCATCGGTCCTGGACTCCTCCGAGGACTTGCTAGCATTTTCGTTCAGCTCAATGACGATTTGTGGGATGACTTTCGCCATTTGCTTAGCGACGAGAGCGGCGATTCGTTTGTCATCATGGTTTCGGCGAGCCGAGCGAGAGTGGAATGATCCAAACGATGACATTGTCTGCAACAGACATCGTCATAGGACTCAAACACAATTTTGATTAACCCTAGTATAGTCTAGCGATAAAGCTCAGGAACACATCAATTCACATAATCATGTAGGCACATAAACACAGAATCACATTGTAAGGACCTGCAAAAATGTCCCAAAATGCTCCGTAAGCGGAAACCCTAACCCTTATGAAAAATTAAGAAATTCAAATTTGTTAATCTGTCGCGGGCCGCATAAGACTTAAAGAAAGCTTACGCGGGGCGCGACAGCTTGAAAATGCTCCGGATAAGCTTTAGGCCACGTGTCAGACATGTGGCAAACCTACACGTGACATGGTAGCCCTAGCCGTAGCTAGGGTGGCCCTCGCGGACCGCGTAGGTTGTTCTTCGAGTTTACGCGGGCCGCGTAAAACTCAATTTTCAGCTATAAATTGGGCGTTGCATGGCCTTTCTTCTGTGTTCGCAAAATCCTTTCAAAAACGTTAGAATCTGCTCAATTTCGTGTATTTAGGTGTCGAAACGCTGCTACGATTACAGGGTAATAACTCGATCACTGCTACGATACAATGTCCGATCGATTGAAACCGATCCGATGGATGTTTAAGTGCTGCCCGAATTCGGGCTATACTTTGTCATTCGTCGTGAGGGTTTTGATTTCATGAGCTTATCGTAAATGTTGTATTAAGTTACTAACCTAGTTTCGTGTGCATTGTTATTTAACTAGGTTACGAGGCTAAATCAGTAGGCAAAACTCTGTCCAGTTAAACTCGCAATGTGAGTCATTCTCTTTTTATCAAATTGCTTTACAAAACCCTAAATGTTTTTCCAGTTATACTTTGCAGTGATTAAGTCTTTGCTAATCTTTAATTACTGGCAGTGTGTGGGGGTTTTGTGCACATTACTACTAACAATTTATCACTTAGGTGGGCGAGCCTAATTTGTGATATGTCCACAGTCATAGATCCGGTCGAGTGACAACTGAACCAGCTAATTATAAGATAGGGGAAAATGTGAAAACTCTTAATGCTGTAAATTATAATAATGTGTCGTTTTGTACAAATTGAATGACTCGCTAGTATTTCCCCGCTGATAAAATCTTTTTAAACATGTTTCAGGTGATTTACTGTGAACCAGGAAAAGTGCCGCGTAGCACTACAGCTTGAAGGAAGTGGCTCAGTAAATAAATAAACATGTTTTTGTAAATAGGGAATTTCTCCATGAAATTCCTTTATTGTAAATTACGGGGTCTGTTCCAAAATTTGAAATGAAATAAATGGGTGTTTTCAGTTTAAACGATCCTGTTAAAAAAAATTCCGCTGCCTAATTAAACACCAATACCATGGGTTTCTGTCCCGCGGCATCCGAACCGGGAAACTGGGTCGGGGGCCATGACACACATAAGCACATAAGCTAACCTAAGCACATATTTTGCACGTATTCACCTATCCTTCACAACAGCGTATAGCGATTAAGTATAGCGATTGCGATTAGCGAGTAGCGATTGCGAATAAAGACCAGCGATTTGTTAGCGTTGTATGTGTTGTGCGTGATTGGACGGAGCGAGAAACACGAAATCAAAACCATCAGTACCACCGTACTGTTTATCTCAAAACGCTAACAAATAGTCATATAAAACACATAAAATTCCACATAAAAGCGATCAATCCTCAGAGTTAGCGGCGGTGAAATCCAGAGTCGAAACACATAAAAGCGAGAATAGACTGTCTGCGAATGTTAGACGTTGACTAGCCAAAGTGGTTCGACTATTCACAAGGACTTTGAGTGCATACTTAGACCTTCTGGACTGTGCTCTTGCCTCGATCTGGGTAATCGACACGCATCCTTCCAGTTACAACGTGACTTCAAGTCGTTGGAGTCCGTCGAGACTTTGGTGAGAGTTTTGCAAAACCACGATAAAGAGCAGAATAAGCCATCAAGGTTCGGGTTTCACCCCTAACTTAACGACTACGTTTCCTGTTTTGATGAGGTAGAGGGGAAAACTTACGTCGAAGTATGGATTTCACTCCTGATTCAATGCAAATTCTCGTGTTTGTAGTAAAAAGGTCGCGTTGGCGAGTGATCTAATCGGGAGTTTGCGGCTTTCATACCTAGTCTCGACCAAATCACCTGCTTGCGCGAGAAATTTGAAAATAGTGCGAGTTGCCAGCCTTAGGAAAGGCTGACCTTGCGCGAAGCGGTAGTATGCGATGTCCGCGCAAGTGTGTAGTATTTCGCGAGTTCGAACGAGAATAGTCAGAAAACCTGTACAAAACCCCTACCGGGTTGCACAAGTTGGTCTGTTGGTGCTTAGACTATAGACTAGGTCGTTTCTAAGACATCAACCCAGACTAGGTCGAGTCTTGCCTAATTCCCTATAGTTATAGCTCTGATACCAATCTGTCACACCCCAACCGATGGCTAAGGCGTCAGGCAACAATTGTGACAACTGTCAAAATTCCAGGTATCCGTACAACTATTAAACCATGATTAGTGCTTAATGACTGTGCTGAATTACAATTAATGACTTGAATTGTTTTCTGATTATTGCCATATACATACATGTGCATCACATATTGCTTAATGTCATATCATTAATGCATGAGAACTTTATTGACTCAAATGATGCACGAATCACAGTTAGCACAGTTATCAGACAAATCAGGAAAATGCTGACGGAGTTCAGTACATAGACAGACAGTGTGTTGAGACACAGAATGAGCCAGAAACCAAGTATTACACTAGTATAATGTGTAGGAAAGTAAGGATCACAAAACTGCCTTTCTAGTGATAGTTTAAGTGCCGGAAAGTGCCTAAAACTCACTTGAACTGCAGAATTCTGCAGAAAATCAGAAAATTCAGCATTTAAACACATTTATATCATGCAGAAATATGATTAAATGGTCCTGAATGCTTTCCTAAGTGTTGAGAATCAAAAGTGTAACAAAAGGGGTACATAAAGCACACTAAACTGCATAGTTTAGCACCTTAACGAACCAGTAACCAACCGAACAACCGGACACTACCCGAAACACCAAATTTTCACTAGAAGCACTGTTTTAACATTACCAAGCTAGTTATGGTCCCCGAACATCATAACACATCATATAAATATCTTGTAACTAAGTATCTAACTAAATACTTGGATTTTAACCTAAATAACTAACTTAGTTACAACCTAAGCCTACTACCCCCCCCCCCCCACCTATGTAATCGGCCAACATGGGCCCCATACTTAGATTTTATAAGATTATTATATTAGATCTTGTTTCTCTTTAATGAACATATTATACATTGGAAATGATGTCTTGAATGGATTATAAGTAAACCTTGGAAGACATAAGCTCTCATTTTATCATTCTCACAAAATACACACACTTCTTCCCTCCCCCTTGCTTGCTCTCGGCCGAACCAAACACCACCATCATCACCATTTTTCGATCAAGTCTCATCCATTTCAAGCTTATACAAGTGTGACAGAAGGTGCACAAAGGAGCTAGGAGCTTGTAGAAGTTGAAAGACCTTCTTCATTTGCTTTTATCCATCTCTTATCTTCTCTTGATCATCCCTAGCCTTGAGCTAGTGGTAAGAATGCTAATCCTTCCATTTTACATCTATTTCAAGTGGCTAAAAGATGTTACATAGTGATAATCTTGAAGAACATTAAGAAACATGAACTTGAAACATGAACATAAGCTTGAATACATAAGAAATCTTAATGTTTATGTGTTGTTATGCTTGATGAGTGTTGTTTATTCATGTATTTGATGTTGATCATCATATGATCTTGCTAGATCATGATTAAAAACATAATCTAGCAAGATGAGAGGATGAAAATGTTGTAGGATTATAGATCATCCTCACATAGAACATGAACTTTAAAGAATATGTGGTTTTCTTGTAAAATAATTATCAAAGTAAGTTGTAATACTTGTGGATCTAAAGTTTCATGGATGATTTCTCAAGAAACCAAGTTAAAAATACAAGTTTTACTAAATATTGGTTCTTAAACAAATAAACCTTATTTTTGGTGGTTAATAAAGTGTAGAAGTATATGTGTAACAAGAAAAATCCATGAAGAAACATTTTTAGAAAATAAGATTGTAAGTTGTAAAGATCTAAATTCTTTAAAATTGATGTTTATAAAGAATCAACCACACTTTAAAGGGTAACAAGGCTTACTAAAAACACTAGTAAGTTACCACAAATTTTTATAAATTTTCAAGTTCATGAAGTGGTAGTTTATGCTTGTTTTTGGCAAAATTGGTAAGTATGGATGGCTTATTGTTGATTATTGGTTGATTGTGTGGATTTACAAAAGAAAATGATATACCTTCAAGGTATGGAAACCTCCATTTTTACGGGAAACTATGGCAAATTTTTTCTAAATATTAAGCACTTAGGAAAAATATTTCTAAACAAATATTTACAAGTGTATTTCAAACCATAGATTTGCACATAAAGTTTGCCATAGAATTTTGTTCAAAAATATAAATATTGGAGGTTGGTTTTTATAAATAAAAGTGACTAAATATGTATTTAGGAAATATATATTTAGATGACACCATGTGTGTGATTATTTCTATATTTTGTGTATTAGTTATATTATTTTAGGACTTGAAATAATATAACTCATCAAAATACCAAAAATTACAATCTAAAATAGTACCAAAATTTCCAAGAATATGAATATACAAGTTATACCCAAGATATTGGTGAAACCGAACTAAGGAATATAACTTACAAAATATTCCAGAAAATTTATTCACAAGTATATTTTGGTAAATAATATTTTGGACACCAAGAGAACAAAAATATGATTTTTACAATTATCACAAATTTATATCATTTTTTTGACAAGGAGAAATTATATTATTTTTGGCAAGTGGAAATATATATTTTTCTTGTAATTTTAGAAGATATATTATTTTTGGAAGAAATATGTATTTTCTCAAACAAACACGAAATATATTATTTTTGGAGAAAATAAGCATATATAAATATTTTCTAAGTGAGACTTGAAAATATATTATTTTTGAAAGTTTACATAAAAATACAATTATTTTTGCCAAAAGGAAAATTATAAATAATTTTTCTATGTAATATTCCTCAAAATATATATTTTGGAAATATATATTAATGTACTTTTAGTAGGAATATTATTCCGGAAAAGTTGATATAACATTAAGTATAAGGATACTTAATAATTACAAGAAATACGTATTTTCGTACGTATAATTACACTCCGGAATACGACCCCACATAAATGGCAAAAACATACAAGTATAAGAATACGAATACAAATACACCCATCCTTGGGAAGGAAAATACATGTATAAGTACTTGAAAAGTATCAAGTTAAAATATATTTTTTTAACTATTATTCCAAAATTTAATAAATATAATTTAAGTTAAAATATTTAATATTTTAACAAATAATTATATAACTTGGAATAATGTTGAAGACACAGGAAGGTAACTCAAAGACACTAATTTATACTAAGTCAAGGCACAACCCGCTCGGCTAATAAACCATAGTACGTTGTAGGTAGTCGTGCACGCGAGTTAGCAGCTTGAGTTACTGTGATACGAAGACGTAAGACTGTGAGTTCATGTCCCCTCCTTTTGTTTAACTATTTTCGTTTTATAACTTCGGGGGTGAAATACATGTTACAAATGATTACGATTACAAATGGTTAACTAAGAAATGAACTGTTAGATCATGTGAATGGGTAGGCGTTAACTTGAGACCATTAATCCTTTATAAGGACCGAGGGGCATGAGTGATAGATCTATTTGGGTGTTGCGAGCCCCACCCATGGGTCCGCGAGTTGACCGCATGTGGTGACTATGTCGTTCCAGCCGGGAGGCCCGGTACGAAATACGCAAAGGATTGAGCCTTCCTACACCGTTGCACACATGTTAATGGCCTTGCAAACCATTAATTGATATGTTCATATTCTCTTTCATACCAGGATTTACAAACATACATACTTTCACTGATTCAAAGGTTTATTCGTGCACACAAAACAAACACATGAACTCGCTCAAGTTTTCAAACTACATGTATTTCAGGGAATTAAAGGTGTATCTGGCAGGGCGTTGAAAGGTTTCAAGTTATGTTAAGAATAAGAGATGTCATCCATGGTCTTAGGGTTTGGTTAGTGTGTCTTATCCTGGACAAGACACATCTTCCAAAACCTGGTTTTATCTAAAGTCTTTTGTTGAGTCCTTATGGAACTCTAAACAATTCGTATGGTTTGTAATTCGAATTTGAAGTCTATGTGTCAAGTTGTTATGTTTTTAAACTTATTTAATGGATGATCATCACTAGTTTTATCATATAGTTGTTGTTATGATTGAATGCAATGATATTAAGCAAGTCACACATAATCAAGCTTCCGCAAAAGTCAGGGTGTGACAGTTTGGTATCAGAGCTTCGATTGTAGCGAACTAGGATTCCTTCTCGAGTCTAGATTACAATCATTAGGGCTCTCACGAAAATATTTTTACAACATGTTTTCATTGCATACACAAAACGCCCAGATCCAGGGAAACAAACATTTTTACAAACGAAAAGACATGAAACACGATTGCAAGGTTTTTGTTTGTGGTTTAGTCTGGGAGACTGGGTGGTTTAGTCTGGGAGACTGGTGGTTTAGTCTGGGAGACTAGGTTGTTTAGTCTGGGAGACTAGGTGGTCTAGTCTGGGAGACTAGGAAGGATAGAAAGGGTTCGTAGGAATCACGAGGATACATGATTACATGATATGTTGACTTTGCTTGCATACTTAATGTTAGTTGTTAATAAATGTGCATATGTTGTGATTGTTATGATACAGACACCATGTCATCATCCGAGAGTGGATTGTCCGACGACCATGACCCCATGGGTATCGTTTCTGACGATGAGGTCGCACCGGAGCCAGAGATCTTCACATCCGATACAGAGAGTGACCTGGAGATGATGTCCGACGATGAGGACGATTTTCAGCCATTTGCGCTGCCCGATTTTGGAGACGACTTACCGCTTGCTGATGGTATCCCAGACGAGGATCCTTTTTTTATTCCCATTCCAGTCCACGATCATCTTATCATCGGGCATCCCGATGGTGAGCATATTGTGGCACCGATCCTCGCTCATGTTCCCTTAGTGGTCATCCCTCCTGAGGATTGGCCTTTTGACGATCTGTTTGATGATGATTTTATCTATTTGTTGATGGTCCTCCCGATGACGCTCATGGCGACAGAGAGCTATATGAGGACGTTTTTGCTAGTCCACTTCCTGAGATCCCTATTATTGAGATTTCCTCTGACTCTAGCTTACACTCTGTCTCAGATTCCTTTGAGTCTGTGACATCTTCCGCCTTTGCAGGCAGTTGGTTTGCGACATTATGCCACTGATTCTGACAATGATACAGCCATGTCAGCTGCACCATCCCCTCCACACGACTTTGAGCTTGATCTTGAGCTAGACTTTGTTCCTGATGATCAGCCCGATATTGCACCTGTTGATCCTGAGCCGATACCTTCTCCTGAGCCTTTACCTGATCATGACCATATTCCTTTTGGCATACCTGACATTGCACCCCTCATACCAGATCCAGTTCCTGCACCCGTTGATCCTCCTGTTATTGAGCCATTCATTCCTCCACTTGCACCCGTTGATGTTGCTCCTTTTCACCCTGTGGAATCTAATGTTCATCGTGTCGACTTACCTATTGTTTTCTTGCAGGACATACTTGCACCCCATCCTGGGGAAGACACTTCAGGCCAACAGCCTAGTCATAACCCTCGTGTTTCAGCAGCTTTCCCACACATACCGTAGTCTGCACCGTTTGCACCTTTTACTTCTTCACCACTTGATGAGCCACTCAGATGGTTCCCACCGTACACCATGCCAATTTCTGATCCCTACCATCCATCGCACTTTACCGGTTATACACGGGATGAGTTACTTCTATCATTGCAGCTCCAGTATGAGATCATGAGTCGTAGGATTTTGGAGCTTGAGATGACACCGCGTCCTTTGCCATATCCGTGTCAGCCTGCTTTCGTTCCCCCTCGTTCATCACTGTACCCGTTTTAACATTCTCCTACACCGTTTACTCCATCTTCTGAGTTTGATGCTCGATTTCTCACCGTCGAGCAGCAGATCAGTTATCTGCTGCGTCATGTTTATGAGCTTGAGGAGGAGCTTGCGCATGTGCGCAACTTGCTTTTCTTTCCTCCTCCTCCACCACCATCGGCATAGCTTGTTTTTGGTTTTATGTAGGTAGCTTTGCTTTTGATGAGAGCACCACTATTCAGGTGAGCTTGTGAAGCCTTTTGGAGATCACCTTTTGATTGTATGACTTTTGTAGACTGATAGACTTATTGGACAAGGGTAGTGTGACCCTGTGTTCCTTGTGATGTGATACACTTGTAAAACATGTAACAATATTTGTGGTCGATGATTAATGAAAGCTCAATCGTCATGTTCTCATTAAATACGTGGTTAAATTGCATGTTTGTGCTATGATTGTGATATTATATGATTACTTGTTATGATGATTATTTATATACCTGTGTATATACACCTCCTAAGTCTTATTCGTATAATAGATGCTTATGTGCTTAAGTCTTTAATAAGACCTGACCTATACAATCTTCTTTATAGAAGATGCCTCCTCGAAGGAACACTCAGTTGCCCACAACAGAGACAGAACTGCAAGAACGGATTTCACAGGAAATCGCACAACATGAGGCCCTGCGCTCTGAACACAGCGGAGGTACCTCAGGAAATAACCCACCTCACGGTAATGTTTAAGTCACTTAAGACACATTATGATACGTTTGGACATTCACATGTGCGCTTGCTAATGCTTCTATGAATGATGTTGCTTGTACAGGTTGTACTTACAAGCAGTTCCTTGACTGCAAGCCTCTGAACTTTGACGGCACTGGAGGTGCTGTAGCTTTCGTAAGATGGGCTGAGAAAACAGATTATGTGCTGCGAATGAGCAAGTGTGCACCAGAGCACCGAGTCACTTACATTTCTGGACTGTTTCTTGATGGATACCTGTCGTGGTGGAACCTTCAGGTTCAGACCCTAGGTGAGACGGCAGCGTATGGTATGACTTGGGATGAGATGAAAGAGCTAATGCGTAAGAAGTACTGTTCGAGGGCTGAGATTCAGAAGTTGGAAACCAAGTTCTGGAATCTGAAAATGGATGGTCCTAAGATTGCTGAGTATGTGCAGAGATTCCATGACCTGTCTCGTGTTGTCCCCTACATGGTGGAGCCAGAATTCAAGCGAGTTGAACGTTTCATTTGGGGATTGGCACCCCAAATAATGAGCATGGGGACTACTTCGAAGCCTCCAACGATCACTAAAATGATTGACTTGAGTGTGGCACTGACAGAAGAAGCGATCAGATTGAACAAGTTCTCGATTTCTGACAGCAAGAAGAAGGAGACTCATGTCGAGTCGTCTGGAGAGAACAAGAGGAAGTTCTCGAATTTTAAGAAGGGTACCCAAGGAAGCAACAACATTGCTAGCAATAGAAGAGATGCTAACCCACCAGCCGAGGTCAGGACTGGTGCTGCAAGTTCTGAGAACAAAGGGAAAGGTTACATGGGCACCCTGCCCAAGTGTGATATTTGTCAGCATCATCACACAGGGCGATGTAGGTATGGGAAATGTGAGAACTGTGGCAAGGTAGGGCATGCCAGAGAGGCGTGTTGGTACGGTACTGGACGAAGAAATGGAGGATCTGGTGGAAATGGTAATGGAAACTGTAACGGTAATGGGAATCAGACTGGGAACCGCAATCAAGGAGGAAATGGAAATTTCGGTGGAAATGGAAATCATGGTCGTTCTGGAAATCAAGCTGGTAACGGAAACCGTGGAGCAAATAACAACCAAGGCGGAAATGGAAATGGGAATGGTCGCGGCCAAGGTTGTTTTGGTTGTGGTGATGTTGGGCATTTCAAGCGGGATTGCCCGAAGAACAATCAAGCTCAAGGAAGAGTCTTCAACATTGGAGCTAGGGAAGCTCGTCAGTATCCGAACGTAGTCACTGGTACGTTCCCTATCAACCAACACTTTGCATCTGTGCTATTTGATACTGGTGCCGATTATAGCTTCGTGTCCCTAGAATTTAAGAATATACTTGGGCTAGTTTCAAGTAAGTTAGATATTCCGTACTCGATAGAACTAGCTAATGGGAAGCTAGTAGAGGCAAACAAAGTAATTAGAGGATGTGCAATAGAGCTTGGAGAGCATGAGTTTACACTTGATTTGCTGCCTGTTGAGTTGGGAAGTTTCGACGTAGTAGTTGGAATGGATTGGTTGTCGAGTAACCGAGCTGAGATCGTATGTCCTGAGAAGATTATTCGTATTCCGACAACGAATGGAGAGACGATTGTAGTTCATGGAGAAAAGCATGATACGCCTCTACGGATTGTAAGTTGCTTGAAAGCACGAAAGTTGTTGCGGAAAGGATGTGTTGCCTTTTTGTCTCACGTTGTTGATAAAGAGGCCGAAGAGCTGAAGCTGGAAGAAATCCCTGTGGTAAGGGAATATCCTGAAGTCTTCCCCGAAGACTTGCCAGGATTACCGCCCCAACGACAAGTCAAATTCCATATTGACTTGGTTCCAGGCGCCGCGCCTGTTGCCAAGGCACCTTATCGACTTGCGCCTTCAGAGATGCAAGAGTTGTCGACGCAACTTCAGGAGCTTCTGGATAAGGGATTTATTAGACCAAGCTTCTAGCCTTAGGGAGCTCCAGTTCTATTTGTTAAGAAAAGGACGGTAGTTTCTGTATGTGCATTAACTACCGAGAGCTAAACAAGTTGACCATCAAGAATCGGTATCCATTGCCGAGGATTGATGATCTCTTCGATCAACTGCAAGGTTCGAGTTACTACTCCAAGATCGATCTTCGATCAGGTTATCACCAGCTGCGGATTCAAGAAGAGAGTATATCAAAGACTGCCTTTAGAACTCGTTATGGACATTACGAGTTTCTAGTAATGCCATTTGGTTTGACAAATGCGCCAGCAGTATTCATGGATCTGATGAACCGAGTTTGCAAGCCATATCTCGATAAATTCGTGATTGTGTTTATCGATGATATTTTGATTTATTCACGTTCCAAAGAAGAGCATGAGCAACACCTTAGAGCCATCTTAGAGCTGCTAAAGAAGAAGAAACTGTATGCTAAGTTCTCGAAGTGCGAGTTCTGGTTGCGTGAGGTACAGTTCCTTGGCCATGTGGTAAACAAGGATGGAATCCATGTGGATCCCACCAAGATCGAGGCAATTAAGAATTGGGAAACTCCGAAGATGCCAACCGAGATCCGACAGTTTTTGGGTTTAGCAGGGTATTATCGCAGATTCATTGAGGATTTTTCTAAAATCGATCAACCGTTGACCTCCCTTACTCAAAAGGATAAGAAGTACGAATGGGGAGAAAAACAAGAAGAGGCTTTTCAGCTACTCAAGAATAAGCTTTGCGATGCACCTATTTTATCCCTACCCGAAGGCACCGACGACTTCGTGGTATACTGTGACGCCTCGCGTCAGGGATTAGGCTGTGTGCTGATGCAGCGACAGAAGGTTATCGCTTATGCTTCACGCCAGTTAAAGGTTCATGAGAAAAACTACACCACACATGATTTGGAATTAGGCGCAGTGGTGTTTTGATGTAGAGAGTGAAAACCGAGCGTTAAAGTGGTTATTTTGTGCGTTTCGTTCGGTTTTAAGTGATTATACGCGTCGAATAAGATAACTATGAGAAATTGTGGTTTGTGCAGGTTAATTGCTTAATTCGAGGAAGTTAACACGGTTAGAGTTGAAGTGAAATGCCGATTTTGGCGGATGTAGCAAACGGAAGTGTTCGGATGCATTTCGGGTCGAATTGATGGTTTGGATACGTAAGGAATGCGAAGCAATGAAGTTCAAGGACCATTCGCTTACGGCTTCTCATAGGTGCTTACACAAAGAAACAGTGACTTGGAGTTGGGGTTTACGACTTGAGGATGGAACCTACGGTTGACAAGGCACATCAAAAGTCAACAGCAAAATTCCTCATACATATACAAACGCACACATACAATTTTTTGGAGGAGTAAATCACTAAATCAATCATCAGCCAATACATGCACATGGGTTTGGTCAACGACATCATCATATCAATTTAGCATACATCATCAATACATTCACATATAATAATGGGTGGCAATTTATGAGAATTAATAATTCATCATCACAATTCTCAACAAAAGTTAATGGGCCGCACATGTGGACAGCCTACTCACATGAAAGAATTGTTTTGGAGGTAAGTGGGCCGTGCGCTAACTTCTAGGGAGAGAGACATTTTTGGTAGGACGGTTACGTGAAAAACAACGAACAACTTCGGGGGAGTGAGGGTTCTTGTCGAGTGGGCACGCAAATCAAGAGAATATAGTATTTTTGTGTTGACGACTTTGAACGCGATGAACAACTAGCCTCTTCGGTTTCACCCCGGTGTAGATTATTGTAAGATTTCTAGGGTTTATGCATTTGTATTTTGATTTGATTTTGTGACAAATTGTTTAGTATTTGAAACCTTCGATAATTGTCTTGCATTTGTTTCGAATTCGTAAATTGTCGAGTGATGATAAAATTTGACTTTGCGAAATGGTTATGTGCACTTATGCCTTATCGTAGGTTAGGATTTACATGTCCGAGGTAACGAAGTGCATTACGGTCCGTTGTCTATGACGTCGATAGCAATTGGCACCTAAGCTTCGTGATAGTAATCCGTTAATCACTATATGCAATTGAATCAAGTTAAAACATGTAGGAACCCTAGGTCTTGCAATAATCGAACCGGGTGTGGAACTTGTCTCTAATTTCTTGTTTTAATCATTTAGTAATTTAGTTTGCAATCTTAGTTAATTGACAGTAGTTTTAAATAATAGTCATTTATCGGTTCACCCGATTTCTTTTCAAATCAAAACAAATAAATAAAAATAGCAATCTGTATAATCACTTTGTACATTATTTGTAAATAGTCTAACTAATCGAACGTGTCGTGCGATACTGACCACATGCTCTTCGTGGATACGATACCCTACTTACCCTAGCTACCTAGGTTTAATTGGGTTTTTGACTGATCGGGACGACACGGTCACGTCATGTTTGCTTTGAAGATTTGGCGGCATTATTTGTATGCCACCCGATGCACGATCTTTACAGATCACAAAAGCCTTCAGCACATATTCGATCAAAAAGAGCTTAATATGAGACAGCGACGTTGGGTAGAGCTGTTAAATGATTATGATTGCGAAATCAAATATCATCCAGGAAAGGAGAATGTGGTGGCAGACACCTTAAGTCGAAAAGAGAGGATTAAGCCCATAAGGGTTAAGGCTTTGGAGATGATTATACAGACGGACCTCTCGTTGCGCATTCGTGCTGCACAAAGGGAAGCTCTAAAGAAGGAAAACTTGAAGGCTGAATATCTCCATGTGATGGAGAAAAAGCTGGTACCTCTCTTTGATGAAGCTCATAAATCGAGGTACTCGATCCACCCAGGATCGGACAAGATGTACCAAGATTTGAATGATTATTAGTAGTGGCCAAGACTTAAGGGTGATGTGGCTACCTATGTTGGAAAGTGTTTAACTTGCGCCAAGGTGAAGGCTGAGTATCAGAAGCCTTCAGGTCTTCTGCAGCAACCTGAGATATCCATGTGGAAATGGGAACAGATCTCAATGGATTTCGTAACAAAGTTGCCCAAGACACCCATAGGTCATGACACGATTTGGGTAATCGTGGACCGTTTGACAAAGTCTGCACACTTTTTGCCGATCAGAGAGAAGGATAACACCGGTAAGCTAGCTGAGCTGTACCTAAGGGAGATAGTCGCACGTCATGGAGTGCCTATCTCGATTATATCAGATAGAGACGGACGGTTTATGTCAAGAATTTGGCAATCCTTCCAAGAAGCATTTGGTTCTCAGTTAAATCTGAGCACATCATTTTATCCACAGACGGATGGTCAAAGTGAGAGAACGATTCAAACGCTAGAAGATATGCTACGTGCTTGCGTAATGGACTTGGGTGGCAGTTGGGACACTCACCTACCTTTGGTTGAGTTCTCCTATAACAACAGCTACCATACAAGCATTCAAGTTGCACCGTTCGAGGCTCTCTACGTACGAAAGTGTCGATTACTGTTATGCTGGGCAGATGCAGGTGATAGACAGTTGGTTGGTCCTAAACTGGTCCAAGAAACGACAGATAAGATTATACAGATCCGAGAGCGCATTAAGGCGGCTCGTGATCGACAAAAGAGCTATGCGGACCAAAGAAGGAAACCTTTGGAATTCAAAGTGGGTGATATGGTTCTATTGAAAGTCTCACCTTGGAAAGGTGTGGCATGCTTTGGGAAGCGTGGTAAGTTAAACCCACGATTTATCGGACCGTTCAAAATCCTGGAAAGGATTGGTCCTGTAGCTTACAAGTTGGAGCTACCGGCAGAACTCAATGGTGTTCATGATACATTCCATGTATCTAATCTGAAAAAGAGTCCAACACAAGAAACAGTGGTTATTCCTGCTGATGAAGTTCACATAGACGACACACTCCACTTTACCGAAGAACCCGTTGAGGTTACAGACTGGAAAGTTAACAAGACTCGGAGGAGTAGTGTTAGACTCGTCAAGGTTCGATGGAATGCTCGTCACGGCCCAGAGTTCACTTGAGAGCGTGAAGACCGCATGAAAGCTAAATACCCGCATTTGTTCCCCAACTCCCCTGCTGCTAGTAGTAAAGCTTAAAATTTCGGGACGAAAGTTTTTTAACAGGGGGAGAATGTGACAACTGTCAAAATTCCAGGTATCTGTACAACTATTAAACCATGATTAGTGCTTAATGATTGTGCTGAATTACAATTAATGACTTGAATTATTTTCTGATTATTGCCTTATACATACATGTGCATCACATATTGCTTAATGTCATATCATTAATGCATGAGAACTTTATTGACTCAAATGATGAACGAATCACAGTTAGCACAATTATCAGACAAATCAGGAAAATGCTGACGGAGTTCAGTACATAGACAGACAGTGTGTTGAGACACAGAATGAGCCAGAAACCAAGTATTACACTAGTATAGTGTGTAGGAAAGTAAGGATCACAAAACTGCCTTTCTGGTGATAGTTTAAGTGCCGGAAAGTGCCTAAAACTCACTTAAACTGCAGAATTCTGCAAAAAACAGTAAATTCAGCATTTAAACACATTTATATCATGCAGAAATATGATTAAATGGTCATGAATGCTTTCCTAAGTGTCGGGAATCAAAAGTGTCACAAAATGGTACATAAAGCACACTAAACTGCATAGTTTAGCACCTTAACGAATCAGTAACCAACCGAACAACCGGACACTACCCGAAACACCAAATTTTCACTAGAAGCACTGTTTTAACATTACCAAGCTAGTTATGGTCCCCGAACATCATAACACATCATATAAATATCTTGTAACTAAGTATCTAACTAAATACTTGGATTTTAACCTAAATAACTAACTTAGTTACAACCTAAGCCTACTACCCCCCCCCCCCTCACACCTATGTAATCGGCCAACATGGCTCCCACACATAGATTTTATAAGATTATTATATTAGATCTTGTTTCTCTTTAATGAACATATTATACATTGGAAATTATGTCTTGAATGGATTATAAGTAAACATTGGAAGACATAAGCTCTCATTTTATCATTCTCACAAAACACACACACTTCTTCCCTCCCCCTTGCTTGTTCTCGGCCGAACCAAACACCACCATCATCACCATTTTTCGATCAAGTCTCATCCATTTCAAGCTTATACAAGTGTGATAGAAGGTGCACAAAGGAACTAGGAGCTTGTAGAAGTTGAAAGACCTTCTTCATTTGCTTTTATCCATCTCTTGTCTTCTCTTGATCATCCCTAGCCTTGAGCTAGTGGTAAGAATGCTAATCCTTCCATTTTACATCTATTTCAAGTGGTTAAAAGATGTTACATAATGATAATCTTGAAGAACATTAAGACACATGAACTTGAAACATGAACAAAAGCTTGAATACATAAGAAATCTTAATGTTTATGTGTTGTTATGCTTGATGAGTGTTGTTTATTCATGTATTTGATGTTGATCATCATATGATCTTGCTAAATCATGATTAAAAACATAATCTAGCAAGATGAGAGGATGAAAATGTTGTAGGATTATAGATCATCCTCATATAGAACATGAACTTGAAAGAATATGTGGTTTTCTTGTAAAATAATGATCAAAGTAAGTTGTAATACTTGTAGATCTAAAGTTTCATGGATGATTTCTCAAGAAACCAAGTTAAAAATACAAGTTTTACTAAATCTTGGTTCTTAAACAAATAAACCTTATTTTTGGTGGTTAATAAAGTGTAGAAGTATATGTGTAACAAGAAAAATCCATGAAGAAACATTTTTAGAAAATAAGATTGTAAGTTGTAAAGATCTAAATTCTTTAAAAATGATGTTTATAAAGAATCAACCACACTTTAAAGGGTAACAAGGCTTACTAAAAACACTAGTAAGTTACTACAAATTTTTATAAATTTTCAAGTTCATGAAGTGGTAGTTTATGCTTGTTTTTGGCAAAATTGGTAAGTATAGATGGTTTATTGTTGATTATTGGATGATTGTGTGGATTTACAAAATAAAATGATATACCTTCAAGGTATGGAAACATCCATTTTTACGGGAAACTATGGCAAAAATTTTCTAAATATTAAACACTTAGGAAAAATATTTATAAACAAATATTTACAAGTGTATTTCAAACCATAGATTTGCACATAAAGTTTGCCATAGAATTTTGTTCAAAAATATAAATATTGGAGGTTGGTTTTATAAATAAAAGTGACTAAATATGTATTTAGGAAATATATATTTAGATGACACCATGTGTGTGATTATTTCTATATTTTGTGTATTAGTTATATTATTTTAGGACTTGAAATAATATAACTCATCAAAATACCAAAAATTACAATTCAAAATAGTACCAAAATTTCCAAGAATATGAATATACAAGTTATACCCAAGATAATGGTGAAACCGAACTAAGGAATATAACTTACAAAATATTCCAGAAAATTTATTCACAAGTATATTTTGGTAAATAATATTTTGGACACCAAGAGAACAAAAATATGATTTTTACAATTATCACAAATTTATATCATATTTTTTACAAGGAGAAAATATATTATTTTTTGGCAAATGGAAATATATATTTTTCTTGAAATATTAGAAGATATATTATTTTTGGAAGAAATATGTATTTTCTCAAACAAACACGAAATATATTATTTTTGGAGAAAATAAGCATATATAAATATTTTCTAAGTGAGACCTGAAAATATATTATTTTTGAAAGTTTACATAAAAATATAATTATTTTTGCCAAAAGGAAAATTATAAATAATTTTTCTAAGTAATATTCCTCAAAATATATATTTTGGAAATATATATTAATGTATTTTTACTAGGAATATTATTCCGAAAAAGTTGATATAACATTAAGTATAAGGATACTTAATAATTACAAGAAATACGTATTTTCGTACGTATAATTACACTCCAGAATACGAACCCACATAAATGGCAAAAATATACAAGTATAAGAATACGAATACAAATACACCCATCCTTGGGAAGGAAAATACATGTATAAGTACTTGAAAAGTATCAAGTTAAAATATATTATTTTAACTATTATTCCAAAATTTAATAAATATAATTTAAGTTAAAATATTTAATATTTTAACAAATAATTATATAACTTAGAATAATGTTGAAGACAGAGGAAGGTAACTCAAAGACACTAATTTATCCTGGACAAGACACATCTTCCAAAGCCTAGTTTTATCTAAAGTCTTTTGTTGAGTCCTTATGGAACTTTAAACAATTCGTATGGTTTGTAATTCGAATTTGAAGTCTATGTGTCAAGACAATGTTGTTATGTTTTTAAACTTATTTAATGGATGATCATCGCTAGTTTTATCATATAGTTGTTGTTATAATTGAATACGATGATATTAAGCAAGTCACACATAATCACGATTCCGCAAAAGTCAGGGTGTGACAACAATCACTGTGTTAACATAACATACAAGCATTCATCGAGTAACACGTAAGGTGCAATAATGGTCAGCGTATAAATAGTGTTTGCATTGTGTGTCGATGTGATTTAGAATAGGTAACGTGTGTAACACCCAAAAGTGCTTAAAGCAAAAAGGGTTTGAGTATACTCACAGCAGTGGAAGTTAATGGATTGAAGGGAGCGCTATAGTGATTAGCCTGAACAGTTTACGATAGCATAAGCGAATGAACGGTGCGTTAAATGGTGCAAAGTGAACCAAGTGTCGAACAGTAATCCGATCGGATGGCAATCCGATCGAATGGTCATTCGATCGGATGTCAATCCGTTCGGATGGTCATCCGATCGGATGGCCATTCGGTCGGATTGACATTCGTTTGGCAAGGATGTGTTTGTGTATGATGGCTTTGAAGTTTTCGTTGTAGCATTTTGAAAACATAGAAGTATCTCTACCTTTCAGATCGTTCCATCGAACGGTCGTTCGATCGGATAGCGATCCGATTGGCAGGACACTTAGTGAGAACAAGTTCACAGCAGGATGGTCATTCGATCGGATAGCAATCCGATCGGATGGCAATCCGTTAGAACTGATGGTCTTTGAAAATTATGAAAGTGTTTAAGTGTTGGAAGTCCAAGTGCAATCCGTCCTACAACTTGGTCGTCTTGAAACTTGAGAAATTTGTTAGGTTTTGAAAAGTTTTGCGGTTTGCTCGAGACGGTATGACAACGTGTTAAACAACGGAAACTCCATTAGACCCAGGTTATCCGATCGAACGGGAATCACCCCAATCTGATCAGTTAACTGTTCGTGACGGGTGGTTTCATGTTAAGCCAGAAATTAGTTATCTCGTTGATAGGATCCAGATCTCAGACCGACACTTCACTAAGAAGAGTAGAAGGCATGAATGAGATCCGATCCATCGGTTTTGAGTGCATTGAGTGTAAAAGAGTTGAAAGAAAGTTGGAAAACATCTTTCAATCCTTTTAAACTTTGAAAATGTTTAGATATATGCGAAAACATTGTTAAATCATGTGGAAATCCTTCAGATCTGAGTTGTTCTTGATGGAGTGAGGCCAAAACTTGAAGTTCATAAGAACTCCATGATGACATCACCCTGGAACACCTCAAATCCACTGATTTCACGGTTAAAAATTGAGATTCAAAGTTGAAAATGATGAAGAAGTGTGTGTAGATCATAGAAGTACAATATTTGAGTTGAAAACTTACAAGAATCGCGAGAAATCAAGAGAAAGAAGGCCTTGAGCGTGTTGGTCGAGTGAGAGAGAGCTATCACATTACAAGTGATGTGACAGGGGGGTATTTATAGGTTGCCAAAAAGGGAAAGTGGGGGCAAAGGTTGGATGGTGCACCGATCGGATGGCAATCCGATCGGACGGCCATTCGATCGATTGTCCATTCGATCGAAGTGGTCCAACGAGTTGAGTTTCGGTGTTTCGTTTTGCGTGTTGAGCGTTGCGATGCAATTCGAGTGAGCGATGCGATAGTATTACCCATTAGTTACCCAAATAACCTAACTGTTATATCTAACATACAATCATTATAAATAGCTTGCGTTTAGCGTTTGCGATTAGATTGCGTTGCGATTGCGATTAACCACCTCAATATAAACATAACATGCACAAGTAACACATAATAGCACACACACGTAAAACAATATTCAGAACACATAATTCGAGTTGCGATGCGATTAGCAATAAGTCGATTAGCGATTAAACATACTATTAAACCTCGATTATTAATAAGTACTCCACATAATACAACTAAAGCGATTAAATAATAGAATTCGATTACAAGTCAAAACGTACAATCAATAGTTAAGCAAGGAGTGACAGATCGCAATTAGCAATCTTTTCTTTCTTTGACTTTGACTTTGACTTGTACTTTGACTTTCCAAAAAGCGGGTTGTTATACACAGCCCTCGACCCCACCCTAGGAGCGGGAGTCGTGAACCAGTCAAGTGGTACCGGTGTTTATTAATACGCAGTGGAAATTGTTTTTCATCAGGATCGTAGTTAGGAAATAATTTCATAGTTTGTAAAACACCAAACTTTTAATATTAAACAAATGGGCTAAAACCCATACTCCATTTTAAATATATTTATAGGGATAAACCCTAATTAATAAAACATAAATTTATTCTTTTATTCAGGTATTTATAACCACTTTATTTAAGCATTCAATGCTCCATAGCAGGTTTCTATTTCTTTCACAGTAGGATTCCTGAAACGCGTTTAAAAACATTTTATCAACAAGAAATACTGGCGAGTTCATTCTATTTTATAAAAAGACACATTGTTATAACTTTATAGTATTAAGAGTGATTACAATGTTTATATCTAACAAAGAGTAGGGATCCTACGGAAAGTGTGTTTTTCCTAAAAAGTGTAAAAAGTCATAAAACACAATAATTGCAGGCATAAAACGCACCTAAAACTCACAAATAATAGAATGAATATCACTAAAACACCATATTCAAACTCTAATAGTCCATAAAAACTTCAAACACACCATCGTAGAACTATGAATATAAAACACACAATGCTAAACAACATAAAACACAATAATATTTGTCATTCCACAATCAGAGCCTTAACATCTAAAACACAACACAAAACCCACATACATGATGTTTTAGTAATCTTCATCATATTATTTGTGGGTTTTTGGTGTGTTTTATGGTTGACATTATGGTGTTTTATGACTTTTTACACTTTTTAGGAAATTTGGACTTTCTGGCCAACTCCTATTCTCTAACAAAAACTCTAAAGTATTTGTCACTCGACGGATCTGTGACTATGGTCATATCACACATTGTCCAATTGTGAAGATTATCAAGTACTGTATACAAACCCCATAATACTGGCAGTAATTGTAGAATACAAAGACCCATGTATGTATAACTAAAAACATTTAGGGTTTTGCAAAGCATTTAGTAAAAAGAAAGAATGACTCACTTTGTAATTTTAGGGTTTAACTATAAGTCTCCTGGTGTAATATTGGGTATAACTCCCGAGCTCTTAATAGAATCTATAATGCACGCGTGTTAGTGTAATAACCCAATTCAAGTTTATCAATACATCACGAGATCAGATCCCCAACGTAGTTAGTAAAGCATAGCCTTATTCGGGCAGCGCCTTGATATCCATTGCTGGGTTCAAGATCAATCAGATAGTGTATTGAATCAATGATCAGAGGTTAAAACACTTAAAATGGGGCAGAGCTTTGTAGGATTTATAAATATAATACTAAAGAAAAATGGGTATATAAAGAAACAGAGAGAGGGCGAGACAGAAAAAAGAAAAGGAAATGAGCAAGACTGAATGTTCAACAGCCTTCTATATTTATACAATGAATTCACTTGGAGGCCACACATTAAGTGTCCACGTACACGCTTCTCATTCAATTCTTATGTTTTAATTATATTATTATTATTTTATCATTATAATTAATTCAGCTGCTTCACTCATTTATCGCTTATAACTTCTAAAATATGACGTTTTATAAAACGATGAATATGTCATTAGAACGAGAATATTTTATCTATATTTTGACCTAAGTTTCATTAAAAACTGAGTAAGGTTAATTATAATGTATTTTTATTATTATAATTTTTAAACGATTCCTATGTCTGTCTAAATAGCTCATATTTATAACAGCCAACTTACCCGTAATCTACCCGTTTAATAATATAAGTTTTATATACTTTATTTTTAATGTAAAAAAATGGAAATGTTACATTAGCTTAGTTTCAAACCGAGTCATATCGAGCGAACTTTTTCTAAGCTAAATTAGATCGAGCTTCGAGCTATAAGTTTTTTAAGCAGCCCTATACCATCCCTTCTATGACTTCTATGTCACACCCTGAAATATCAGAGCCTGGCGTGACTGGACCGGTATCTTCATTGCACAGCGGAAGCAAATAAGCTAAGACTTCTAGGAAACAAATGCCCACTAAGTACTCGAATCTCCAATGGTTCTCCTATTCCAACCATGCCATAATTTGAGAAAGTAACCTGAGAAGGAAACATGCGAAAAATCAACATAAAGTTGAGCAAGTTCATCGTTTGTTTGTAAAAGATTTGGAATAAATCTTTTTGAATAATCGGTTTTTAAAAGTTGCAGAGATAATTTAGTGAAATCATTTTCTCGACATGTTGTACGAAAACTATGAGTCTAGCCCACTAGAGTCTTTGTAAGCAGGACCAACCCGTCCTCTTACTTGTACATAAGTTGGAAACGTTACCCAAGTTTGTAAATCCATGTATTATGAGTTTGCGTCAAATGAATATTAAAAACATATGAAAGTTTTTGTGTTGTAAGTTGGTATGTAAAGCGTCTATGAACATGTTGATCATTAATGTTTTGCGACGACATTGATATATGCGACGACATAGGAAGTACTCAACCCGAGTAGACGATTTTATGTGTCGAATCACCTCGACTGGGACACAACAACACTCTAAGTGGTCACCCATGGACCGTGAGTGGGGCTCGCCCGTACCCATTAGATCTAACCTTTGTTCCGTGGTCCTTAAAAGGATTAATGGCACTTCAGTTAATGCCTATGCTCACATGATCTAATAGTTCATTCCCTAGCTTAATCATGCCCAAATTGACATGTATTTGTAGGATCATTTTCAGACCCAAATGAGTCGATCAGAAGAGTTTTTCTCAATACAAAAGGCGGAAACAGATGTATTGAGTTCAATTCAGCAAGATATACACTTTAAACTATTGTGAGATTGATTTGACAAAGTTTTACAGCGAGACAACACTTCGGCAGCACTTCTGCTCTCTAAACCGGAATCTCAGAACTACCACAAACGAAATCAGCAAACACATATATATAGGCAAGGTGATTCCGCTTGAACATGCTCACACGAAATCAGATTCAAGCGGAATTAGTGATTTCGTTTGAAATGGTCTTGCTGATTTCGTGCGGAATTACAAATGTTAATTCCATGCGAAATTACCTCTTAACCTAATTTTGACATTTTTCTCGAACAACGTGCCTAGATCTATCTATACAAATACAAGACGAAGTCGACAGATGGATGCACCAACAAACTCCCCCTCGGATGTTGACGAAGTCTTCAGTGTTGAGTCTTCGCATCTTCAGTCTTTATCAGTCTTCTCGACTTCTCTTCCGAAGTATCTAACAATGTAAGTATTCTCCATCTCTCTCTTCTCTTTATCAACTTATCTCCCCCTCGGATGTTGATCTAATCTCCAATTCCAGAATCACAATCTGGTTCTTGAACATACTAATTCACTTGATCAGATCTCTTGATTCCTTAAGTTCATCATCATCAGCAGTTCCAGGATCGTAACCTGGCCTACCTGCACAAACTCTACCTCACAATAAATTTCACAATTTTAACATTTGACAAATCTAGAAATTACCATTTGCAGATATTAATCTCAAAAATGATTTAACATTTAAAATGTTTCTGATGACCACTTGTAGATAAGATATTCAAAAAATGATTTTACAATATTAATCTCTGATGAACCACTTGAAGAAATATCATTTTTCTTTTCAAACACACTCTCCCAACCCAGTTGTCATCATGTTTAGCACTTGGAATTTTGAAAATCAGCTCTTCAACATCAGTTGAAAATCTTTTTGTATTTTTCAAAATTTATGCTAAAACACTCCGATTTTTTTTTTTTTTGAATTTAATGAAATGCAGTAAAGCACTATATACAAATAATATTTTTGTGAGTTTGTGTAAGAGGATCATATCAGTTTCTGAGACAAATCACCAACACCGTTAAGCTTTAAACATTTTCAATTCTAAACGATTCACTTAGATTGTCAGTATACCGATCCACTTAAATTTTCACACAAATTTCAACTGTTTTGAGATACGAGATTAATGTTTTAAGCACTTAAACTTATTCGCGTGTCCCACCTCAGAATATACTCCTGAATCCATATCCCAATATTCAGTCTTACAGGTGAGTATACCTAGATGATATATGTAAGGGGTTAAATTGCGAGGGCCGTGAGAGCTCAGGCTATTGCTTCCGCAAAATCAGAGATATGACGGCTTCGACTTTTGGTGTGTTCCCTTTAGAGAATCTTTTCTTCAACAGCACATGATTTGCATTTTGCAATGTTTCATCATTTTTGTACTGAGGGCGGTGCTATATTTCAAGCAAGCGGAAAGTATTATACGGGGACTAGGCCATTGCTTCTGCAAAATCAGAAGTCCCGGGATAATACCCCAGATATCACTGAGTATAAAGACCTAGTATCTCAGAAAGAGGGACCTTTCAAACAAGATTTCGGGGGTTACCTATATATCTGAGAGATGTTCCCCACGATATTAGCAAATTTGATATTTAGGTTTATATCTCGTTACAATCTACTAAATGTGTGAAAACCTACTGGCACATCATCAGTGAGACCGTTTATCACATTTTAACTTTCCAATTCTTTAGCATGCTATGATCGTCTACTGATGTACTATCATTTCCTCTTTTTTTACAACAAAACTCATTTTTGAATTTTATCATGTTTTTTATTTTTTCAAAATTCAAATGTTTTTTGATTTTCTGAAATTCTTACTCCCCCTAAAATGCAAAAGCATTTAAGAGAAATTTGAAAACAAACTGTACAAGTAAAATGACAACTGTTGTGAATTGCTTCAAATCGCCATCCACCTGGCATAAACAATCAGAACTCCCTCTGACAACAAACTATTTTCCCATTGGGATTTCAAAACACTTAAGTTTGTTTTAATCAAATGGTTTTTCTGGAAAATTAGTTTTGTTGATTTCATAAAACCACTTGTAGGTTAGGGGATTCGTTCATCACCTTGTTCTGTCAACCACTTTAAAAAATGTAACAATTTTAGATTTTATCAACAAATACCACTAGTAGAAAATCAAGTACAAATTAATGTCCCTGATTTACCACTTGTAAGTCAAAATATCACCAATGTGAATTTCTCAAGAAAGATGCCGATTCCTGCTTCACTTTTACCAACCTGGGAGCTCCGGCATGTCCTGGTTTTTCACTCATCATAATAGGTTCCATCCCAGTCACAAATCTGGGACAACCTATCCTTACCTGGTTTCTTCATTTTCTTCTCATAAAATTCTTTCACCCCTTTGACCTTCCCATCAACCATTTTACCAAAAATATGTTGCACTTTGGGGTTAAAAGCTTTCTCAATATCAAATTCTTTCTTTTCAGAAAAAAATTGATTCGAAATCTCAATTTTACCAACTTTTTGTTTAAAATTCTCCGCCCTCAATGGTGGAAAATAGACATCATCCATTGGCGGTACTGAAGTTTCCAATTTTAACTCAACACTTAGCTCCTCTGACTTTGTGGAATCAGATTCATCGCCTGAAGATAGCTCCTCTGATTTTGACAAATCAGAATCATTGCTAGAACTACCATCAGATTTCTTAACAACCCACTTGTGGTTGTCAAGATTTGCTTTTCTCTTGTAAAATCTTTTTGAACATTCACCAACTTCAAACTTCGAATTTTTGAAAACTTCGAATTGTTTGATTGGTGATTCATTCTCAACAATCTTTTCTTTCAATTTTTCAGAAACTCCCTGTTTTGTTTGAATTGCCTTTGAACAGTTCCTGGCAATATGACCAACACTTTTGCATTGAAAACAGGTTCTCGTTTCTTTCTTCTGAACAATTTCTTTCATCATTTCTTCTTGCTTCTTTGCAAGGAATTCTTTGTTTGTCTGCCTTCTGAACAATTGTTCCTTTTCTTCTTCCGTTGAAATTCCTGAAACAAATACAATTTTTGGTTTATAAGTTTTCTCATTTTTATAATTTTTCGGTGGAATAAAACCAAGACCTTTCCTTTTGAAATTACCGTTATGGTTTGGTTTTTTTTGAAAACCAGAACCAGAACTGTAACCCTTTTTCTTGTTTAACCTTTGTTGAACTCTTGAGGTGTAAAATTTAGGTTTTTCAGAAAGATTTACATCTTTTATTTCAGAAATATTAATTTCCGTTAGTTTGAAAACCTTTTTGATCATGTTAGATTTAACACCTCTTATTGGAAATTCTTCATCAAAATATAATTTGTCAGAATCATTCAAAGTATATGCTACTTTGATTGGTTCGTCATTCAAATTAGATTTTGATAACAAAAACTCTTTATTGTAAACCCGTTTGTCCTTTTTGACTGTTGACTCTGATTTGTCAGACTTTGACTCTGAGTTTTACTCCGACTTTGACTCCTCAGTTTCATCGTTATCCAACACCTGATCGACCACTTTCTTTATTAATTCGGACTCATGATCAGTGTCAGACGATGTGAAAATGACATCGATGTTGTCTGGCAAATTTTCTGTAGACTCAGACTCCCACTGTAAATTGGTTGCCTTTTTTACTCTTTCTAAATTTGGATTTCTAGAAGAATATCCATTTTCAAGCGGGGGTGGACACTTGTTGTAACTGCCATCTTGTTTCTTACCAGAAATCTTCATTTCAGTATCCTTCTTCTTTTCAGAACTTTTGTCTTCAGATACTTTATCTTCATCAAATGCCTTCATGCCTTCAACAGTTGGATAAACCCTGTCAATAACATAAGAAGTACATGAGTAACTTTTTAACAATCTATTAACTCTTTCTGTTTCAATTCTTTGTGTTTCCAGTTTTTGTTCCAGCACAGCACACTACTCAATGTAACTGTTAACACTTTTCTGCTTTGTCATGAAAGCTCCTTGAAGTGTCTTCATTGTTGTTGCTTGTTCACTGCTTGTTTGATTGTACTGATTCATTGCTTTGTTTAGAACATTATAGGATTATTTCAATTTGTTCATGTTATGAATCAATGTACTGTTTTGCTTCTTCACTGCTTCACAGTTTTCACATTTCACCGGAATCTTTTGTGCATCAGCTTCTGCATCAACTTTGAAAACTGGAATGTCTTTTAATTTCTTTCTTATCACAGGAACTTCTTCATCATCACTGCTAACGGGTTTTTTTAACTTTTTTCTTTTTCTTTTTAGCTTTTTCATCATCACTGTCAATCTCTTCCATCATTTTCAAGTGTTTTTCCATTCTCTTTGCATAATAATCATCATCATTATCACTATCTTCAGCAACTCGAGCAGCAAAAGATTTGTGATTTGGAGTTTTGTTAGGATCATAATCATCCCAACTGAAATTTGCCTAGCTAAACCCTTCTGGTTATTTTTCATCATCTTGATTTATCAGACATGCTTTACTATCAGCTGAAACATATTTGTCCCAACTGAAATCTTTCGATGATTTGTTATCATTTTGATTCACCATACAAGCTCTCTTTGACGACTCTTCGATTGTCTTCCTGGCATGTGCAGTTTGTGGCTCTTGTTGGTGTTGAGCAACTTGATGATAAATTGCTTTCCGATAATAGTCATTGTTGTTGAACGGATTTTGAGCTCCACTTGCTTCGCGATTTGTGCACTCCCTCTTGAAGTGTCCTTTTTCCCTGCAACGAAAACAAGTAACTTTAGATTTATCAAAACCCAAAGTAGAAACATTTGCATCACGGAAATCATCTCTTCCCGTAATTTGTTTAAACTTTTTGGCTCTTCTCAAAACACTCGCTAAACACCATTTTATATCCATCAATTCCATTTCCTCAGCATCAATCTGATCGTAATCCTCTTTTGTCAACATTGGATTCCCGATCTTTCCTGCTACTAGACTTCCATATGATTCCAACACAGTTCCCAACAAAGACATATGACTTTTTGCCACCTCTTCCGAGAAATTTTCATCATTCTCAAGGTTTAAAACAATGTTGCATTGTAACCTCTTGCCACTCTTTGTTGTTGACAGATTTGGATTAAATGATGGATATGAAGAAAAACTTGTTTTGCTGTTTGATCCTTTAGAAGATCCTCCAGATGAACTTTTAGCATTAAATGCAGTCTCGACCTTTGGTGACATATTGGTTTTATCACTGATACCTCCTTTGTAATACAGTCCAATATCTTGTTCTCCATCAAAATCTTTCATTCTTGAAATTTTCCTCTGTTCCATCTCTTGAGCTTCAAGCTTTTCAATGAACTTATTCAGAGTTAGATTGCTAAAATCTTTCTTGTTCCTTAACATCATGAGATACGTGCCCCAAGTTTCATGTGGCAATGCATCAGCCAACTTTTCTATCAACTCTTCATTATCTTTATTAATGCTCACTCTCTTCATTTGGACTAACAAATTGCAGTATCTTTCGATGATCTGCTTGGTACTTTCGGTTCTTAGACCACGAAATAGATCAAACTCTTTCTTTAGAAGTGATTTCTTGTTTTTGATCATTTCTTTGCTTCCAACAAACTTCGATTTTAATGCTTTCCAAATTGAATACGCACTTCCATTGTGTTGCAGTAAAACCAAGATATCTTCTTTAACTGCTTGATGCAATAAACTAATCATCATTTTTTTCATTTTTGTATTTCTTTTTATCATCAGCCCTTAGGTCTTTAATAGCAATCTCATCTTCATCATCATTCAACGGTCTAACATATTTCGTTTCAACACATTCCCAAGCATCCAGACAATTTGCTTGAACCCAGTTCTCAAATCGTTCTTCCCATCCTTTATACTCTTCAATGTTCATAAGCTTTGGCGGTTTTTGCATAGTGCCCGTTTCATTTTCCATGGTCAAGTTCTGAGTAACACTAGCCGGAGTAGTCGGGGTAGTAGCAAATGCGTTATAAAATTCCTCTTCCATGATTCGGTTTTACAATTTCACAAAGATCAGAATGTTCAAACATAATACCAATCTCAAACAAAATACACTTTGGTTCCAAATCAACTCCTTCACACGGAATACCAACTCAAACGAAATACCAACTTCACACGGAAACACTTTTCAAACGAAATACCAGCTTCACACGGAATCACTTTGGAACGGAATACACTTTCAAACGAAATAGCTTATTTCGTGTGAAGTAACACCCTTTTCAAACGGAATCACTAATTCCGTGTGAAATGCTCAAACGGAATGACAGATCGAAGCGAAATTAGTGATTTCAAACGGAATCACTCAAGCGAAATCTGATTTCGAGCGAAATTAACAGCGACTTCAAGCCGAATTAAACCCTAATTTCGTGTGAAATTATGCTGATGTCATCAACTCGAACTGAATTTTGTCAAATTGATCAAGATTTAAGCCGTTTTAAGATCTGAAACTTTCAAGGATTTGTTAAAACACAATTGCGCACATAATGTGTGAATTTCAAGACATTTTGACTGTGAAAACTTGTTAATTTTGAAAAAGAAGGTGTAGAAATCAGAAATTGCAGCTGAATTGGTAAGAACTCTTCCTCCTGAGCTCTGATACCACTTGTAGGATCGTTTTCAGACCCAAATGAGTCGATCAGAAGAGTTTTTCTCAATACAAAAGGCGGAAACAGATGTATTGAGTTCAATTCAGCAAGATATACACTTTAAACTGTTGTTAGATTGATTTGACAAAGTTTTACAGCGAGACAACACTTCAGCAGCACTTCTGCTCTCTAAACCGGAATCTCAGAACTACCACAAACGAAATCAGCAAACACATATAGGCAAGGTGATTCCGCTTGAACATGCTCACACGAAATCAGATTCAAGCGGAATTAGTGATTTCGTTTGAAATGGTCTTGCTGATTTCGTGCGGAATTACAAATGTTAATTCCGTGCGAAATTACCTCTTAACCTAATTTTGACATTTTTCTCGAACAACGTGCCTAGATCTATCTATACAAAAATAAGACTCGATACAAGACGAAGTCGACAGACGGATGCACCAACAGTATTTCCCCCCGAAAGTTATAAACCGAAAACGTCAAGAGAAAAGGGGTAAATGAACCCATTGGGTTGTCTCGTTTTGTGTACGCAGACCAACCCAGTTCCGTTGTTGTAACTAAGACATTCCCGTCTCTAGTCATGAAAATCATGCACGTTTCGTAAATACGCGTGTGTTTTGTAAAACCGGTATGTTTAGTCTAAATCGTTCGTAAACCATTTAAGTTCCTTGAAATTCATTCGCAACACGATTTAGAATTATGAGTTTTCGTTCATCGAAAAGTTGTTTATTTTTGCAAAACTTGTATGTCTTTCCACCCCCGAAAAGCATTTGTAAAAATGTAAAACTAGAAAAAGTGGGGGTTATGAACTCACCTAAGCACTCGATGCACCACTAGTAAATAATAATATGTCCGAACAAGAAACCCGACCTACGCGTGTTCAAAATCATATAAGACGCTAAGGTCCATGAAATATGGCCCCATCATATGCGTTGGTCATAATCAAATCATCCAACTAGCTAGTTTTGAAATAACTCCTTTCTTGTTTTAACACGACTCGCCGACACATTGGTGATAGTTCCAAATTGACAATGTTTTTATATTACACCAAAATATATAATTATATAAATAATGTATCAGCATTATTATTATGCTCATAGCAGTTCTTGACTAAATCGGGTATATAAGTAGATATACCTTTGGTCCAATTCGATGGTAATTAAACAGATAGGTATATTCACTCATATGCAAGATGACACAGTTTTAGGAAATATATATATATATATATTTTTTAAATCTTAAATTTGTAAGTATATACTTTTTTGTTCAAAGTCTATACTTATTTGCATAAATGTTTGTGAATACTCCCAAAAGATTAAAAACATTAGTTTAGTGTCTTTATAGCTTAAAATTATGTCATATAAGTTTCTAAGCATTTACCTAAAACAATCGTGAATCGTAGCTTTATGCAAAATAGTCATTCACATTTGTATAAACTTTATGGCACTTTAAATGCATATTTATGACCATTTATACCATAAATTCTTTCAAGTTCATGTATGACGTATTCATACAATTAAGTCTTAAAAGTAGTATAATATGCCTGTCTATGTACTTATTATACCTCCGGTAAGGTTTTGTGTACCACTAAGTACCACTCTTGTGAAACCAACTTATACTTTTTTTTTTTTTTGAGGAATCATGTTTAGCCAAGCACACAACACACCAGACTCATGGAGTTTTATTTCGGAAAACACTACTTGGATGATTGTGACATATAACCAGCATTGGAAACTCAAAGGATAACCATGATAAACACTTACAATAGCAAGCATGGATATGAATGAAGGAAGAGATGCCGAAGAATTCGAGTTCGCTTTCCGTGGGGGTTCAAGACTTGATTCTTGCGGATCTTGAACTAGTTTTGATCAATAAATCAACTAGATAAGAAAGATGAATTGTGGATGATAAATATGATGGGCTTATTTTATTATGTCTTTTGTTTGGGTCCAAGTTATGTTTATGGGTTTAGTGGTAGTCCAGTCCAATAATGGGTTTACACCCACGTTTTGTTTTAGTATTTCTGGTTTGTTTTGTTTTGATCGAGTCTATCGCCTGCGAGCGAGATTTAGGGTTCGTTCCGTATTTTCTGATTGTTAACGTTGGATGTAGGCTATATATATAGCCAGTTGATCTATGAATAAAGTGTGAGAGTTTATGTGTTTACTGTGATATCATCTTGATTTCTTCAAGTGGTATCAGAGCAAAAATTCACAGAGAGAGATCGATCACTCTCACAGTCATAATCGTTGAGAAGTTCTACCCACCGGCGTTGACGCATATTTAGTTCCTTCTGGTCAAAGATATGTTGTAGGCTCCTATGATCGATGAAGATCGTACACTTGGTACCATAAAGGTAAACACATAAACTCTCACACTTTATTCATAGATCAACTGGCTATATATATAGCCTACATCCAACGTTAACAATCAGAAAATACGGAACGAACCCTAAATCTCGCTCGCAGGCGATAGACTCGATCAAAACTTCTCGTGGATCTTGAGCTGACGAGATGCGTAAGCAATAACCTTGTCTCGTTGCATGAGAACACAACCAAGGCCAAGGTTCGAGGCATCACAATAGACGATAAAGTCATCGTTTTCGTCGGGTAGAGTGAGAACAGGAGCATTGCAAAGCATATACTTGAGGGTTTGAAAGGCAGTCTCTTGTCCAGCTCCCCAAACAAAAGGCTTGTCTTTGTGCGTGAGAGAGGTAAGCGGCACAGCGATTTTTGAGAATCCTTCGATAAATCGGCGATAATAACCCGCTAGCCCGAGAAAAGAACGGACTTCAGACGGGTTCTTAGGTGTAACCCAACTCTTGACAGCTTCAATCTTCGCGGGATCGACGTGAATACCTTGACTATTGACTATGTAACCGAGGAATTGAACCTCCTCCAGCCAGAATTCACACTTGGAGAACTTGGCATAGAGTCGATTCCCCTGGAGTAGCTCGAGAACCAAACGTAGATGTTTCGCGTGTTCGGTTTTCGACTTGGAATAGATCAGGATATCATCGATGAACACGATGACGAAGCGGTTGAGAAAAGGTTTACATACTTGATTCATCAGATCCGTGAAAACCGCGGGCACGTTGGTCAAACTAAAAGGCATAACAACAAACTCATAGTGGCCGTAACGAGTGCGAAAAGCGGTTTTGGGTATATCCTCCTCTTGAATGCGTAACTGGTGGTAGCCTGAGCGTAGATCGATCTTGGAGAAACACGTAGCACCGTGTAGCTGGTCAAACAAATCATCGATGCGAGGTAGAGGATAGCGATCCTTGATTGTCAGCTTTTTCAGCTCCCGATAGTCGATGCACATCCGGAACGACCCATCATTCTTTTTGACGAAAAGGACTGGTGTGCCCCAAGGAGAGGTGCTAGGGCGAATAAAGCCTTTCTCAAGCAATTCCCGGAGCTGACTCGATAGTTCGTGCATTTCGGACGGAGCGAGTCGATAAGGAGCTCTAGCAACAGGATTTGCCACAGGAATGAGGTCGATACGAAAGTCGATATCATGACTGGGTGGTAAACCAGGAAGATCATCAGGAAAAACGTTTGGGAATTCACAAACAACAGGAACATCCTTCACTTCTATCTTTCCTTTCTTTTCCTTCTCCGCTACTACAATGTTAGCCAAGAAAGCTCTGTATTCCTTGCGGAGATACTTGCTAGCTTGGATACATGACATGAGTTTGAGATCTTTCGAGAGAGTTTCGCCATACACACAAAGTTTGATCACCATTAGCGAGCGAGAATCGAATCATCTTATCGAAGCAAACAACTTCAGCATGGTTTTCGCGAAGAAAGTCCATGCCTACTATGACATCAAAACTACCGAGCTGCATCGGAATAAGGTCGATAGGAAAGATGTGATTGTTGAGTTCGAGGGTACAATCACGAAGAACAGAGTTGACAACGACGGTTCTTCCGGTGGCAACTTCAACATCGAACGTCGAGGGGAGATGGGCGCGCTTACGATTAAGGAGCTTTTCGAACTCAAACAATACAAAACAGTTATCGGCTCCAGTATCAAACAAACACGAAGCATAAATACCATTCACAAGGAACGTACCGTTGACCACGTTGTTGTCAGCCTGAGCCTGGCGGACATTAATGTTGAAGGTTCGGGCGCGAGCTCCTTGTTGCTGTTGTTGCTGAGGCTGTTGCTGCTGCTGTTGCTGGGGCTGCTGCTGCTGCTGTTGAGGCTCTTGCTTCACAACCCGATTGGGGCACATGTTTGCGAAGTGGTTGGGATCACCACACGCAAAGCAGACTCTAGCATTGATCGCGGGTGCCTGAGCCGCTTGTTGGCCTTGAGGAGCAGGAAGTAGAGCTTGATGAGCAGTAGCTGGAGCTTGACGAGGACCTGTATGGCAGTTGGCGGTGAAGTGGTCGTACATGTTGCAGTGTACACAAAATTTGCAAGCGATTCCCACTGGGTGGTGATAGGTACAAGTCAGGCAGGCAGGGTGAGGACCAGTGTCAGCACGCTTTGCCGGTGGTGCTTGGGTTACCGGTGCCACGGCCTGGCGGTGTTGCTGAGTTGGTACAGCTTGGAGTGGGGCAGCAGTACTGACAGCACAGTTCTTGTTGCTGGAGTTGATGTTGTTCTTCCTTTTGCGACGAGAGGCCTTTGAAGACTGTGGAGTAGTGGTGGCTTTAGCGGTTGGTGCGGTGGTAGCTTGATGCAGATTCTTGGGAGCTTTATCCCAGAAACCAGATTTGACTCGCTTGTCGTTGATTTCAGCGGCAAGCAGGTAAGTTTCCTCGATTGTTGCTGGCTTTGAAGCTTGCACAAAATCTGTGACACAATCTGGCAGAGCTCGGATATACTTCTTGATTGTCATTCAGGAGTCTTCACTTGATCACGACAGATTATGCTAATCTGCTTGAAGCAAGCAGTTAAAGCAGCATTGTCACCATCCTTCTGCTTGATGTGCCATAATTCGTCCTCCAACTTTTGGCGCTCGTGGGGAGGGCAAAACTCTTCCAACGTGATGTTCTTCAACTCGTCCCACGTCAAACCGTAAACTGCATCATTTCCGCGTTTGTTTCTCTCGGCCGTCCACCAGTCTAAAGCGCGGGACTGAAAGACGCCGGTTGCGTTGAGAGTGCGGAGATCACCAGGACAGCCACTCTGGCGCAGGGTGACTTCGATCGAATCAAACCATTGAAACAAGGCCGTAGGGCCATCTTCTCCAGTAAATTCTTTCGGTCCGCAAGCTTTAAACTACTTGAAACTAAAGGCAGCTTTAGGAGTCTCAGTCCTGGACTCTTCAGAAGATTTGCTCACATTCTCGTACAGTTCACTGGCGATCTGAGGAACAACCTTTGCCATTTGTTTAGTGATCATAGAGGCGAGGCGTTTATCTTTTTGTTTTCGGCGTGCATCGCACGAGTGACGGGATCCAGATGACGACATTGTCTGCAACAGACATCGTCATAGGACTCAGACCCAATATAATCGAATCTCACCTCACACGCCTAATACTACTAAAGCTCAAGAACACAATCATGTAACATCTAACTACATAGGCACACATTTACATAAGCACATGAGCACATAGGCATGTAACGCACAGAAGCACATAATCACGTAGGGCACCGAACACATAAGTACGTAGGGCACAAAACACAAGAGGCAGTCAGAATACAGAAACCTATCATTCACAGTCCGCGAGCGTTCTAGAATAGCGATTGCGATTAGCGAGTACACAGCGAGTAGTATAGTACAGCGTATGACATGGTATTCAATCATCCACAATTATCAGCGATTTGTCAGCGTTTTGAGGTAGATGTGCAGTGCGGTTCGTGTGTGTCAATCGAAGCGAAAAGCGAATAATCCACCAAAATCGAACACAAAACAGATAAAATCACATAAAGCACATAAAATCCACGTAAAAACGACAAATATCAGAGTCGGCAGTTGCGAGCTCAGAATCAAAACACATAAAAATCAAGGATGGATTATCTCCGGCTGTTTAGACGTCGACTACCCAAAGTGGTTTGACTATTCTCAACGACTTTTGGTACGCACTTCGACCTTCTGGACTGTGCTCTCGCCTCGACCTTGGGCGATCGGCACGCATCCTTCCAGTTACAGTGTGACTTCAAGTCATTGGAGTCTGTCGAGACCTTGGTGAGAGTCTTGTTAAAGAAAAATATAGCACAGAACAAGTCATCAAGGTTCGGGTTTCACCCCTGACTTAACAACTTCGTTCCTGTTTTGATAAAATAGGGGAGGAAATTTGCGTCAAAGTATGGATTTCACTCCTGATTCAACGCAAATTCTCCTGTTTACAGTTAAAATGCGGGATGAACAAGTGAATTAGTCGAGAGTTTGCGGCTTTCACACCTAATCTCGACCCAATCACTCGTTCATTTTTCGAAAATTAGAGTGCGGTGATAGTGTAGTGTAAGCGAGAATAGCGAAGAATAGCAAGTAAGCTTGCACAAAACCCCTACAGGGTATGCACAAGTTGGTCTGTTGGTACTTAACTATAGACTAGGTCGTTTCTAAGACATCGACCCGGACTAGGTCGAATCTTGCCTAATTCCCTATAGTTATGGCTCTGATACCAATCTGTCACACCCCAACCGATGGCGGAATCATCGGGGCGCGGCACTGAGCGAAACAGATTGTCCATGAGTATCCATAACAACTATTAATTACCAGATATTTAAAACGGCATGTCCCATACCATAACATATCCAAATAAAACAGTTATTACAAATAATTTTCTGACAAACAAGTACTGAACCGACAACTCAGATTTCCAAGTAGATAATTTATTTATTTGTTTCTAGGACTCTTTCCTAGCCTCGATTTCATCACACAGCAAACAAGGCGTCCTAGCATCTTATGCACCTGCCACATACGTTAAAGTAACAGTGAATACACATAGTGTAAAAGTGAGCATACAAGTTTAATAATAGCATATAGAGTTCGGAATCGTTTACGTATAACCAGCACGTACAACGTGTGATGTGAAGCACGTTAGTTATCGACATGATCCTATCGATACCAATGACTGCGGGTTGACTGCCCAAGGTAGTTCGTAACACATATTCACCATTGTGAACCATGTGATTAGTTGTCTTTAACAACCCCTGAGTGAACAGGTGTTGAGTCCAAACTATAGTACTATCGTTGCTAAGGCAGGTAGACAGCAATCTATGTGTAAACATAACAAACAAGCATTCATCGAATCAC
The DNA here is from genome assembly GCA_030545235.1 of Helianthus tuberosus. Lineage (NCBI taxonomy): Eukaryota > Viridiplantae > Streptophyta > Magnoliopsida > Asterales > Asteraceae > Helianthus > Helianthus tuberosus. The sequence continues at coordinate 146,126,396 of CM060432.1, forward strand.
GTATGCATGCAATAACGGTTAGTGTTTAAGTATTGCGTAGTGTGTTTGATGTGATTTAGAATAAGTAACGTATGTAACACCCAAAAGTGCGTAAAGCAAAAAGGGTTCGAGTATACTCACAGCGGTAGAGTTTGTGGATTGAAGGGAGCGCTAGAGTGAGATCAGCCTGAACAGTTAACGATAGCATAAGCGAAAGTTGGCGCGTAAAACAGGAAGGGTAACCAAGTATCGGATGGCAATCCGATCGGATGGCCAGTCGATCGGGTGGCAATCCGTTCGGATGGCCATTCGATTGGGTTGACACCTCGCTTGGTGGGATGTGTTTGTGTATGATGGTTTGACCTTTGAAGTTTTCGTTGTAGCATTTTGAAAATAGAGAAGTATCTCTACCCTTCAAGCCGGTCGATCGAACGGCGATCCGATTGGCAAGGCTTCTCAGTGTGAGAACAAGTTCACAGCAGGACGGTCACTCGATCAGATAGCAATCCAATCGGGTGGCTATCTTGTGCAATGAACATGTTGAAAATTGTTTAAGTGTCAAAGTCCTAACGTCACATGATCGAACGGTCACTCGATCGGATGGCAATCCGATCGGGAGGTAATTCATTCAACGTTCAGATCCTTGAATAGTTTCAATAAAAGTTTAAGTGTTGAACCAATGTGCAACCCGATCGGATGGCAATTCGATCGGATGGCAATCCGATCGGACGACAATCCGTCCCGATGATCTGATCGTCTTGTGACTTGATTTTGCTTGAAGTGTTGTAGTTTGAACGAGACGTTATGATAGCTTGTTTAAACAATAGGAACCTCATCTCTACCCAAGTGACCCGACCGAACATGAATCACCCTAGTCCGACCAGTACATGGTTCAAGACGGTTGTTCATGTTCAAACCCGAAATCAACTATCTCTCGGATAGAATTCAGATCTAGAACTGATACATCACTAAGAATGAGTAGAAGATCAGAACAAGCTCCGATTCCATCGAGTTTAAGTGCATTGAGTGTAAAAGAGTTGAAAGAAAGTTAGAAAACCATCTTTCAATCCTTTTCACCATGAATATGTTCAGATCTATGCAAGATCTTTGTTCATTCATGTGGAAATCGTCCAGATCTAAGTTGTTCTTGGTGGATTGAAGCCAAAGCATGAAGTTCATAAGAACACCATGGTGACATCATCCTAGAACACCTCAAATCCACTAATTTCACGGTTAAAAGTTGAGATTTAAAAGAGAGAATGATGAAGAAGTGTGTGTAGATCATAGAAGTACAATATTTAGGTTGGAAACTTACAAGAATTGAGAGAAATCGGGAGAAATGAGCTTGAGAGCGGCTGATTCGAGCAAGGGAGTTGTCACCATCAAATGAGGTGACAAATGGGGGTATTTATAGGGTTTCCTAAAAATGAAAGTGGGAAAAAGGCTGGTCGATCGGGTGGCAGTCTGATCGGGTGGCAGCCCGATCGGGTGACAACTCGATCGGATGGAAACCCGATCGGATGGCCACTCGGTCGGTTGGCCACTCGATCCTAGAGTTTGGCGCGGCGAGTTTTGTCATTTTGATTCGCGTGTTGTGCGTTGTGATGTGATCTGAGTGAGCGATGCGATAGTATTACTCATTAATCCCAACTACTATATCTAATATACAATCGTCCTAAATAACTTGTGTTCAGCGTTTACGATTCGATTGCGATAGCGTTGCGATTTGTGTTTCGATTGATTACCACAAACATAATATAAATAAACATGCACAAGTAACACATAAATAGCACACACACGTAAAGCAGTACCCTGAACACGTAATTCGAGTTGCGATAGCGATTCGATTAAGTCGATTAGTGATTAATATGCGATTAGACCTCGATTATTAACAAGTACTCCACATGATAGAACTACTGCGATAACATAAATAGATTATCTACAAGTCAAAGAAGTCAAAACAGTAGTTAAACAAGGAGTGACATATCGCAATTAGCAATCTTTTCTTCCTTTGACTTCAATCTTGACTTTGACTTCCTAAACACGGGGTGTTACAACATTGAAGGAGTGGGGTTTGCCATGTATAGCACATCAGATGATCCTACTTCATATGAGGATGCATGTAAAGAAGCTAAGTGGGTCACAGCCATGCAAACTGAAATGAAGGCAATTGAACAGAATAATACTTGGGATCTTATTGAAGCACCCGTGGGGGTAAAGCCAATTGGTGTTAAATGGTTGTTTAAAACCAAATTGAATGTTGATGGCAAAGTTGACAAGTATAAAGCCAGGCTTGTGGTGAAAGGATACGCACAAAGGAAAGGTGTGGATTACAATAAGGTGTTTACTTCGGTTGCACGTTGGGATACTATTCGAGCATTATTAGCGGTAGCAGCTCAACGAGATTGGAAAGTTTTTCAATTAGACATAAAGAGTGCATTCTTGCGCGGGGATCTCAAAGAACTAGTGTACGTTGAACAACCAGCAGAATTCGTTAAAGAAGGTGAAGAAACAAAGGTATACAAATTGAACAAGGCATTATATGGATTGAAACAAGCTCTGAGAGCTTGGTTCAATCGAATAGAAGGTTATTTCATTCGAGACGGGTTCAAGAAGAACAAATATGATCACACGCTGTTTATTAAACGTGTTTGGCAGAAGGTAATTATCGTAAGCTTGTATGTTGATGACTTGATTTATGCTGGGAACGATGCTATGACGTGTGCGGCCTTTAAACGATCCATGCAACAAGAGTTTGAAATGACGGATCTAGGTGATATGAGGTTTTTCCTTGGGATAGAAGTTCAACAAACACCTGCTGGGATTTCTATTTGTCAAAAGCAATATGCAAAGGAAATCCTAGAAAGGTTTCATATGTGGGAAAGCAATTCAGTAAGCAATCCTATTGTCCCAGGAACTGTTCTAACCAAGTCTGGAGTAGGGGAAGAAACTGATCCAACTGTGTACAAAAGGTTAATCGGAAGCCTAATGTACTTGACTATGACTCGGCCGGATATGATGTATGTAGTCAGTTTACTTTCAAGATTCATGGCTAATCCAAGACAGGAACATATGCTAGCTGCAAAACGGGTTCTAAGGTACGTGAAAGGCACTTATGATTATGGTTTAGTGTATGAACGACACTCCGTAAACAAGCTGGTAGCACATACGGATAGTGATTATGCTAGGGACGCAGAAGATCGGCGATGTACATCAGGATATGTGTTCTTGTTCAGTAATACAGCCATATGCTGGAGCTCGCGTAAACAAGATATTGTTACTCTATCTTCCACGGAGGCGGAATATGTGGCAGAAACCGCGTGTGCTTGCCACTGTGTATGGCTAAAGGGGTTGTTGGAAGATCTGGGAGAAAAGATTAATGGACCATTGGAGATCCTATGTGACAACTGCTCAAGTATTAAGCTTTCTAAAAACCCGGTGATGCATCGAAGAACAAAGCACATTGATGTGCGCTTTCACTACTTTAGAGATCTGGTGAACGAAGAGGTTGTGAAACTTGAATTCTGCAGGACCGAGGATCAACTAGCAGATGCCATGACCAAACCGATGAAGAATGATACGTTTGTTCAGATGAGAGCATGGGTGGGAGTATAAGAAATTAAACTGGAAGATTGAGTTATTCTTTAGTTTAAGGGGAGGATTTGATGGGCTTATTTTATTATGTCTTTTGTTTGGGTCCAAGTTATGTTTATGGGTTTAGTGGTAGTCCAGTCCAATAATGGGTTTACACCCACGTTTTGTTTTAGTATTTCTGGTTTGTTTTGTTTTGATCGAGTCTATCGCCTGCGACCAAGATTTAGGGTTCGTTCCGTATTTTCTGATTGTTAACGTTGGATGTAGGCTATATATATAGCCAGTTGATCTATGAATAAAGTGTGATAGTTTATGTGTTTACTCTGATATCATCTTGATTTCTTCAAAATAACAGTGTTTTTAAACTAGACTACTTACACTAAAATTTAGCTTGGACTAGGACTACGAAAGCCATGAGAATGAGAACCTAGAAGCCGTGAGAGGTGGGGTTGATATAAACTTAACACATCTGAGAAGAAAAAAAAATTATTGGAATTCTCTTGGATGTGGTATCGATTTGGTTGTGGGTTTGGGCTGGGATATATAACTGAGAGGGAATAATATTGAGGAGTGAATGTGTCAAGAGTTTCTACTAAATTATTTGATTGTCTTTATAGTGGGAACATGTGGGGTTTTAAGTAAGTAACAAGAACATTGGCCCTTAACTAGAGAATTTAAGATCTTGAACTAGAAAGAAAAGGAATCGGTTTGTGTATAACCGATTGTAGTGGGATGGTTTGAAATAATGATGAAGCTTGTCCTTTATAGAGTATTTAATGTCTTGTATGAAAAGTGGAGTATGATTTATTTATTAAAATCTAGACAAGCATGCAAGGTTGTGTATACAAATGGGTTTAATAATTAAACTTTTGTGTGTTTTTCTTCTGATGTGTACGCTGATTTCCGAGGCAAGAAAGAAAGACCATGCTGTAAATTGAATAAATTATTGCTTTAGGTGTCCTTGTTGTCTTCAAGTGGATATGAAATCCCATTAAACAATTATTTAACTCATGTATGCCACATGTAAGGCAATACTAAAAAAATCATAAGGGTGTTAGGAGTGGTTAAACACTTTGGAGTCATATCATAGTCGAAAAAATCCCTTTTTTCTCTCCCTCTCCCTCCCCCTTCCCCGCCCCCTCTTTTCCGACCGCCGGAAGGCTCGGCGAAGAGGATAAACGTGGGTTAGAGTGCAAGGTCGCCGTTCCTGTCTGGCTGACCTTTATCACTAATTCGTGTTCTGGAATCTTCCATTCGCTTTTCGGGCTCGGATTTCGCCCTGGTTTCTTCCTACCCGGATTCAAGTCGCCGGAAGCTCGACGAAGTGGAAGAGTTTGGGATAGGCTCTGGGGTTCGATGGGATTAACACACTGGTTGTGGATCCAACGTAACCTCTCACCCTATCTTGAGTTTCCTTCATTTCCATTCGTTGTCTGGGACTTGCAATCTGCTGCGTCAAGGGCAATGAACGAGCAGAGAGATTATGACGACGACCGGCCATGGCATTACGCAACCAGCAAACGGACGAAGAAAAAACAGCAAAACCAGTACAGGAAACAGCACTTTGAGTTTGAAAATGCAACAACCTTCTTTGTATCTAACCTACCGGGGTTCTGCTCCAGGGGTGAGGTATGGAATGAATTTCGTAACTTTGGCAACCTCAAATATGTGTTCATTCCAAAGAAGTTCGATAAGGGGGAAGTAGATTTGCCTTCGTAAGATATGAAAACGTGAACGATACCGGGAAAATGATCGAAGTTCTCAATAAGGTCAAACTAAAGGGTGCAAAATTAAAGGCTGATATGGCTAGATTCAGACGTGATGGTCTGCCATTCTCAGACAAGGCTCCGGGTAACAAAGATATGCCACCGTTGACGGAACCAATCAGACATAAACCAGGTACCCAAGCTAAATTTAACTCGATGGCAAGAAATGGTAACAGGTCATACTCTGAAGTCCTTATGGGGGATGTTCTTGGAAAGACAAGAACTGTTAATCTTCAAGGCAACAAATCAAAAATGATAGAGGCATGGGAAGGGAAGGCGCTGCTAGTTGAAGCCAAAAGTATCGACATCTTATGTAACCTGTTGGAAATAACGGGTAATATCACCACTTATCTTTCTGGCCTGAGGTATATTGGTGGACTCTGGTGTCTCATGACTTTCTATCAGAAGATCCACTGTGATGCTTTTTTGGAACATTATAACGAAAAGCCCTCCAAATGGTTCTCCACGATTAAACCATGGTTGGGTTCAGAGTCCCTTAGGGAAATGGTGGCTTGGCTACGCATTGATGGGGTCCCAATCCAGGCCTGGGATCATGTGACTTTCGATACGATAGCAAACAATTTCGAAAAAATCATATTCCCTTCCGGAGCAAAGATTTCCGATTGCAACCTCTCCTTTGAGATTGTCGGAGTCCTTGTAAATTCAGGCAAGGAGATAATGGAAGAAATGTCGATCATTTGGAATGGGGTGGAACATAAAGTATGTGTTTCGGAGGTTATGAGGGACTGGGTCCCTGACTTCCTGAATGGTGGAGCTGGTGTTCCCTCACGGGGCCTGGTCAGTGATAAGGGGGGCTCCGGCTCCGGTAAGTCCGATTATGTGAAAGATCCTGAACCGTCCGGTGTGATGAGAAACGGACCGGAAGAGGAAGAGCCTATTCGGGAAACGGAAACTTGCCACGGTCACAGTAACAGCAGGCCCAATACTTGTTCACCAAAGTCTTCCTCTAGTCCTAGGAAGCCTGCAAACAAAAGGCCCAGATGTGATACCTCGCTTCCAGATGTTTTTCCACCTATTCCGTTCTCTTTCCCCCTCCCTCTATATCCCACCCATCTTCACTCCTCTTCCAACATCTCCCAGTCATCTCCAAACAATGAAACGGCTATCAACGACTCCGCTGTTGTCGGACAAGTTCCGACGGTTGATCCCGTAAATTATGGTACCCCATTTTCGAACCAGGATTCCACCTATGTAAACTCAGTTTTAACTGCGGAGACCCAAGCTACCATCAATGTCGGCTGTGCAACTGGTATGCATATGGATCACCACTCGAAGGTTATTGAAGACTTAATCAGGGGAGAGGGAGATAACAGAGTGGATCGATGAATTATTTAACTCTTAATATAAGGGGGTTGGCAGCGCCGACAAAGCAACTTGGGTCAAAGGAATTAAGAGAAACCATGTGTAACACCCCGAAAACGGGTTTGGGTAAACGAACCCCGTTAATACTAAAAGACGGGTAAAATACCGTTAGTGGTAAAAAAAGAAATTTAACCCGGTGAATATTAGGATTTAAATAAATAATCTTATATTAATCAAAAAGAAGAATAAACGTTTTGAGAAAACATGGTTTATTAGAAGCCCGAGTTAACAGGACTTAAAAACAAAACGGGTTATAACTTCCCTGAACCCACTAGGTAACTAGGAATATCAACCTAGTTAAATGAGTGTTGTAAAATAATAAAGAAACTTGAAATAGGTAGCCTACTTAATAACAAACCAAAACATGAGGGACCAAAGTTGGATAGCTTGAAAAAAAGGGTTTTATAAACAAAAAAAATAAATATAACACAACACACACTTAAGGTGTGTGTGCGTGTGTGGAGATCGACCAGGAGGGTGCTCCCAAGAGCTCAAACCCTAAAACTCAACAAATCTTAAAATTGAAGCTTGATTCAAGGCCAAAATCGATGCATGAATACATAGAAACGATCACCTAGTCATGGGGATCATAAGGTATGTGAAAATTTACAATTTGGTTTCATCTCAAATTCTTGATGATTTGTGAAATCGAAATCTGGGTTTGATTAATTGATGTTTAGATGAAATTAGTAATGAAAACATGTCTAGGAGTAAACCCTAGTCAATAACATGTTGAATTAGTGGTTAATCTATGAAATTCATGATAATCCATTGATAAGTTAAATGGGTTTTGTAAAAATAAGATGAACACAAGAATCATGACTATCAAAAGTGGTGTTACTTGATTACTATGAAATGATTCTGAGATTAGTATGCATGCTTAACATAATGGAATCGATATGTATGTTTATATTGGGCAAAAATAACAAGTTATGAACTTGATTTTAAATATATAAAATTATACCCGTTAGGTGTTCGTTAAAATGCCTAAATGAAAGATAAATGTTGAAAATCGGACAAAAACGCATGTTTGATGGATATGGCAAATTATGCGTTAAGACTTATAAAAAGGGTTCTAAACGGATTGTGGATTGAACTCTTTAGGCAAGGAAACCGGGTCTTCAAGTGGACAAGCCGGAGCGGACACACGCTTGAAAGGAATGCTTTAAAGGTACGTGGCTTGTCACCCCGTTACATTTATTTAGACAAGCTTAGTTTAAATACGTGTAATGTTGATATAACGAAAATGGTTGTGTTTAGTATGTCATTGAAGTGATGGAATTCACTCGACAACCAAATGGGTCAAATTAATAGTTAAAATAAAAGTGATTAAAATGAGGACACCATTTGGTAAAAGTTATAATGGGTCGAACAATTTAAAAATAATGTTTTTAAGTAATAAGAACCATGGCACGAACCGGAATAGGTTCAAGGGGCATGATGGTATTAATCTACCATCATACGTTGACAAATGGTCATGTCGACTAAACGGGTCAAATAGTGTGCAAATACCATTTGACAATAATAACTGACGACTACTTGTTGAGTTTTTGTGATTACAGGAAATAACATGTAATTGCATTGCTTTAACAAAAAAAAAATTAAAGCAAAAGGTATGTATACGGGTCGATGCTATGACCCGAGCCAGGTACGTATATTTAGAGTTTTAGTAGAAGTGATACTTTGGTCAAATTATAGCGAAAGTCCTTTGTCGTAAAATGAGGGACTAAAATTGACCAAAAACCCTTAATAGGTAAACCGGGTAAATGACCCTTAGAGGTTGTTTAGGAACTTGTGTTGTGATTATGTAGCCCTTAGACACGTATATGAGTCTTAGGCAAAAATCTTTTGGGAGTTAAATGCCCTAAAGGGGTCATTAACGTAAAATAACTAAACGAAGGGTAAATTGGGATTTCGGGTTTTCTTAAGTTAAATCCACCACAAAAATAGTTGTGGTGGAAAGTAAGTAGGCACTTAAATTTGGAAATGCGAGGCGTGGAAAGAGAAGAGCGGATTTGATGCTTAAATGCATAAAAATCCCCAATCGGGTCAAAATGAATTACGCGCGTAACTTGGGTGTTTGTTGCGTAATTCACAAAAGTTATGAATCCAAGATAGAGATTTAGAGTTAAATATCTTAGTTTATGATTATGATTAACTAGGAACAAGTTTAAAGGTCCTAAATACAAACGGGTCGAGATATTGATTTCGTACAATAAGCCGAATGCTTAAAAAATTTAGAATTTCATTAGTTTTAAACGTTGAATTTTACTCCACAAGATGGAGAATTAAATTACGAGCGCGTAGGAGAAAGGATCGCGTAAAACGGACAAGCGGATTAAAAGTTATGAAGGTTTTCGTTTTAGAAAACGGCAAACTTGGAAAATCCTGCAGAGGCCACCGTAAGTTACGGTAGCTACCGTAACTTACGGTAGCCTTAAAGTCTTTACGCCACACACCCACTGCTTTACGGTGGAAAAATCAACATTCAGGGCTTTACGGTGGAAAAATCAACATTCAGGGGCTACCGTAAATTACGGTAGCCACCGTAATTTACGGTAGACCCTGTAGCAAAAATGTATTTTAATCGTTTTGCTTCCCGGACTCGTTTAGACATGTTTTAAACTCTGTATGACTAAAGCATTTCATGTTTATGGAATGTGGGTACATTTTGGATGCCGGAAGACGATCAAGCTCAACGAAGAACCGAACACGATAAAGATTCATGCTTCCGCACATTGCCTCGTCGTAAATTTAAAGGACGCATCCGATCACGTTATGTTGAATAACTTATGATTTGTAAAAGTTTTAATAACCCCGTATTTTTATAGTATGTGTAGTCTTAACTATACATTTAATTGTTGGTATTTACATGTAAAACTGTTAAATAGTAACTAGGGTGTTACACCATGGCGTTGGTTTTATTGCTATACAGGAAACTATGTATGCAGACGGTTCAAGAATTAATTTCACACGATTTTGGGGAAATTCGCCAATGGAAGCAGATTGGGTAAATTCCGAAGGAAGATCGGGAGGATTGGCAAGTATATGGGATCCAAGCCTTTTTACAAGAACCGATACAATAAAACACAAGTATTTTCTCTTAGTATGTGGAATTATCAGAGGAGTTGAGGAACCGATGAATATAGTAAACCTTTATGCCCCCCAAACGGCCCCAGCTAAAAGGGCACTGTGGGATCACATAAAAGGCTTAAAAATGATGCGGGGGGGGGGGGGTATATGGATCATACTGGGTGACTTTAATCAAGTTAGATCGGTTGATGAACGAAGAAATTGTTCTTTTGATCCGACAACAGCAGCGGACTTCAACTCTTTCATTTATGAAGCGAACCTTGCTGAGTATGTAATGAACGGATTTAAGTTCACACGGTGGCTTGATGGGGGAAACAAACTTAGTAAACTTGATCGAATGTTGGTTTGCAACAAGTTCTGGAATCTTTGGTCAACTGCCACACTCAGGGCTCTTCCGAGGAATCTCTCGGACCATTGCCCTTTAGTGCTAAACACGACGCCAAACGACTTTGGACACATTCCTTTCAAGTTTTTTTAACGCTTAGATTTCTAAACCTGGGTTTGATGATGTTGTCCGTTCCTCTGTTAGTTGCTTTACTTTTGCAGGACCACCTGATGTAATACTGGCTGAAAAACTCAGATGCGTAAAAAATGCATTAAAAGCATGGAACAAATTGTGTAAAAGGGAGGAGGACGAATGTTTAAAGACATCAGCTGAAATTATTGAAAAACTGGATATTATATGTGAAACACGAGATCTTTCTGAATCCGAGGAAGTAGAATATATCGAGCACAAAAACAAGATAACTGAAATTAAAGATGGAAGACGTAAGGAACTCCAACAAAAGTCTCGGGTTAAGTGGGCAGTAGACGGGGATGAAAACTCAGCTTTCTTTCATGGATTCATCAATAGTAGAATTTCGAGGAGCCGGCTAAACGGCTTGATGATTAATGGCGAATGGTGTACTGACCCCCCAAGGGTAAAGGATGAAGTCCGAGATTTTTTTGAAAAGAAATTTCTGGAGCCAATTACAGTAAGACCCACATTTACATGCTACCACATTAAAAAACTTACAGATGAGCAGGGTTCAGATCTTATATCGTCTTTTTCATTGAACGAGATCAAGAATGCAGTATGGGATTGCGATGGAGATAAAGCCCCAGGACCGGATGGCTTTAACTTTACCTTCATTAAAGATTATTGGGATCTATTGGGTGACGATTTCTATAATATCATGGTCAGGTTTCACGCCACGGGTAAAATCTCCAATGGGTGTAGCTCTTCTTTCATTACTCTCATTCCAAAAACTAATGACCTGACAAGCTTGAATGATTTTCGACCAATCAATCTTATCGGGTGCATCAACAAGGTCATCTCAAAGATCCTAGCTAATCGTCTTAAACTGGTTATCGGCTCGATCATTTCGGAAGAACAATCGGCTTATCTATCGGGTAGGAATATTTTGGATGGGCCTCTCATCACAAATGAGATCATCTCTTGGGTTAAACGCTCCAGAGGAAAAGCACTCCTTTTTAAGATTGATTTTGAAAAAGCCTTTGATACGATCTGTTGGAGTTTCATTGATTCGGTATTCGAACAAATGAACTTCCCCAATCTCTGGAAAGTATGGATTGATGGGATTCTCTCCTCTTCTAGATCATCGGTTTTGGTAAATGGTTCCCCTACGACTGAATTTCAGTGTTTTAGGGGGGTTCAGCAAGGGGATCCACAATCACCTTTTATCTTCATTCTAGCTATGGAGGCCTTATCATCCTTTGTGACTAGTGCTTCATCGGCTGGGATTCTGAAGGGAATCTCTCTACCGAACGATGGGGTTAGCATATCACATCTCATTTTCGCGGATGATGTGATGCTTCTCGGCGTTTGGGATGAACTTAATCTTATCAATATTAGGCGTCTCATGAGATGTTTTTTTCTAGTTTCGGGTCTGAAAATAAATCTCCATAAATCCTGCCTTTATGGTGTAGGCACTACTTTGGGAGAAATCGAGTGCATGTCCAATTTACTCGGGTGCAATAGTGGTTCTCTACCCTTCACATACCTTGGACTAAAGGTTGGGGGCAACATGAACCGCTTCAACAACTGGAATACAGTCATTGAATCCTTTGAGGCACGTCTCTCGCTTTGGAAAGCAAATACTTTATCCATTGCTGGTAGACTAACCTTAATCAAGTCAGTTCTCGATTCTTTACCCCTATACTATTTTTCTCTATACCAAGCCCCCGCGAATGTGATCAACAAGCTGGAAAAAATAAGGAGAAGATTCCTATGGGGTGGCTCGGAGGAAAGGAACAAAATGCATTGGGTCTATTGGGAAATCGTCACACAACCAATCGCGAATGGGGGCCTCGGTTTGAACCCACTGCAGGAAACGAATTGTAGTCTTTTGTCAAAATGGGCATGGAGATATAAATCAGAACCGGGCAGATTGTGGAGAAAGGTAATCACCTCCATCCACTTCAACCCTAAGCATGGTAATTTTCTACCTGTAAAAAAAGGTTTATCAGGTGTCTGGAGCAATATCATCAAGAAGGAAGCATTTATCAGCAGCAAAAATATCTTTCTGAATCAAATAATTCAGTGTAAAGTGGGTAATGGGCTGGATACTCAATTCTGGACTGATACCTGGGTTGCTGATAGGCCTCTTAGATTACTATTCCCTGCTTTATTCCTGCTGGAAAGATACAAAGGGTGTAAAGTATGTGAAAGGCTGCAAGTATCCAATATCGGGGGAGCTTTAGATCTGAAATGGTGCTGGTTCCGTGAGCCATATACTCAGCAAGAAACAATGGAACTCTCGATTATCTCCAACACTTTGTCGCAGGCTACATTATCAGATTCTAAAGACAAATGGAAACGGATAGCGGGTAACTCGGACACCTTCACCGTCAAAGGTGTTAGAGGGTTAATTTATAGCTCGAGCCAGCATCCCGAGTTAGCAAAATTTGAGTGGAATGGTTGGATACCTCGCAAGGTAAATATCTTCGGATGGCGCATGAATTTGGATCGACTACCGACAAGAGATGCTCTGGTAAGGAGAAACATTACTATGGCTTCTGTTTTGTGTCCACTCTGCGGGGAGAAGGATGAATCGGTCGAGCACATTTTTGGATCATGTTACATCAGTTCCGTGGTGTGGCATTTGGTGTCTAGGTGGCTCTCGATTCAGCCCATTTTTTGCCTTCAATATATCGGATCTCTTACGGATTCATCACTACATCACCGGTCCGACACCTTTTAAAAAAATGGTACACGCCATCATCTTAGTAGCCTGCTGGAACATTTGGAAATTGCGCAATGATGTTATATTCTCAAGCAAGCGTGTCGATGTCTCACGACTCTTGGCAGAGATTAAAATCACAAGCTTTCTTTGGATTAAAAATAGAGCGAATATGAATACGCTAGTTTGGCAGGATTGGTGTAATTTTAATGTTTTCTAAATTGTATTTCTCTTTCTAGCATCTTGCTAGTTTTTTGTGGTTTCTAATAAATTCAGCCGTTCAAAAAAAAAAAAAACACTTTGGAGTGGCAAACTAAAAAACCGACCAATCAGAGCGCGCCATGTTAATCAGTCAAAAGTGTTTGGTGAAAAGTGTTGGCAATGGTTTACACACTTGGTGAAGTGGTAAACTATTTTTTTTTTTTAAAAGAAAAAGGTGTGATTGGTTGAGATAGGAATAGACCCCACCCCACAATACCATATCTCTCTCTCAATCATCTTCCCTGCGTCGGCTTCCCCTCCCCGCACCACAACCTTCACCGACTCGGCAAAGTGTCGGCGGCGGTGTTTGCCGATCGACAAAACCGTTTGCCGACCACTTTGCCGCTCCACTCCTAACACCCTAAGGATATGGGGAGTGCTCTGTACGTGAAAGGGCTAGGGGGTAGGGTGAGTGTTTTGTGATGATGTCATGGTATGGAGATGTTTGTGTTGAGTTGGATAAGTTTTGTTAGGTGTATAAAATACCCGTTTAATTATACCCTCTAGTTTCTTGTTTTTTTTTATAAAATATAAAAAACATTATGAATGTGTTGGGTATATAGAAATATATATATATATATATATATTTTACGTTTGTATTCGTGTCGCGCTAACCGCGTATCGCCAATACAATTTTCAATTTACATGTTGAAAACTTCAAATAATAACGGTTCTGATAATAAGGATACTGATACCGACGTTATACCGTCGAGATCGCTAGAGCATCAATGTTGCTAAGACATTATCTTAAATATTATATGAGAAAACTTAAAATAATAAAATAATAGAAACTTAAAAAACTATAATATTATATGAAAAAAATTAAAATAATAAAATAAGGAAACAATAAAATAATAAATTAAAGTAGTAAAATAATAAAATAATAAAAACTTAAAAAACTATAATATTAAAAAAAATCTCGAATTAATGTTCATCATCTGTTATTATTAAGACTATGGGGTATGGGGCGGGGGTTGGGTACAAACGCCCAAGTCATCACCCCGGGTGGGCTTGGGTTTGGGCGTGGCCCCTTAGGCGGGGGTTTCAGCCCGGGCGTTGGGCGGGGCTACCCACATGACAGGGCGGAACCTCATTGACCAAGAGCACTAGCCCTTTGAAATTGATTTTTTTTCCATGCCACCCCAGCCAAATCCCACCATACCCCTTTGAAATTGGATTTTGGTCTTAGATGCCCCATACTCCACATATCACACCATGCACCAACCCACGCCCCACCATACCACACGTTCTAATATGGGTATGTTTGGCAAAAGTAGCTGGTAGCTGGTGGCTGGAAGCTGCTAGCTGGTGGCTGGAAGCTGGTAGCTGTTAGCTGTAGCTGGTAGCTAGTAGCTGTAGTTTTTTAGATATATTTGGTGTTTGGCAAAGTAGCTGGAGCTTTTAATAAAATGTATAAAATGACTAAAACGGACATAACTAAAAAATTTAAAAGTTTGTGCATTAAAAAGTTCATTACATTTAGAGGTTAAAATAGTCATTTTTTCCCTAAAGCTTGTAGCTCCTTCTAAACGCTACTAGTAGGAGCGTTCAACCAAAAGCTTCAAGCTCCTAACCTAAAAGCTTCAAGCTTCTTCAACCAAACAAGGCTTTTTATTGAGTATGAGCTTTTTGTCAAAAGCTTAAAGCTTGAAGCTCCTAAAAGCTCCATGCCAAACATACCCTATGTATAAAAATCATGGTATTCATCAAAATCCAATTGACAAAAATAATAAGCATGACATAATAATAATTTATTAATATTTATTCTGGAAATCTGTTTTGGTTAATGATTTATTTTATCGGATCAACCTTCACTCCGACTATCAAGGATAAACTCTAAAACCCTCCCACCACCACCGGCCAGCCACCGCCATATTCATCTTTCATTCAGGTTTCCTCAATTCTTCTTCTTCTTCTTATTATTTTTTAACCGTAAAACATTTAGCAGTACCTTGTAGCGCACGTTACACCTTGCTAGTGTATTTAGGGCGTACCTTGTAGCGCACGTTACACACTCCACAGATCACCAAAACCCTAATGGCGATGGCTAACCTTTTCAAGCCGATGATCAACGCCCCAAAATCCACAACACACTCTCATCCTCGATCTAAAAACCATATCTTTTCTACTCCGTCACCTTCATCCTTCACGCTTCCTCTTCCTCACCCTCATCAACATTCCAAGCATGCAATTTCTTCACCAATTAAGGTAACCACTTGTACTCTCACTTTTATTTCTTTTTTCTGCAACTTGTACGTCTCATAATATCTTTTTTCCCGAGTTTTCACATCCAGGTGTATAAGGGTTTTGGTGACAAATTGAATTGGCCTGATTTACCTGCAATCGGTTCATCATCGTTCTTGGATGATAAGGTTCAAACTGATGAAAAGGTTAGTGAACTGCATTTGTCATTGCTGAATTTCAAATAAGTAATATGGTACCCCGTGACTAGCGGTACCTGGTGACTTTCTCTATCCGGTTGGAGTGTGAAAAAATGTCATGCGTGAGTCAGGGTTTATCACAATGGGCCTTTCGGTGATGGTTTCCCCTCCCGTGATGGGCTAGGTCACCAACGCTGTTTGCGATCGCGGGCGGAAAAAATAGCATGTCGTCTCAAAATTCAGAATTCTGAGAATATTTTATTCTTTCCGGCACGAGGTGGCCTTTTGCCTATGGTGACTAGCGGTACCTGGTGACTTTCTCTCTCCGGTTGGAGTGTGAAAAAATGTCATGCGTGAGTCAGGGGTTTATCACAATGGGCCTTTGGGTGGTGGTTTCCCCTCCCGTGATGGGCACGGGCGGAAAAAATAGAATGTCTCAAAATTGAGAATTCTGAGAATATTTTATTCTTTCCGGCGCGAGGTGGCCTTTTGCCTATGGTGTACCTGGGTGGTCGGGCTTTGTTAGACGTTAATATGGTTTTCATGGAACTCTATTTTGCATTTGGCAAGTTAGTTCTTCAATTTAAAAGTGGGTGGTCGGGCTTTGTTAGACGTTAATTTGGTTTTCATGGAATTCTATTTTGCATTTGGCATGTTAGTTCTTCAATTTAAAAGTAATGTGTGTGGTGTTGATTGTATGATAAAGATACTTATCACACTAAAAACTATAGGATAAAAATTTGCAAAAAATAGACATTCATGTTAATTTTGAAGCTTGAGAAGTTGATATGTGGATTTTTAGAATCAAAGTTTATATTTTTATGTGAATTGTGAGTAGTTTTTCTATGTATTCTAACCACTTGAAATGCTTTTGTTCCAATCTTTATTCTTGAAGTTTCAATGTCAATGGGCGAAAGAGGGCGATGTTGGTGAAACTGAAGAGGGTATGCAACTTATTCACTTATAGTATCACATATGTAATTGCCATTTGTTTTGCAACTTAAGCTGGTCTCTTTTTGTCTCTGAGTTTGTTACAGGCACGCAGTATGCAAAAACAAAGAGTAAATCAAGCAAAAAGAAATCTGGAAAACTAATGGCAAAGATGTACACGGTGATAGTTGGAACTTCTTTTTGCGTTGTTTTAGCGTTTATTTCTTTCGCTCTTCCAAAGAAAGTAAGGCTACGTCATACGGTTGTCCCATATTCGGATCTAGTTGAAAGCATTCGTGAGGGGAGTGTGATACAAGTTCAGTTCGTGGAGAACTCGCGCGTGATTTATTACAACACCAAGCCGTCTGTTAAACAAGATGCTGAAATCCCACAAAGTGAAGCAGGACAAATAGGATTACTGAAAGCACTTGAGCCCAAATGGAAGTTTTATACAAGAAACGTGGCAGACGATAAGAATCAGCTTATTAAGATGCTTAAGGATCAGGGGATCACATACGGTTCAGACCCTGAACTTTTATCCGATTCAATGAAGAATTTCGCGTTTGCCATGCTGCAACTAGCCCCCTATTGGTTTATGTTGGGTGTTCAAGGGTTTCAGCTCTATCATCAAATGAATCTTGGGAAAATGACAAAAAGAAAACCGAGTAAGAAACAATCTGTAACGTTTGATGACGTTGAGGGCGTAGATTCTGCAAAAGCTGAGCTTCTTGAGGTAATTTGCCCTTTGTTTTAATACAATATTGTTGTTAGTGACTTGGGTGTTAACTGTTAAATATTTAATCTTTCATTTGAATGTAGATTGTGTTGTGCATAAATGAAGATAGTAAATACATGAAACTCGGGGCAAAATTACCAAGAGGGGTATTGCTTGCCGGTCCTCCAGGAACTGGGAAAACATTGTTGGCCCGTGCTGTGGCAGGGGAAGCTGGAGTGTCGTTCTTTTCCATTTCCGCTAGTGAATTGGTAGAGATTTTTGTTGGTACCGGAGCTGCTCGTGTTAGAGACATTTTCCGAGAGGCAAGAAAACATTCACCGTCCATTATTTTCATCGATGAGATTGATGCTGTTGGTGGGCAACGAGGAAGAACTTTGAACTGCGAACGTGACCAAACGTTAAACCAGGTAAACATAGTTTTGGTTCTTTGGATGGTTTATGCATATAAGTATCAAATCTTTTGTATACAAAAGAATGTATTTGTTTTTTTTCTTAGCTTTTGACTGAGATGGACGGGTTTGAGAAGGATGCGAGTGTGGTGGTTATAGCTGCTACAAACCGACCTGAGACACTAGATTCGGCTTTGATGAGGCCGGGTCGGTTTTCGAGGAAAGTACTCGTGGGCGAACCCGATGAAGTTGGCAGGCAAAGGATATTTTCATTGTATTTGAGAGATGTCCCTATGGAGGAAGACAAATATGCCATTTCCAGCCTTGTTGCTTCACGTACCACCGGATTAGTCGGGGCTGATCTTGAAAACATAGCTCATGAATCTGTACTACTTGCTGCTCGAAGAGGTTCGGTTCATTCGTTTGTTAAACTTAACAAAAATTGCTATATCTTTTTGAAGTATCCACTCAATAGTGTGATAGTAATATCTTTTTTTTTTGTGTTGATGGGGATGTGTTTTTCAGATGGAGAATTTGTGACGAGTGATGATATTTTTCAAGCTGTCGAGAGGGCCACGAAAAAGATCTTTAATGATGGTGACACTAATGAAACGAAATCGCCTAATCCGTTTGGACCGATGGCACAAGTACCCATGCAGTATGGGGGTGGAGCAATGGGATTTGGGTTCAGTTAATCAAGCTCTTAAGTCTCAAGGACTTTCTTTCATTCTGATTTATGTGATTTCATTATTCTTGAAAATATATATCGACATATCGTTTGCGTTGAGGAGATGTTTAAACAGAAAAGAAGTAGTAACTGGAATTTGCTTATTTACTTGCTAGTTTGGATTGATTGTATTGGAATTAGAGGAATGCAATTCAAAAATCAAATAACATCATACAAATAGGTCAAAAGCAGTGATCCTGTTCGAGAAAACATGATAATTTTAATTGTATAACTAAAAACTATGCATGATAACGGAATGTGGATTCGTTTCTAAAAAAGAAAAAGCTGGATGTAGATGGATTGGTGAATGTTTTGTTGCATAGTTTTTTCATGTAATTTTTAGATTCTGCGTCACCTAGACAAGTAAACACTTTAAGACGATTCGACGAACATCAAAAAGTTACTCGAAAAAACAAGAAATGTGCACAGAAGGAGAATGGCCGGGATACAATTGTGGCTCGCCAACCATGATACGCCTAGATAAAGTCGAGCAAGCAAACGTTCCTGTTTCACATCAGCATTTGCGTGTAATGAAGTGAATTAATAACAACTAAGCAAACCAACACAAGATCAAACATGAAGTAATCGGTTCAGATTTTCATTGAATCCATAAGAAACTGGTTACAAAAGCCAAAGGAGATGGGAATAAAATTGTAATAGAGAGAATGGAGATGGGCCTATTTCTTTCTCTTGAACTGGGCTACTGGTTAACTGTTTTAAGTATAAGTTGGGCCTGAATGAGTGTTCATAACATATAATCACATTCGAATATGATTTTGTTCTTGAGTTGACTTATCATCCAAACATCTATATATAGATGTGAACCCAACACCCGTAATTTGTAAAAAAAAAAGAGTAAACTGCCATTTTGGTCACTGAGGTTTGGATAGTTTTGCCACTTTAGTACAAAACTTTTATTTTAGTCCCTGTAGTTTTAGTTTTATGTCATTTTGGTGCAAAAATAAAATTAACTCAGATTTCTAAAAAAAAACTGATTTTTTGTCCTTTTCTGAAGGTTATTTTGGTCATTTTGCCCAGCTGCCCAACCCACCCCCACCCCTTTTCTTCTTTCCCCCTTCTGCATCTGAACCATTCCTCTCATTTTTGCAATAAACCCCAGCCGACACCCTCACTCCCTTCTTTCTCTCTGCTCACCGGCGCCGATCATCGGCCGATACACCCACATACCCCACCCCGCCTGCATCCTTTCTAAAATACACACACCCGCCCAGCGAAGATGATGGCGGTGCTGGAGGCAGCAATTCAGCGGCAACACCGCACCGATGACGAAACCAGTAGTGGAGGTGCAGGTTGAACGGAGGTGATAAAGATGACCGGGGATAAAGATAGGTGGTGATAAAGATGACCGGGAACAGGTTGCAGGTTGATGATCGGTAATGGTAGGGGATGAAGGGAGGTGCAACATATTTTCAACACTATTATCACTTGCAACTACAACAAATAGAGTGAAGAGTAGATGTGACGTAATGGTAGGGGATGAAGGGTGGTGCGATGACATCATACCACACCATGCCGGTGAAGAAACGGTGGAGTTGGCTCGTAATCGCCGTATTAGGTCTCGTGTTGCTCTCGATGCTTGTTCCTCTTGCTTTTCTACTAGGTCTCCACAACGCATTCTAATCCAGAGGTTTGTATCTCGATCTCAATTTTCCCTAATTTGGTTATAGGATTGATTAGATCTGTTTTGTTACGGAACTTGTATGGTTCTTCAATCGTTTGATGTTTATGTTTATTCAACTGCTGTTGTTGATTTGGTAATGTATGTAATGGATTTGGTGTGTAGATTATGCTTCTGCACATTGAAGTGGAGAACGCAATCATTGATTCATTCAATCAGTAACAATGGATCTGGGTTCTCAAAGTGGTGAAGAAGAAGGAGGTTGGGATGGGGGTGGAGGCCACTCAGGGGCTAATTTGTTAAAATAATAATGGTAATGACCAAATTACCCCTTAGAAAAGGACCAAACGTCAGAATTTAATTTGAGGAATTTAAGCTGATTTCACTTTTGGATCAAAATGGCAACAAAACTGAAACCACAGGGACTTAGATGCAAAAGGTTTGAGTTTTGAACTAAAGTTGCAAAACTGACCAAACCTAAGGGACCAAAATGGCAGTTTACTCAAAAAAAAAATCTAATAATATTCAATCCATTTTAACAACTCCAAACTTGGTCCAACAATTTCAAAAGTAATATACGAGTATTAAAACATATCAATCCATATATTAAAAAAGGTAGCAGATTATACTTAAAGTATTTATTTTGTAATTAAAATGGTAAAATTCATAGTTTAAATGGTTGCATGTGTTAGAGATGTAAATGGTTCTTGTTATGAAATCTGAATTACAGGCTTGTCAATATATATTATACCGAGCGAGTATGAGTTTGCATATTAGAGCAGAAAAAATTGCCATATCTAAATCTTTCATATAATTGTTGCTTTAGTCATGTTTATACAAATTAATTTTACACAAATAGTCAATTACACACATATTATAAAGGATTTACATTTAGATATTGAAAGTGGGGAGCAAGTGATGTGGACTAAAAGAAGCTTGTTGAACAAATAATAGTACAAAATCCAAGCTTTAATAACTTAATTCATCTCAGTCTTAGGTTTTTGTATATTTCTCTTTTTTGGTGTATATGTAACAACAAAATTTTAGACCAACTATATATTAAACAATGTCGTACTTGAAAACATTTACTTGATTACAAACTACAGTTGTATACATAAGTAAAACAGACACTACACGTATTGTTTGCGTGTGTATTGAAGTTTATCACTTAAGCAAATGTGATAACTATGAGCACAAAGATTTTAAAGGAATCAAAGTGAATATCATGATTTTAGGTTACTTCTAAATATATACCTAAACTAATCTCTAACACAACTATAATGGACATATCTACATAACATCAAAACATTAATTTCATGATTTTGGTTAAAAAAACAAAATATAGTTTTGGTGGTTTCTCAAACAAATTAAATAATAACTTTTTAAGTAAGTAGGTCCATTTTGTACGATGGTATTTATGATTCTCCAACTCATACACACATCATTCCAACATGGCTTAGGTCCCACTAAAAATGAAAAAAAAAAGATTTGTCATCAACTTAATAATTAAGGGTGGAGGGATAATCATCTTTAATTTAATACATGATTTATTTTTTCTAGGTTTTTTTTAACGGCAGCAAAGCAAAATATACATAGGTTTTTTTTTTTTTTTTTTTTTTTTTTAATATTAAACGTGTTAGCAATATAATACCATATTTACCTTTTTTCGGATTTCAAGATTTTTCTTCGTATTTAATTTATTTATTCCAAATAAACTAACGGTTCACAAAATTTTGGAACCTTTTGATACGTCAATATCTCACTTAAAACTAGAGCTGGATGCACGGATTCACGACTTTTTATCTGTTTGTTATGTTCTATAAATAGAATCCATCAAATTATGTTAAAACGATTAATAACACCTTAAATCTTCATTCAATATTTTTTCATCTAAAACACTAATAACACCTTAAATCTTCATTCAAGAATTTTTCTATCACTATAGTTTAGTATTTATGCCATATTTCTGTTCTTGAAAAAAAAGATAAACTCCATTGCAAATAATAACACCTTAAATCTTCATTGCAAATAATAAACTTTTCTAACTAGTTTACAAAGATAACATTATATTAGGGAAGAGACAAACACTAATGGCGCTCGATCGTATTTGATCAAGTTTCATCGGTTTCTTCCAAACCAGCCAATTTCGTTAACGTGTGACCAGGTGTCACACCCCAACCGATGGCGGAAACATCGGGGCATGGCACTGAGCGAAACAGATTGTCCAGAAGTTTCCATAACAATTATCAATACTATTCAATTTAAATAATACGTCCCATACCGTATCTTAAACAGCAAAATAATTATTACAGACAAAATTCCAGGCAAATTTTCTGTTCCGACAACTCAGATTTTAA
The DNA here is from genome assembly GCA_030545235.1 of Helianthus tuberosus. Taxonomy (NCBI): domain Eukaryota; kingdom Viridiplantae; phylum Streptophyta; class Magnoliopsida; order Asterales; family Asteraceae; genus Helianthus; species Helianthus tuberosus. The sequence goes on from CM060432.1 coordinate 146,148,813, forward strand.
TAGACTGCAATTGTTTATCTGCTTCTAGAGACCCTTAGTTTGACCACTACAAACAACTATTTGTTGGGCTCTAAAGCTTTATTCTAGCTTCAAATTTCTACCAAGTGTGCGTCCTAAGCACCTGTCACATACGTTAAAATAAAGTCAATATGTAACATCCCGAAAATATAAAACATTATATCAGAATTATAAAGCCTAAATAAATGGGAGTTTATTAACTAGGAATTTTAACCTAGTTAGTTAACTAGTCTAGAAATAGCTTATAGAGTGATTAAAAAGCTATCAAACTATATGTTGAACAAAATAGAGGGACCATAGTTGTTAACTCTAAGACTTAATAAAAATTTAACAAATAAAAATAAACCAAACACCCCAAAACAGGGTGTTGGTCGATCAAGAAGAGGCAGGGGGCGACACCCCCCATTCCAAAAACCTTAATCTCACAAAACAATCAAATTGAGGGCTCAAATCTGATCAAAAACGAAATCTGAACATAGAATAGTGATCCTCATCACAAGAGGATTACAAGGTATGTAAAAATTTGTGTTAATCCCTTGTTTGAAATTCTCATGATTTTGGAAAATCTAAAAATTAGATGTTGCATGTGTGTTGCTTGATTTGATTAGAGATAATGTAGTGTCTAGAAGTAAAACCTAACTAACTATTGGAGAAATCATGCTCAAATTCAGAGAATTCTATGAATCCATGGAAGCTAGGTTATGGGTTTTATAAGATGATGATGAACACTAGGATTTGAATGATGATTCTAGTATAAATTTCATCATAGGAGGTGATTCCTGTGATATTGATGTTAAATTATGTGCAAGGTTACTAATTAAAGTGAAATTGAGGTTTAAATTTGCAAGTCAAGAACTTGGAAATGATGGTAGGAAAATCTGACCCGTTAGGTGTTTGTAGAAATGCCTAAGTGAGGATTCTTGATGTTAAATTTGATGAGAACGCAGATTTGATCATGTTTCACAATGATATGAATATGGTCATGGAAAGAGTTCTAAACAAGTTGTAAAACTGAATTTTCTAGGCAAAGAGTCCGGATCATCAAGCGGACAAGCCGAAGGGAATTCACGGGGGAAAGGCGTGCTTTAAAGGTACGAATTTACCATTTCGTTACATTATGAATCAATTAATAGTTTTAAGTTGTAGTTTCGAAAACATGGTAAACCATATAGTTCCATATATCACGGAAGTGACCTTCGTCTTTGTCAAGTGAGACGGGTCAAAACAATTGTTAGAAAATTTGACGTATGTAACTTGACCCGTTACAGTTAGTATATTGGATGTTTATATAATGTATACTTGAATTTTAGAATAAAGGATGTCATGGAATAAAGCGTTGATGTCGCTATATAAGATAATGGGTCAAAAGTCGGTTATAATTCGTTGGTAGTCGTCATAAGGAAGGGATTTCCGTAGACGAGCTAACGGGTCGAACAATCAAACAAGATAGGGTAATGTTCCGGATTATAACGGTTTGATCTTTGATATAGGTTATTAATCGAATGATAAATATGAGAATTCAATTGTATATGTTGTAGAAAGTAAAATCCGAAGGTTGGGTTTTGGGTTCTACAAACAAAACAAAACAATAGTTGAATTCCCAGCTCCTACCGTAAATTACGGTAGTACCGTAATTTACGGTAGTGAATATATGTTTACGGTGAAAGTCTCCTGGTTTACGGTGACCAGGAGCCTTCATAAGCCACCGTAACTTACGGTCACACCGTAAGTTACGGTACAACCAGGAAACATGTTATTATTTTATTTTCTTGATTTTAATGTTGGTTTTTATTATTATGAGCTATATAATAGTGTCAAATCTAATATTTTAAAGATTTGAACTTCAGGTATCAAGGTGTTACCTACGGGCGATGGTCAAGTCATTGATGAAGAACCGAACACACAAATCTACGCTTCCGCACTTAAACTTTTGTTTTAAATCTTTTGTAAACAAATTGTAATGTCTTCTTGAATACGTTTTCGTAGGATCAAATGGTGAATGTTATGTCTAACTTTAACATTACTGTTCATGTACCTTCTTTAAATTATAAATTTTGGCATGATATGCAAACTATATTATCATTAAATTTAGCTTTTTAAATAAGGGTGTTACAAGTTGGTAATCAGAGCTCAAGGTTGTCAATAAGTGTTCGGTTCAAGCTTGATCGATCGTCCGGTAAGAATTAACTTGTTTTGTTAATAAATTATGTACTACGTATAAAATGAGAAATGGACAATATGCATGAAAAGAGTGTGTAAACTCACTCAAAAAGCAAGAAATGCATGAAACATGAATGATCAAATCAAGTTACGGACTTGATTAAATAGAAACATGAATGATCAAATCAAGTTACGGACTTGATTAAATAGAAACATGAATGATCAAATCAAGTTACGGACTTGATTAAATAGAAACATGAATGATCAAATCAAGTTACGGACTTGATTAAATAGAAACATGAATGATCAAATCAAGTTACGGACTTGATTAAATAGAAACATGAATGATCAAATCAAGTTACGGACTTGATTAAATAGAAACATGAATGATCAAATCAAGCTATGGACTTGATTGGATAGAAACAAGAATTATTAAATCAAGTTACGAACTTGATTGAGTTAAAACAAGAATGATTAAATCAAGTTACGAACTTGATTAAATCAAGACAAGTAAAGCATGTGTTATAAATAGAATGTTTAACAATCTATGTAAACATTTCAGAAATCGAGATGGCTGATGGAGACAATGATAATGCGGTGCCAAGAGTCACCGAACAAGTGAGGGAGGTGATTGCCGAAGAGGTTGGAAAGGCGATCGAAAACAGTTTGTCGGGCTTTATTGATAAAATCCAAAACACGGTTTTATCAATAGTAGAAGATAGAATCAAGAAACTGGAAGATGATTCAAATGTAACAAAGGAAAAGCGTGGAGGACGAAAGCCTTGTTCATACAAGGAATTCATGGCTTGTAAGCCACCAACATATAATGGGGAGGTTGACCCAATAGTGTGCCAACGATGGCTAAGTGACATCGAAGGGGTATTCGAGAGAACCCATTGTGACGAAGAAGACTACGTAGCCTTTGGTACGGGTCAACTAAGGAATCAAGCGAAAGATTGGTGGGATAACAAAAAGAAGGAGATTGGAAGTGAAGCGGCTAAGGCCATGACTTGGGAGGAGTTTAAGACGTCGTTTCTTAAACACCATAGTCCCAAAGCGGTTATAAACAAGATCAAGGAAGAGTTCATGCAACTCAGACATAAAGGTGAATCCATAGACAAGATCACGGGGATGTTTATGGACAAGATGAAGTTCTGTGATGATTTGATAACGAATGAAGAGCAAAAGGTCTATTATTATCATAACATGCTAAGCGCGGAGTATAGAGAATTCATAACCCCTTCAAAGTATGAGACCCTTACCGAGATTGTCAATGCTGCTCGGGAAAGGGAGATTGAATTGAAGAAGAGTATTGAACGGGGTGAACGAAGGGCACAAGATGTAAATCCAAGCCCTGCCAAGAAAGCAAGAACGAATGAATCCGCAAAGAAATCAGATGCTAAAGGTAGTACATCAGGTTGCAAAATCTGTGGGAAGAATCATAAGGGTGAATGTCGTTACAAGGATAAGCCTTGTCCCATATGCAAGAAAAAGGGACATATGGCTATGTCATGCCCGGAGAAGGTGACGGTTTGTTACAATTGTTATCGAACGGGTCACAAAAAGTCGGAATGCCCGGAACTGGTTGGAAAGAAAGATGGGCAAGAATCGAAAGGTGAAGCCCCAAAAGCCAAGGCAAGATCTTTCCAACTAACTGCCGCAGAAGCGAAGATTGAACCTGATGTGGTCTCAGGTATATTTGCTGTAAATTCAATTCCCGCACACGTGTTATTTGATACGGGTGCGAATAAATCCTTTGTTTCATATGGGTTTATTCGACATCCTTCATTTATTCTAACAAAATTACCTGTGCCTTTAGAAGTAGAGATAGGTAATAACAAAAGCTTTATTGTTTGTGATGTATGTGAAAATTGTAAACTGAGCATCGATGATGAAGAATATTTGATAAATCTAATCCCGATGTCGATGGGAGAATTCCAAGTAGTCGTGGGGATGGATTGGCTATCTCAATACCATGCAAAGGTCGTGTGTTTTCGCAAAGAGATAAAACTAACATCTCCGAGCGGAAAACACGTCACCATTTATGGCGAAAAACGAGGCAACCCCATAGTATGTTCGATGTTGAAAGCTCACAAGCTCATGAAGCGAGGATGCAAGGCATTCATAATTTATGCAAATGAGACCGAGAAAGAATCACGGAAGATTGGAGATGTATCGATAGTACGGGATTATGAAGATGTTTTTCCGGAAGATTTACCGGGGGTACCGCCCGAACGGGAAGTAGAGTTCGGGATCGAATTGATTCCGGGCGCGAAACCTGTGGCAAAGGCCCCGTACCGACTTGCACCGTCGGAATTACAAGAGCTGATGTCCCAAATTCAAGATTTGCTTGATAAAGGATTCATAAGGCCGAGTGTGTCTCCTTGGGGCGCACCGGTGTTGTTTGTAAGAAAGAAGGACGGGAGTATGCGCATGTGTATCGATTATCGGGAGTTAAACAAACTCACGATAAAGAACCGATACCCGCTCCCGAGGATAGACGACTTATTTGACCAACTACAAGGCGCAAGTTGGTTTTCAAAAATTGACCTTAGGTCGGGGTATCACCAACTAAAGGTCAAAGAAGAAGATGTGCCGAAGACGGCTTTTCGCACTAGATACGGACATTACGAATTTCTCGTGATGTCATTTGGGCTAACAAATGCGCCCGCGGCATTCATGGACCTCATGAACCGGATTTGCAAACCAATGCTGGATAAGTCGGTCATCGTGTTTATCGATGATATCTTGGTGTATTCGAAGAGCGAAGCCGAGCACGCACGCCACTTGCAAGAAGTGTTAGAGACACTTAGACGAGAGAAGCTTTATGCAAAATTTTCTAAATGTGCCTTTTGGTTACGAGAGGTACAATTTCTCGGTCATGTCATAAGTGCCGATGGAGTTTTGGTGGATCCGTCAAAGATAGAGGCGGTGTCAAAATGGAATCCCCCGAAGAACCCTTCTGAAATTAGAAGCTTTTTGGGGCTTGCTGGATATTATAGGAGATTCATTCAAGATTTCTCCAAGATTGCATCGCCGCTAACAAAGTTAACCCAAAAGAAAGCAAAGTTTGTTTGGGGAGTCGATCAAGAAAAAGAGTTTCGGACGTTAAAAGAAAAGCTAACTCAAGCTCCGGTACTGACATTACCGGACGGAGTCGAAGACATGGTGGTTTATTCGGATGCTTCATTATCGGGGCTCGGTTGCGTGTTGATGCAACGGGGCAAGGTAATAGCATATGCCTCGAGACAACTGAAGATACACGAGAAGAAATACCCCACGCACGATCTCGAGCTGGCAGCGGTGGTATTTGCATTAAAAATATGGAGGCATTACTTGTATGGAGTAAAATGCACCATATTCACCGACCACAAAAGCCTGAAATACTTCTTCGATCAGAAAGAGTTAAATATGCGACAAAGGCGATGGTTGGAAACGGTGAAGGATTATGATTGTGAGATACACTATCACCCCGGAAAGGCAAATGTGGTAGCGGATGCTCTAAGCAGAAAAGCGGACTATGTCCCAATACAAGTGAGATCGATGCAACTCGTGGTAACCTCGGGTATACTTGAACGTATTCGAGAAGCACAATTAGAAGCAGTAAAAGAAGAGAATTGGAAGAAGGAAAGAATAATTGGGCAGTTGAAAGACTTGTCGGATGGAAATCACGGGTTAAAGACTCGATCCGGAAGGATATGGGTCCCACATACCTGTGGAGTAAAGGCGCTTCTACTTGATGAAGCTCATAAATCCCGTTATTCAATTCATCCGGGTGCGACCAAGATGTACAATGATTTGAAACAAAATTATTGGTGGCCCGGAATGAAGAGGGATGTGGCGAAGTATGTGGAAAAATGCTTGACATGCTTACAAGTCAAGGCGGAGCATCAGAAACCCTATGGCAAACTCCAACCGTTAGAAATTCCGGTTTGGAAATGGGAACATATTACAATGGACCTGTTAACCAAGTTGCCTAAGACGAATCGTGGTTTTGATGCAATATGGGTAGTGGTGGATAGATTGACGAAAAGTGCTCACTTCATTCCGATTCGTGAGACTTATACGTCAGAAAAGATGTCAGAAGTCTATACCAATGAAATCATAGCACGTCATGGAGTGCCGGTGTCCATTGTGTCTGATAGGGATACCCGGTTTACTTCGAATTTCTGGCGTGATTTCCAAGAACAAATGGGGACCAAATTGTTCATTAGCACTGCGTACCATCCTCAAACAGATGGACAAAGTGAAAGAACGATACAAATATTGGGAGACATGCTACGGGCATGCATAATCGACTTTGGAGGCAGTTGGGATGTTCACCTACCGTTAGTCGAGTTTTCGTATAACAACAGTTACCAATCTAGTATTAAAATGGCACCATACGAACTGCTTTACGGTAGGAAGTGTCGAACCCCGGTTTGTTGGGGTGAAGTGGGTCCACGCGAACTTGCCCACCAAGACATAGTACGAGCCACGAACGAAAAGATCGATAAAGTTCGGGCACACTTGAAAGCGGCTCAAGACAGGCAAAAGGCGTATGTTGATAAAAGGAAAAGGCCAATTGAATTTCAAGTCGGTGACATGGTCATGCTAAAAGTGTCCCCATGGAAAGGTGTTATTAGATTTAGAAAGAAGGGGAAGTTAAGCCCAAGGTTTATCGGGCCATTTAAAATCATCGGAAGAGTTGGCAAGGTAGCTTACCGTCTTGAACTACCGGAGGAGCTGAGTGGGATCCATGGCACGTTTCATGTATCGCAATTAAGAAAGTGCCTAGCAGACGAAACGACATATATCCATTACGACGATATCGAAGTGGATAATAGTCTAAATTATGTGGTGAGACCGGTTGGAATTTTAGACAGAAAGGTCAAACGTTTACGAAATAAACAAATTGACCAAGTCAAAGTCAAATGGGAGCATAGGAAAGGTTCGGACACTACATGGGAGTCCGAAGAGGAGATGCGACGTCTTCACCCTACATTATTTGGTACGTACTTTGGTTTCGGGGACGAAACCCTTTTAAGGGGGATGGACTTGTAACATCCCGAAAATATAAAACATTATATCAGAATTATAAAGCCTAAATAAATGGGAGTTTACTAACTAGGAATTTTAACCTAGTTAGTTAACTAGTCTAGAAATAGCTTATAGAGTGATTAAAAAGCTATCAAACTATATGTTGAACAAAATAGAGGGACCATAGTTGTTAACTCTAAGACTTAATAAAAATTTAACAAATAAAAATAAACCAAACACCCCAAAACAGGGTGTTGGTCGATCAAGAAGAGGCAGGGGGCGACACCCCCCATTCCAAAAACCTTAATCTCACAAAACAATCAAATTGAGGTCTCAAATCTGATCAAAAACGAAATCTGAACATAGAATAGTGATCCTCATCACAAGAGGATTACAAGGTATGTAAAAATTTGTGTTAATCCCTTGTTTGAAATTCTCAAAGAATAGTGATCCTCAGCACAAAGATTTTAAAGGAATCAAAGTGAATATCATGATTTTAGGTTACTTCTAAATATATACCTAAACTAATCTCTAACACAACTATAATGGACATATCTACATAACATCAAAACATTAATTTCATGATTTTGGTTAAAAAAACAAAATATAGTTTTGGTGGTTTCTCAAACAAATTAAATAATAACTTTTTAAGTAAGTAGGTCCATTTTGTACGATGGTATTTATGATTCTCCAACTCATACACACATCATTCCAACATGGCTTAGGTCCCACTAAAAATGAAAAAAAAAAGATTTGTCATCAACTTAATAATTAAGGGTGGAGGGATAATCATCTTTAATTTAATACATGATTTATTTTTTCTAGGTTTTTTTTAACGGCAGCAAAGCAAAATATACATAGGTTTTTTTTTTTTTTTTTTAATATTAAACGTGTTAGCAATATAATACCATATTTACCTTTTTTCGGATTTCAAGATTTTTCTTCGTATTTAATTTATTTATTCCAAATAAACTAACGGTTCACAAAATTTTGGAACCTTTTGATACGTCAATATCTCACTTAAAACTAGAGCTGGATGCACGGATTCACGACTTTTTATCTGTTTGTTATGTTCTATAAATAGAATCCATCAAATTATGTTAAAACGATTAATAACACCTTAAATCTTCATTCAATATTTTTTCATCTAAAACACTAATAACACCTTAAATCTTCATTCAAGAATTTTTCTATCACTATAGTTTAGTATTTATGCCATATTTCTGTTCTTGAAAAAAAAGATAAACTCCATTGCAAATAATAACACCTTAAATCTTCATTGCAAATAATAAACTTTTCTAACTAGTTTACAAAGATAACATTATATTAGGGAAGAGACAAACACTAATGGCGCTCGATCGTATTTGATCAAGTTTCATCGGTTTCTTCCAAACCAGCCAATTTCGTTAACGTGTGACCAGGTGTCACACCCCAACCGATGGCGGAAATATCGGGGCATGGCACTGAGCGAAACAGATTGTCCAGAAGTTTCCATAACAATTATCAATACTATTCAATTTAAATAATACGTCCCATACCGTATCTTAAACAGCAAAATAATTATTACAGACAAAATTCCAGGCAAATTTTCTGTTCCGACAACTCAGATTTTAATAGACTGCAATTGTTTATCTGCTTCTAGAGACCCTTAGTTTGACCACTACAAACAACTATTTGTTGGGCTCTAAAGCTTTATTCTAGCTTCAAATTTCTACCAAGTGTGCGTCCTAAGCACCTGTCACATACGTTAAAATAAAGTCAATATGTAACATCCCGAAAATATAAAACATTATATCAGAATTATAAAGCCTAAATAAATGGGAGTTTACTAACTAGGAATTTTAACCTAGTTAGTTAACTAGTCTAGAAATAGCTTATAGAGTGATTAAAAAGCTATCAAACTATATGTTGAACAAAATAGAGGGACCATAGTTGTTAACTCTAAGACTTAATAAAAATTTAACAAATAAAAATAAACCAAACACCCCAAAACAGGGTGTTGGTCGATCAAGAAGAGGCAGGGGGCGACACCCCCCATTCCAAAAACCTTAATCTCACAAAACAATCAAATTGAGGGCTCAAATCTGATCAAAAACGAAATCTGAACATAGAATAGTGATCCTCATCACAAGAGGATTACAAGGTATGTAAAAATTTGTGTTAATCCCTTGTTTGAAATTCTCATGATTTTGGAAAATCTAAAAATTAGATGTTGCATGTGTGTTGCTTGATTTGATTAGAGATAATGTAGTGTCTAGAAGTAAAACCTAACTAACTATTGGAGAAATCATGCTCAAATTCAGAGAATTCTATGAATCCATGGAAGCTAGGTTATGGGTTTTATAAGATGATGATGAACACTAGGATTTGAATGATGATTCTAGTATAAATTTCATCATAGGAGGTGATTCCTATGATATTGATGTTAAATTATGTGCAAGGTTACTAATTAAAGTGAAATTGAGGTTTAAATTTGCAAGTCAAGAACTTGGAAATGATGGTAGGAAAATCTGACCCGTTAGGTGTTTGTAGAAATGCCTAAGTGAGGATTCTTGATGTTAAATTTGATGAGAACGCAGATTTGATCATGTTTCACAATGATATGAATATGGTCATGGAAAGAGTTCTAAACAAGTTGTAAAACTGAATTTTCTAGGCAAAGAGTCCGGATCATCAAGCGGACAAGCCGAAGGGAATTCACGGGGGAAAGGCGTGCTTTAAAGGTACGAATTTACCATTTCGTTACATTATGAATCAATTAATAGTTTTAAGTTGTAGTTTCGAAAACATGGTAAACCATATAGTTCCATATATCACGGAAGTGACCTTCGTCTTTGTCAAGTGAGACGGGTCAAAACAATTGTTAGAAAATTTGACGTATGTAACTTGACCCGTTACAGTTAGTATATTGGATGTTTATATAATGTATACTTGAATTTTAGAATAAAGGATGTCATGGAATAAAGCGTTGATGTCGCTATATAAGATAATGGGTCAAAAGTCGGTTATAATTCGTTGGTAGTCGTCATAAGGAAGGGATTTCCGTAGACGAGCTAACGGGTCGAACAATCAAACAAGATAGGGTAATGTTCCGGATTATAACGGTTTGATCTTTGATATAGGTTATTAATCGAATGATAAATATGAGAATTCAATTGTATATGTTGTAGAAAGTAAAATCCGAAGGTTGGGTTTTGGGTTCTACAAACAAAACAAAACAATAGTTGAATTCCCAGCTCCTACCGTAAATTACGGTAGTACCGTAATTTACGGTAGTGAATATATGTTTACGGTGAAAGTCTCCTGGTTTACGGTGACCAGGAGCCTTCATAAGCCACCGTAACTTACGGTCACACCGTAAGTTACGGTACAACCAGGAAACATGTTATTATTTTATTTTCTTGATTTTAATGTTGGTTTTTATTATTATGAGCTATATAATAGTGTCAAATCTAATATTTTAAAGATTTGAACTTCAGGTATCAAGGTGTTACCTACGGGCGATGGTCAAGTCATTGATGAAGAACCGAACACACAAATCTACGCTTCCGCACTTAAACTTTTGTTTTAAATCTTTTGTAAACAAATTGTAATGTCTTCTTGAATACGTTTTCGTAGGATCAAATGGTGAATGTTATGTCTAACTTTAACATTACTGTTCATGTACCTTCTTTAAATTATAAATTTTGGCATGATATGCAAACTATATTATCATTAAATTTAGCTTTTTAAATAAGGGTGTTACACAATACATAAAATTTAAAGGTGAGCATACAAGTTTGATAGTAGCATATAGAGTCCGAATTCGTTTACGCATAACCAGCACGTACACATAGTGAAATGAAGCACGTTAGTTATCGACATAGATCCATCGATACCAATGACTGCGGGTTGACTGCCCGAGGCAGTTCGCAATACATGATTACCACCGTAATCCATGCAAGTAATGGTCCTTAACAACCCCCGTGTGAACGGGTGCTGAGTCCAAAATATAGTACTATCGTTGCTAAGGCAGGTAGACAGCATTCCATGTGTAAACATAACAAACAAGCATTCATGAGCCACGTATAACATACATTAACGGTTAGCGTTAAAATAGTATTGAGTAGTGTGATCGTTGTAGTTTGAATATTCGTAACGTATGTAACACCCAAAAGTGCGTAAAGCAAAAAGGGATCGAGTATACTCACAGCGGTTAATGGATTGAAGGGAGCGCTTAGCGAGTAGGGTTAGCCTGAATAGATTTGATAGCATAACGATAAGTGACAAGTAAAACGTCACAAAGTGTGAATGGATCGGATGGTAATCCGAGCGGACAGCAATCCGTGCGGATAACAATCCGTTCGGATGGTCATCCGGTCGGACAGCTTGTCCGGTCGGATGACGATTCGAGTGGATTGTTTCTTCCTATAAGAAGAATGTGTTTATGTATGATGGCTTGACCTTTGAAGTTTTCGTTGTAGTATTTTGAAAGCATTGAAGTATCTCTATCCATCAAGTCGTTCGATCAGATGGTGGGTCGTGCGGATGACAATCCGTTTGGATGGTCATCCGGTCGGACGGTGGTCCGGTCGGACGGTAACTTAGTGGTGAGATTACTTAGTGAAGACAAGTTCTAACAGAAGTGTCACTCGATCGGATGTCCATCCGATCGGGTGGCAACCTTGTTGATGAACATGTTGAAAATTGTTTAAGTCTTTAAAGTCTTAGTATCTCATGATCTGTAACACCCTAGATTTTATACTAGAATTATTCACTAACTTATACCAAAAGATAGTGAAGTATAAGTTTAACATACGACATTATCCTAAGTCATCAAATTTCTAGGATGGAAAATTTGAAACATTTGTTTAAAACTAATAGTTTACAACCCATGAACAAAATCTAAGAATGATAAAAACATTTGCGGAAGCTTCAAAATGTAGTGTTCGGTTCTTCGCTAATCACTTGATCGCCACCCGTAAGATCCATCAATTACCTAGGATCGAAATCGTTAAAAACATTAGTTTTAACGTTATTATATAATGTAATCACAAAATTTAACATCACATTGGAATAACCAAGAAATATAAAAGCTGTTCTGAGTTCACCGTAAATTACGGTATCACCGTAATTTACGGTGAGTCTTGGATTTGTTTGATCACCGTAAAACAGGAGATCCATACCGTAACATTTCTGCCTTTACCGTAAATTACGGTATTACCGTAATTTACGGTAATACCTGGAAATCCACGTTTTGTTTGTTTTTGATTCATTTCACTAAAACCCAACTTCTGGAATTTACTTTTCAAGCAAAACTGCTACATAAATTTTAACATTCTAAACTTATTATTTATCACCCTATATCAAAGAATAATCTATCATATTCCGAAACACTATTCATGTTTTACTTGATTATTTGACCCGCTTGGCTCGTCTACGAAATCCCTTCCTATGACGACTACCAATGAGTACCAACCGAATTTAATCAATCAATATAACGACTTCATCGCGTAATCCAAAACAACTCTTATTCAAGGATTCAATTACACACTAACATCATCAAGCCTAATAATGTAACGAGTCAAGTTACATACCTTCATAATTCGTCGACATTGCTTTCTAATCATAATTACCCATTCCCGGACTTGTCGACCTTAGTGTATCCCTTCCAATCCTTGTTTTCTGCTTTTACGACTCAATCTGACGGGTGACGTTCAAGTCACTCCAAACACTACCATTTCAACCATTAATTTAACATATTCTTCATCTAGTGAATTTCATCACTTCTTAGACTTACCAAACGTAACTATTTTCGTTATGACAACATTAAACATATTCACGACTAGGCTTATCTATGTAAATGTAACGAGACGACAAGTCGCGTACCTTTAGAGCACACCCTTCAAACGCGTATTCGCTCCGGCTTGTCCGTTTGACGCTCCGGATTCTTTGCCTAAAGAGTTCAATTCACTATCAACTTAGAACTCTTTTCATAATCAATAACGCATAATTCTCTATAATAATCAAACCTGCGTTTTCATATGATTTTTAACATTTTAATCCCCACTTAGGCATTTTAACAAACACCTAGTGGGTCAGATTTTTACATCATCAAAACCAAGTTCATGACTTGTATTAATCATCTAAATCAACTCCAACTAGTCACATTTACGCATGTTTTAACTTCCAATTTCAAAAAGTACCCCATACAACTCAGATTACACTAGAACAAGAATCATGATCTTAGTGTTTACCAAGTTTCTACAACTTATTAATCACCTACAATGGTGATTATGAACCCTACAAGTATCATGCAAGATTTTGACAAGAATCGTCTAGGGTTTATCCCTAAACATCACACTTTTTCTGAAAATCACTTTCTATGATCAATTTACACTAGAATAATCATTCTAAATCCTAGTGTTCATCATCATATTGTAAAACCCACAACCCACCTTCAAGGTGTTCATGGAGTTTTCTGAATTTGGTCATGATTCTCAAATAGTTAACTAGGTTTTACTTCTAAACACCTAATCAACTTTAATCTAACCAAACAACACACATGCAAGCATCTAATTTCAGAATTTCAAAATCATGGGAATTTCAAATTGATAGATTTCATCAAATTTCACATACCTTAGAATCCTCTTGCAATGAGGATTACGATTCTAGGCTCAATTTTCGATTTCTCCTTGGATTAACCCTTCAATTTGCAAGATTATGAGATTTTAGGGTTTTGGAGAAGTGGGTGTCGCCCCCTGTGAGGTTCTGGTCGACCAGACCCTTGAAAAAGGGGTGTTTGGTTTATTTTTATTTAGTAAATCAAATTTAGTTTCAAATTTAGCAATTTAGGCCCCTCAACTTTGTTCAACATATCTTTTAGTAGTTCTAAACCCTATTATAGGCTATTTCTAGTAAACTAACTAACTAGGTTAAAAAAAATTCTAGTTAGTAAATTCTCGTCTATTTATACTTTATAGTTCCAATATAAAGTTTTATATTTTCGGGGTGTTACAAGTCCACCCCCCTTAAAAGGGTTTCGTCCCCGAAACCGATTTACGTACCAAATAAAGTAGGGTGAAGTCGTCGCATCTCCTCTTCGGACTCCCACGTAGTGTCCGAACCCTTTTCCATGCTCCCATTTAACCTTGACTTGTTCAATTTGCTTATTTCGTAAACGTTTGACCTTTCTGTCTAAAATCTCCACTGGTTTCACTGCCTAATTCAGGCTATTATCCACCTCGATATCATCATAGTGGATACGAGCAGTTTCGTCTGCTAAACATTTTCGCAGTTGTGACACGTAAACGTGCTATGTATTCCACTCAATTCTTCCGGTAGCTCGAGGCAATAAGCCACCTTGCCAATCTGCTCGATGATTTTTGAATAGCCCGATAAACCTTGGGCTTAGTTTCTCTCCTTTCCTGAATCGGATAACACCCCTTCTTTGGGAAAACTTTTTGCATAATTGTATCACTTATCTCCTATTCTCTGTCGCCCTTTTGATCGGGTTGTCTTTTGACCATTCAGTCACTGAATCCATCAGCATACTTACTTGACGCTAGTTTTGTATTAACAAGCGCTCTACATAGGTCACAGTGTTATTTAGGCTACAACTTGTTTTATTGCCTAAACTAATTGGTCACCATTTTACCTCATACCTCGTCATTCAGGTATGCAATATTGCCGTCATCGGCCCTTTGCGTGCTTATGATTTCATATCTAGTCATTCACACTATAACGTGATTACATTCTATATTACTTTTGTACCTGTGATCACATCACGCCATGTTTAGTTTTACATCGACTTTTCATTCTTAAGAATCTTTCCTCCGAATGCATCATCATACGGCTTTCGGCATTAGACCTATATTCTTTAGTGCTATCTATTTTCTAACTTCTCTCTCGGTATTCATAGGTTTTAGAACATCGTTTCTTTACTAAAACTGAATTTTTAGTTTAATGTTTTTTTTTCCCCTTTAACCATGTCGGTTAATCATATCAGAAATCGACGGCAAGAATTATTCCTCTCCGTTATCATTTTACGCGGGAACTCATGACTGGTTCCCATGCTATACACTATCGACCCGCAGGTTCCTTTACTTAGCTTCGTAGGCTATTTTATTAGGTCTTCACTTTTTTTTTTTTTAGGGTGAGACCCTATAGTTTGTTCCGTTGTATTTGTGACCCGATGGTCATTTTGGTCCCGTAAACCTTTACATTGTTTATAACCTGAAGGTTATGGTGATCCCATGGATCGTCTTCTTTTCATATCTTTATTTAATGGTATAAGTATACATGTGGTATTAAGGCACCTCCTTTTTATGTTTGGAATTAATGAATTTATTTTTTTTTTTTTTTTTTTTTTTTTTTTTTCAAAAAAATTCATTTGACCTTGACCGTAGTCTAAAGCCATACTCATTTTCTTCCGGATTGTCTTTCCGACTCTATGACTTCTTATGTCACCTTCACGTTGGTTTATTTTACTCATGCCGTTATTTGGTTTATGCCTCTATTTCCTTCCATATTCTTTTACGACCTATCACATAGGTTCAGTAGTAATTCGCACCTTCATTATTCGGGTTGCTCTTACTTGGAATATCAAGTATTATACTTTATTCGGCCCGTCCAATATTAAAATAGTTGGACCTAACTATCGAAATTTCTGTTTCGCAAAATTTCATTGTCTCTTAGTTATAGCTCTTAATCCGAGTCTTTTGACTTTTAATTTGGGTCACCGTCTCTTGGTTTACGCATATATCCGTAGTCCTACCCATCTATCGGTTATTTTACCGATATCATTATTAGAGTCATCATTCTGACATGCCTTAAGATTTCGTTCTGATTTATTCGGGGTATTAGCGTAACCTGTCGCCTTTATTCCGCCGATTCCTTAATCCTTCCATTTATTTTGTTTGACTTGTTCTGATGAACTTTATTACTTATAATAGTCAAACATTTATCCTTGTGCCTTAACATTCTTGTTTGTTAGTTTATAATTTTAATTACCTTGATTCTTATCCCTTCCCTTGGGCTTATTACCTTAATGTAATATGCTCTCATTATCCAGCTTCCGTTTACCTTTATTATCAAGCATTTTGCTTATTTGATTCGAACACCACCTTTATGTTGTTAGCGACCCTTAGGTCTATTTCTTTTACTAATGTTCCGAAGGCCCTTTCCTCAAGTCTTATTTGGTAAAACCACTGTCATGGTTCTACGGCTTTTGGGGTTTACCCGTTCTTATTCTAACACTTTCATAAAGTTTATTTTACTAGGCTTTCATATAATCACATCCGTTACTGCGATCACTATTCTTCCTCATGAGGGTTTGATTAATAATGTATTACTTGGATGGTTACCCCTACCCAAGTTTCTAAATTTGTATTTATTGACACTTTTATTACTCATAATAGCGAATAATACGTGTCATTCATTTATCTTCTTTTTCTCGGATGTTCTCGGTCCGAGTCTTAATTTCTTATCTTTAACCTTAATCCCATTGCAATAATAACAAAATTAATTCATTTAATTTTATTATTGTTTACCGTTGCATGAAGTTTATCCACATCATTTGTTGATGTAAGTGACGCTCCTACGCGTTTTAGTTAGTTCAGCCAAGTCTATAACCTTGTCTTCGCCATTTATTATTATTGAAATTTCCGGGTTCGAGTGTACACGCACTACTTCCCATTGCAATATCTATCGAGATTACTTTTACCTCGGTGCTCAACGTACAGTTTCAGCACTTCTTATAACCAATAGAACTTTTATTATTATCTATTTCTATTTTTCAAAGCCTTGGTAATTTCGTTAACACTAGTGTAGGATGTTAAATAAATCGGTATAAAACAAACGATTTACTTGCACTCGTAATAATTAAAAATTTATACTGAAATTTAATCTACAAGAGTATACCTGAAACGACATCAGGTTCAGCTTTAGCCTCCGTGGCTGTTATATGAAACAACTTTGTCCTTGATTTCTGGGCATCAGATCTTGTGTCAGCCATCTCTATTTCTGAAATGTTTACATAGGTTGTTAAACATTCCATTTATAACACATGCTTTACTTGTTTTGATTCAATCAAGTTCATAACTTGATTTAATCATTCTTGTTTCAATTCAATCAAGTTCATAACTTGATTTAATCATTCTTGTTTCAATTCAATCAAGTTCATAACTTGATTTAATCATTCTTGTTTCAATTCAATCAAGTTCATAACTTGATTTAATCATTCTTGTTTCAATTCAATCAAGTTCATAACTTGATTTAATCATTCTTGTTTCAATTCAATCAAGTTCATAACTTGATTTAATCATTCTTGTTTCAATTCAATCAAGTTCATAACTTGATTTAATCATTCTTGTTTCAATTCAATCAAGTTCATAACTTGATTTAATCATTCTTGTTTCATGCATTTCTTGTTTTTGAGTGAGCTTACACACTCTTTTCATGCATATTGTTCATTTCTTATTCTTTACGTAGTACGTAATTTATTAACAAAATAAGTTAGTTCTTACCGGACGATCGATCAAGCTTGAACCGAACACTTATTGACAACCTTGAGCTCTGATTACCAACTTGTAACACCCTAGATTTTATACTAGAATTATTCACTAACTTATACCAAAAGATAGTGAAGTATAAGTTTAACATACGACATTATCCTAAGTCATCAAATTTCTAGGATGGAAAATTTGAAACATTTGTTTAAAACTAATAGTTTACAACCCATGAACAAAATCTAAGAATGATAAAAACATTTGCGGAAGCTTCAAAATGTAGTGTTCGGTTCTTCGCTAATCACTTGATCGCCACCCGTAAGATCCATCAATTACCTAGGATCGAAATCGTTAAAAACATTAGTTTTAACGTTATTATATAATGTAATCACAAAATTTAACATCACATTGGAATAACCAAGAAATATAAAAGCTGTTCTGAGTTCACCGTAAATTACGGTATCACCGTAATTTACGGTGAGTCTTGGATTTGTTTGATCACCGTAAAACAGGAGATCCATACCGTAACATTTCTGCCTTTACCGTAAATTACGGTATTACCGTAATTTACGGTAATACCTGGAAATCCACGTTTTGTTTGTTTTTGATTCATTTCACTAAAACCCAACTTCTGGAATTTACTTTTCAAGCAAAACTGCTACATAAATTTTAACATTCTAAACTTATTATTTATCACCCTATATCAAAGAATAATCTATCATATTCCGAAACACTATTCATGTTTTACTTGATTATTTGACCCGCTTGGCTCGTCTACGAAATCCCTTCCTATGACGACTACCAATGAGTACCAACCGAATTTAATCAATCAATATAACGACTTCATCGCGTAATCCAAAACAACTCTTATTCAAGGATTCAATTACACACTAACATCATCAAGCCTAATAATGTAACGAGTCAAGTTACATACCTTCATAATTCGTCGACATTGCTTTCTAATCATAATTACCCATTCCCGGACTTGTCGACCTTAGTGTATCCCTTCCAATCCTTGTTTTCTGCTTTTACGACTCAATCTGACGGGTGACGTTCAAGTCACTCCAAACACTACCATTTCAACCATTAATTTAACATATTCTTCATCTAGTGAATTTCATCACTTCTTAGACTTACCAAACGTAACTATTTTCGTTATGACAACATTAAACATATTCACGACTAGGCTTATCTATGTAAATGTAACGAGACGACAAGTCGCGTACCTTTAGAGCACACCCTTCAAACGCGTATTCGCTCCGGCTTGTCCGTTTGACGCTCCGGATTCTTTGCCTAAAGAGTTCAATTCACTATCAACTTAGAACTCTTTTCATAATCAATAACGCATAATTCTCTATAATAATCAAACCTGCGTTTTCATATGATTTTTAACATTTTAATCCCCACTTAGGCATTTTAACAAACACCTAGTGGGTCAGATTTTTACATCATCAAAACCAAGTTCATGACTTGTATTAATCATCTAAATCAACTCCAACTAGTCACATTTACGCATGTTTTAACTTCCAATTTCAAAAAGTACCCCATACAACTCAGATTACACTAGAACAAGAATCATGATCTTAGTGTTTACCAAGTTTCTACAACTTATTAATCACCTACAATGGTGATTATGAACCCTACAAGTATCATGCAAGATTTTGACAAGAATCGTCTAGGGTTTATCCCTAAACATCACACTTTTTCTGAAAATCACTTTCTATGATCAATTTACACTAGAATAATCATTCTAAATCCTAGTGTTCATCATCATATTGTAAAACCCACAACCCACCTTCAAGGTGTTCATGGAGTTTTCTGAATTTGGTCATGATTCTCAAATAGTTAACTAGGTTTTACTTCTAAACACCTAATCAACTTTAATCTAACCAAACAACACACATGCAAGCATCTAATTTCAGAATTTCAAAATCATGGGAATTTCAAATTGATAGATTTCATCAAATTTCACATACCTTAGAATCCTCTTGCAATGAGGATTACGATTCTAGGCTCAATTTTCGATTTCTCCTTGGATTAACCCTTCAATTTGCAAGATTATGAGATTTTAGGGTTTTGGAGAAGTGGGTGTCGCCCCCTGTGAGGTTCTGGTCGACCAGACCCTTGAAAAAGGGGTGTTTGGTTTATTTTTATTTAGTAAATCAAATTTAGTTTCAAATTTAGCAATTTAGGCCCCTCAACTTTGTTCAACATATCTTTTAGTAGTTCTAAACCCTATTATAGGCTATTTCTAGTAAACTAACTAACTAGGTTAAAAAAAATTCTAGTTAGTAAATTCTCGTCTATTTATACTTTATAGTTCCAATATAAAGTTTTATATTTTCGGGGTGTTACATGATCCGAAGAGTAATCCAATCAGATGGTCGTCCGATCGGATTGCAATTCGTTCAATACTCAAACTTCGAATAAGGTTGTTTAAAGGTGGGACCCAAGTGTGATCCGTTCTGATGGCAATCCGTACGGGTGACTTATCCGATCGGACAGCAATCCGTTCCGATTGTCCTGCTCGTCCTACACTTGGTCGCTTTGATGGTTTGTCATTATGTCGAGACGCTTTGACAACTTGTTAACCAACAGGACTCCCATTTAGACCCAGATGACTAAACCGACCAGGAATCACCCTAGCTCGGTCAGTTACCGGCTCTAGACGGTTGTTTTTGTTTAACCCGAAGTCGGTGGTCCCGTGGGCGGAATCCAGATCTGAACCAGTACAACACTAAGGGTGAGTAGGAGACTAGATCAGAACCCGATTCTACCGGTTTTGAGTGTTTTGAGTGTAAAAGAGTTGAAAGAAAGTTAGAAACCATCTCTCAATCCTTTTTCACCACTCTTGTGTCGAGATCTTTACAAGATCTTTGTGTATTCGGGCGGAAATTGGTTAGATCTCGGTTGTTCTTGGTGGATTGAGGTCAAAGCATGAAGTCCTTGAAGAACACATGATGACGTCATCCTAGAACCCCCAAAATCTAGTGATTTCACGGTTAAAAGTTAAGATTTAAAAGATAGAAAGGTGTAGGAGTGCGTGTAGATCAAGAAAGTACAAGATTTAGGACGAGATCTTACCTTAATTGAGAGAAATCGAAGAAAAGGTGGGGAGCACGAGTTGTTCGGACAGAGAGTTTCCAAAAGTGGAAAGAATGACAATGACAGGGGTATTTATAGGGTTCCAAAAGAGGAAAGGGTTATCCGATCGGATGACACACCGCTCGGATGGCTTATCCGGTCGGATGACATTCCGGTCGGATGACCTGGTCTGTGATGTTGTGGCTATCCGGTCGGATGGCTATCCGGCCGGATGGCACCTGGTTCGGATGTTTGACACGACGATTTTTGGCGTTTCGATTACGATTGCGAGCGGTTCGATACGATAGGGTTTCCTAGTCAAATTACTTTCAGTCCCAACCACTCATATCTCGCGCTATCCTTTCTCCACTAATTATCATAGTTTGATTGTGTTCGGTTGCATTCGAGTTTCAATTTCGAGTTTCGATTGAGTTCGCTTGATTATTACAACACAACATAAATAAACATGCACAGGTAACACGTAAGGCACACACACACGTATAACAACAAGTAAAATACGTAGCTCGAGTTGCGATTCGATGTCGATTTGATTAGCATAGTTTGATTATTGATTAATTAACTTTATCGCATTGTTACTTCCTATAGTTCACAGTCGTAGGTCGATTGAATAGCGATCAACATGCGTCGATTTATTGCATTTATAGACACTTACTCCACATAATAGTTACAATAAAAGAAATCTACTACAAGTCAAGTTGCACGAAATCGGTCGTTGACTTTGACCTTGACTTTGACTTTGACTTGTGAAAACACGGGGTGTTACACCAGGGGCGCAGCTTAGGCTACCCCCGAGGGGGCGCCCGCCCCCCGAACTTATCGATGTGTAGCATTATGAATAGTACTTTCGTATAGGTATATACGTTGCCGCCCCCCCCCCCCCCGGTTTCGAAAAAATTGGAGGGGGGGGGGGGGGCTTCGCCAATACGTGTGACTAAACCCATGCAGATTATATAATGGTTGAAGAAGCGACCCTAAACAGGGGTATAAGCTTTGAAATAAGTTAACAACTTTGAATAAGTGACTCAAACTAGGGTGTAAGCAATCCGATTATTCTTGAGCTCGACTACACTACTAGAGGTTACACAACCATTATGTTATACACAACATTTTTTTGTTATAAATGTTATTTTTAATAAAAAAAAATGTGTAGAGCTAAAAGAATCTCATTTTAACCTTGTAACAACATCTTCCGGCTAATGTGAGGCTAGTCCACTTAATAAAGGCACATGCCTTTAAGGCTATACGGTATAGGAGGGCATGAAGTGCCAAGTGGCTGCCCAAAAAACCACGAGGTGGTGTTGGGCGTGAAAAGGGCCCCACCATTTTTTTCTTAGCCTCCAGGGTGTGGTTGGAGCCCCCTAGGGGCTTTATCAGGCCACGTAGGATCCACGCCAACGTCATATCAGCCTGGGGGCTTTATCATGCCCCCTTTAATTTGCAGGGTGTGGATGGAGCCCTCGTCATGATTATCTAATTGTTTATTTATTTAAATATTTATTTTTTAATTAAATGACAATTTTAATAACTAGAAAATTAAAAAAAAAAACATAATTTCATTAAGAGTAAACTGCCATTTTGGTCCCTGTGGTTTGGCCAGTTTTGCCACTTTAGTCCAAATCTCAAACTTATTACATCCAGGGCCCTGTGGTTTGCATTTTGTTGCCATTTTAGTCCAAAATCCAAAAAACCCCCTTTTTGACTGTTGAGAGCTGCCTATTTTGTCCTTTAGTGCAGGGGTATTTTGGTCATTTATGTTTTATTTAAAGCAATTCAACAACAACAACAACAAAACCCAGAAAATCAAGAACATCTTCTTCAACAACAACAAAACCCAGAAAATCAAGAACATCTTCAAAGTTCATCATCAAAACCCAGAAAATCAAGAACATCTTCAAGAAAAAACGAGGCTCAGATCTGTATCTTCAAGAACATCATCAAACATCATCATCAAAACCCAGAAAATCCAACAAATCAAGAACATCATCTTCAAGAAAATCAAAAACCGATTTGTAAAAAGAAACGAGGCTCAGATCTGTATCTTCAAGAACATCTTCAAAACCCAGAAAATCCAGAAAATCAAGAACATCATCTTCAAGAAAATCAAGCATAACAGAGATATGTATACAGAAAATCAAGAACATCATCTTCATCACAGCCTCATGGTGAACAAGCATAACAGAACAAGTAACAACACACACCACGAAAGAACAGATCATCTTCAAGAAAATCAAGCATAACAGAAATATGTATACAGAAAATCAAGAACATCATCTTCATCACAGCCTCATGGTGAACAAGCATAACAGAACAAGTAACAACACACACCACGAAAATCAAGAACATCATCTTCATCACAGCCTCATGTATAAAGAAGTTTACCGTTAAAAAAAAACACAGAGATATGTATACATATAAAACCCAAAATCCCCAAACACCCAAATTCCCCAAACACCCAAAATCCATCACAATAAAACCCAGATCTGAACGTCAACCACCCCCTTACATCATCATCATAAATCATCGTCCATCATCATCATCAGTCATCATCAACATAATCAAAGAAAGAATGATGGAGGAGAGATCTGTGTAGAGAGAGAGAGAGAGAGAGAACTGAGAGAGAGAGAGAGAGAGAGAGTGTGTGTATGGCGGTGGTGAACGGTGGTGATTTGTGGTGATGACGGTGGTGAACGGTGTAGAGAGAGAGAACTGAGAGAGAGAGAGAGAGAGTGTGTGTGGATCTGTGTTGTTTTAGTGAGAGAGAGAGAGAGAGAGAGCGTTTGAGCTTCGATGCGATGGTGGGGGGGTGGTGGTGTGGTGGTGGATGATGCAGGTGGTGGGGGTGGGGATGATGCAGGTTGAAGATGAGGTTGAAGATGATGATGAGGTTGAAGATCTGCCGATGAGGGTAAAGAGCAGAGCAGAGGTTGAAGATGATGATATTTTTGGTTTTATTATAAATGAGTTATTATAAAGAGATAATAATTCTAAAATGACCAAAATGCCCCTGAGGGTAAAGACAAAATAGCAGGTCATTAATGGGAAATCTGGTCAAATTTGGATTTTGGACCAAAATGGCAACAAAAACCAAACCACAGGGCCCTGGATGTAATAAGTTTGAGATTTGGACTAAAGTGGCAAAACTGGCCAAACCACAGGGACCAAAATGGCAGTTTACTCTTTCATTAAAAAAATTAAAAACACTACAAAGTCATTAAAAAAACGCAAGGTGCTAGAAAAAAAAGACAACATACTAAAAAAAAACACAACATACTAGAAAAAAAAAAAACTACTTATATTTTGCCCGAATTTGTGCCTTACGAGCCTCCAAAATGACTCGGTTATCCTCTGGTAGATTTGACAAATCTTTTGCGAGAAACTCCATGTCTTTTTGGATTTGTTTCTCCATTCTCATTTGTTGGTCTTTTTCTCTAATGGAGATTATTTTGTTGAGACTTGCCTCGAAGTCGCTCAACTTTGACGGGCCATCTGATGTAGTAGACTTTCCACGTGTCGCTGCCTTACTTTTATCCCTACCAGTTGGACGAGGCAGCTCTTCTGGTTCTTCAAATTTGTCAGCATCGTCGTTTAGATTAATTACTGTACGAGCATTGGACCCAAATGGTTCGGTGGTGGATGTCGATTTGGACCGTTTGGATCTAGGGCGGGTAGGGTCGAACGGTGGTACAAGATGCCACTTTGGAGATTTGCGAAGAAGCTCCCATGTGGTTACCAACGTAAACATATGCCCATGGTACAATCTATAGTCATTGTGGGCTTGTGTCATGACATCGACGTTGCTCGCACCACTTTTCCTTCGACTATTGTTGACGAGATTAGTATATATGTTGTTGAAATTGCTAACCTTCGTCCTCATAGCACCCCACTTTCCCGAAAAAGAGTCGGCTGTTCGATATTCGCCACGACCCATTGCGGCGAAAAACTTTTCACGTATACGACCCCAAAAACCTTTATGTCTTGGTCGTTTCCAATAAAAAATAAAAAAAATTATTTACAAAACCATATGTTTGAATTAAAAAATAAATTTACAAAACTATATGTTTATAAAAGTATGTAAAATTTACCAACAATCTCGTCCTTCGATACGTCGAGCCATGCTTTTGCCAACTCGAACTCTTCCTTAGGCGTTCGGGTCCCATGGGTTGTTGGGAAACATTGTTGAGAATGTTTAAAAAAAAGGTAGAGAATGGTATAAAAAGTAATGAGAAAGTGAAAGGAATGAGATAAAAAAGTGAAAGAAATATGGGGTATTTATAATGTTAATTTATAAAAAAAGGAAATTTTTTTTTAAATATGACCGTTTCAAACGGTCAAAAGCTTTAAAGTCCGTAGTTTAAAAATCGAATCGAGCCGAGCCAACTCATTTTTCTTAACGAGCTGGAAAGTTGGGCTCGGGCTCGACTCGTCGAGCCGGCTTGTTTGTTTATAAAAATATATTTTTTTTTGTTATTATATGGTATACATGAAACCAAAAAATAATAAATAAAACATTATTTAGGCACCTTAGTATATATTTTTTTTAAATCAATATTACTAGTTAAGAGTTAAGACTATAGCTTGACAATCTATTTCTTTATGTAGAAAACAACCATGTTACTAATTTAACAAAATTTCTTAAATATATTAGAATACACACACATATATATCTTGGGGTTTGATATAAACAAGTCAAACGAGCGAGCCAACTAACGAGCAAGCCACGAATCGAACCTACCTTGGCTCGGGCTCGACTCGTTTACAAGCCGAGCCAAGCCAGCTCATTTAAAACCGAGTTGACTTCGAACCGAGCTTTTTTCGAACTTTTTTCAAGCGAACTTCGAGCGAGCCTCGAGCCACGGGCTTTTTGAACAGCCCTACCTCCACGCCACCCCACGGGGCGGTCTTCCCGGTGTGGAGGGGCTTCCATGTCATGACCATGCCCACCATACCGGGTGATCTTAGAGGAGAGGTCCTAGGTTGGCAAAGAAGAATAATTTATGATTATTAGTATAAAGAAGTAACATTAGCCGTTAAAAAAACGAAATGTTGCGTTAGCACTTCTCTTCTATCCACGAAGCAACCGGGTCGGGTTACATATCCATACCCAAACTGTTACCCGGGTCTTGTTTATAAATACATGCGAGTCGTGACCACCTTTAGGCATTTAGCATGCTAGCTCCTCATAATTTAGTCACCAACTTCCTGTTGATGGCTATGACAACAAATGCCCGTTCTGTTAACCTGATTCGATCTCTCAACTCATCGTTCCGTTTTGCGCAAACAACAACATTAGTTAACGCCACCACCACCATCTTGAATATCCCACATCCACCACAACCACAACAAACCACAAGTGACCAGGTTTATGATTTTGTTGACACAAAACGCCTATTCTCTTCAGTTAACGCGTGCAAGCTGATACGCTCCACGGTGAACCTGAGTGTGGCTTCTATGGAGCCAGTTGTGGATTTGGGGATGTGGGTGATGAGTTCTAGATTAATGAGGTGGGTTTGGTGAGGAAGATGGTGTTGAGTGTGATTAAACATACGGTGTATGAACATTTTGTTGCTAGGGCGGATACTGGTTGTTAGAAAACTGGTACTGCTCAGAACGCAAAATTAATCAGAAACAGAAATAACAAAATGTAGAAACAATAAACGAGTGCGTCGTCTATTCCCAGGGTACGCCGGTTCGAAACAGCAACAGCGGGCATACGCGAGTCCAACTAATTCCGGTTCCATTTTTTGCACCCCCTGCGCGCGCGCGGGTAGGACTTGTGGTAAAACATGTCTTAAAACTTCAAAGGCTTTATTAAGGTTTCACCTTATAAATAGCCTATCTTTTTGTTCCCACACCAATGTGGGACAAGGTGAATTACCAACTTGAGACTTTCATTCACACTAAACTTCCAACACTGGTGAGGTTAATCGGACGGTTAAGAAGTTGTGGGAGTCTGGGTTAAGAGGCATGTTGGATTATGGTCTGGAGCATGCAGTGGATGATGAATCTTGTGATAAAAATGCTCAACAGGTTCTTAAAACTGTTGAATCAACTCAATTTCTTCCTCCATCTTCTGTAAGTTGTTTAGTTTTCATAATCTATTGATAGAAATGCGTACGTATGTCTTGTGAATCGCGTATAGATCACTTTCAGATTGAAGTATTTCATTGGAACTTACGAATGTTCAACCGGATAATTTAACAGACAGGAGACAAACCATAACAACTTTTTAATTGAGGATTTACAGTTCGCAGTTATAACTGTCGATATCTAATTTCGTGTTTATTGACTTGGTTTCATAAACTCATTTTTAAATTTGTAGACTTGTTTTTGTATTCTGATTTAAACATCATCAGCTCTATCAGATCAATCTTTATCATTTTCGTCGTCTCTGAGGTTTGGCCAGTTTTGTGACTTTTGCCTAAAAGTTTGTTTTTCCACATCTGGATCCAAAAGGTTTGAAATCTAGCCATTTTCATATAGCTCGTTAACTTCATCAATTTTTCCCCATTAAGTCAGGGTATTTTTGTCTTTTTGTTAACTTAAAGGGCAATTCGGTCTTTTGAATACTTGTACAATATGCTAAATGCTTGTACATAAAGTGAAAAAGACCAAATTCCCCTTTAAGTTAACAAACAAGACAGAAATACCTCTAACTTAACGGAGAAAAATGAATGGAGTTAACGAGCCGGATGAAAATGGCAAGATTTTAAGCCTTTTGGATCCAGATGCAGAAGAACAAACTTTTGGACGAAAGTCGCAAAACTGGTCAAACCTCATTAACAAAAATGGCTTTTACTCTATCTAAAATTATGAATTCAATTATGTGAACTACAGGTTAGTTTCGTGGTGGTGAAGATCACAGCGATTTTCCCTGTCTCTCTACTAAAGAGAGTGAGTGATCTTCTTAGATGGGAATACAAGAACCCATCTTCATTTCCGCTTCAATGGAAGCGTAAAACACTCCCATATTCGCAGAATGCAGCGCCGTTTACCACACATTACAAAAACCGTCCCCTTTGACAACAACCGAAGAGCATGATCTTGAACTAGCCCACAAAAGACTAACCACAATATGTGATAATGCCTTAGAAAGCAATGTGCCTGTAGTCATTGATGCAGAGGATACTTTTATCCAACCGGGCATCGATTTCTTCACGTATTGGGCTGCTTTCAAGTACAACAAGGGCACAAAGCCCTTGGTTTCTGGCACCTTTCAAGCGTATATGAAGGACGCGGGTCAGAGGTTGTTTCTGACCAAGAAAGCTGCTGATAAAATGGGATTGCCAGTTGGGTTTAAGCTTGTAAGAGGAGCTTATATGTCCAGTGAAAGAAAACTGGCTCATTCGCTCGGTGTTGAGTCTCCTATACACAATAGCATCAATGACACGCACCATTGTTACAATGCGTGTGCTTCGTATATGCTTGATGAGGTCTCTTGTGGCCCTGGTGGGCTCATTCTTGCTACCCATAATCTCGAGTCAGGTAAAGTTTGTAACTTTATGGCTTTGATCATCAGGTTGCTTTGCATTTTTGTTATTTGTTAAGAAAAGTTTTAAAAAGGTACATTTTGTTATGTTCTTAGAATGGATCATGAGCTAGTTGTAGTGCACCAAATTTGATAAATGTATTGTGAATCAGGGTACATTGATTATGAAAACCGAAGTTGAAAACATAATATTTCGAAAACGAGGTATTTCTTAAGACAACATTCAAGATCTTCAACACTGCATGGCTTCAAACTGACTTTTGAATGAGTGTTTACAGGGAAAATGGCTGCCCGAAAATCACGCGATTTGGGGATTGATAGCGATAAGCTTGAATTCGCCTCGCTTTATGGAAAGGCAGATGCAATGAGTTTTGGATTGAGAAATGCAGGGTTTGGTGTGAGCAAATACTTGCCGTTCGGGCCTGTTTCGGAGATCCTGCCTTATCTTCTGAGACGAGCAGAAGAGAACAAAGGGTTACTCTCATCTTCTAATCTTGATAGACATCTCATGATGTAAGCAACTTGTATACTCTTATGTATACATAATTGTTTCTAGAGAAGTTCTTTTAGCAATTGAATTGATGGTGTTAGTCTTATGTTTATGCAGGAAAGAGTTAAAGAGGAGAGTGAATGCTTGTGTTTTACGCTTGGTTGAAGGCGAGAGTAGATTCAAAACACAAGCAAGCTCCATTGTTGAAGTTAAAATGTGATGCGATTCGAGTTTGGGCCTATTGCTTCTAGACCTTGTTACCATGTAGTTCCAAGGATGCATGTAAAATTCATGTAAAACAATAATACACAAACTAATTCTGTTTAGGGGGTGTTTGGGACTGCGTATTAAAATATCTGTTTATTGCGTGTTGAACTATTAAGTTGAGCGAGTTCCATATATTTGAAAGTCACTTTTGCCAATAACACAAACTAATAATACGATTGATTCGTCAATAATCAAAACTCAAGAGGTACAAAGTATGGCCTCGAAATAGATAGTGGCAATATCTAACAATATGACCAGAAAATGTTATAATGTGTATAATTTTTATTGTAACAAATAAGTAGTGATTGATATTTACCCAAAAATGTGGACTGTAGATGGTTGAGAACCCTTTATGCCACCGATATAGGACATGTGACTTGCAGAGACGCCTATATATAACAATGTTAGATTCATCAAAAGTTTACAATTTTTGTTTTTTTTTTTTATTATTACATTTGTAGATTCTTTGCCAAAACATAATATGGATTCCCAGAAAGCACAATACGATGCTGGTCAAATTTCGGGTCAAACTCGGGTATTACTTAGGATCCTGGATTGTATTAGCTTATTATCGTAAGTTTGTTACGAAAGAAATAAGCCGTATATTTATTTATTTATTATTATTTTTTCAGGAGAAGACCAATAACTTGATAGAAAAGGCTAATAAAAATACTCAACATGTAAAGGACAATGTGCAACAGGTTTGCTCCCCTCACTCCTTATACGTTAGAAACAAACCAACTCTTTCAAATGAAAACACATATATTCAGGTTCTGTTATTGATAGCGAGTTGCCGAGTTGAACCGGGAAAAAAGACTTTTTAAGGAAAACGTGTCAAATGGACTGAACTTTACTGTAAAAATTCGATTATTATATAATAAATGGAACAATAATAGATTTTTTTTTTGAAAATTGGAACAATAATAGATGATCATACAGACAACTTTTGACGGGTCAACACAACCCGGTCCGTTTTAACATGTGAAAACTGGTTGCTCCAATCGAAACGCATTATCTAATACATCCAGACCCACAAGTCAATTGGTGTTAACCAGTAACCACTTTATGTGGGTGTTCAGGGTGGTCAACAAATGTTGGCTAAAGCACATGGAGCCGCTGAAGGAGCCAAGGATGCCACCGGCATCAACAAATAAACAACCACCTGTTTGGCTAACTCTAAACGTATTTGTGTAACGACTTGAATCTGTATAACTTATTTGTATAATGACTTGTATCTGTATAACCTACTTGTATAATGACTTGTATCTGTATAACCTACTTGTATAAAACAAAGTAATAATATTATGATGTTTTTGAACATTTATGTATTGATAAAAGAAATAACCCAAGTTGCATTCAACAAATTCAATCATACATTACAGAAAAAAAGACCATTACAATCTTTTCAAGCTTTTCTTTCTAGCATCAATCTTCTTTTTATCGGCTTGAGCTTTCACCAGTCCTTCCTTCTTATGGGTTACCACCACAGGTGGTGCAGCAGTAGATCCGCTACTAACTCCGATCTCAACCACGGTGTTCAGGGCGGTGGTTGGCGGTTCCTGTCCACTTGCCCCTTTCATATTGTTCAATGAAGGGGCCAAAGGTGTAGGCTGCTGCACCACTGCTCCAGAGACAGCAGTTTTCGGGTCAACAATACAAACTGGGGCGTGTGTCTGGTCAACATTTAGAGCGGCAGCAGTCGATTCAGATCTAACCCCTGTCTTAAACTTTGGTTTCGGCTTTATAGCATGAATTCCAGTATACAACCTATGAACAAATCATAAAACCAGTACTTATTATTGGATCAAGATTTCTTAAAAACCATTGAAAACAGGTTAGGTTATCAATGAAATATAACCAATATTGACCCACCTTGCATGCCTAGCATACTCATCATAGTTATCGAGCAGCAATTTGCCCGCCTGCTCATTTAATGCAGATTCTGGAAACGGCTCAATCAGCAAGCATCTAACTACCTGCAACCAAAGACAAATCGACCTTTACTGATTTAATTCATAGTAACTTTTAACTTGAAAGCTGAAAACAAGATTCTGAAACTTACAATTAGAACATGACGTAAGCCAAGACTAGGGTTCCAATCCCTTTTCAATGTGTTGACACATATTTCACCGTTTGTAGCGATGTTTGGGTGGAAGATCTTGGTCAAAAAATATCCTACAATAGACACACAAAGAAGATGAATAACAGAATGAGTAAATTATGAGTAAGATAACGGATTTCATATCTAACGGATTTTTGACAAACCTTTAGGAGGTGAGTGGGGAAAGTCACGTGACAGGATCAACTTCATGCGAAAAACGCCGTTTTCATATGGAGTGCCAGCTGCACACCCGGGATTAATATACTCAGTCAGAAAAAAAAAAAAAAAAAAAAAAAAGGATTTATCGTGTCTCAATATATATATGCTCATATCACACACACAAACGTATGACGATACTTAAGCTAATAAGTACCTGGGCCTTCTATATCGGCAAATATTGTTGAAAAATCATCATCGTTGACTCCTACTTTAATTCCCTCTGGTGGTGTTTCATCAAGATTTTTCAGTTCCCTAGCAAGTTGTTTAATTACATTTGGAGGAAGATTCTCATTTGTAGCCTGCAACAATTACATAGTAAACCTTCAACTTTACCCAATGGAAATTGCAAGTGTTTCCAAAGTACACATGAATAAAGCTCACATTTTTATTTTTTTGCATAATCATAATGAACAAACAATGACTCAGTTCATACTTTATTGAACTTCTTGTTCCAAATAGAGTCAGTTAAAATTCATATACCCAAAAATATGTTCAGATTGAGAACTTACCATCAATCCCAAACAAGATTATAGACCGAAAAGCAAGAGGCAATGACAGGAGCAGATTGTCAATGACACCAAATAAACCTGTTAAGATAATGAATAATTTCAGAGTTAATTATAAATTTATAACACCAACCAAAAGGCAAAGTATAAATATTGATTGCCACCATGATCTGCAAAAATGTTTTGCATTTGAGGTGTATGCAAAAAAAAAAAAAAAAAAAAAAAAAAAAAAAAAAAAACTCTCAACATAAACAAAAATACATGTAAGATCTCTCTTCACTTGATTACAAAACCCTATCAATCAACTTGAAAAGAAAAAAAAAAAACTAAAATTCAAGATTCCTGGGATGAAAAACTAAAAATCCCCAATTCTCCAAATCAAAAACACTTTCAACATAAACCGTTAACCTAATCGAATCTTTCAACAACCAAAAACAAAGATCTTTAAAACCAAACGAAAAAAAATAACTCCTTTTAACAATCAAGACAAAAAGGCAAACCCTAATTCAACCATCAAACACCCAATCCTAAATTCAACAACAAAAATAACAAATTCACCAAGCAAACAGCGATTAATCGAAATCAAACCAACAATGCCGATCACCACAAACACATTAAATCAAAAATTTCATAATCAACTTCAGATTTCTATAAACTTACAAGAAGAATAAATATTACCTCAAAATCAAGAGCCTTTGTTCACCAGAAGCATACAGGATTTCACAAAATTGATGCGATTCGGTGGATCGACTCGATTACTCTCTCTGTCAAATGATTATGAGTATTAAAACCTAGAGAGAGAAAGAGAGGAGAGAGAGAGAGTTGGGGGTTGTTGTGTTTGGGCATAGATATATACACAACAAACATGAGTTTACCGTTGGGGGGGTTCTGATAAAATTTACAATTAGGTCTCTACTTTATGGATAGTTACAGATAACACCCTTTAATGGGGTAGGTTTTGTAGTTTTAGTATAGTTTTGGGGTGAAGTGAAACTTGTATTTTTTTAACTCCGTCAGTACAAAGTAGGCGTAGGAAATTAGAAAAAAATAAAAAATAAATGTCAGTGTCAATCACAGCTTGCTATGTATTCCAATTATTGGAATTGATAAACTATACACTCCTCTCATTTTCAGATCACATAATTGTAATTTTATTAAGAATATGCGTAGCGGCTTGAGCAATAATGCTTTCACTTTTGGGCGTAATCTGTCACGTGGCAGTCCAGTCAGCATGGGGGCATTATTGAGCGTTATTGCAAAAGTGGCGTAGTGGGAGTAATGCCTAATAACGCCCCTTCCAATCATTAAACAATTATTTTATTTTTTTAATTAAAAACTTAAAATACTTCATTAAATTAAAAAAATATACAATACTAGAAATAAAAAAACAAAATCCGACTAAATTAAAAAAAATACATTAGTTTTCGTCTTCGCTTTCTTCACCCTCGCCAACTTCGTCTTCCTCGTCCTACGTTTCTTCTTCACCCTCAGGTGGGACATACCGAACCGACCATGCGTGTTGTACCAAATCAACCGTTAACGCGGAATGGTACGGTTCGTAACGCAATTCTCGCGCATTATTCACTCTTTCTTCCATTGACGCCTGTGGATGCTCCTCTTGAACGGCTTCTGGCGCATAATTCAGGCATATCGCCTTCCCTTCGTCTTCCAAAATCATGTTGTGCATGATTATACAAGCATACATAGCATCTTTCATTTTTTGCTTGGTCCATGCACGACAAGGATTTCTCAAATACTGTCATCGTTGTTTAAGAACCCCAAAGCATCTCTCAATGTCTTTTCGTGAAGACTCTTGAACCTTTTTAAAGTGTGCTCTTTTTTCATCGATAGGATCACTAAACGTTTTCACGACAATCGAATACCTAGGATAAACTCTGAAACACCCATATCACGATTTAACCATATAGACACAGCGGAAAGTAGAGACTTAAAATTTCTTTCATAATTACTCATATGACTTACTTGAGGTTCGTTTAAAAATAACAAACACTTTCTTCAAAAGATTTACAACGTTCATTCTTAATTATCGCATCAAATGTAATATAAAATCACCAGTTATGTGACTACCCTTCCCGTACAATCCTCGCTCTTTGACTCGATCTTTAATCCTAATTTACTTCATAATGATGTTAAGTCCGTGCGACCTGCAATCACCACATACATACACATCGTTAAAATTTGGTGACGTTGTTCATAAACTAAACATACGTAAATAAATAACCACTCCGTATTCCTTCATCTCATGCTAATCTTTTCGAATCCTCATTCCATGTACGATCTTGCATTCCAATTCCTTAAACCTTCATAAGGACATTAATAGTAAACCTGCATTCTCATTTCATACTCAAGACACCAGTTTAGAAACTTTACACTCAAAAGTATTGAAGCTTGTAAACATATAAAAAAAGTCACATTCATTCGTGTACAATAAATTCCACTTCGTGCACAGGTACATACATACAGATATTCATGGACACATACTTCCACACATGATTACGAACACACATACAAACGTACAAGCTCTTACATACCACTTACATCATTCCAAATGATTTGCTAATGTATCCTAATTACAACTTCCATATAAATAGGTCACGTACCTACAAACCTACGTGCATACTCACTTCTATTCATGATTATTATAAGTCCCGGCTATTGGTATGAAATTAATTCTATACATATATACCCACATACTTAATTCATTCCTCCACATACTCGCTTACACATTCCATTATTACTCGCACTTCATAAACGCTTTTTAAATGACTTTCGGGTACATTGCGGAAATCTTAAAATGAGTTATATATTCATCCGTAACTCACCAATCCATTTAATAGGGTTAAGGTACATTATAGAAGTTTAACGGGACTTGAAATGGGTTCTCGAGGTCCAAATTCAAAGAAAACGAATATACACAAACTTTACATCTGAACCTGGCCTCCATCGTAAGCTACGGTGACTACCGTAGCTTACGGTGGCACACAGAAGCCTACGGTGCCTTTATACTGCCTTACGGTGGAGAAGACCATCAGTACCTACCGTTGCTTACGGTGGCTACCGTAAGCTACGGTAGAGCCTAGTTCAGCCAACCTTTGTTCTCTATTTTTATATTCATATACAACCGTTAGACACCCGAACTTCTTTCTTCTCCGTTTTCACGCTTCCAATATGTAAAATAATCATATACAAACTCCTAAATCTTTCTAACGTATAACCACATGAGTACTCCAATAAGTGTATTTGTCACCTTGCCTTATCTTGACCCGTTATCCTCCTATGCTTGAGCTCTCCTTGACACGTTCCTATTATCTCATTCCTTTACATCCATTGAATAGTTAGTATACATAATCATACGCATCACTAATCACACTTCTATTCACGTGTCAATCGCTTAACGAGTTCAACATGTATCATAATACTACAATGCTAATCAATCTAACAATTT
Organism: Helianthus tuberosus; assembly: GCA_030545235.1. Taxonomy (NCBI): domain Eukaryota; kingdom Viridiplantae; phylum Streptophyta; class Magnoliopsida; order Asterales; family Asteraceae; genus Helianthus; species Helianthus tuberosus. The sequence continues at coordinate 146,184,137 of CM060432.1, forward strand.
ATCAATCCATCATCACAAAACTCATACATGAGCTTCTAGCATGCATAATTATGTATTTACATCATGTTCATTATTCTTTCAAAATTCCATACTTAGAATGACAACATTTTCTAAGTCAGGCATCTTGCTTCATACGTTAAACATTTCATACCATTTCTTAACACCTTGGTTTTTACACATCCATTCTACTATTTTATATCAACCCGTTTCGACCCGTTGGTGCAATTATATGCATAAAATAGTTGGTAAGTGTTTTAGACACTTAAAACAATCACATAACTTACTAATAATTTATTAAAATCAGTAGTTCATGATTCATACAAGTGTGTATAACAATACAACTATTTTTACTGAATTTTTATACTAAAAATGTGCAGCAACTTTCTGCGCAGCAGCTGTTCACGACACATTTTAACCCATTTATCATCCGATTCAGTTCTTCATGTTCAAATATGAAATGATCTACACTCAGAGACCTTTCTAAGCATATAAAGATCGTAACAATCGGACGTTCCTACGATTTTATATGATTTTTACAAAATCAACACAGAAGTTGAAATGCTTCCAAACAGCTTGCTGTCAAAACAGTATTGCCGACTTTGGGCACTGTTTTGGCCTGTTTAACATCCGAATTCAACAAACATGTTCAAACACAAAACGTAGTATGTTTAAATAGCTTTCTGAGCATATAAGGCTCGACCTCACAGGTCCTTCCTAAGATTTTATATGATTTTTGCAAAACTGTTGCGCAACAAATTTTAATTCTAATCAGCTTTGTTACTCAATACACGTAGCATGTCATTTTGTACACAACATCATAACTAAGCACTTTTCATACTTTTCATACTTGATCACCTTCATTACTATTTAATTAACATTCCATACAAGCGATAACACATACTAACCTATACTAGGCATTTCATCAAACACTTGGTGTGCGAACTACTTTCCAAGCATAGTGTACAAGTAACTTGTGCACAATCATACCAAATTCTTATCAAGATCATCACACTCATCATCTTCACCTAATCTCCTTTCAAAATCAGATTTATATAACATCAACATTCAACAATTAACTTCACATATCAAACTACAACTAGTATAACACATAAGTCATCAACATTTCCATGACATTATTACCTACATGTGGGTTTACATAACAACATCAAATTAATCCGAATTTCGTGCATAATTCAAGTCTCATATGATGATTATAGCCTCTTACCATCCTAATTTCATACATACACACGGATTAATCAAGACCCACTTCCTTTCTCATTTTCATGAATCCATGACTTACCTTACCTCAAGGACACTTAGACAAGTGTAGATGATGTCTCATGCACTCGATTTCCAGCTCAAATCACTCCAATTTATGCAGAATTCTTGTGTTGATGATGGATTTAGGTGAGAACCCTAAATCCCCTTTCAAACCCACGACACATACATACTTATAAAAATTCTGCATTTTTTCCTTGTTTAGTCAAACTTTCTTTCATTTTTACATAACTAACCCTTTTATTTCTCATAACATGACTATTTTCATCCATCCTCTAACTTAGTTAACTTGGTCATTTACAATATCTTACTTACACACATATACTTACTAGTATCTTATTTACTTTGATATGGTAAAATTATATTTACCATTTTCTTTTCTAATTGCGTCAACATAATATAAAAAATTTATATTATGACTTACAAAATTTTGGGGTGTTACAAGTCTACCCCCCTTAAAGAAGGTTTCGTCCCCGAAATCTGCTTCATCATTTATTCATTAGTAATGTCATAGTTTTAAGTACAACATTTCTTTAAAATCAAACATATAGTTCATCCAACCAGTTCATATAGGGTTAAGGTTTTGACTATTATCAAAGCCCATTATGCGTTGTCTTATTCGACCCGTCCATAATGGGTCAATACATACCATTTCATTATCATCATCATAATTGCATCCATTGCGACCTATTACAACGAGCACTTATTTATACAATTCCCTTATTATGCTTTCTACATCACCTTGACCCATTCGTAACCAGTCAACTACACATATTTCACATTTCCGTACTTTATCACTTCTTCTTAAATTTTCAACTCATCACATTATCGTACTTATCTAAAGTGTGCAAACTTGCATTAATCTGAAGAGTCCAGCGTCATGATTTACATTGCAGGAAAATGGTGTTCATATTATCCTACTAATACATTTCACCTCTAGCACTAGTTCAAATGGTTTCATTTATACCTAGAGTTTTATTGCATCCTTCTTACTCATACACGCACATTTCATTCAAATTCATTCAAACATGACGTTTGTTACATCACCTTGTTTACATATTAATCCTTTCTAGATTCTTTTTAAAACATTAGTGCGTCTGACCCGTTCAAAACGAGTCAATACGTGACCATTTCTTAACATATCTTTTTCATTGATTGACCCGTTCACGACGGGTCAATACATAACCATTCTTTCGCAGTTCTTTAACTTATTTGGCGTACTACATTACACTTTTCCTCTCTTCCCTAGTACTCATACGGCTTGTAATTAATTATTTGTCAAGTTCTGCAGTTTGACTTTTCAAAGTCAAACTACCACTTCTTTCTTATTATATATACATGTATTGAAGTACACATTTGTACTTCTCTTCAATTCGAGCATGCATACAATTTTATCGCTTCATTATTTGTAGGGTTTCTTGCAAACACTTGCTCTTCTCATTCATACTTAAATATTTTATCCGGGTTGTAACCCGCCATTCATTGTGACTCTCCTAAGTCGATTACTAACATACCTCCCACGTAACTTATCCAAGGTTTTTTTTCCTACAACTAAAGCTGCTTGCCATAGCAACCGTTTTCATCGGTCATACTTACTTACTCAAGGAACCAAACTTTTACTTTCTATTATTATTCTATTTATTTTTTTATTATTACTTACTTTGATACAAACGATTATACCTCGTTTTGACTTTCCAAAATGTAACTACTTTCTTACATGTATTTTATCGTTTAGCTATAGTCTATCCTAAACGTGTTCACATACGCACTACAATTACATTACTTTAGTCGGGAAACATATCTAACCGGTCAAGGTTACCATCACTACTTATTTACAACGTTTATACATACCTTACTTGGGAAAGGAAACACATTTCCTCACCCACCCTTGCGTGATCCTTACATATTTATAGGTCCGGTTCTTTACTTCCACGAGTTTAGTTCATACTTAAGGATTTTAAAGCTATTTAACCATACACGTTTGATCCATATTCACCTACGGATTCAATCCTTCCACTCTTTGCTCTTCATTCGTTCTGGTTTGATCAGTGTTTACTTAAGGATTCACACCTTTCATTCCTTTCATTTTTGAATCCATTTCTCGAATCCAATCATTTTTCATCCGTACCTTTCTTTCTTTCATCGCATCACTTTCCATATCATTTCTTATGATACGTTTTCGTATCATCTTCTACCTTCAACTTCGAGTGTTGTGTCCCAACACTACATTCCACATTCTATTTCATGTGTCGTGTCTCAACGCGACACTCTATATATAATGGGTAAGAGGTTTAAAAAAACAAACAAACTAGTCGTTAGCTAGCCATTGCAAGAAGATGATTGGCCAGTCAAACCCCCCTTCAGTGTTATTCAAAAAAACGCCAAAAGCAAAAAACCCGAAGATCACGCCCAATAACGCCCACGGGGTCGGAGGAGGGGCGTTATTGGGCATTTAAAAAAAAACACGCCCACTACGGGCGGTCTAAAATATATTGTAAAGTGTATGTTTATCAATTCCAAATTACATATAACAATACTTAATAGTTTAGAGAGTTAAATGTCACTTTCTCGACCAAATTATAAATTTGTACAATTAGGTTTTTGGGTGGTGGTTGGGTGGGGTGGGGGTTTAGGTTTTGGGTGGTGGTGTAGTGGGTTTAGGTTTTAGATTATTGGAGACTTGTCTACTAGATATCTTTTCATGATGTATAGTAGGCTAGGTTATGGGGTGTCATAGGTTTATTTGTTTTGTTTGTCATACATATATGGGGCATGTCCTGTATATGAACTAGTGTGGAACACATCCTCACTACTTGTACATAATTGCGGTTGTTTTAATAGAATCACCGGGGTAACCCTTTACCAAAAAAAAAAAAAAAAACACTTGTCACTCTATAAAACCTTCTTATACTTTTTTACAATTAGAAGCCTTCTTGTGTATATGTATCTATCCCGTTCATATGTTGTTCAAAACAAAAGCCATCTCGTTCATATAAAAGTAGTTATTTATGGTTTTTGTTTTTGAATTTGTGGAAAATAACATTTTTTCTATTTCTAGACCTTTTTTTCCTATGAACCTATGTGGTTTTTACATCTTGTCATTTTAATCCTTGAGATTTGAGACTAACACTATTACATTCAAAGGACATTTCTGGTTTTCAGGCTTTTTTTGACTTGCGCACAAGCTTTTAATACAAAAGTTACAAGTTCTTATTAGAAAACAAATTCAACTCCAACCCTTTCTTTATTTTTTTCCCTAAGCGCAACCTATCTTTGACGCCGGTGGAAGAAAAGGCAACAAAGGAGAAAGCTGAGGTCGTACAGTTTGGATTATCATGTGTTTTTCGTGTACTTCGTTATTAGACCGCTTTACATTAAGCATTCGATTCATAGGTTCTTCATTTCAGTAGTCCTATATGAAGTGTGTTTTGCACGAGATTAGTGAGAATGGGGTTTGTTATAAATAGTTTTTGGTTGTTGATTGTTTTTTTATTTGATTCATAAGGGTATAAGGAGTGCTTAATCACTTGAGAGTGGTAAACTTAAAAATCAACCAATCAGAGTGTGTCACGTCAATCAGTGAAAAGTGTTTAAACTATGCTGAAAAGTGTTGGCAATGGTTAGACACTTGGTGAAGTGATAACTTTTTTTTAAAAAAAAAAAAGAAAAATGTGTGGTTGAGATGACATGGATCCCACCACACACACCCCCTCTCTCTCCTTCCTCCCTTCACCGCTTCGGCAACCCCTCACCGATTCATCAAAGTTTACCGCACGGCAAAGGGGTCGGTGGTGTTCCCACGCGGCAAACACCCTTTGCCGCTCAACTTTGCCGACCACACCGGACGCCCTAAGTAGGTTTCGTCATAACATTAGAGCCATTATTATTATCCTTATTTGTTTATTTATTAAGGTACTTATTATTGTTAGCATTACTTGTCGTCCTGCCTAAAGATCATCTTATTAATCCCTACATTAATTGGGCTGTACTTTTCATGCATTTACTTTTCGGTTTTTATTATAATCAACGGCATACCAGTTATACCACAATGTTTTTTATATGTCACGTATATTACCGTTTTCCAACCAACATCACATATTTAAGCCGACCCCTAGTATTTTTAAACATTGACCTCTAAGAGAAAAAAAAAGACCCATAATCCAAACATTTTTTATATAATTTTAACCCATTAACAATCAAGATATCAACCCACTTTTTTAATAACAAGCTCAAAATATGTTTTATCAGTCCATTTTTATTAAATATAAAGAACAAAAACCTTTCATCCTTTTCTAAGAATTCTAATTAGTAAAAGGTAAAAGCCTAAATTCTAACTAGAGTAAACTGCCATTTTGGTCCCTGTGGTTTGGCCAGTTTTGCCACTTTAGTCCAAATCTCAAACTTATTACATCCAGGGCCCTGTGGTTTGCATTTTGTTGCCATTTTAGTCCAAAACTCAAATTTGACCAGATTTCCCACTTTTGACCCCCCTGTTTTGTCCTTATCCTCAGGGGTATTTTGGGTATTTTGTAATATTATATCTCAAATTTAATAAATATAATGCCTGATTATCATCATCTTCAACATATCATCTACATCTTCAACATATCTTCATCTACAGACATCTCTCTCTCTCTCTCCACTCTTCTCTCTTCATCACCATCATCAGTCTACTCCATTTTCATCACCATCATCTCATCTTCATCATCAACATCACCGTCCCCGCCATCTTCATCACCATCATCATCACCATCATCTCACCACCGTCGCCGCCAACACCACCGTCGCCTCCATCTTCATCACCATCATCTCATCTTCACACCATGGCAGTTTCATATCTGAATCGAAATCAGGGGTTTGAGCTTTGAGTTTCAGATCTGAATCGAAAGAGGAGAGAGAGAAGAGAGAGAGTCAGTTAGGGTTTTGAGCTTTGAGTTTCAGATCTGAATCGAAATCGGTATTTTGTTTCAGTTTTTTGAGAGAGAGGCAGTTTGATCGAAAGAGGAGAGAGAGAAGAGAGAGAGGCAGTTTGTTTCAGTTTGATTGAAATCGAAATCGGTATTCTGATGTTGTTTGATTGTTTGAGTTTGATTGAAATCGAAATCGGTATTTTGTTTCATTTTGTTTCAAATTAGTTTTTTCATTTCAAATTAGGTGGTGGCAGGTCGTGGTGTGTGTTGTTACTTGTTCTGTTATGCTTGTTCACCATGAGGCTGTGATGATTTTTATGCTTGTTCACCATGAGGCTGTGATGATTTCACCTAATCCGAGCTTGGCGTGGCAGAATCGGAGGAGGGCAAGTGCGCTTGCAACCTCTGTTTGCAGCCATGGCGGTTTTACAGATCTGAGCCTCGTTTTTTCTTGAAGATGTTCTTGATTTTCTGGGTTTTGATGATGAACTTTGAAGATGTTCTTGATTTTCTGGGTTTTGTTGTTGTTGAAGAAGATGTTCTTGATTTTCTGGGTTTTGTTGTTGTTGTTATTGTTGTTGTTGTTTTGATGATGATGTTTGATGATGTTCTTGAAGATACAGATCTGAGCCTCGTTTTTTTCTTGAAGATGTTCTTGATTTTCTGGGTTTTGATGATGAACTTTGAAGATGTTCTTGATTTTCTGGGTTTTGTTGTTGTTGAAGAAGATGTTCTTGATTTTCTGGGTTTTGTTGTTGTTGTTGTTGAATTGCTTTAAATAAAACATAAATGACCAAAATACCCCTGCACTAAAGGACAAAATAGGCAGCTCTCAACAGTCAAAAAGGGGATTTTTTGGATTTTGGACTAAAATGGCAACAAAATGCAAACCACAGGGCCCTGGATGTAATAAGTTTGAGATTTGGACTAAAGTGGCAAAACTGGCCAAACCACAGGGACCAAAATGGCAGTTTACTCTTCTAACTATAACCCATGATACTCATCGACCATTAGTCCGGCACGATAGTTCATTTATTCAGCCATTCATCAACCAAAATCTTTGCTCTAGTCCAAATTCCTAACAATCGACCCCCAATCTCATGGTACTCACAGATCACGATTAACCAAAATCATTATTGTCGTGGACATAAAACTTTACTTTTGCTTCTAAGGACTACACGTTTGCAAACAAAGGACGAACCACACCATTCACCAATATTATGAGTTTGAGTGTTTCCACAACTTCTAGGTATATACATACAAGAGCTTGATGAACGTTGTTACCGGATAATTTGTGAATTGATATGTGTGCTTTGAATATGTCCCGTAATTTTCATGAATTTGGTATACTGAAGATATTAAGGTTGTTCGAGACTTATATATATGACTTTGACTATGATGATAACAAACTAAAGCTTGAACTCCCCATCTACATGTCAACATTGATCATCTCAAAGCGAGTAAAAGTTTTCCCAACTTGAAGGGTAAAACTGATGGCGGAAACAACCAAACATATTGCGTAAAAGTGAACTCCCTAACTATAATCTTGTAAAATTGATGGTGGAAACAACTAAACACATTGCGTATTAGTTGGTCTATCGCTTACTGAAGTTAACATTATTTTTACTATTTGTAACGGTGAAGTGTTGAAAGATGTTATTCTTCGATGAAGCATGTGAAGACAAAATTGTGTAATTGGATGGGTGATAACAATTATTGCCTTTGTGCATCGAAAAGGTGTTCTTGAAGAACATTTTGATCGAAGATGTAATGAATCGTTTTTGTCAAAACATGATATCATACATACAGTTTTAGAAAATCTCATTATAACAAATTACAAAACTTCAAGATTACAACAGATAACAACTCACAATACGAACACTCTCACTCAATCTAGTTAGACCATCAACTAGATGATCTATTCTAACGCACAATGCCAAGATCTAACAGGAGATTACAGCAACATAACTGTAACACCCCAGCCCAGTTCAGGCAGACGTGTCACACAATCCAGTAATCAAAGACTAAATAAATTGTTCAATTAAATATAAATTGTCACACGATCCAGTAATCAAAGACTATATAAATTGTTCAATTAAAACATTTGCCATAGACTTAAAACCAAAATCTTACAACGGTCTTATAAGAAAACACCTATCTAAAATTTTCAACGGCTCAAAACATTTATTAAATTCTTTGTCTTCCAATCCTTAGACTTTTTCACTATTCACACATTTTCCCATTTCTCACGAGCACCTGCTTTAACAATAAGAGAAAACAACAAAAAGAAATACGTTTGATCCAAAAATTGCTTAGTAATGGAGAAAACAATAGCAATAACAATATAACGGTAAGAACGATACCATACGATAAACGACACAAACTAGTATGATAATAATGGCAGTGTAATGGTAGGATCAATATTACGTGGTGATCAATCAATGATGAGTAAATACGATAGCAATGACAATTTATGGTACGATCAATATTATTTGATGATCAATCAGTGGTGATTCATTACAGTAACAATGGCAATTTAACGTACGGTCAATACTATGCGATGATGAATCAATGATGAGTCAATACGATAACAGCTATGCGGAAATACCCATGTAAGGCACTGCCAATAAACAATAACCAATATGTACATTAGGTGCAAACTAATGCACCAATATGTAAAAGGGATGTGGGCACACACATCTGTCCTAATACCAATATACTAACAATATTATCATAGGATCGATCCATACGCCTCTTAGTAATCAATAACTAATAAGTGCTACTAACAGCACACAATATAATATAGAGACGTCGTGAACTAATCGCACCGTCACGGGTGGTGCACACCATTGGTGTCGATGATGACGCCCTATGTCCTCATAGGTGGATGTGCTTGGGTATTGAGGTCAATAAAACGGTACACTTGAGTCAAGGGAGATAGGACAATAATGCACTATCAATAAGAACATGCGATAATGAGCTTAAGGAATTAATCTATCGCATTTGAATCAATGGCAATAATTCAATTCAATACATGTTACTATAACTAATCTTAAGCAACGATAACAATTCAATGAAAAGACGCTACAAAGACGGCAATGATATAAAACGCTATGAGTAAGAGAACATAGACTATTGCAACACTAACAATGCTAATTTCTTCCCAGTCGATTGTGAAAACCTATAAATACATTTAATTGCTTGCGTGATTATTACTCTTGTTCTTTATATTTCCTCTACTATGATTATAATTGACATATATAGTGGTCGAATCATTTATTATAACATTTGTTTTGGCTAAGTTTATCATTATTTTTTTATAACCAAGTCTTTTGTATTATTCTAAGCGTATTATTTTAGATGGAAACTACTGAATAATTTGTGAGATACATATACAACTATTTCAATATTAGATTTCCATTTGATACTCATGGTTAATGGTCTAAAAATTCCATTAATTGTTTCAAAATTCATATTTAAGTGGGTGATGGAAAAAGCTTCTTTCTAGTGTAGGAAACCAATTAATTTGTGTGCATGTGTGTGATGCCGCCAAGCACCCTTTTATCTCAAAATCATAAACAATATTTAGCCTTTAATCACTTCAATTCATAGACAACTTTCTTATAATTTCTATTCCACTACGATGCATATGCATGATGTTCACTAAGTGTGTATGTAAAGATAACAGGTCAATATCGGTACCTTGTGTCAATAATATGAGTCAATCTATGTAGTGTAGTCACCGAAGATCAAGAAAAAACCATTCGACGGTTCGGTGGTGGTTTAGACAGTTTGACATCGGTGGTGTCTTCTGGGCTGATTCTATCAGCAACTAGACTTAATTAAGTCAAATTCATACTTGTATTTATTGTTATTATAGATTCAATAATAATCAACCATTACTCAAACAATAATAACTGACATAATTACCTGTCGCAATACATATTATATTATGATTTTAAAATTTCGTATATTACAATAACAAACCCTAGATCGAACTGTGATAACAAATGAGAGAGAGAGAGAGAGAGTGAAAAAAGTGTCTAAAAACCTAAATCTTGAATGAGACATCTGATGAAGAGGAAAGTAAAGTGTTTAAATTAATCTGAAATGTTAATCAACCAAATGAACCATTTGCCTTGAGCCCTTCTTTATATCAGCTGCAACAACCTTGAGCCCATTTGCTTTATAAGCCCAATAAGATCTTTAAATGTCCAGTAGCCCATACGAACACCTTATCCGCCAGCCCATATCTTTTATTCAGCAGCCCATTATAACTTTAATATGGCCCAGACATGAACCCTGTAAACACTAGTTCATCCTTTCTCCAAGCCTTGTTAACAATTAAATCCCCCCCCCCCCCCCCCCCCCCCCCCCCCCAACCTCTCCGATTTAATACCCAAATGGATCAAGAATAAATCTAGTCCTCTCCTCCTCCACCACTACAGCAAAACCCAAATTGACCATTTACAGTTTAAACGATTAAGTTTGTCAGATATATAAATTTGTAATCTTTTTCCACTTAGTAAATGTGTCTTAATCTGTCATCTAAGGGTTTTTTTCTTGTAGTAGGATCATCTAACTTTCTTGGTTGAAAAGACAAAAGAAACCCAAGGTGGAAAGAGTTAACACATGTTCCAAATTATTTCAAATTTTTCTTTGATATTTTGAATTTGTGTTTGGTTTTATTTGTGTAATTTTAAGTTAATAACAGATTGCTTTGTTTGTTTTCATTTTTTCGGTGATGACATTGGTTTGTTACATTCTACGAAAGGTTTAGTCATTCAAAATTTTATTTTTGTGGATCTCATTTGGTAAAATGGAGTGACAACCCACAAAACGGTGAATATATGAAAACAAAGTATGACTGTTGTATGTTTTCTAGCTTTTGAAGAATGGAATGGAAACGGAACTACGAAAAATGCTTCGGGTGTGATTGAATGCTCAACGGGTCATGAAGAAGATGGCAGATGTTGGTGAAAAATACATTACGCAAGTTTATACAAAAGAAGTCCCCAAAAAAGTTGATGTGCTATGTAATTTCAATAAAAATTATAATTAAAAAGATATTAGTTATATAATTTATACTGTTCAACCTGTGTTTTACAATAGGGTTGTGTTAAATACACCCCAAAGTTAACTTTTTTTTTACTTTTTTCCCACAAGTCAACTTTTCAAGTTTCTATAAGCTAATAATGGACCCACAAGTCAACTAATAATTATTTTTCCATAAACTTCTTTTAATATTTTTTAAAAAGAAGGTTTTTATTTTTATTTTTTATAAATAAATCCATAATATTAATTTTTTATATTCTTTTACTGTATAAACATATTTATATTATTATTTTTAATCTTGCTCGTCTTATTGACCTGAAACATGATGTTTGTTACACTGAAATTATTAAAACTATTCTAAGTATCTTACTAATACTAGCAAACATTAGCGAACTGTGGGATACAAAAACAAAATTGAACGTATGTTTATTTTTTTTAATTAAATTAATTCATAGTCCCATTAGATAAATGCTATACATCTAATTTCTCTATCTAAGGGAAATCAACAACATGGTCGATCAAGTAGGCAAATTAATTCATAGTTAATATTTGCACGTTTACTTTTTTCATTAGAGATTCGTTATTTATTTATGAAGAACCTTTTCCACTTTCGTGTTTATAATAAAGTGTCTTGATTATTTATTTATTTATTAATATTGATATTAATACTAATAATAGTAAAACAAAATATAAAAAAGTAACAAAAGTATTATAAAATAAAATAACATAAAAACATAATTATTACTTTTGACTTTAGAATAAAATAATGTATTAAAGTACTTAATGATTACCAAGTTTGACTAAATTGGTATATTAATTCATATGGTGGGTGCATTTATCACACCCTTTACAATATCAAATCAAATCCGAACTTATGAATCCGGTTAAGCATATACCATATCTATACAAAACATTTAACTTAAGAAAAAGTTGACTTCACCGACTATAAATTTTTTAGTTTATATTTGCCGGTCTTAAGCCCCGGTAGAGGAGGGGGCTTTGTTACTAAATATGTTGAAAATGATCATTTTGCAAAAGGGTCTCCACTTCATATTTCGCTTAGGGTCTTCAAAAACCTAGGAACGACCCTGTTGAGTAATAAAATTGGATAAGGCTAAAGGGTGTGGGGGGCATGGATTGGGTCATTAGTGCCACATAGGACCACTAATAGATTGCTATATCATCCCCTTGCCTCATCCACCATGGTTGGCATGGATTAAACCATGGCAACCATGCGCCTCCTTTCCTTTTACAATATTTTCTTTTCCTTTTCACAAAAAATAAATTAAAATAAGAGAATAGTGGTTTGGATCATGACCATACCCTTAGGGCAGTAGTTTTGGATGATGAATTAGAAATGGTGACATGACGCTGATATGAAGGGTCATGGTGACCATAATGGTCATGAACACACCCCATAGCCTAATAAGTTGGTATAGATATTATACATAGCTAATATATTCCCACTCAGCTTAGATGAAGGAATTAAATAAAAACAACTACGTAAGGAAACTACAGTTTACTTATCTAATTATATCACTAATATAAACCCTCTTTTATAAAGATTCAAAACCATGTTACTTTTGAGATTCAAAGTAGACAACAAGATGTAAAATAAAGATTAAGACTCAGAGCCTGGTTCACCACACAACTCAGAGACATACATAAATAACTAAAGACTCTTAAGAACAACTTACGGTGGGTCAGGCTGCTTTAAAGACTGTTTCAGGTAAAGTGACCAAACACGAGAAAGCCTGCCTTGACAACTAGCACGTGTTTATCCCATTTGCTTTTGATACTTTTGGTTTTCTGGCGCTAGAGGCTGTGGACCTACTTAGTCGAGTTCAAAGGGTCATGGATAGTAATGTTATGACCCCGAGATGTATGGACGTAGTTTTTAAAAGACTTAGTTTTGATATTCAACTATCCCGATGTAAATTCATAATTGGAATATATTATTTGGTTATACAGTTAATAATAACGTAAATAAACTGATTTAGCATATCAACTTATCTGATTAGCCTTCAACAATGAATTAAGAACTAGAGTTCTCTAAACTGCATAAGAGAGTGTTTACATTGAATATTTTTATTTTCGTTATCTAATAACATCGTATTTTTGTTATTTATTTATTGAAATGTATTTTTGTGATTAAAATCAACTTGTGATTTTGGATGAAGAAGAGGAATTTGAAACTGCCGACTTGTGGAAAGGATCTGAACCAAATTCTATGATGTCTAACCGGTCAAGCAGTGTTCATTTGTTCGTTTTCCTAGTATTCCCAAAAAAACAAGCTAGATAATGTTAACCTACGAATCTTTTTCTGGTTATCAATATTAATTATAAAGCCAACAGACATGTGGTCCTATGGTCTAGTGGTTAGGACATTGGACTCTGAATCCAGTAACCCGAGTTCAAATCTCGGTAGGACCTTTATTTTTTTTTCCTATAAACTTAGAAATTTACATTATTTACAGCTTGCAGGTCCAGGCAAATAAATAACCCTTGAACATCATATAACATGTTTAATAATTGAATAAATAGTTTTGTTAATGTCAACATTTCGGATGTTATTACAGGAATTACTAATAATTCTAAGATAGATAACCTTTATTTTTTTTCCTATAAGCTTAGAAATTTACATTATTTACAGCTTGCAGGTCCAGGCAAATAAATAACCAGGGCCGCCTCAACCATTTTGGTGGCCTAAGGCGAAGTACAATCTTGTGGCCTTTTTCCAAAAAAAATTTATGTGATTGAAAGTTAAACTTGAAGGGCCCAAGTGTAATTATTTGAAAGATTGTGTTAAAATTTAAAAACAAGAAAAAAAAAATGGTGAACCAGGGATTCGAACCTGGGTCTCACCAACATCAATACATACACAACACCACTACACTACCAACCATCAATCTGTTGATAACCACACCCTAAATCTTTTATAAATGGACTGTGGTTTCATCAAATTGTGGAGGCCCTATAGTTTTGGTGGCCCAAGGCCCAAGCCTCATTTGGCTTACCCTTGGGCCGGCCCTGTAAATAACCCTTGAACATCATATAACATGTTTAATAATTGAATAAATAGTTTTGTTAATGTCAACATTTCGGATGTTATTACAGGAATTACTAATAATTCTAAGATAGATAACCAAAATGACAAGTTAAGATATTTGATTGTTATACAACAAAAGGGTTTTATCTACGTTAATGAAGTTTTCTTGTTTTGTTTTCATTTCTGTGTAAAACTATAAATAGTTTGAATTTCAAGCTGTTGTAAACTAATCATGTCCTCTTTGATATTAAATAAAACCAGTCACTTAAATATGATGTGGCTGTAGTTTAGTGGTAAGAATTCCACGTTGTGGCCGTGGAGACCTGGGCTCGAATCCCAGCAGCCACATGCATTTTTTGTTCTTTGCATTTTTAATGTCCGTTGACTTCATTTAAGCAAAACATATTCATTCATTTTAATTAAGTTTTTTTTTTAAGTGAATTAGGTGGTATTTTTTATTAGAAGGTTAGAGCAAATTACAAATCATGGGTTGGTAGACGGGCAACAAGCTGCGCCGCCACCCCCTTTTGAATTGCAAATCCTACTCGGCTAAACACATAACTATGGCCTACAGACACTGTCGCATGCGCAAGTGCTGCCTTTTGAACCCGCTTCAAGAAACCGGAGGCCACAGGGGCCAGACAACCAAAGGTATCGAACGCGAAAGGAAGGAAGGCATGTTGATTATCTATGCAGGCCTGCTCGTGCTTGGATATTTTCCCCGCCTCAGCCTTCCGCGTCGCTTGCTCTGAAACAAAACCACTGCCCCTGAAACCGGCAAGAGGCGACACCCCCGTGAGATCAATGCAAGCATGCTTACCCCCGGACCATCCAAAAACCAGCATTTTTCTTTGTTATAATGTACGCGTTAACAAATGTTAATTACTTTTAATTTAATACTTATTGTGTTAATTTAAACATTATCAAGCTACAAAATTGATAATGACTGATTGTCTTAGTATAATTATCTTTCCTAATTT
Organism: Helianthus tuberosus; assembly: GCA_030545235.1. NCBI lineage: Eukaryota > Viridiplantae > Streptophyta > Magnoliopsida > Asterales > Asteraceae > Helianthus > Helianthus tuberosus. Next base: position 146,199,409 of record CM060432.1, read on the forward strand.
GGCTATAATTCTCATATAGATTACAGACTTAATAACTGCAATATCTGACATCATATTGTTTTTTAATCTTTTTTAATCACATTAATTGTGTTATCTTGATTAAGTTTCAAGCAAACTAATTAACATATATTACAAATCTTAAGAGAACCAAAGATGTGAAGTATGAAAAATCGATATGCAATGGTTTCGAATCTTATTTTCCAAATAAATGGTTGGGGACAGTTATGAAAATAGAATTGGTCTACAAGTCTACGGTTTTAAACAAAGAAATTGTCACACCCCGACCACGTAGAACATACAAAACGTGGCGGAAACGTCGGGGAGTGTTGTAACAGAATTAATGTTTCACAACCATGGAAATTGAAGTTTCGTTTTTATAAATCAAACATGAAAGTCTACATTGTTTTAAACAAGAAACAAAGAGTACATAACATAAATTAACTAGTTCTTGTATCGTTTAAGTCACTAAGGCACAGGTCCGCCTAAGTATGTCTTGATAAGTCCTATGCATCATCTCCTGAAAACACATGTGAAAATAGGTACGTCAGCATAAAAATGCCTGTGAGATACATAGGTTTTGTGAAAATAGGATTCATGACTTATGTTTGAGAAAATGTTTAGTCATGAACCTTGTAATTTGCTTTGTCTTGTAAATCATTTGAAAAACGATAAGATCAGATGATATGTATAAATAAGAGAGTAATGTATGGTTAAATGAATAACCATGTAAAATGAGTTTGTATAAGATAAGTTGTTTGTAAAACAATGTCTTGTGAAAAGTATGTTATTTGTATAAAATGTTATATGTCTCAAACTGAAATGATTCAAATAACGCTACGATATGTAATACCATACAAACACTTATATATAGGAAGTACCAGCGGCGTATCCACCATGCTTGTATCATATTACACACGCCTCGTTACTTAATCACTTATTCAAACCAAACTACCAAAGTAAAATGTTCATGTCTAATGTGAATCGTGTAATGTGTATCAAAATGTAATCATATGATGAATAACAATGTACCAAGTATGCAACAAAGGACATACATAGCATAAAGTGTAATGTATAACAATGTACTAAGTATGCAACAAAGAACATACATAGCATAAGTGTAATGTAAAACAATGTACTAAGTATGCACACAATGGACATACATAGCATGTAATGTAAAACGATGTACTAAGTACGCACACAAAGGGCATACATAGCATGAAATGTAATGAAATCATGTACTATAATGTACTAACGAACATAGTAGGTATATGATGTGAAAACATGGAAAGTATGAAAGTAACAAGTAGGCACATGTGTTCCACCCCAAAACGTCTGGAAAACAGTAAAAGAGGGGTCTATGTACTCACTTGAGATTGCTCAGAAGTCCTAAGATAACCACCAAGCAATGCTAGAGATCACGGAATCAAACGGTACCTAATATAGGTAACTATGTTAATAATCCGGACCTATATCGGAAGATCGGATTGAATGAGGGCTCGTAAACCAAATGAGTATTGGAACTCATGTAGTATGGTTTAACAAGGCCTACATACTAAATGAAACCTAACCTAAGTGATTACGACCCGTTTAGGTAGCTTATGCTACTTTAACGCGTCGTTCGCGTGAAACGCGTTCGGACTGCTTAACTAGTCCTATGACAAGTAACATATGCCTTAACATGTCTAATATTGTTGTCAAATCAGTTTAGATGTCAAAAGTTATGTTACATATGTTTAAAATGAATTTTGGCATCAAAGGGGTATTTTGGCAATTTACCTAAGGCATATAAACTACCTATCATACAACTACTTAGACGAAGCGACCATAAGGTATAACCTCGGAAGGTTATTCCCTATACACTATGGTCACCTAATGTATTTGGTCGGATCCTAATGATCGACCAAATGGGTCGGGTTCGAAGGTATAAGCGATTTATTAGATCGCTTACCCTTACGACCCTAGACAACGTGGTAATCAGTAGGCATAGTCACAAGGGACTATAACCATCGTGATTACAATCACGTTGCGAAGTTCAAACGAACTTCGCATTGACCATAAACTGGTCAATGCAGAAAGTCAAACAAAGTTTGACTTTCGGACTCGAAAAGCAATAAAAGAACGAAGGAACACTTACGAAGGGTCCCCGAATGCTAATCTAGATCAAAATAACTCAGGTACGAAACAATGGTTCCAACTTAGAGTCTTTTTGATCAGATTCTTGTGAGGAATGAGTGAACATAAGGTGGGTATTTATAGTTTTCGGTTCACCGTTAGGATCGTTTCTTGGAGAAGAGGGAATGATCTAGCCCGTACACTTGTCAAAATGTTGTGGTAACTGATTTTGGCCACCACAAGAGTTTAACATGTGGCACTTGGCCTTTGGAAAGGGTTAAGGGCTGTTAACATCTGAGAAAACAAGTTTCTGCATATCTGACCCCTCCTTGCGCACCGTAACACTCAGAGTGTTGCGGTGCGCAAGGGACCTGCAGACCAGAAGTTTGAAAAATGGCAGAATTGGTCCCTGTTGTGTAATAAGGTCATTTTCGGCGCGTTTAAGGCCCGTTAACCCCATTTCAAAGCTCTAAAATGAAGTTAAAGTATAGGGAACTTAAAATGTGCTCAAAAATATCTCGGATGTCGGTTCGTTTAGCCGTACGGTTGCGATGTTCGGTTAATTACGACGGAATGCGCATAAGCGCGAAAAACGATCCAAATGGCGTGACGAATGGATTTTTCTTATGCCAAACACTAAAATAAAATATTTTAGTGCTTACATAAATTTTTGGATGTCCGGGTGTATTCAGAACGTATGTTATGCGCGAAATTGCAAACTTGTGCACTTTTTGACACTTTTAGTCCCTGAATGACCCAAAAGTTTATTTTAGCATACCGAACACCTCAAAGCCTATTTCTAAGCTATGTAAAGGATATTTATGGTATGTTTAACTTATGGTCATGTTCCGGAATGTCTGTTACAGTTCAAATTGGCATACTTTCGTAGTTTGTCAACTTTAGTCCCTGTAAGCGATTTAACTTGTTTTTTTGCCATACCAAAGCCTTTAAAACTTATTTCTAAGTTATGTAAAGGTTATTTAAGGTATGTTTAGTATATTTCACTATTCCGGAGTGTTTGCTGCATTAAACTGGTTATATTTACGCATCAGCGTGCGTATAACCTTCCAGAAAGCGATTTAGAGCTTGAAATCGAACAAGAGTTGATATGTACAAACGATACACATATTTTTACAAATACCAAGTATGAAATACAATATTTCATTGGTTTGGCATTTGTTTGATGGTTGGAGTGACACAGGTGTCACAGTCTCCCCTACTTTAGGAAATTTCGTCCCGAAATTTATTCGTAGGAGTCTATCTGTGACTTTGTGTCAAATAACCACCAGAGATATGAAAGGCATAATCCTGATATTTCCTTAACGGACATTCTTCAGAAACAAAAATGAACAGAAGGAGTCATTTTCCATAATTTCTCCAGAAACGAAAATGAACAGAATGAGTCATTTTCCACAATTTCTTCAGAAACGAAAATGAACAGAATGAGTCATTTTCCACGATTTCTTCAGAAACGAAAATGAACAGAATGAGTCATTTTCCACGACTTCTTCAGAAACGAAAATGAACGGAACGAGTTATTTTCCACGACTTCTTTAGGAACGAAAATGAACGAAATGAGTCATTTTCCACAACTTCTTCAGAAACGAAAATGAACGGAACGAGTCATTTTCCACGACTTCTTCAGAAACGAAAATGAACGGAACGAGTCATTTTCCACGACTTCTTTAGGAACGAAAATGAACGAAATGAGTCATTTTCCACAACTTCTTCAGAAACGAAAATGAACGGAACGAGTCATTTTCCAGACACACGACCAAACTTGCTGTGGTTTCCGTGCACTGAATTTCATAATTATGTATGCATCCATAATTACGCAATTCCTTGCACAGTCCGCATAATTTGTTTGTAATGTGAAGGGGAGGAAAAATCAAACCTGTGATGGTCCTTTTAATTAGATCGACAAATGATCCTTTTAATTAGGCCACCAAGGAGTCCTTTCAGCTATCTCATCACATGATATTCCTAACCAGATTTTTGGATCAATCTGTTTAACTAGACCACTCAAGGGGTCTAATTATGGAATAGTACAATATAATCCAAGGGTCTTTACTATTACGTAAAAGCCCATTGAGGATTTAATATAGTACCTTTGGATATCCTACTATGAATTCCTTATACAAAGATATGGAAGATTCTACAAGGATTTGGATAAAAAAACTTGGATTACACCAAAAACATAAAAGGGAACACATAAGCACATAATCACATAATTGTTCAATTGTTATTATCTTGTTATCGATAGAAAATGGATATGGAAATCAGTCAATGGACTTCAATGTCCTCTGAGATCTATCTGAAAAGATAGGATGATCTCCCAAAATTTTGATTTTGTTTTCAAAGAAACGTAATATTCGAATTAAGGAACACAACAATTTTAGGATTTACGGAAATACCCTTAGGTACCCTATTAAGGATTTATAGTGGTACTTTGGGTATTCGTCCAGTGTAGTAACTTGCGCCTTGTACTTCGTTTCCTTGGGAGAAACGGGTACTTAGGAATTTCGTGGACAACGCAAGAGATCATAAAAAAAAATCTTGGGGGGGGGGGGTAGTTTGCTTTTCAAGGAATACGATTCCTTAATTGTCGGTATTGTAAGGGATATGTTGTTTATGCATACAACCTCATAAATACATTGCAATGTAAATAAAAGATTTATTTATAAACAATGATAACAACTGTTTCATGGACCTTGACAACAAAAGAAAATAATACATAAGACATGATTATTTCTAAAGGGTGTTGTCTTCTAGTCAGTCAGATGCTCATCCCTGTGCTGGATTAGCATTAGCAAGCTTTGGGCAATTTCTTCGGAAATGATCCATATCACCACAATTGTAGCAAGAACCTGGTGGAAAGCGAGCTTGAGCAGGATTGTTGTCAGCTTGATTTGGTGCAACTGCTGCTACGCAAACTTTTGCTGTATGACCTTTACGTCCACAAATTTGGCATTCGCGACACTTCACACTAGCATGATGATGAAGGTTACATTTGTTGCACAAGGGTGAAGTTCCATTGTATGGCTTCCTATTCCTAGCACGGGGTTGAGCTGGTTGGTTGGGGACGGCTTGATCATTGTGAGTAACCATGGCGAAGTTCTGAGAAGCCTTTCGCTTCTTTGACTTCTTAGGGGATCCAGTCTGTTCATCCATGGTCTTTGATTCCTCGATTGGTTTCGATTCCTCGACCGGTTTCTTGTCACCCTTTCGGAAAAGCTTACGTTTCCTGATCTGAGATTCAGTCAAGGTTGCAGATAGCTCAATGGCCTGCCTAACCGTAGTGGGGTTACTACCAGTAACAATGTCCTGAACTGAGTCAGGGAGACCATCAATGTATTTTTCGATCGCCTTATCCAAAGGCGTAACCATGGTAGGACACAACAGGCTCAGCTCCTCATATCGATCAGTGTATGCTCGATGTTCGCCGCTGTCTTGCTTAAGGTCGTCGAATTCCCTTTCCAAGGCCCTGATCTCGTGACGAGGACAGAATTCCTTCATCATTAGTGCTCGAAGTTCTTCCCACGTTTGAGCCAGTGCCACTTCGGCGCCCCTATCTCTCACCACACCGTTCCACCACGTCAAAGCTCGTTTCTCAAAGACACTAGATGCGAAATCTACCTTTCGCTCGTTTGGACACTGAACATGCCTGAAGATGCTCTCTAGACTCTCAAACCATTGCAGAAGTGCAGTCGCTCCTTGAGACCCAGAAAACTTTGATGGCTTAGCCGAGTTGAATGTCTTGAAGTTGCAGGGGGTATTGTTGTTGTTGAGAGCTTGGTGACATTGAGCAACGATGTTCGGGATTGCAGCAGTCATTTGCTGTGTAATGACAGCTGCCAGCTCTTCAATAGATACCGGATTTTCACGTCGTGGAGGCATTCTAAAAAGAGGAAACATGAAAGGAAACGAGTGAGAGAATTAGACGAAAAGAATGAGATGAAGTAAATCTGATGAAAGCAAGGATAGTGGTCATTTGTTTGTTACCACAAGGTAAACAAACGACACACAGTGACTAATCAAAGTAAATGGGTCAAAAATAATGTATCGCGAAGACATGCTCGCCTATAAGTGAACACTCATCCCAAGAATTCCCAGGTAAGCACAACTGGTCTCGCGTCTGATGAGATGTATACGAAGTGCTTGCCTAGACAGAAAACCCAGAATACAGGCATTCACCCTTCCAGTTTGCACGTGTTCACATTATTTAAAACCCAAAACCTTGACGAGATTTTGAAAACTCAAAAGGGTTCAAAACCATATAACAGAGGGTTCAAAACCTAGTAATCAATCATCCTAGAACAGATGATTAGTGATGCGTGCGAAGTGTTATATATATTAGGTGTATATTTTAAGCCCCTTTAACACTTATTTTAGCCAAGTTTTAAATTTATAAAACACGATATTTTACTAACACTAAACACACATATGGGCAAGTGCACCCATCGTGAGCGTAGTATAGCGTTGGTAAGATACCGAGGTCGTCCAAGGACCCAAGAGCTTTTAGTACCGGTTTATCCTCAACGTCTAATCAAAATAAAAAGTTTAGAAAAAATGTTTTTAAACTAAGAAAAGTAAAAACTAACTAAAATGCTGAAAATAAAAATAAAAGAAAAACAGATAGACAAGATGAATCACTTGGTTCCGACTCGTATCTAGTATAACCTTTGATTATTTCCGCACTTTTGCACATAATTAAGAGATTATCTTAGTTATTGTAGTAGGCCCCTCTTTTGAAGGTGACGTTACCCTCACCCCAGTAGTTTGAGTTAGCAAGGATACAATCCTAAAAGGGTGGATTATTGGAAGATAACGAATTAAGTTATTAATGCAGTATTATGGTAGGCCCCTCTTTTGGAGGTGACGTTACCCTCGGCTAAGTAGTCTGAGTCAGCAGGGATACAGTCCTAAATAGCCGGGTTATAGTATTAATAGTAGTTAACTTATGAGGGGATCAAAGAGTTTGGACCCCCGCCATCCAATACCGTGAAGCATTGAAGGAGGTCCTACTAAATTTGACCCAGGTCCATTGCAGGACCTCTAAACGCTGAACAATGGCAAGACCTTTACCAAACCGTTCCCTTAACCCCCGACCAGGTAGCCAACATACCTCCATATAGACCGTGGAGATATGAATGGTGAAAATCCTTTATTTTATATAGACAGTAAAATAATGCCAAGACACCACGGACAAACGATAAGGAAAGACCACCTTCAACATAAGTAACTAGTTATTAAAGTCATTAATACAAAACCAAATAAAAAGTGCAAAAGATTAGAAATAAAAAGTATTATGCTAGACACTTTGTCTTCACCAAGTGATGTAAGAGACTTAGGCAAACATGGCCTTGATTGTCAAGAACTCTTACGATCAATCTTGGATCCCGAGACGACTCACACACTCTATGATGGACAATGGATGATGGTGGTGGATGATGGTGTTGTGATGGTGGTGGGTGGTGGATGAAGTGTGAGAGAGGTGGTGTGCCAAGGGATGAGTTGAAATGAAACCAAGCACTCCTATTTATAGGCTGAACAGGAGGCTGGGCACGCCCCCGTGTCCGCTGGACACGGCCCCGTGCCTGTCTGACAATCTCTCTCTTCATTAATTGTAATTCGCAATTACAATTAATGCGCCTGCAGTACTTTCGCCACGCCCCCGTGTTCACTGGGCACGGCCCCGTGGTGGGTAATAGAAGCTTATATAGGTTTGTCTTTTCTGCTGCTTCTTGGGCACGGCCCCGTGCTGGCTGAGCACGGAGCGTGTTCAGTCTTCTGCCTTCTCTATTTTGCTTGGGAAGATGCCGTTGAGGGGTCGGGCAGTCCACTTATGTTCCTTTTCTTGTATTTATGTTGGATTCAGCTGTCTTTTTGCTTCTTTTGTGTTTTTGAGCTCATTTAATCCTGGAAATACAAAAGGAAGACAAAAATACTCTTTTTCCAATATTAGTACTTAAAAAGGGTTAGTTTTATGCCTCATTTGATGTAATTTATATGTTTCATTTTACACACATCAAATACCCCCACACTTGAACTTTTGCTTGTCCTCAAGCAAAACTCTTTAATATGTGGCTTACACTCCCAAATGGAATGGGTAGAAGAGAAGGTTTAGGGCTTGTCATAGAGTGTTGGGAATCCAAGATCTTTTTGGGTTTTATTTCTATCTATTTACAATCCTATTCGTAATGATTTATTTAGAACGTTTCATAGGAGAAATTACTTATTTGGGCATAACATGCCTTTTTAAAATTCTATTTATATACAAGTTCACATACCTCACGGGAGAAATCACTCACACTCGGCCGAAGGTGTATTTTTAGTGAATCACTCGAGAGCGGCATGGAACTTACTCCTACCATAAGCTTGCCAAGCAATCAATCCTCCTCCTTTTTAACTTTTAAACCTTTGTAAATATCAAGAGGACTTTGTGGGTTAAGGGTTAGGCTAGGGTTAAAGGTAGGTGGTTGGGTTAGTGGTTAGTAGAAAAAGGGTGAAAAAGCGTAACAAGTGTCGGTTTTCGTAGGACTTTCTATTTTTGTAACTTTTATTTTGATGAAGCTTTTATTCAAACAAAGTTATTTTTGATGAACTTGTTTGTTTATCTTTTGCTTCATCATCAACACATTTTTTTTTTTCGATCATACGGAAAAACCGAACTTGTTACTAAAACAAAGGGTTAAAAATAAAAAAGGTTTTGGTGGGTAAAAGGGGTTTTGGTTTGGGTGATGAAATGAAAAGGTTTAGGCTCAAAGGGGCTAACTAGGGGGATTTTTGGGTAGGTGGTAAAAGAAAAAGAAAAAATAATGGTGTAGAAATAAAAAGGGTTAGTCCTAATGCCTCCATCATTTACTTACTCGGGTTTAAGTTGATAAGGACCGGGAATGTATCGTCATGGCAAGTTCTAGAGTCGTAAGAACCAAGCGGCTATTCACACAAGAAACGAAAAATGAGCATTTAGTCTAAAGATGTAAATTTGTATGCTCAATAAAGGCTCAAAACTCACTTTTGTGGGAATGGGTTTTTATGTGATCAAGTATATATAATCAAATTTTAACTAAGTTTGCCATGCCTTTTCATAATTTTCTTATGTTGGTTCTTTTTATCACTACGCTATCGGTTGTAAATTCGTAAAAATATAACCTTTTTGAGAACTTGAATTTCCCGAGTTAAACCTAGACAAGTAAAAAAAATGAAGTTTTTGAAAAAAATTTGGGGTGATTAGCGGTTCCAATAGAGTTTTGTGTAAGGCTTGTATTTAGGACTTGCAAAATTTCAAGGTTTTAGCATCCCCCCACACTTAAATTACGCATTGTCCTCAATGTGTCCCAAAAATAAATTTTTAGGTTGATTAGATGTGTAAAATGGTGTTAAAAGCAAAGATTTATGTTACTGGTGGTCTGGACACGGCCCCGTGGGGACCGGACACGGCCCCGTGTTCAGGTGCCAGTAACAGAAATTAAAGAAAAGAAACAGAAACCTGGACACGGGGGCGTGTCTGGTGAACACGGCCCGTGTCCAGTTACCTGAACTGGGCATTTTTCTGCAGGGGGTTCAGCACGGGGCCGTGTTGGTTGGGCACGGCCCGTGTTGAACCTTCTGTAATGGAGAGAATTGCCGGGTTGCCTTGTTCTTGTGCATGAGGTCATTTTTCTCGTTCCCCTTTCATCCCTTACCACCATGAGTGTGTTTTATTCCTGAAAATTAAAACTAACTAGGAAACATAAAAATTAATCTAAATTAAACTAAGGATAGTTCCGCGGAATGCCTCCGTGGTGCGCCACGTTTATAAGGGTCCTTGGCTAGACCCACCTTATCGGGTGGTTCTGGCTCATCTTCAATTAGGGGGTCGTCATTGCCGAATGGATATTTCATTGATCGCTCAAGATCGACACTTCTTTTAAATGCCCCTAATTGAAGAGGTAGATTGTTGAACTTCCGGTTTTTCAAAGCTTCGTGAGTTTTTACAAATGGTCGTCCCAACACTAGAGGAGCGTCATCGAGGATGACAAAATCGGTCGGGATTACCATTTGATTTGTTTGAACCAATACATCCTCAACTATACCGATTGATTTTATTACTTTCCGATTGGATAGAAAAATGGGTATTTGAAGTGGAGAAAAATCACTAATACTTAATTTTTCGAAAATGTAGTTAGGCATTATGTTAACACAAAGATCTTTATCGATTGTGATATTACTAATAAACGAATTTTGAAAGAAACATGGAACTGGTGTAATGTTAATTTCAAACGGGTCTTCTTTTATTAGTGAGGTTTGATCATCAGTTAACTTAACACTTACCGTTTCGTCAATTTTAGTGTTAATGTTTAACTCTTTTAAAAACTTAGCATGAGTGGGTACTAAACAATGATTTTCGAAAGAAGGTGACAAGAGATTAATTTCTTCAAAATTAGACTCTTCTTGAATTTTAACGTTGTCGGACTCACCTATTTCGTTGTTTAACTCATGTGTCGGTTTTTCACTTATTTGTTCTTCCATTTTTACAATTTCAGTTATCTCTTCATTTTTTAATTCTTCTCTTGCGCGGGACTCCTCTTCCCTTGCGTGAGATTCTCTTATACAGCGATCGATAACTCTTATGTGTTATAATATCCTATCGGTTACTTCGGTTATAGAAAAAGAATCGGTATTTTCTAAGCTTGAATCCGGTTGTTCGATCCTTTGTTCCTCATAATACCCATATGAAGTAGATGGTTCGCACCATTGTTCTTCATTGTAAGCATATGATGGATAAGGTTCGTAATTTTGTTCTTCATAATACTCATATGAGGTGGGTTGTTCACGCCATGGTTCCTCATAATAAGCATACGAAGGTGGTGGCTCATATCTTGGTTCCTCAAAGTATGAGTATGAAGGCTCATACCTTGGTTCATCAAAATATGAGTATGAGGGAGGAGGTTCATACCTTTGGTCTTCATATGATGTGTATGAAGTTGATGGCTCGTACCTGGGTTCCTCATAGTAGGTGTATGAATTGGATGGTTGATATGAGTGATTATATTGAACCGAGCGTGTGTTACGACAATTAGTGCAATAGTTACCCCTATAATCATCCTCCTCATAGGTGTAGTTGTAACCTCCTGAGTATTGATCCATAAGAATCACTCAGCAGACCACAACCGAGTCCCGAGATCAGAAAACAAAAAGAAAAACGGAAACAGAGGCTGGACACGGCCCCGTGTTCAGAATCTGTATCTGGGCGTTTTAATTAAATTTACTGATTTCGTTGAGCACGGGGCGTGTTCAGTGAGCACGGCCCGTGTTCAAGCTTCTGTTACTGGGTGTTTTATGAAAAATATGCAGCACGGCCCCGTGTTCAGCGAGCACGGCCCGTGTTCAACCTACTGTAAATGCAAAACTAAACTAAAATGCAGAAAAATGTGGGCCCGTTTTGAAAAGGTTTTGAAAAACTGATTAGGCCGTCGATTTTAAGCTTTCCTAAAATCCTTGTGTCCCAGGCAACGGCGCCAAAAACTTGATGCGTGCGAAGTGTTATATATATTAGGTGTATATTTTAAGCCCCTTTAACACTTATTTTAGCCAAGTTTTAAATTTATAAAACACGATATTTTACTAACACTAAACACACATATGGGCAAGTGCACCCATCGTGAGCGTAGTATAGCGTTGGTAAGATACCGAGGTCGTCCAAGGACACAAGAGCTTTTAGTACCGGTTTATCCTCAACGTCTAATCAAAATAAAAAGTTTAGAAAAAATGTTTTTAAACTAAGAAAAGTAAAAACTAACTAAAATGCTGAAAATAAAAATAAAAGAAAAACAGATAGACAAGATGAATCACTTGGTTCCGACTCGTATCAAGTATAACCTTTGATTATTTCCGCACTTTAGCACATAATTAAGAGATTATCTTAGTTATTGTAGTAGGCCCCTCTTTTGAAGGTGACGTTACCCTCACCCCAGTAGTTTGAGTCAACAAGGATACAATCCTAAAAGGGTGGATTATTGGAAGATAATGAATTAAGTTATTAATGCAGTATTATGGTAGGCCCCTCTTTTGGAGGTGACGTTACCCTCGGCTAAGTAGTCTGAGTCAGCAGGGATACAGTCCTAAATAGCCGGGTTATAGTATTAATAGTAGTTAACTTATGAGGGGATCAAAGAGTTTGGACCCCCGCCATCCAATACCGTGAAGCATTGAAGGAGGTCCTACTAAATTTGACCCAGGTCCATTGCAGGACCTCTAAACGCTGAACAATGGCAAGACCTTTGCCAAACCGTTCCCTTAACCCCCGACCAGGTAGCCAACATACCTCTATATAGACTGTGGAGATATGAATGGTGAAAATCCTTTATTTTATACAGACAGTAAAATAATGCCAAGACACCACGGACAAACGATAAGGAAAGACCACCTTCAACATAAGTAACTAGTTATTAAAGTCATTAATACAAAACCAAATAAAAAGTGCAAAAGATTAGAAATAAAAAGTATTATGCTAGACACTTTGTCTTCACCAAGTGATGTAAGAGACTTAGGCAAACATGGCCTTGATTGTCAAGAACTCTTACGATCAATATTGGATCCCGAGACGACTCACACACTCTATGATGGACAATGGATGATGGTGGTGGATGATGGTGTTGTGATGGTGGTGGGTGGTGGATGAAGTGTGAGAGAGGTGGTGTGCCAAGGGATGAGTTGAAATGAAACCAAGCACTCCTATTTATAGGCTGAACAGGAGGCTGGGCACGCCCCCGTGTCCGCTGGACACGGCCCCGTGCCTGTCTGACAATCTCTCACTTCATTAATTGTAATTCGCAATTACAATTAATGCGCCTGCAATACTTTCGCCACGCCCCCGTGTTCACTGGGCACGGCCCCGTTGTGGGTAATAGAAGCTTCTATAGGTTTGTCTTTTCTGCTGCTTCTTGGGCACGGCCCCGTGCTGGCTGAGCACGGGGCGTGTTCAGTCTTCTGCCTTCTCTATTTTGCTTGGGAAGATGCCGTTGAGGGGTCGGGCAGTCCACTTATGTTCCTTTTCTTGTATTTATGTTGGATTCAGCTGTCTTTTTGCTTCTTTTGTGTTTTTGAGCTCATTTAATCCTGGAAATACAAAAGAAAGACAAAAATACTCTTTTTCCAATATTAGTACTTAAAAAGGGTTAGTTTTATGCCTCACTTGATGTAATTTATATGTTACATTTTACACACATCAATTAGTTTTCAAAGCGGTTTTGAAATTTATGTTCTTGTTGTGGTCGTCGCCTAAGGATAGGTGACGGTATTGTTTTATGACTAAACGCAAGTAAACTCGCGTTAGGGTCCTAAGAAGGTTATAGACTAGGTCAAAACATTACTAATAACCTAATTCCCTATAACCATTGGCTCTAATACCATCTTTTCTGTCACACCCCGACCACGTAGAACATACAAAACGTGGCGGAAACGTCGGGGAGTGTTGTAACAGAATTAATGTTTCACAACCATGGAAATTGAAGTTTCGTTTTTATAAATCAAACATGAAAGTCTACATTGTTTTAAACAAGAAACAAAGAGTACATAACATAAATTAACTAGTTCTTGTATTGTTTAAGTCACTAAGGCACAGGTCCGCCTAAGTATGTCTTGATAAGTCCTATGCATCATCTCCTGAAAACACATGTGAAAATAGGTACGTCAGCATAAAAATGCCTGTGAGATACATAGGTTTTGTGAAAATAGGATTCATGACTTATGTTTGAGAAAATGTTTAGTCATGAACCTTGTAATTTGCTTTGTCTTGTAAATCATTTGAAAAACGATAAGATCAGATGATATGTATAAATAAGAGAGTAATGTATGGTTAAATGAATAACCATGTAAAATGAGTTTGTATAAGATAAGTTGTTTGTAAAACAATTTCTTGTGAAAAGTATGTTATTTGTATAAAATGTTATATGTCTCAAACTGAAATGATTCAAATAACGCTACGATATGTAATACCATACAAACACTTATATATAGGAAGTACCAGCGGCGTATCCACCATGCTTGTATCATATTACACACGCCTCGTTACTTAATCACTTATTCAAACCAAACTACCAAAGTAAAATGTTCATGTCTAATGTGAATCGTGTAATGTGTATCAAAATGTAATCATATGATGAATAACAATGTACCAAGTATGCAACAAAGGACATACATAGCATAAAGTGTAATGTATAACAATGTACTAAGTATGCAACAAAGAACATACATAGCATAAGTGTAATGTAAAACAATGTACTAAGTATGCACACAATGGACATACATAGCATGTAATGTAAAACGATGTACTAAGTACGCACACAAAGGGCATACATAGCATGAAATGTAATGAAATCATGTACTATAATGTACTAACGAACATAGCAGGTATATGATGTGAAAACATGGAAAGTATGAAAGTAACAAGTAGGCACATGTGTTCCACCCCAAAACGTTTGGAAAACAGTAAAAGAGGGGTCTATGTACTCACTTGAGATTGCTCAGAAGTCCTAAGATAACCACCAAGCAATGCTAGAGATCACGGAATCAAACGGTACCTAATATAGGTAACTATGTTAATAATCCGGACCTATATCGGAAGATCGGATTGAATGAGGGCTCGTAAACCAAATGAGTATTGGAACTCATGTAGTATGGTTTAACAAGGCCTACATACTAAATGAAACCTAACCTAAGTGATTACGACCCGTGTAGGTAGCTTATGCTACTTTAACGCGTCGTTCGCGTGAAACGCGTTCGGACCGCTTAACTAGTCCTATGACAAGTAACATATGCCTTAACATGTCTAATATTGTTGTCAAATCAGTTTAGATGTCAAAAGTTATGCTACATATGTTTAAAATGAATTTTGGCATCAAAGGGGTATTTTGGCAATTTACCTAAGGCATATAAACTACCTATCATACAACTACTTAGACGAAGCGACCATAAGGTATAACCTCGGAAGGTTATTCCCTATACACTATGGTCACCTAATGTATTTGGTCGGATCCTAATGATCGACCAAATGGGTCGGGTTCGAAGGTATAAGCGATTTATTAGATCGCTTACCCTTACGACCCTAGACAACGTGGTAATCAGTAGGCATAGTCACAAGGGACTATAACCATCGTGATTACAATCACGTTGCGAAGTTCAAACGAACTTCGCATTGACCATAAACTGGTCAATGCAGAAAGTCAAACAAAGTTTGACTTTCGGACTTGAAAAGCAATAAAAGAACGAAGGAACACTTACGAAGGGTCCCCGAATGCTAATCTAGATCAAAATAACCCAGGTACGAAACAATGGTTCCAACTTAGAGTCTTTTTGATCAGATTCTTGTGAGGAATGAGTGAACATAAGGTGGGTATTTATAGTTTTCGGTTCACCGTTAGGATCGTTTCTTGGAGAAGAGGGAATGATCTAGCCCGTACACTTGTCAAAATGTTGTGGTAACTGATTTTGGCCACCACAAGAGTTTAACATGTGGCACTTGGCCTTTGGAAAGGGTTAAGGGCTGTTAACAGCTGAGAAAACAAGTTTCTGCATATCTGACCCCTCCTTGCGCACCGTAACACTCAGAGTGTTGCGGTGCGCAAGGGACCTGCAGACCAGAAGTTTGAAAAATGGCAGAATTGGTCCCTGTTGTGTAATAAGGTCATTTCCGGCGCGTTTAAGGCCCGTTAACCCCATTTCAAAGCTCTAAAATGAAGTTAAAGTATAGGGAACTTAAAATGTGCTAAAAAAATATCTCGGATGTCGGTTCGTTTAGCCGTACGGTTGCGATGTTCGGTTAATTACGACGGAATGCGCATAAGCGCGAAAAACGATCCAAATGGCGTGACGAATGGATTTTTCTTATGCCATACACTAAAATAAAATATTTTAGTGCTTACATAAATTTTTGGATGTCCGGGTGTATTCAGAATGTAAGTTATGCGCGAAAATGCAAACTTGTGCACTTTTTGACACTTTTAGTCCCTGAATGACCCAAAAGTTTATTTTAGCATACCGAACACCTCAAAGCCTATTTCTAAGCAATGTAAAGGATATTTATGGTATGTTTAACTTATGGTCATGTTTCGGAATGTCTGTTACTGTAACAACCCGCACTTTTGTGCGTTGTTACTACTCGTTACACTCGTTACGCCTAGCACAGGAGATTCGGATCATAATGTAACTATATCGTATATACAATCGATAATCGAAGGATAATCGCATATTTTCGAAATACAGTATTATTATACTACACTAGTATCACACTAACACTCACGGAGGCATTGAGTGAGGACCTATTCTACCCTCCTCAGTGGCCGTGATGTGTCGAACGTAAACAATTAACGCCAACAAGAACTCTCGGGTGAGTGCTGTAGCTCCAGTCGTCATGACGATGATGACAATACGAGTAAACGGTACCCCGTCAGTCCTTGTGGCACTACACGAAATAACGTTCACGAGGACATCAAGAAAGGACCTATGCTACCCCCATTGATGGCCGTGAAACGTCGCTAATAATCGCATACTCGAATCGAAATCGTTTGTTAATTATCGGAACTTTAAATTATGGATACGTAATTATGACCCCTAGTGATATATATATATATATAATAACAATATAATGATAATATAACTCAATTATGGAAAGAACGCGCTTCGAAAACTAGCAAAACGATAAAAAAAACGAAGAAGTCCAAGCGTCAGGATAGCTATCCGGACGGATGGACCATCCGGACGGATGGGCATGCGCACGGATGGGCATGCGCACGGATGGGCCATCCGCACGGATGGGCTATCCGGGCCAAAACCTTTTTCCTCTCCTCTGTTGCCCATAAATACCTTGTCACATCACTTGAACAGTGATGTGACAGCTCCTGTTCAACCAAACGCGCACCAAGACCCTTTTCTCTCGATTTCCTCGCGATTCCGGTAAGATTTCAACCTAAAACCTGTACTTCTACAATCTACACTCGATTCTACATCATTCTACCTTTCACAACTCAAATTCTAACCATGAAATCTGTGGATTTGAGGCGTTTGGAGGTGATGTCACCAAGAGTGCTTATGAACTTCAACTTGGGGTCTCATTTCACTATAAACGACTCAGATCCGGGTGATTTCCACATGTTTTAATGACAAATCTCACCTAAATCTGTGTGATTTCGAGTTAACCATGAAGAACCACTAAGAACGACCAGATCTGATGGAACGGGGTGATTCCCGGCCGTTAGAACGAGTCGGAATTGACGGAACTTCAAGTGTTAGTGCGAAATTACACTACCCAAGTGAAAATGAACGCGTTCCTTCCGTTAAACGCTCGAAAACAGTGCTCAGAGTGCGAAACAGACATGTCAGTCCGCACGGACGACAGGTCAGTCCGCACGGACGACAGGTCAGTCCGCACGGACGACATGTCAGTCCGCACGGACAACAGGACCGTTCGCACGGATGACGCATGTCCGCACGGATGACATGTCAGTCTGCACGGACAACATGTCAATCCGCACGTACATGTCACCCGCACGCACAACCCATCCGCGCGCACAAGCAAGTCAATCCGCAC
Source organism: Helianthus tuberosus (assembly GCA_030545235.1). NCBI lineage: Eukaryota > Viridiplantae > Streptophyta > Magnoliopsida > Asterales > Asteraceae > Helianthus > Helianthus tuberosus. The sequence goes on from CM060432.1 coordinate 146,217,092, forward strand.
GCACAATCAACCGCACGGATCACTGTTATCCGCACGGATAACATGCCATCTGGACGGATGACTTGTCATCCGGACGGATAACCTGTCCATCCGCACGGATGAGAGCAGTCCAACCAAATGTGTAACTTTTCAAGGCTGAACTCGCTTAACCGTATATCGTTTACTCTATTCTTTGAACGCGCTCAATCGCAACGCAAAACTCAAAAATCATTATGATCGAATCTCACTCCAAGTCTCTTCCTGTCTAGATGCCTTCCAACAACTCTACCTCGAGACGAGTAGCTAGGAGGAAAGCCAAACGAAGCGCCGAGAAGAGAATTGCATCACTTGTGATTAAGGAAGTGAGTAAGCTTAGTTCTCAAATTGCCGCTCGAGTGCACTCTCTCAGCCACTCTCGAGCTTCGGAAGACGTTAAGACAGGAGAGCCGCAATCTACTTTTCTCTACAAGCACTTCAAAGCCTGTGACCCGATGGAATTCACGGGTGAAGGAGGTGCGACTCAACTACTCCAGTGGTTCGATTCTATCGAAGTTACCCTTCGTCAAAGCGGGTGTCCCGATAGTCTCCGAACTACTTGCGCCACCGGAGTATTTCAATCGCGAGCACTCGACTGGTGGACCGCCGAACCCAACAAACGTGGGATCTCCGCAGCTTACGCTCTCTCTTGGAATGAGCTGAAAGAGCTCATGGAGAAAGAGTACTGTCCTCCTCACGAGATGCAGAAGCTGGAAAACGAATTTTGGAAAATCAAGCAAACCGAAGGTGACAATGCTGGTTACACCGCAAGGTTCAAACAGCTTAGCCTAATCTGCCCAAGTCAAGTCAACACTCCGGGGAAGGCCATCGCGAAGTACATTCGCGGCTTGCCTGAGAGTGTGGGTAATTTTGTCGAAGCTGCAAGGCCTGCTACCATCGAAGAAACCTACCGCTTAGCCGCAGAAATCAATAACAAACGACTCATGGAAGGATTATTCTCAAAGAATCCTGTCAAGCAAGCTCATCAAGCAATCGCCAGTAATCCTTCAAGCGAACATGTTGACAAATCTTCTGATGAATCTGCTGACGAATCTTCTAACGAACCTACTGGCAATTCTTCTAATGGATCAGCTAACGATTCTTCTAATGGATCAGCTAACGATTCCTCGGACGAATCTGCTGCCGATCCTTCTGACAAATCTGCCGACGAATCTTTCGACAATTCAGACAAAGACTCCACAAGCGAGTCTTCAGACGAATCCTCCAACGACGACATTTCTTCGCAAGACACCGACAAACCCAGCCGCAAGCGAAAGACTTCAAGCCCGAGCTCATCAACAACCGAACTGCTGCAACCGGAACCTCTTCGAACAGTTCCGATGTTTCAAAAACGAGCCTACACTGGAGCTCATCCTCAGTGTTACTCGTGTACCTATCATCATCCAGTTGGGGCTGACTGTCGGTATTGCAATAACTGCAACCGTTACGGTCACTTCACCCACAACTGCCGCATCGAACCGTGAACTTGAGTACAACAACAACAGCTCCAGCAAAAGTCGTCAAGCATCAGACATCTAGCAAGCATAGGATAAAGTTGTAATGATACGATTCTCGACGTTAATTTCTAAGTTTTGAACCTACTCTCCTATTCGAAGTTGCCACTAAATGTAACATTAACTCTCGTTTTGTTTTCTCTTCCGCTCTCTAATCGTCGCACTTAGACTAGATTCACACACATACTATGTACTATATACTATATCACGAAATAATGTGTTTTACCCTCACTACACTCTCAGAACGAGGTACGATAAACGTGCAAGGAACAAATAATCGCGGGTGCACACGGGATTATTTGGGTCAGTGCACGGTGATCGTAGTGAATTCTAAAGGTGCCATAGCGTTTGACAAAAGGTGACACCAAAACACGGGACGAAAGTAGTAGGGGTCGGGCGAGGTGTGCCTTATCATACTACCAAAGTTCCGTGAAGAAAGTGCCACATGGAGTTGAACGTTATTAGACCTATATACTATTGTGATTATTTTCAACACACTACACTCAATCGCAAGCCGTAACAAACCGTATCATCGCAAGACTTGCCGTGAGTAAGCAAACGCAATGCAATCGCCTCATCGATGGACTCTGGGGAGTCTACCTCGCAGAACGATTGCATCGGCACAAGACTGGTCGTAAGTCTGTTGCAACGAATCTCAATCAAGCAAATAAACGCTCACGGTAATGTTGGGTGAGGACCTATTCTACCCTCCTCGATAGCCGTGATGCGTCGCAACGAAACGTTGAGCTTATTCGAAAGAGGAATCGAATTCGACAATTTCCAATCGCTCATCATGTGTATCTCGCAATCTCTGTCGCTTAATATGAGAACTATATCGCTTGTTGTGTATCAACCTATCGCTATACCGTTAGCCGTGATATTCGTGTTAAGTTAGCACGCATGACCCCGCTTCACGAGATGAAACTCATATGACTAAAGCAGGGCGTTTTAGTCATATCAGCGACCTTTCGTGGAAACAGGCCATGTGGAGTCTGATGTTAGCTAAATTCTGTGGTGTTAATCAATCGAACCGAACCGCGTACATCGAATCACATACCACCATCGCTTGCAACGCAACTACCGATTATTGTAAATCGTTTATCATCACCGTCCTCATAAGTGTTTTGTGTTTATTCACCAGATCGCTATTCGCTTATCGTCTATAGTCTACCGCTTATTCGTGTACCGCTTATCTTTCGCTGGGTGTTCATTGCAGTCTGTATAGTATTAAGTACACATGACACTGCTTCACGAGGCAAGGCTAACCTGGTTAAGCATGGTGTTTCTCCATGTTAGCAAACCCCCGTGGAAACGTGCCATGTGGGTATAATGTGGAATCTAATCGAAAACGCGCTATTCGCTTCTCGCTTATCAACTCACTGGATTAATCTATTCGATCCTACCCTATGCTCGGTCCGACCTTCTATCGATTGAGCCAAGTAAACGCAATTCTATCTGAGTCATATCAGCACCCCTGACACTGCCCCACGAAACAGAAATAATATGGACAAAGCATGGTGGATACGCCGCTGGTACTTCCTATATATAAGTGTTTTAAACATATTAATGAACTTCCGTGGGAAGGTGCCAAGTGGGGCTTGATGCTAAATCATCCTTTTCAAAGGGTTAAAAAAACTGATTTTTGTGAAACTTTTATTAAAACCGTGGAACAAGTGAAATTCCTCACAATGTGGAGGTAACATCGAATCAGCTTAACTCCATGTTCGAAGGGAGCTTCACGAGTTCAATTTTTCCTTAAAACCTTTTTCAAGATCAAAAACAAGACTTTCAAGGGAAACCCACATCATAGGAGAGTTTTCGTAACCCTTATTTTCATTTTTAAATTCCTTAAAATGTTAGAGACTTAAACTTCCTCGCAACGTCGGTTAACATCGACTCTGTTGACTGCACGTTAAAAGGAAAATTTTCAAAGATTTTCATCCTAAATCCCTTTTTAATATCTAAAACGAACGCTTCTCGTAACGTTGGTTAACGATCGACTCAGTTAACTCTACGCCGTGAGAAACCTTTCAAGTTTCAATCACATCGAACTAACGAACTCTACACCAGATAAGGTACTTTGAAATGCCAACTCGTGGGATTAATACTTTCGTCCTTACGTCGCCTTTTCGCTAATCGCAGTCGATCTCTCTTGTTCGAAACGTTCTCGCTGTCAACTTATGGTCAAATCACTCGCTGTATCGCTACTTATACAAGATCAACACTTAGAAATCTGCCTATTGGATTAATTTCGGGACGAAATTTCCTAAAGTAGGGGAGACTGTAACAACCCGCACTTTTGTGCGTTGTTACTACTCGTTACACTCGTTACGCCTAGCACAGGAGATTCGGATCATAATGTAACTATATCGTATATACAATCGATAATCGAAGGATAATCGCATATTTTCGAAATACAGTATTATTATACTACACTATTATCACACTAACACTCACGGAGGCATTGAGTGAGGACCTATTCTACCCTCCTCAGTGGCCGTGATGTGTCGAACGTAAACAATTAATGCCAACAAGAACTCTCGGGTGAGTGCTGTAGCTCCAGTCGTCATGACGATGATGACAATACGAGTAAACGGTACCCCGTCAGTCCTTGTGGCACTACACGAAATAACGTTCACGAGGACATCAAGAAAGGACCTATGCTACCCCCATTGATGGCCGTGAAACGTCGCTAATAATCGCATACTCGAATCGAAATCGTTTGTTAATTATCGGAACTTTAAATTATGGATACGTAATTACGACCCCTAGTGATATATATATATATATAATAACAATATAATGATAATATAACTCAATTATGGAAAGAACGCGCTTCGAAAACTAGCAAAACGATCAAAAAAACGAAGAAGTCCAAGCGTCAGGATAGCTATCCGGACGAATGGACCATCCGGACGGATGGGCATGCGCACAGATGGCCATCCGCACGCATGGGCCATCCGCACGGATGGGCCATCCGCACGGATGGGCTATCCGGGCCAAAACCTTTTTCCTCTCCTCTGTTGCCTATAAATACCCTGTCACATCACTTGAACAGTGATGTGACAGCTCCTGTTCAACCAAACGCGCACCAAGACCCTTTTCTCTCGATTTCCTCGCGATTCCGGTAAGATTTCAACCTAAAACCTGTACTTCTACAATCTACACTCGATTCTACATCATTCTACCTTTCACAACTCAAATTCTAACCATGAAATCTGTGGATTTGAGGCGTTTGGAGGTGATGTCACCAAGAGTTCTTATGAACTTCAACTTGGGGTCTCATTTCACTATAAACGACTCAGATCCGGGTGATTTCCACATGTTTTAATGACAAATCTCACCTAAATCTGTGTGATTTCGAGTTAACCATGAAGAACCACCAAGAACGACCAGATCTGATGGAACGGGGTGATTCCCGGCCGTTAGAACGAGCCGGAATTGACGGAACTTCAAGTGTTAGTGCGAAATTACACTACCCAAGTGAAAATGAACGCGTTCCTTCCGTTAAACGCTCGAAAACAGTGCTCAGAGTGCGAAACAGACAGGTCAGTCCGCACGGACGACAGGTCAGTCCGCACGGACGACAGGTCAGTCCGCACGGACGACAGGTCAGTCCGCACGGACGACAGGTCAGTCCGCACTCCGCACGGACGACAGGTCAGTCCGCACGGACGACAGGTCAGTCCGCACGGACGACAGGTCCGTCCGTACGGATGACACATGTCCGCACGGATGACATGTCAGTCCGCACGGACAACATGTCAATCCGCAGGTACATGTCACCCGCACGCACAACCCATCCGCGCGCACAAGCAAGTCAATCCGCACGCACAATCAACCGCACGGATCACTGTTATCCACACGGATAACATGCCATCCGGACGGATGACTTGTCATCCGGACGGATAACCTGTCCATCCGCACGGATGAGAGCAGTCCAACCAAATGTGTAACTTTTCAAGGCTGAACTCGCTTAACCGTATATCGTTTACTCTATTCTTCAAGGATCATTACAGTCATACTCGCAACCGACTCAATCAAGTTATAATCTCGCTAAATACGCACTGTGAGTATACTTGACCCCTTTTTAATCGAATTTTGGGTGTAACATACGTTTCTAACAAATCGAACTCATCAAACGAAATATTCAATCAATCGAATTATCACTTGCGAATAACTGTTATGCATAGATATACGTGATGCTAGTTGCATATGTGCTAGGGCTTATACTCGCGGCGTCCCACCACGACTAGTATAGTACTATTTCGCCCGACGGGGTCTAGTTATGCCATCGTACATTCGAGCATCGAGGACTTAGTTGGTAGTATCAGTTTTGTGAGTATATATGTTGTGTATTACGTTTATGCATGTGGAAATTCGCAGCACTTTTAATCTATTATGCTATACTATTCAAACCTGTATACTCGCCAATACTTTTTGTATTGACAGATATTTTAACGTATGTTGCAGGTTAGATCACAGACTATATCAAATCAAGCTAGGGAGTCTAGAAACTCAACTAAAATCTAGGTTGTCGGATTTGTATTGTTCGAGAGGACAAGAAATCTGTGATAACTTATGTGATTGTATTACTTGTTAGTATGGGATAACGAATGTATTAAATATTATCGCAATATAGTTGTTACGGATTCTCTTGAGCAATCTGATTCGCCTAGTGCCGCGCCCCGATGATTCCGCCATCGGTTGGGGTGTGACAGTTACAGTTCAAATTGGCATACTTTCGCAGTTTGTCAACTTTAGTCCCTGTAAGCGATTTAACTTGTTTTTTTGCCATACCAAAGCCTTTAAAACTTATTTCTAAGTTATGTAAAGGTTATTTAAGGTATGTTTAGTATATTTCACTATTCCGGAGTGTTTGCTGCATTAAACTGGTTATATTTACGCATCAGCGTGCGTATAACCTTCCAGAAAGCGATTTAGAGCTTGAAATCGAACAAGAGTTGATATGTACAAACGATACACATATTTTTACAAATCCCAAGTATGAAATACAATATTTCATTGGTTTGACATTTGTTTGATGGTTGGAGTGACACAGGTGTCACAGAAATTCTAGATGAGGTGTTTGGGCCGGATGTTTCGTATTTGTAGTTATTTCTGGATAGCTATCTAAATTGAGTCGTCACATTTACAAATAAAACTATTTCAAGTGTACGGAATCAATAATGTAGATAAGACTAGGGCTGTTCACGAGCCGAGCCGAACCGAGCGGAGCGGCTCATTTAGAACCGAGCCTCAAATCAAGCGAGCATTTTTCGAGCGCTAAAAATTCCGAGCGAGCGTCGAGCGAAGTTCGAGCGATTTGGACAACCGTGTCGCCCAATTTAAATGTTTTGAAAGTGATAGTGACAATGTTGGGTAGCAAGTTTTTATGTCTTTAAAAACATGCGCATTTCATGACATAATATTTTTCTTATGAATAACAATGTTGTGGCTGACGAGCTGATGATTATATTGCACGAACAATTACGTTGAGAGCAGGAGACAATCGACTTAGGGTAACGACATGAAACATTGAGGCGATGAGCAGACTATTGTTTAACAGTTTATGGTTTAACTTTTAGATTTGATATTTATCGGCGTGGTTGGGCTAGTACGTATAGATATAGTTGTAAATTTGTATATAGTGGACCAAAATCTAATAGAGTGGTACATATAAAACTCTAAATTTAATTTATATTTAAGTATATATGTATGTGTAATGTGTGTGTATATTTAGGTGTGTGTATATATATGTATAATTTATATTTGTGTGTGTATATATATATATATGTGTGTGTATATACATGTTTATTATATATGTAAGTATATATGTACATATACTAATTAAAAATAATAATTCGAGCCGAACCGAGCCGAGCGAACCTTTGCTCATGCTTGGCTCATTTACAAACCGAGCAGAGCGGCTCGTTTACAACCGAGCGTCAAATCGAACGAGCATTTTCCGAGCAATTTCCGAACGAGCATCGAGCGAGCGACGAGCGGCGAGCAATTTGAACGGCCCTAGATAAGACAGAAAGTTTTGCATGTAACGAGAACATATGTTTCTCTGAAAAAAGCGAAGTTGTATACTTCTGTCTTAAAGATCATAATTTTTATTTTATATAAGAGGTGAATCATCACAACAATTCTATTGAAATGATGCAACTCTTCGTGAAAGAGTACGACATTTGGGGTTATAACCAGGGGCGGACCGAACCTTTGGCCATGGTGGGCGGCCGCACCCCTTGAAAAAAAAAATTTAGTGTATATTTTAGGCAAAAAAACCTGACCGCACCCCTTAAAAATATGGTTGAACACCTCATCCGCACCCCAAACAAATAAATTCTGGGTCCGCCACTAGTTATAACCATTAGCATTTATATCAATGGAAATATTCTAGACAGAAACTTCATTAGTTACTACTGATAGCGATTACTACTCAACTTAGTTAGCACTGCTTGCTAGTAACTTCTACAATATGATAACTAGTACTGAAACTTTTATCATTGATCAACACTAACTTACTACTGGCCTTACTTATAACTACTCAATAATCATTACTCATTACCATTGATTATGTTTAGTTATTTACTGCTGATGCACCAAGTCTCAATTAATCTTAGTGATAATTAGTAGCACTTCCAATAGCTTAGCCCCTTGGACCTCATCGGGGTACTGCCTCCAACCCCGCTAGACGGGTGATACCCCTTTGGAGCTCTCAGTGGTCCATATGGGCTTCGCCTCTTAGAACCTTATAGGTTCACTGATGCTCGAAATTATAATAGTTTTGAACGAGCGTGTGCTCCAAACCACCTAACTCGACCCAATGTTTATTAAAATTTCTTAACTAGTAATAAATAAATTCATTTATACTAAAATAACATTTAATACACAAACAAATTTTGTAAGGATCACCAAGTAAATCCAGGGTTCATAACTTGAACTGGGGTTTAAATTTTGGGTTAAAAATATCCTTTTTTAAATCAATTTATTTAATTTAATTTAATGATACATAATATAATTTATTGTTTTTATAATTTGCATTAGATATTATATAATTGTCAAATGAAACCGATAACATTTTTCTTACCCTTTTCATTTTAATGGTAACTAGCAGAATTTCCCTGCACGATGCGGCGGGAATTCGGTCGGTCTGAGTTCGGTTTTTTCTCGAGAATTCGTATTGTATCAGGTCGGTTCATTACGGTATCTGTATGTTACCAACACTCGGTTTAAATTCATGATATGCTCAAAAGAATGTGTTTTACATTGAAAACTACAAAAATGAATACCGATATCACTTCCTGTATAATAGCGATATGGGTACCAATTTTGGTATTGGTTCGTTTCGTCACGGTACTATCTTGAATATTTTTTTATCAACAAAGTTTATACATGAATGTAAAGAAAAAAATGTTAAACTAAGTCGTATATTCAACTTAAAAAAATAATGAACGCATATAACGAACGCGGGTTATCACAAAAAAGTCAAATTAAATAAATGAGTTAAAAGCGTATCTTATATTGAATAAAATTAAAACTTAAAAAAGTTTAATGTAGTAATATTTATAATCTTTGTTAGTGCTGATCACCAATATGAAATATGAATTGCACTTCAACTTATACAATACAAGTTATGGGAAATGATCAAATAGGAAGTTTATTTTGGCTAGGAAGTGTAGAAAGCAATAGGATTAGGACATGTGGCAACATTTAAAACAAAGAAAAAGGGTATTTTAGTCATTCCAACCCTTTCTTCTTCCTTTTCAAAACCCAGTAACTTCAAAACCCACCATTTTCAAAACCCACCATCTTCAACCATTTCTTCACTTTCTATCTCAATAATCACTACATTATAGTGCGATTTTCATCACCAATCAATGATTCAAACACCCGATTAACGTGTTCTTCAGCTTTTTTTGAAGAAAACCCAGTTTAATTTCATATAAAATCTCGTTTTTTCCGGTGATTTTGAAGATAATCACTCGATCCGTTCAATTCGAGCGCTGACAAGTGTTTCAATCATTCAAAATTCGTCAATTGTTGAAGAAATCACTTCGATCCATGTAAGAAATTCTTTAATTTCATTTTTACGATCTGGGTTTTTGATTTAGTCATTGCGTTTTACGATCTTTGCGGGGGTCCGGGGGCAGCGCCCCTAGTAGCGGGGTCCCAGGGGCGGCAGCCCCTGGCGGGGTCAAAGGGGCACAAATTTTTTTTTTCGATTAAATTGCTGTAATAAAAATGCATCAGAAAAATTAATTTTCTGTAAATTGCCTCTGGAAACTGCATTGGTTCAGACAGTTCACAGCACAGACAATTCACAGCACAGACAAAACTATTGTCATGGTTCAATGCGTTTTAGAGAGAACACTTTCTTTGGTGTTTTTAGGCAATTGCGTTTTAGAACTAAACATTTTTATGCGTTTTCTGGCCATTGCGTTTTAGAAAAACACATTCTTGAAGTGTTTTTGGTGCATTGCGTTTTAGGTAAAACACTTTTTTAGGTGTTTTCAGTCCATTGCGTTTTACAGAGAACACTTTCTTTTGTTTTTTAGGCAATTGCGTTTTAGAATGAGTCATTTTTAAGTGTTTTCTGGCCATTGCGTTTTACAAATAAGACATTTTTTTTGTGTTTTTTGTGCATTGCGTTTTAGGTAAAACATTTTTTTATGTGTTTTCAGTCTATTGCGTTTTAGAAAACAGACATTTTAAGTGTTTTCTGGCCATTGCGTTATAGAAATAAGACATTTGTATGTGTTTTTGGTGCATTGCGTTTTAGGTAAAACACATTTTTATGTGTTTTTAGTCCATTGCGTTTTAGAAATAAGACATTTCTTTGTGTTTTATGGCCATTGCGTTTTACAAATAAGACATTTCTTTGTGTTTTTGGTGCATTGCGTTTTAGAAAAATGTCATTTTTTAGGTTTTTTTTCATTGCGTTTTACGTAACTGGGGGTTTTTCTATTGCGTTTTACGCAACTGGGTTTTTAATTATTTTTTTTGAAAATATAGTAATAGTATACTCGTTTTAAAGATTAAAAAACGCTCGTTTTTTTGGTGCAATTTTTATAAAAAAATAATGTCGTATGAAAGAGTTATTAACGTTTAAAAAATGGGGGGAGGGAATTGGAGGAGAGAGAAACTATTGCCTTGCATTGACTAGAATACCCCTAAACAAACTCACGCGCCTCTTTTCTTCCCTTCAATTTTCATCATTTAATTTTAGCCCTTGATTAACTAAATGGATGGTCAAGATCGCTTCCTAGCCTTCTTAGCCAAATAAACTTCCTATTGTATCTCCACCCTACAAGTTATTATATTTCTTTTTGTTGATAAAAGAAATGATCTACTGTTCATCACAACTCTAAATTCATATGTATAATCTTTTTAACTAAAAATTACTTTTACTCTACTCTACATCTGTCAAAAATGGTATGAATGATCTATACAAAACACGAATAACAACATAAAACACAAGAGAAGCGACAAAAACGTGACGTTAAACTTTATTATTTAACTCAAACTAAAAAACACCCCCAAACCCTAGATCTTACATATATAAGATCTAAATCACATTTACAAAGTACAGAATCAACTGATAAACTATCAGTTGATTATAGAAAGAAACATCAACCAACAGGATCCAATCACTGGATCAACAACAACCAGACCATACTAGTCTGATGAACAACGGACGCAGAAATACCAAACCATGAAGATCCACAAGATCTTCAACAATACAGAATAAATAAATCAACAAGATCTTCAACAGATCTTCAACGATGCTGGAACCATAACCGGACTAACAGCTGAACAACATTCATAACGAATCTACATCAGACCCTAACTGCAACAGAGCAATCAATCATCTTGAAGAACAGAGAAGAACGCCTGTGTTGTAGGTAAGCAATAGAGAGAGAGTGATGAAAGAAATTGGGGGTTATTTCTCATCTGCGTAAACCTCTTTCCTCATATATGTCCAGACATATTCAAAGTTACAGTCAACACCCTGAACTTCTCAATAATTGCACCGCCTTAAAGCAAGTTTCACTTTAACCCCTGCAAATATTCCATCCTGGTCCTCCATGTGTTATATCTGCTAAATCAACTCCCAAACTAATAATACTGAATGTAAACAACATATGAATGAACTAAAAATATTTAACACTCATTTTAACATCCCCCCCATCATTCTTACCCTTTTGTAAATATGTCAGCCAACAGATTCTCAGAATCAACCTTTATCCGACAAGAACCCAACTTAACAATCTTTAGTGTTCCTGCTACAACCAGCAACAACTCTAAATAACTCTCAACTAGAAGTCTGGAATCACTACAAAATCCGGATCTTCACACAGGCAAACCGTAGATTTTAGGGTCACAAATAACTTCCCTAATTAATCCATGTTACCATACCAAAATTGTGTATTAGTTGAAGACGATCCGTATAAAACAACTTGTTAATGTAAAACAATACTAGTCTTTCCAAATCTAATAGTTTCTAGAGTCACTTTGTGTTGCGCAACCAAGTCGAGCAACTCTTAACCCATCCATCAAAAAACATGAATTGAGTTGATGTATTTTACACCTCCGCCTCAGCCCACTTGCCAAACAAATCGAATAGTAGAAATATAGCACTTGACATACTATGTTTACAAAGAGTTAACTTTTCATTAAAGAATGTCTCAAAAAATAAATTTATTTTCCAAATCCTCATTACGACAACACATTTAAAGAAAAAAAACCTTCAAATTTGAAAAAAATGTCACAACTTTCACAAACCAAACAACAAAGCTACTTCAAAACAATCAAGAAAAAATGATGTAAACAAGTTATGAACACTTCACTGTCATTAAGTCAAACACTCAATTACCAACCAAGCTTACTTTTTATTTAAGAAAAACAATGACAGGCTAATTACACTGAGACCTAAAGAATCGTCAAACACTTTGCTTTCTTTCTTTTTTTTTCCTTGACCATTTTTCATTGGTTGCTGATATCTAATGGTTGTCCTATGTGTAGTCTAGAATCGGGCACTTGAAATACCATTTAGGAAACTACGATTTTTCAAAGTTAACACTTTCTCACTATTTTAGAGGAAGGTATCAAGTTTACAAAATAAAAATTGATAAAATCATGTTAAAGTTGATAAAAACATTCAACAAGCTGAGACAAACTTTGATTTGTATCAAGAACAATACAAGTAACAGACCATCAACACGATGTTTTGTATACTTTTTCTAATGATTTAACAGATTTCGCTTGAACAACCTAATAATTGTCACACCCCGATATTTCCACGTATTACCGGTGGGCCCGGTGGGGAGTATCGTGACGTAGATGATATCATCATAGTCAAATAATCACAGTTCAATGCACAGCGGAAGTCTAAAGTAAAATATATTACAAACCGATTCAAAAGTAACATCAATATTACAACGGATTGTAAGATGGATCCACAGGAGGATCTTAAAATAGAAAGATAAACACTGTTCAACAGACTTTAGACATCTAGAACTTGCAAGATTCCCTATTAACGCCCTGAGCTCCCAGCCAATTACGTACAGTACCTATCACTTAATCTTTTTGGAAAATGCGTCAGTTTACACTGGTAAATACAATTAACTGACTCATTTTATAAAAAAATGTTTAAGAAAATTGATTTGAATGCACAAGGCACAAAATATCTTTTATAACTTGGGACAATTATTTTAAAAATAATCTTGAATACAGATTTATATATTCGTTATACATTCAGGGCCCGATGTTAGAAACCGAGTCAAGATTAACAGACACACCACAAGTATAGGCCCACAAGAGAGTGAGATACCGTTTCCCTTAAGCAACTGTCAGGTGTATGCCTACACCCCGTGCTTAAGACGTGGCCATTTTCTTAATAATGATGCCAAGGATATCCGGGACATGGTCATTAATCCCCAAAGGCTTTTATTTCAAACAAGACAGATTAAAACGGGTTACCTCAATAATTTAATCATAATCCGATTAAACATTCAATACCTGACCAAGCGGTATTATTATAATACCGTATCCCAAGCCCGTATAGGGAAAATAAGTTAAAAGTATTTACCTGAGCTTAAAATGCAATTTATACTCAGCAGTATATTCTAATCAGCAAGCACAAGTACCTCTACTGGGGCTCTCAATCTGGAATGAAGGTTTTATTAACCTATTAGATTCCTAACGGGTCTTATTTAAGTTGTAACTTAGACCAGTTAGTTTTAACGAAAGGTTTCAGGTTCAATACGCAAGATTAAGCGAAGACTGGATTAGAATGTAATTTATACCCGACAAGTATGGAGACTTGTATAATATGGGTAAACTAAACACATTCTGAATTTTGAAGCAAAAATGATAAGGTTTGACCCGTTTCGGTCAATTTATGCAAACTAGTTGCATAACCGTCCCGAACGCGAATAATGCATAACGGGTAACCAAAAGAGTCATGAACATGTTTCACAAGTTAATATGCCTTAAATATGTTGTGATATCAGTAGGGTATCTTCCATTATGACCAAAACGAATTTAAAACCAATTTATGCCCCGTAGGGGTATTTTGGTCATTTTAAAAGATTATAAAAGAGGTTAAATGACAATCTGAGGTTCTGGTCTAAAATGATCAGTAAAAATATTTATTTTATCAAGTTATATCAGTAGGGTACTGCATATATGTGAAATTTATCGTATATAACCAAACTATGCACCGTAGGGGCATTTTGGTAATTTCACATAAGCTTTAAAGGTCAAATTTGGAAATCTGAGTTCAAAACTTTTGCTTACTGTTAAATTATAAAAATTTACTTAAAACATTAGTAGGTATTAAGTCTTATATGTTAAAAATAGTTTTAACCCATACTATGCGTTTTAAACGCGTAAAATCGGTTTTAAGCGATTTTCGGGTTATAATATGAAATCTGCGTTTTTGATCAGTTTATAAAGTTCAAAATATTTCATTTATCATATAAAATCAGTAGCAAAAAGTTTGATATCAAAATGTTATGTAAAACTCATTTTATTAGCAAAAAGGGTATAACCGATATTTACCGAATCAAAGCAATAACCCTATGTTATGATCAATTTAAAAATAATTAAAAATCTTCAAAAATTCCAAAATATTATATTACATCAGTGGGTAAAAGGTTTGGTGTCCAAAATTGGGTTTAAATAGGCTTTATGCTAATAATGCCGTTTAATTAATAAAAAGCTTTCAAATTACGCTATTGAGCATAACTCCTAATCTAGACCTCAAACTGATGTCAAATTTTTAGGATATGTTTATAAATCAGTAACAAGGGTTTTTGTCCTCTCACATTTTCAAAAATCTCGTTTTAATATCAAAAGGGCATAATGGTCAACTTTTAAGCATTTAACGGAAACATGCAATGAACTAGGATTTCAACGGAACAATGTTGTATAACCTCATAGGGTTATACTAACCTATAATATGGTTCTAAAGGAATCCTAAGGAATAACTAAACTAAGCTAAATCGGGTCAGAATAGAAAGTCAAAGCGAAAGTCAACTTTTGCGACTTTCGGTTGTGAACCGATCATAAACTCAGAATTGTCGGGTTGAACATGCTTAAACATGTTCTTTTATTAATTACCAAGTTATTTAAGTGTTAAAACATGTTCCATAACTTCTGTATTATTAGTTATGAATTTATTAGTAAAAACTGACTCGTTTGACTTTTTATTAAGAAGTTTGACCCGACAATTGACTGAGTAAACGTGGTAATTAGGAGGTGCCCTCTTGAGGGTTTAACACCTACCTAATTACGGTCACGTAGCCATGTTCGTTGCGAACAATGGCTCAATCGTTTAAAAGTCAAAGCGTTTATCGAAAACGCTTGACTTTTCGGCTATAAACGCTAAATAAAACAAACTAGTCACGAAAGGACACTTACAAGGGTCCAATGGACTGAGGGAGGTTCTCAAAAGAGTTCAAGATCCTCTCAAGATCAGAAGCATAGCAGATTTGAAGAAAAAGGTGAGTTGCAAATGGAAGTGGGGAAGGGTATATATAGGTTTTTCAAGACCGTTAAGATCGTTCCTCGATAAACGAGCCTTGATCTAGACCGTACACATAATACCCACTGTTTTGGCAATCTATGGGTGCTCAAAACAGCCCATAGGATGAAGAAACCCATGTGCAAAAACCAGAAACCAGGCTGCTGAATGTTACAAGCTGTTTTGCAGGTCTGATGACCTTACGCACCCCGCGTAGACTCAGATAGAGTCTTACGCGGCACGCCTGACCTCTGGCTCTGATCCAAAGTTTGGCAATATTACAGAAACAACCACTGTACTTGTTAAATGTCATTTCTGACATATGTAAGGCCCGTTAACCTCATTTCAAGGCTCTAATATGATGCCTAAACATAGGGGACCTGAAACATGCTAAAAAATATGTCGGATGTCGGTTCGTTTGGCCGTACGATCGCGTTGTTCGGCTAATTATGACGAAATACGAACGGAAACGAAAAACGACCCAAATTACGCGACGAATGGAATTTTATCATGCCGATCACTAAAATAAAATTTTTTAATGCTTACATAAATTTTTGGATGTCCGGATATATTCAGAACGCAAGATATGCGCGAAAATGCAAACTTATGCTCTTTTTGACGCTTTTAGTCCCTGTTGATCAAATAAGTTTATTTTTGCGCACCAAACACCTCTAAGCCTATTTCTAAGCTATGTAAAGGATATTTAGGGCATGTTTAACTTATGATCATATTCCGGAAGGTTCGATACCATACGAATCGGTATACTTTTGCAGTTTGAATCAAATAGTCCTTTAATCGCGCAAAGTAGCGCGAAACGTCGTTTAATAATATCCAAGCCTTCCATGGCCCATTATGGGTGTTCCCAAGCATGTGTTTAAATTTTACTACGCTCTCGTTCGCTTAAATGGTCACCAAGAGGCGTAGATTCAAAAGTTGACGCTTTAGGTCCCTCTAATGTGCAAACTTGCGCATATCATCGTTTAATAGCATCGAAGCCTAACCTAACCCAAGTTAGGCATTATTGAGGGTATTATTAAACATCACGATGCTTCGGGTTCGTAAAAAGGTCATTCAGAGGTATAATTAAACATATTGACACTTTTAGTCCTTCTAACTTGCAAAGTTGCGCGTAACTTCACTTATAGGCACAAAAGCCCTTAATGGCCAATATTAGGCATTCCCGAGTGTGTAATCAATTATCATGAAGCTCTCGGTATGTTAAAAGGTCTCTCAGAGGTAAGAATTAACATGTTGACACTTTTAACCCTTCATTGCGCAAATTTTCAACTAATTACGCAAATGGCTACTCATGATCGACAAGTGGCCCATTTATGAATATGATTACCATGAAATGTTATTCAGAGGCTTATAATAAACATGTTAACATTTCCAGTACTTCTAAAATCAAAGTTTTTGATTTTTCGCAAAAAATAGTCCCTCAAATTCAACGTTTGACTTTATTAGGGTTTATTACACGTGTCAATACATCATTGGACGTGATTTTACGAGGTGTTACATCCTCACCCCCTTAAAAGAAATCTCGACCTCGAGATTTGCTAAAGTAATGGAAGTACTTTCTGATGTATTATGGACTTAACCTCCATAGCATATTTGGGGCCTCTCCAAGCACCCAAGGTGACCCTTATAATAGGTACATGTATCCTTTTGGAGCTTCTTAACTTGTCGATCCTCAGTCGATACGGGTTTCTCATCAAATCATAAATCTGCATATCATTATGTGATAATGCTTCTCGACTTATCGGCAACATATCCTTAAATCACTAGTGTGGGACACATTGATTTCCATCAAGCTCCTCAGGTAAGTTTTAGCTTATAGGTTACCAATCTTGATATATTCGATTTCCTCGAATGCTTCTATATATCAGCACTTAACTAGCCTGATAAATTAAAAAAAATCAGCACACCCTTCATAGGGTGATACCTTCAATTGCACTTTATTCCTTATTAAGGACTTAAGAGGGTTGCGACTTTCATTAATCCTTGATTTTCCGCCGATTACTGGCAGTTTCCAGACGATCATAAATTCATGTGATCTTATCCGTCGTTCCCAGGGTAATCTTTCAGATCCTGATAATTGGGCTTACCAAAATTCTGTCCATCCAACGGACCTTTAACATTCCATCTAAACAAGGTCTCCAAAGGAGCAACCTTGGTACTTATATATCGACTATTTGTTATAGGATAGCTTAGTTAAGGTGAGATGGTTATTCCAACTATAGCTTAAAGTCAATCTTAAGAAATAGCTAATCCTTACGGTTAGTCGAACAAATCGACGATCCTGGGCTGCTGATGGCGATTCTTAATTATTGCCTAAATAGGGTTGCGGTAATCGATGCATAAGCAAAATGAACCGTCTTTCTTAACTAATAATATTGAAACTCTTAGAATTACGAATTAGGCTTTAAGAACCTTTATCTTAAAATTCTTTTAACTAGGGTTTCTATTATTCCCGAGTTGGAGGTATTAATCGTCACGGAGATTTCACAATACTGCAGCCCTAAGCGGAATGTTAATCTTAACTTTACTTGTCTCAGGAGGTAAACAGGGTAGTCTTTGGAGAAAATAATCAAGACACAAGGAGATTATAGATATTTTCCAAATCTCTGGCTCTGGTTTATTTATCATCACCTGTGTCAGATAAGTGACTCATTTGCTTTACAATTCCAAGGATACCTTATTCAGTGACACTTATTTGGACATTTCCCTTCTGGATATCTTCTTTGAATACCATTAGTTGACTTTGGTACTATATGACTATTGGAATATCTCAGTGGTTCCATGCATTAAACCTCCATACTGATCAGGCATGGAGGCAATCTATGGAACATATTAGGATACACCAATCCTCATATGGCGCTTTTATCGTATAGTCTGGTATTCGCAGTTGATAGAAATCAATGATATGACAAACTAACATATACGTACTCCATCTGGAGAGAGAGAGAGAGTACTCTAGAATTTTACGACTGAAGATTTCTGTCAGGAACAGAAGAAATGGTTACTAAGATTTTCATCTGTAAGTTTTACCTTACACTTAATCTCTAGGGTTTTTATGGAAGATTTTAAAAGTTTGTTATACTTACCATCTATGAAGGATTTATTGGCATCCTATTCAAAATAGAACTCTTAGCATTTATTCTACTTCATATTTTATGCTTAGGGTTCTAACAGGCAGATTTAATAACTTACAAAATTCATTATCCAAAAACAACTTATCTGCACTCGAATCAAACAACAGCCTTGCATATACATTATTGATAAGGACGTACCGGTTATAACATTGTCATCTTGTAGGGCCTCTTTTGCACCCATCTGAAAGACCCTAGCGTTGGTCTTCTTAACTTCTTTAAGCTTCTTTGCATATTTTGGGCAATTTGATTTGATATGCCCCTTCTCGTTACAGTTGTAACAAGTCGCATCTCCTATCTTCTTGCATTCTAATGTTTTATGCTTATTAGATTTGCAGATCCCACAAGCCCTAGGCTGTGATTGGGATTTTGATTCGAACCTGCACTTCCCATAATGGCGCTTCTTGCAGGTCTTGCATACATGTTTCTTGTTGGACTTTTGTTTGTTCTCCTTAAGCTCAAGCTTACCCTTTTTCTTAGAAGTCTGGGAGTTACCTTCCTCCCTTTTCCTTTTTAGTTCATCCTTTGCATCCGAGGCATGAACAAGACCCTCCTCGTGAGTAAGGAAGTGTGGTTTCAAATGGGGTTTGGAACAAGTAGTATTGGGCTCTCTGAACTTTTTCACAACCTTTCTCACGGCCTTTCCAACAGCTGCGTCAATCATAGCTTGGAGAACATCTTTGTCAGTTTTGAGGTTCACAATTGTAGCATCATTAACATGCGTCGCATCATCAATGGCGCGATTGACAGTTGGCTTATCCGAGTTTGTCATACTCGAGACTTGGTTCCTAACACCAAATGGAACAATTACTT
Source organism: Helianthus tuberosus (assembly GCA_030545235.1). NCBI lineage: Eukaryota > Viridiplantae > Streptophyta > Magnoliopsida > Asterales > Asteraceae > Helianthus > Helianthus tuberosus. The sequence continues at coordinate 146,236,618 of CM060432.1, forward strand.
AGTTGCAATGAAACAACCGTTATTCATCATCCTGATGACCTAACATATACTAACCATGGTATTATTAAACCATACAGGCTAATAAAGTACGAACATTCTTAACGAATGTTATTTAAATATATATATATCAATTATACTTAGACTAGGCCATAAAAAGACCATCAATGGCATTCAAGGTTTGGACCTAGTCCATCACCTTTTTGACAGGGGATCAATTGTCACATCTGTCTTGATCATATTGATGATTTGGATAGCTTGAAAGCTCGCCATAAGGATATTGGAATAGAGTGATTCCTAATAGATATAAAGTATCTATCTAAACTTGATGAAGCAGTTTCTGAAGTATCATTGGTCAATTCTATCTCGCGTTATGTGTCTAGAGTCCCAACAGGGGGATACAACAATTTACATCACTTATTATCCATAATAGACTTATTTGCGCCAGAATCCAACAAATTCCCGCATAAACATCATTGATAAGGAAGGGTACCTGTTATGATGTTATCATTCTGTACTGCCTCCTGGCGTTCATCTGGAAGACCTACGCGTTTGTTTTCTTGTCCTCTTCAGGCTTCTTCTGGTTCTTAGGGCAGTTGGTCTTAATGTGCCCCTTTTCGTTGCAACCGTAACAGGTTGCGTCCTTCAACCTCTTGCATTCCAAGGTTTTATGCTCCTTGGACTTGCAGATTCCACAAGGTAGAGGCTGAGATTCAAATCTGCATTTTTCGAGGTGGTATTTCCTACAGGTTTTGCACCTGATCTTTTCACCCGACTGCTGGTTGTCCTTCTTAAACCCGGAACTCTTCTTATTCTCAGAGTTCCCCTTAAGTTTCTTATCAGCACTGCGTGAGTTATCATCCTCACGTTTCCTCTTCCCTTATTCAGAATTCTTGAGCGATCTCTGCCTGACCGGATCAAGGGTAAGAGATAACGACAGATCAGCCACTGACCTAAAGGTGGTAGGTCTTGATGCCTTTACACTGGCTTTGATTTCCGGAGCTAAACCTCCAATAAAACGAGCTATGCGTTTTGGTTTCGGTGTAACCAAATAAGGAACCAAACGAGACATAGTGTTGAAGCTCGTAAGATACGCCTGACAATCTAAGTTCTTCATGACCAAGGTCAAGAAATCAGTCTCAATTTTCTCAACTTCAGGTTGAGGACATAAATTTTCTTTGATGAGAGCAACAAACTGATCCCACGTCAGATTATACAATGGGATCTTCCCTGTAGCTTGGATTAGGGACCTCCACCAAGCTAACGCTTCACCTTTAAACGATTGTGACACAAATTTCACAATGTCCTGTTCTGCACAACTACTAATATCGACCACTGCATCCATCTCATCGAGCCAAGTCATGCAATCGATGGCTCCTTTCTCCCCTGTGAAGTCTCTGGGCTTGCAGGAGATAAAATATTTATATGAGCAGGTTTTAACACGTGGTTCTTAGTTAAACACAACCTGCCTAGACGGAACACTCTTCTAATTCGAAGAATGATGAGAATCACTCTTGCGAGCTGTATGAGTCTTGGAGGGTTGCTTTGTATGAGGTACAGATAGTGTCTTGCTATGAGTACCAGTTGATTCATTATCTCGTCTGTCCAGAGCTCGAGTAACGGCATTGTCTATCAATGCCTGCAGTTCTGCACCAGCTATATTAACTCTGGTAGTATCATTATTCTCCCTTGGGTGGTTGTTAACCTCATCAGATTCAGCCATGTAGCTTGATTGCTACACAAATTTTGACAATGATTTATTCGGGAGTTTATTATGGAATTGTCTTTTATGGCAATTCATTAACCATGGTAACTGAAGCCATATTGGTTAATTTGATTTATTTAATTTTTTATTATATTTTTATCCTAGTCATAAACTATTAAGGATAATAGGGTGCCATACAAAAGGTCTAGTCACAAGGACAATTTTAATTCATAAGCCGTGATTTCAGAGAATCTAGGCTTTAAGGTTTGAACATAGTTCATTACCTTCTCTTGACAGAGAGTCGTAGACTACTACTGTCTTCTTGTCTCAGAGGACAGTAAACATGGCCCGTAGGCACTTTATCATAAATGGATGTTTAAATATATGATCATCTTAATTGATGAATTGAACCCATGATTTCTAAATCATTAGGCTAGATTAGAAATCTGGAAGAATCCAATATGAGGATGACATGTGTGACTTTACTGAATCACATTTGCCAGGAGTGCTAACATGCTTTCAGATGTCAACAAGGATCTGAATCTTTTTTTTAACAGGTTTTACCATCATAGCTAGGTCTCTTGATGACATACAAGCTAGGTTATACCTTTTAAGATTATTTTTAATATATACTGGCAGATCAATTACAAAAAGGAATGATATTTTGATTTATTTCATATATTATATTCATATAAAATGATAAAATGAAATTTAAGTAAAACATTCCAGTAATTTTAAAAAGGAGTACATAATTGCCCTAAACGGGACTTGAAAGAAATAATGTTGTCCACGAAGGGACTAAAAGATAAATATGTCCTTATAAGGACTACTAAAGAAACGAATTTCCGCAAAAGGAATTCCTTCTTCTTCACTTTATTTCTGAATGTTTTCTCCTTGGTCGCACGTTTACCCTAGCCGCGATACGAAGCTCGACTTTTCTAGGCTTCGGATGTGGAGAATCTCTATTACGGCTTCTTTGCTTGGCGACATATTCAAAATACATAAAATCGAAAACAATATTTTACCGAATAGGGATGAGAGTATTCCTATGTTAAGTCTAGACTCAGAAGGTCTAAGGAATGTGCTACTGTGTCATTGAGACTAAACACAAAAGGCTAGTGTTTAATTCACTCAATGTTGGCTCTGATACCAACCTGTCACACCCCGATATTTTCACGTATTACCGGTGGACCCGGTGGGGAGTATTGTGACGTAGTTGATATCATCATAGTCAAATAATCACAGTTCAATGCACAGCGGAAGTCTAAAGTAAAATATATTACAAACCGATTCAAAAGTAACATCAATATTACAACGGATTGTAAGATGGATCCACAGGCGGATCTTAAAATAGAAAGATAAACACTGTTCAACAGACTTTAGACGTCTAGAACTTGCAAGATTCCCTATTAACGCCCTGAGCTCCCAGCCAATTATGTACAGTACCTGTCACTTAATCTTTTTGGAAAATACGTAAGTTTACACTGGTAAATACAATTAACTGACTCATTTTATAAAAAAAATGTTTAAGAAAATTGATTTGAATGCACAAGGCACAAAATATCTTTTATAACTTGGGACAATTATTTTAAAAATAATCTTGTATACAGATTTATATGTTCGTTATACATTCAGGGCCCGATGTTAGAAAACGAGTCAAGATTAACAGACACACCACAAGTATAGACCCACAAGAGAGTGAGATACCGTTTCCCTTAAGCAACTGTCAGGTGTATGCCTACACCCCGTGCTTAAGACGTGGCCATTTTCTTAATAATGATGCCAAGGATATCCGGGACCTGGTCATTAACCCCCAAAGGCTTTTATTTCAAACAAGACAGATTAAAACGGGTTACCTCAATAATTTAATCACAATCCGATTAAACATTCAATACCCGACCAAGCGCTATTATTATAATATGGTATCCCAAGCCCGTATAGGGAAAATAAGTTAAAAGTATTTACCTGAGCTTAAAATGCAATTTATACTCAGCCGTATATTCTAATCAGCAAGCACAAGTACCTCTACTGGGGCTCTCAATCTGGAACGAAGGTTTTATTAACCTATTAGATTCCTAACGGGTCTTATTTAAGTTGTAACTTAGACCGGTTAGTTTTAACGAAAGGTTTCCGGTTCAATACGCAAGAGTAAGCGAAGACTGGATTAGAATGTAATTTAGACCCGACAGGTATGGAGACTTGTATAATATGGGTAAACTAAACACATTCTGAATTTTGAAGCAAAAATGATAAGGTTTGACCCGTTTCGGTCAATTTATGCAAACTAGTTGCATAACCGTCCCGAACGCGAATAATGCATAACGGGTAACCAAAAGAGTCATGAACATGTTTCACAAGTTAATATGCCTTAAATATGTTGTGATATCAGTAGGGTACCTTCCATTATGCCCAAAACGAATTTAAAACCAATTTATGCCCCGTAGGGTTATTTTGGTCATTTTAAAAGATTATAAAAGAGGTTAAATGACAATCTGAGGTTCTGGTCTAAAATATCAGTAAAAATATTTATTTTATCAAGTTATATCAGTAGGGTACTGCATATATGTGAAATTTATCATATATAACAAAACTATGCACCGTAGGGGCATTTTGGTAATTTCACATAAGCTTTAAAGGTCAAATTTGGAAATCTGAGTTCAATACTTTTGCTTACTGTTAAATTATAAAAATTTACTTAAAACACCAGTAGGTATTAAATCTTATATGTTAAAAATAGTTTTAACCCATACTATGCATTTTAAACGCGTAAAATCGGTTTTAAGTGATTTTCGGGTTATAATATGAAATCTGTGTTTTTGATCAGTTTATAAAGTTCAAAATATTTCATTTATCATATAAAATCAGTAGCAAAAAGTTTGATATCAAAATGTTATGTAAAACTCATTTTATTAGCAAAAAGGGTATAACCGATATTTACCGAATCAAAGCAATAACCCTATGTTATGATCAGTTTAAAAATAATTAAAAATATTCAAAAATTCCAAAATATTATATTACATCAGTTGGTAAAAGGTTTGGTGTCAAAAATTGGGTTTAAATAGGCTTTATGCTAATAATGCCTTTTTATTAATAAAAAACTTTCAAATTACGCTATTGAGCATAACTCCTAATCTAGACCTCAAACTGATGTCAAATTTTTAGGATATGTTTATAAATCAGTAACAAGGGTTTTTGTCCTCTCACATTTTCAAAAATCTCGTTTTAATATCAAAAGGGCATAATGGTCAACTTTTAAGCATTTAACGGAAACATGCAATGAACTAGGATTTCAATGGAACCATGTTGTATAACCTCATAGGGTTATACTAACCTATAATATGGTCCTAAAGGAATCCTAAGGCATAACTAAACTAAGCTAAATCGGGTCAGAACAGAAAGTCAAAGCAAAAGTCAACTTTTGTGACTTTCGGTTGTGAACCGAGCCTAAACTCAGAATTGTCGGGTTGAACACGCTTAAACATGTTCTTATATTAATTACCAAGTTATTTAAGTGTTAAAACATGTTCCATAACTTCTGTATTATTAGTTATGAATTTATTAGTAAAAACTGACTCGTTTGACTTTTTATTAAGAAGTTTGACCCGACAATTGACTGAGTAAACGTGGTAATTAGGAGGTGCCCTCTTGAGGGTTTAACACCTACCTAATTACGGTCACATAGCCATGTTCGTTGCGAACAATGGCTCAACCGTTTAAAAGTCAAATCGTTTATCGAAAACGCTTGATTTTTCGGCTATAAACGCTAAATAAAACAAACTAGTCACGAAAGGACACTTACAAGGGTCCAATGGACTGAGGGAGGTTCTCAAAAGAGTTCAAGATCCTCTCAAGATCAGAAGCATAGCAGATTTGAAGAAAAAGGTGAGTTGCAAATGGAAGTGGGGAAGGGTATATATAGGTTTTTCAAGACCATTAAGATCGTTCCTCAATAAACGAGTCTTGATCTGGACCGTACACATAATACCCACAGTTTTGGCAATCTATGGGTGCTCAAAACAGCCCATAGGATGAAGAAACCCATGTGCGAAAACCAGAAACCAGGCTGCTGAATGTTACAAGCTGTTTTGCAGGTTTGATGACCTTAAGCGCCCCACGTAGACTCAGATAAAGTCTTACGCATCCCGCCTGACCTCTGGCTCTGATCCAAAGTTTGGTAATATTACAGAAACAACCCCTGTACTTGTTAAATGTCATTTCTGACACATGTAAGGCCCGTTAACCTCATTTCAAGGCTCTACTATGATGCCTAAACATAGTGGACCTGAAACTTGCTCAAAAATATGTCGGATGTCAGTTCGTTTGGCCGTACGATCGCGTTGTTCGGCTAATTACGACGAAATACGAACGGATGCGAAAAACGACCCAAATTACGCGACGAATGGAATTTTTTCATGCCGATCACTAAAATAAAATTTTTTAATGCTTACATAAATTTTTGGATGTCCGGATATATTCAGAACGTAAGATATGCATGAAAATGCAAACTTATGCTCTTTTTGACGCTTTTAGTCCCTGTTGATCAAATAAGTTTATTTTTGCGCACCAAACACCTCTAAGCCTATTTCTAAGCTATGTAAAGGATATTTAGGGTATGTTTAACTTATGATCATGTCCCTGTTTGGAATGTGAAAAAGGGTGATACCTTCTCGGATTGGCGTGTATGCCAAGATTGGTTGCAGGGGATACTTCCGCCTGGCGAGATTAAATTTCAGGAAAATCAGCCTTATGAACAGACTTATCAGTCTTATCTTGCAGAAACTGCTTCTCATGTTTCAACTACTCACCGTATAGTGCGTGAGTGGTATAGCATGCATAAAGAGCGGGCATCTTTTGTAGCATCACAAAGGAAGTTTGCTAAAGATGAAAAACATGTGGCTCAGTTGAAGGCTAAATTAGAGGCTGAGCAAGCTAAGTTTGAAGCTGAGCGCAAGACTGAGGAATGGTCTGTTGCTGGTTGGAAAAGAAAAGCTGAAGCTGAGGCTGCGCTTCTATCTGAGGAACGCAAAAATTGGAGGAGAATTTGTGAGAAGGATAATGCTGAGAAAGCAAACCTTCGCAATATTATAAATAACCTCAAGGCTGAAGTTGAAAATCTGAAGAACCAAGATGCGGAGGTAGAAAGATTGAAGAAAGAAAAAGCTGATATGGAAGCTATGTTGGTGGAAGCGCGCTCTCATAGGGAACGAAGCGAGCAACGGGAGGTACAAGCTTTAGCCACTCTTGCCGTTAGAGATAAAGAATTAGAGGAACTTACCGCTTTGGTTTCTGACCAGGAACAATTGAAGAAGGATCTAGAACTTGCGCATTCTGAGAATACTGAAACCTCCCGCCGTTTGACTGAGGTTGAAGAGAAACTGGAGAATTCAGAAATGGCGCGAGTTTCAGCGGAAAGCGAGCTTGAACCTTTAAAGAATGATATGGCCTGGTTGAAAGATCGCGGGATTGCTTGTGTAAGTTCCTTTCTTCTTTTTTGTTCATATATGCTTTTTGATGCTTTATCTTTGCTTGATTTCATAGGTTGCTGAATCTGTATTAAACTCTGAAGAACTGGATAAAACTGTTGCTAATTTGATGGTCGCTGCGCGACGAGATGGTTACGCGCAAGGTTATGCGGAATGTTCCCAACATGTTAATAGCGCTTTGAAGGTTAACTGGGATGATAGCAAGTCTGCTACCTTTGGCGTTAATACTTCCACCGCGCTTGCTTCTATGAAGACAGAGTTTAATAATTTGCAACTTCCAGTGATGGAGTTGATAAATGTGGCGCTGCAATCGGATGATCACGTTGCGCAACTCAAAGAAATCTTTCCGGATGGGGGTGAAGATTTAGAGTAGGATGAAATTGTATTGAACAATTTTTTTATGTAGGATGTAGATCCTTGTTTTGACGGTGTGCTGTTGCGCAAGGATTTTAAACACTGCTGTGTCTAAACTCTTTAGGGCGTATTTGTACGCTAAAAATAGTATGTTTCTATTTGTTTTGTTAAATGACTTTACAATATTTTGCATGAGTACAATTACTTTTGCTTTGAGTAAGGCGAATAAAGTTGGTATGAAGCTCATGTGTGAGTTTATGGTCGTTTGTGACGTGATCACTGACCGCGCATGGAGCTTTGTGTTATACTACCATAATGTTTTTGCACTTACTAAAAAGAAATTGCATGCACTTTGTAAACACAAAAATAATAGAAACTTTGTAATTTTATTCATGGATAGTGCTCAGAGGCATTACAAAGTTTTTCTGATAATTAAATGGAACTTAACTTACTCCCTGATAGTTCCGCCGCATTTGATAAGTCATGTCTTTTCTGCGGAAAACTTATAGAGTCCTTTAAGTTTTAGCCCGTTTGCTTGAGCTTTCTTCTCCCCGGGTAATCTGCTTAATCTCCTTGCGCATATTCTGGAGTAAATGCGTAAGGTCTCCATTTTTTAGGGCCTTCTCTATTTCCGTGCGCAGAGATATGCAGTTGTTCGTGGTATGCCCGTTGTCTTTATGATATTCGCAGTATTGCGCCGGGTCTTGACCACGTTTACTCTTCATCGGAATCGGAGGTTTGAATTGGTAGTCCTCAGTACTTAGAACCTCCGCCGGGGTCTTTGTTAGGGGAGTCCACTGCCTCTCCCTGTTTTCGTGCTTGTTCTCTCTTTGTGCAGAGAGTTTGTTTGTGCGGGCATCTTCAGAGGAACGACTTCCTGATGACTCGCGCCATGACTTTTTGTACCTTCTTTCACCAGTTGCGCTTAAGTCTGCGGGCCTGTTGTGTGGTGGTGGTGGCCTATTTGTAGTAAGGTTTTTCTCAGTCTGCGCATAAACCTTGGCCGCCGCCGTTATCTTTTCCCAACTCGTGGGAAGGCCCTCTGTTCCCGATAATACCTTGACCATGTCGTCACATCTAACCGCGTACTTGAACTGAGCACGGATTAGTTGTTCGTTAACACCTCCAATCTCTAACACTTCTTTATTGTATCTGGTGATAAAATCCTCCAGATTCTCGTCATCGCGGCGCCAGATGTTCATGACGTCGGATGTATCGCGCATTGATCGCCTTTGTTGGCTGAAGTGTGTTAAAAACTTTCTACGCAGATCTTTCCACGACTCGATCTGTCCCGTTGGTAGGTTATCAAACCAGATTCGCGCTGGGCCGGTTAGTGTTTGCACAAACAAATGACACCATAGCGGAAGAGTCCAACCGCCAACCAACCCTGCGCTGGTGAATACTCTTAGATGATCATCAGGGTCAGTTAACCCATTGAATTTCCCAACGTTAGATGGTAATTTGGCCCTTTCCAATGGAGCCAGAGCTATCTCCAATATGAACTTCGAGTTTTCCGCCACTTCAGCAGGGCGATAAACTAAATCATAGTTATGCTCTGCCTCAGGGTTATAAACCGCTCGAGGCCTGCATTTGTTATAGTTTGGCTGCAGTCTGTTGAATACGCTGGTGTTTGCACTCAAACGATATGTTTGATCGGATTCATCAGTATGAGTGTCCTGTTGGGAACCCAACCTGTCATGAACCGATTGTCTTCGACGAGGGTGTGGTTCACCATGGTGTTGTCTCTGGTAACTGCCTGTATCATCATAAGTTGATTCTTCTTGCTGAGAGGCATGAGCTCTTGATCCCGGCCTCCGAGATTGGGTCACGGGAGCAGTTTGAGCACACAACTGTGTGTATACTGCGTTTAATGCCCCTTGGGACCGGACATACCATGATATCGGAGTTTCTCCTGGTGGTAAGATTGATTGTGCAGGGTTTGCTGGTAACATTCTTGGAGTAACAGGATCATTTGCTCGATTGGATTGAACCTCATTATCGTCCGAGGCCTCTTCTACGATCCCTTCCACTGGTAAATTGTTTCCGACGTTTGGTCGAGGACCAGGTTGCCGGTGAGATGACGAATTTTCTGCCATGTGCAAAAAACAGAAAATGGAATGAACTGAATCGAAACGAGATAGAAACTAGAAGAACTGAGAAAACGGTGGGCGCCAATGAAGAAACACTAGATAAATGGTCGGAACCGAAATATCTAGGGGGTTTGAATCCGCATAAAAGGGTTAGCTCTCTCTCGGTTAATTCAGTTGGTGCCGAACTTCTTCTCCGATGATTCTGCAAAAAAGAACACCGTTAGCCTCGCCAAGGGGAGAAGAGGGTTCTCTCCTTGACCCGACTCCGGTTTGAGAATAAGTATTGGTAATGGAGAAGATAAAGTATTTGAGAAGTGAGTGTGATCTGAGTTTATACCTGAACAGTTCTCATATTTATAACCGGGAGTTTGGGAGGGAAAACCTGTTATTGAAAAGATGACGGAAGATGCTAACGCCGTAGCGGTTATATTTTCTTCCGTTAAGTTCTTTGATCCTACGTCAAGTTGTCTCGATCCGATGTGAATGCACACGGATCGTGGTTTGATCTATGGCTGGGGGGTTGCCACGTGGAAAGTGATTAAGTGGAGATTACTCTCCAATTGCATGCCTTCGTTGTGATTTCAGGGTTGCTTGTGGTGATGACACGTGTCCAGACGGTTATAACCGTCTGGGTGGTGCACGATTGCATTTCTTTCAAGAAGATTACTGCTGTAATCTGGTGTGACACCTTGCTGTGTGGACACAGACGAATAAATCCCAAGTCTGGGTAAAATAGTATCCAAGTCTGGATATTTAGGCGGAGGTATCGAACAAAGGATTTTAATCCTTTGTTAAATGGGAGAAGGCGCAAGGATTTATGTTTTCCTTTGGGCGCGCGATTATAAATCGCTGACTTCTTCTTCCTCTTTGTAAGACCAATGTGCGGCCGCGCGAGGTAGAAAGGCTAAAAAGGCTGGTTTGTGGTATGGTCTCAAATCCTTTTTATGAGGTTTTTGGGACCTTACCCCTTCAAGTCCCCCCAGTCTAGTGTTGTACTTATGCAAATAAGTGGAGCACTGGACTTATGAGAGGGAAATGTTTTTTGGGCGCGAAAAGGTAAGAAAGCTTCTATGAGAAGATTTGAATTTGTTGAGTTTGTAAAGATTTTTTTATGGAAAATCTCTGACTTGAAGCTAGTACAGTAAATTGATTTTGACAACCTGTCATTGTCAGTTGTTTTTTACTGTCCGTGTCTTACACGCGCGCGTGTAAACGCGTGTATGTTCTGACATCTTCTTTTTCTGTTGCTTGGGGAACTGTGACACCCGGAACAGTGCTGTGACGGTTACCGATGCTATTTATTGCGATGGGTATATAATCATTTGGGTAACCTCCTCTGTGCAATCATTGCTTTGTTTGAAAACTTTTCCCCATTCCTTGTTCTTAAGAAAATTTTCCGTCATTCTTTCGCTTATGTCAACCGGAGAACGTCAAGAGGATCTTGTTGAAGATATGTCGACTGAACTTCCACCATTGAAGTGGCCTAGGGCGTCTTTTGAGGGTTTGATTCAGAATCTCAAATTTCCGGAGAACTGGGGTGCTTTGTATCCCGAAGAGGGGCAAACGGCAGCAGATGCTCCGGCCGGGTATATTACCCTCTTTTGGGATTTTTTCTGTGACGGTAACTTTCGCTTGCCTGTCACCAGATTTTTCCTTGAAATTCTTGGATTCTACAATCTGCACATCTCCCAACTTCACCCTATTGGTATGGTTAGGGTTCGTCATTTCGAATTCGTATGTCGGACGATGCATGTGGAGCCAACCGTTCCCCGATTTAGGGTTTTTTATCAGATGCATTGTACCCAAGGGTTTTATTCATTCGTTCAGAGGGCTTCCGCAAAGAAGATTTTACATCAACCCCCCAAGTCTTTTCATGATTGGAAGCAAAAATTCTTCTTTATTAAAGCTGGAGTAATTCCTGTGAGGATGGTTCTTAGGGGGAAAGAAGATATTCCGCTCGAAACCCTTCAGACTCCGGTTGATGAAAACTGGTATCAGGATCTGAAGGATGTGCCCAATATTGCTTTGCCGGAGAAAGCTCTTGTCGGAGCCGGCATGAGTTTAAATTGGAAAATGGAGCGTGATGACAAACCCGTATACACGGAGGATGGTCATAGTAAGTTTGGGGCTTTTCCTCTTTTCAAATTTTTTTTTTTTTAACCTGCTCTCTCTTAAAATGTAGTTGTTTCTCTATATGTTGTTGCCTTCAAGAGGGAAGGCGGGAGAATGGGTACTATCAAGAAGAAGCCTGAAGAGGAGCTCTGGTATCATCGTATCGTGAGAAATTTTGTTCTTCCGCGGGATGCGGACCTATCTGTTCAACCGGCTGCTGGTGCTGGTGAGTTTATATCTGTTTTTCTTTTCTTTTTTGTTTTGAGTAATTTTTTGTCTCGCGCTTTTGTAGGTGAATTGGTGAATTTGGGCATAGGCCCTGAAAAGCAAAAACGCGCAACTACGTCCACTTCCGCGCCGAAGAGAAGTGAGACTGTTAAGACTCAACCTTTGAAAGCGAAAAATGTTGGAGAGAAGAAAGGTACGCGCCGTTCTTCTGTCTCCAGGTGTGATTATGTGGTGGTTTCTGACTCTTTGGAGGGTCTTACTCCTGTAGTGACTATGCGGGAACCGAAGCCTGAACCAAAGGATTCTGCTGATATTCCTCCTTCTAACCCGAATGAGCCTATCGATCTGGATTCCAGTCCCGAACATTTGGTTCATAGGAAGGTTGGTAAAAGAAAGCAAGCTGATGCTGATGCGGAGGGTCAACCTCCCAAGAAAGTGCAGAGGAAGAAAATTACCAGAAAAGGAAACCTTGATGCTTTTGTTTCAGAATCTGTTCCTGGTAAGTATTGTTTTTCTTTGTTTTAAGCGGATGGGATTCTTACAGACTTTTATTTGTCCAGAAGTTCCTGTTTCCCCTGTTCCTATAGAAGTATCATCTGTGGTTGATAAAAAACTTCCCCCTACTCCGCCGCGCGCTGCCGTTGTAGACCCGTTAGAGTCTTTAGAGATAGCTGGGGAAGGTGTTGAGAAAACTGTTGAGGCTGAGGAGCCTGTTGGTGTTAATACAGAGACTGAACAGATTGTTGAACCGAGTGTGGTAGATGATGCTGATAATCCATCGACACCGGAAACTGTTGTTCAAGATTTGGGAAAAAAGGAAACTGCTGAAAAGATTCAGTCTTCTCCCCCTAGACCTTCTGAAACTATACCTGAGCATACTGAGAAGGCCACAACTGAGGAGGCAGGTTCATCTGCTGGTGTTGACAAGCAATCTCCAATTCGTCCAGAAGAAACTCTGGGAGAATATTATTACCGGACTTATACGGAGAAAGATGCTTCTGATCCTCATGTCCCTGTTTGGAATGTGAAAAAGGGTGATACCTTCTCGGATTGGCGTGTATGCCAAGATTGGTTGCAGGGGATACTTCCGCCTGGCGAGATTAAATTTCAGGAAAATCAGCCTTATGAACAGACTTATCAGTCTTATCTTGCAGAAACTGCTTCTCATGTTTCAACTACTCACCGTATAGTGCGTGAGTGGTATAGCATGCATAAAGAGCGGGCATCTTTTGTAGCATCACAAAGGAAGTTTGCTAAAGATGAAAAACATGTGGCTCAGTTGAAGGCTAAATTAGAGGCTGAGCAAGCTAAGTTTGAAGCTGAGCGCAAGACTGAGGAATGGTCTGTTGCTGGTTGGAAAAGAAAAGCTGAAGCTGAGGCTGCGCTTCTATCTGAGGAACGCAAAAATTGGAGGAGAATTTGTGAGAAGGATAATGCTGAGAAAGCAAACCTTCGCAATATTATAAATAACCTCAAGGCTGAAGTTGAAAATCTGAAGAACCAAGATGCGGAGGTAGAAAGATTGAAGAAAGAAAAAGCTGATATGGAAGCTATGTTGGTGGAAGCGCGCTCTCATAGGGAACGAAGCGAGCAACGGGAGGTACAAGCTTTAGCCACTCTTGCCGTTAGAGATAAAGAATTAGAGGAACTTACCGCTTTGGTTTCTGACCAGGAACAATTGAAGAAGGATCTAGAACTTGCGCATTATGAGAATACTGAAACCTCCCGCCGTTTGACTGAGGTTGAAGAGAAACTGGAGAATTCAGAAATGGCGCGAGTTTCAGCGGAAAGCGAGCTTGAACCTTTAAAGAATGATATGGCCTGGTTGAAAGATCGCGGGATTGCTTGTGTAAGTTCCTTTCTTCTTTTTTGTTTATATATGCTTTTTTGACGCTTTATCTTTGCTTGATTTCATAGGTTGCTGAATCTGTATTAAACTCTGAAGAACTGGATAAAACTGTTGCTAATTTGATGGTCGCTGCGCGACGAGATGGTTACGCGCAAGGTTATGCGGAATGTTCCCAACATGTGAATAGCGCTTTGAAGGTTAACTGGGATGATAGCAAGTCTGCTACCTTTGGCGTTAATACTTCCGCCGCGCTTGCTTCTATGAAGACAGAGTTTAATAATTTGCAACTTCCAGTGATGGAGTTGATAAATGTGGCGCTGCAATCGGATGATCACGTTGCGCAACTCAAAGAAATCTTTCCGGATGGGGGTGAAGATTTAGAGTAGGATGAAATTGTTCTGAACAATTTTTTTATGTAGGATGTAGATCCTTGTTTTGACGGTGTGCTGTTGCGCAAGGATTTTAAACACTGCTGTGTCTAAACTCTTTAGGGCGTATTTGTACGCTAAAAATAGTATGTTTCTATTTGTTTTGTTAAATGACTTTACAATATTTTGCATGAGTACAATTACTTTTGCTTTGAGTAAGGCGAATAAAGTTGGTATGAAGCTCATGTGTGAGTTTATGGTCGTTTGTGACATGATCACTGACCGCGCATGGAGCTTTGTGTTATACTACCATAATGTTTTTGCACTTACTAAAAAGAAATTGCATGCACTTTGTAAACACAAAAATAATAGAAACTTTGTAATTTTATTCATGGATAGTGCTCAGAGGCATTACAAAGTTTTTCTGATAATTAAATGGAACTTAACTTACTCCCTGATAGTTCTGCCGCATTTGATAAGTCATGTCTTTTCTGCGGAAAACTTATAGAGTCCTTTAAGTTTTAGCCCGTTTGCTTGAGCTTTCTTCTCCCCGGGTAATCTGCTTAATCTCCTTGCGTATATTCTGGAGTAAATGCGTAAGTTCTCCATTTTTGAGGGCCTTCTCTATTTCTGTGCGCAGAGATATGCAGTTGTTCGTGGTATGCCCGTTGTCTTTATGATATTCGCAGTATTGCGCCGGGTCTTGACCACGTTTACTCTTCATCGGAATCGGAGGTTTGAATTGGTAGTCCTCAGTACTTAGAACCTCCGCCGGGGTCTTTGTTAGGGGAGTCCACTGCCTCTCCTTGTTTTCGTGCTTGTTCTCTCTTTGTGCAGAGAGTTTGTTTGTGCGGGCATCTTCAGAGGAACGACTTCCTGATGACTCGCGCCATGACTTTTTGTACCTTCTTTCACCGGTTGCGCTTAAGTCTGCGGGCCTGTTGTGTGGTGGTGGTGGCCTGTTTGTAGTAAGGTTTTTCTCGGTCTGCGCATAAACCTTGGCCGCCGCCATTATCTTTTCCCAACTCGTGGGAAGGCCCTCTGTTCCCGATAATACCTTGACCATGTCGTCACATCTAACCGCGTACTTGAACTGAGCACGGATTAGTTGTTCGTTAACACCTCCAATCTCTAACACTTCTTTATTGTATCTGGTGATAAAATCCTCCAGATTCTCGTCATCGCGGCGCCAGATGTTCATGACGTCGGATGTATCGCGCATTGATTGCCTTTGTTGGCTGAAGTGTGTTAAAAACTTTCTACTCAGATCTTTCCACGACTCGATCTGTCCCGTTGGTAGGTTATCAAACCAGATTCGCGCTGGGCCGGTTAGTGTTTGCACAAACAAATGACACCATAGCGGAAGAGTCCAACCGCCAACCAACCCTGCGCTGGTGAATACTCTTAGATGATCATCAGGGTCAGTTAACCCATTGAATTTCCCAACGTTAGATGGTAATTTGGCCCTTTCCAATGGAGCCAGAGCTATCTCCAATATGAACTTCGAGTTTTCCGCCACTTCAGCAGGGCGATAAACTAAATCATAGTTATGCTCTGCCTCAGGGTTATAAACCGCTCGAGGCCTGCATTTGTTATAGTTTGGCTGCAGTCTGTTGAATACGCTGGTGTTTGCACTCAAACGATATGTTTGATCGGATTCATCAGTATGAGTGTCCCGTTGGGAACCCAACCTGTCATGAACCGATTGTCTTCGACGAGGGTGTGGTTCACCATGGTGTTGTCTCTGGTAACTGCCTGTATCATCATAAGTTGATTCTTCTCGCTGAGAGGCATGAGCTCTTGATCCCGGCCTCCGGGATTGGGTCACGGGAGCAGTTTGAGCACACAACTGTGTGTATACTGCGTTTAATGCCCCTTGGGACCGGACATACCATGATATCGGAGTTTCTCCTGGTGGTAAGATTGATTGTGCAGGGTTTGCTGGTAACATTCTTGGAGTAACAGGATCATTTGCTCGATTGGATTGAACCTCATTATCGTCCGAGGCCTCTTCTACGATCCCTTCCACTGGTAAATTGTTTCCGACGTTTGGTCGAGGACCAGGTTGCCGGTGAGATGACGAATTTTCTGCCATGTGCAAAAAACAGAAAATGGAATGAACTGAATCGAAACGAGATAGAAACTAGAAGAACTGAGAAAACGGTGGGCGCCAATGAAGAAACACTAGATAAATGGTCGGAACCGAAATATCTAGGGGGTTTGAATCCGCATAAAAGGGTTAGCTCTCTCTCGGTTAATTCAGTTGGTGCCGAACTTCTTCTCCGATGATTCTGCAAAAAAGAACACCGTTAGCCTCGCCAAGGGGAGAAGAGGGTTCTCTCCTTGACCCGACTCCGGTGTGAGAATAAGTATTGGTAATGGAGAAGATAAAGTATTTGAGAAGTGAGTGTGATCTGAGTTTATACCTGAACAGTTCTCATATTTATAACCGGGAGTTTGGGAGGGAAAACCTGTTATTGAAAAGATGACGGAAGATGCTAACGCCGTAGCGGTTATATTTTCTTCCGTTAAGTTCTTTGATCTTACCTCAAGTTGTCTCGATCCGATGTGAATGCACACGGATCGTGGTTTGATCTATGGCTGGGGGGTTGCCACGTGGAAAGTGATTAAGTGGAGATTACTCTCCAATTGCATGCCTTCGTTGTGATTTCAGGGTTGCTTGTGGTGATGACACGTGTCCAGACGGTTATAACCGTCTGGGTGGTGCACGATTGCATTTCTTTCTAGAAGATTACTGCTGTAATCTGGTGTGACACCTTGCTGTGTGGACACAGACGAATAAATCCCAAGTCTGGGTAAAATAGTATCCAAGTCTGGATATTTAGGCGGAGGTATTGAACAAAGGATTTTAATCCTTTGTTGAATGGGAGAAGGCGCAAGGATTTATGTTTTCCTTTGGGCGCGCGATTATAAATCGCTGACTTCTTCTTCCTCTTTGTAAGACCAATGCGCGGCCGCGCGAGGTCGAAAGGCTAAAAAGGCTGGTTTGTGGTATGGTCTCAAATCCTTTTTATGAGGTTTTTGGGACCTTACCCCTTCAACCTCTAAGCCTATTTCTAAGCTATGTAAAGGATATTTAGGGCATGTTTAACTTATGATCATATTCCGGAAGGTTCGATACCATACGAATCGGTATACTTTTGCAGTTTGAATCAAATAGTCCTTTAATCGCGCAAAGTAGCGCGAAATGTCGTTTAATAATATCCAAGCCTTACATGGCCCATTATGGGTGTTCCCAAGCATGTGTTTAAATTTTACTACACTCTCGTTCGCTTAAATGGTCACCAAGAGGCGTAGATTCAAAAGTTGACGCTTTAGGTCCCTCTAATGTGCAAACTTGCGCATATCATTGTTTAATAGCATCGATGCCTAACCTAACCCATGTTAGGCATTCTTGAGGGTATTATTAAACATCACGATGCTTCGGGTTCGTAAAAAGGTCATTCAGAGGTATAATTAAACATATTGACACTTTTAGTCCTTCTAACTTGCAAAGTTGCGCGTAACTTCACTTATAGGCATAAAAGCCCTTAATGGCCAATATTAGGCATTCCCGAGAGTGTAATCAATTATCATGAAGCTCTCGGTATGTTAAAAGGTCTCTCAGAGGTAAGAATTAACATGTTGACACTTTTAACCCTTCATTGCGCAAATTTTCAACTAATTACGCAAATGGCTACTCATGATCGACAAGTGGCCCATTTGTGAATATGATTACCATGAAATGTTATTCAGAGGCTTATAATAAACATGTTAACATTTCCAGTACTTCTAAAATCAAAGTTTTTGATTTTTTCGCAAAAATTAGTCCCTCAAATTCAACGTTTGACTTTATTAGGGTTTATTACACGTGTCAATACATCATTGGACGTGATTTTACGAGGTGTTACATAAACTCAAACAAAGCCTAGACCTATAGAGAGAACATTTCTGCAAAGTTGTTTAGAAACAAATAATATAAAGGCAAGAGAATTCCTGCGTACAGAAGATAATACAAAGAGACCATGTATCACTCACAGATCCATGAGAAACTCAAGAAAACAAATATCTATTTGTTAAGCATGGAAAAACCAAACGAGTTCATGAGACCAACAATTTGCTGATTATCACAATCGGCTGAACAAGAAGTACGAACAAAGTCAACAATGATCGCATAGCAGAATCCAAGTATACATCTAATAATAAAGTCACACAAATTTTAAGACTTCGGAACCAAGTCCGAAAGACAACACTTGTGAAGAACTCAAAGAGTAATTTGAATGAAGCAAAAAAACTTTTTACAACTTCACAACAAATACGAAATCACAAGATTCATACCAAATATTTACTATCACATAAGCATTCGATTACATAACACTATCAGACACACATCTAACAAACGTAAAGTCACACGACTTTCATGACAAGACAAGACTTGTAAACATGAGCATCAAACAGCAATAACCAACTTTAAACTACTACCAGCAAGAAACAATACTCAAATACAACAAATCTCTAGCCAAATACAACATGAAACTTCACAAGACAACCCTACAGATTACCACATGATAATCTACACAAAATCTACAAGAATCAAGCAAATCTAAGATACCGTAGATACTTTAGGGAACAAACAGTACGCGAGCTTCAATAAAAAAACCTTATGAATCTCTCACATAATACAAAGTAACTCTAATCAAATTTAACAGATTTCTAACTAAGAATCCCAAGTCTATGATGAGTACATGAGACGCAAACAAGTTGTAGAGAGAAACAAGATCGAAACTAACAAGAAGCACACACTTCTATACCAAACAACAATTACAACCTAAACAAATAATGAAATATAAAATCACATGATTTAATATCTCACACACAAGACAAAGAATAACAAGACAATAAGAGACAACCAAACAAAACCACAAATCTACATAATTTGCAACCAACAACATCTCACAAGAGATAACATACAAGGCTTTCACATATACAAAATAATCTTGACAATACCATCGGTTAAACATGAACCATACAGCTCAAACTAACCATACAAACAAGATCATAGACAAGCAGACATCAAGACTGCGAATAAAAGACATTTAACAACATACAAGACAAAGATCCTCAACATATAGATCTCATAGCTAGGCAGACACAGACATCAAGAACAAACTTGATAGAACAAGTGGTTAGAAACACTCAAACCATATATTTCGACTAACCATACAATAAGACATATACTGATCATGGCCGAAGGACATTTATACACTGTTCAAGACAAAAATGAGCGATCACTTGATTCTAAGTCAAGGAAAACTATCTCTTACATAAGAGAAAAACACATAAGACTGAACCAACATTCAAGATAACAGCCTTAAACAATTACAACGAACCACACGATTCAACCATCAGAAGACAAACTTTCAGACGAAACAATGTATGACAGAGTTAGTAACCAATTTTTTACTTAGACAACCTCCTCTATCACAAGAATCAAACGACCAAACTGTAACACCTCGTAATTTCGTATTTTATTTTTAGACACTTCGTATTTGTACGCTATTGTCGAGGAGTTACTCATAATAAAAATTCGTATTATTTACCTAATTAATATTCACGCAATAAACCGTTCAAATACGTACTTATTTACCTAATTGTATAATTAGAGAATTACGCTACTGTAACTAGAGTGATTAATTAACATCAACCAGCTTTTACGAGATTTACTCTAGCTAGATAAAGTTGACAATGTGAGAATTCTTATTTTCATTCAATTTGTACGTTTAGTTCTTTTGTACCAAAAGAAACTAACTCTAATTTACATATATGTAGTAATATATTATATTAAGATACAGTTTTCAACTTTGTAAACTATAAACTTTATAGTTTATTATATCAACCTCAAATTTAAATTTGCTTTCAGCTCTAAAGCCTCTATCCAAATGCCTCATAGAAAAAGAAAATTAACTGTTTATTAATAAAATAACATATTGCTTCACAAAAGAGTTACCTCCTTGTTTAAATATGAGGTGTCTTGAATGTCCATCAAAATAAAAGGGAAACCCTAATAACAACATCAGCAGCCACACCCCTTTGTCTGTCCACTCTCATCTCCGACGATCGAAGCTCCGGCGGCTCGATTCTTACCGGCGACAAGCACGACACCACACCACGACCGGTGACATCTCCCTCTCTCTCCCTGCACTCACCCTCCTCTCGCTCTGAACGAACGGCCGACCACCATTCGGTGGTGGCGGCGCACGGCGGTGGTGAGCCCCGACGAGACCTCCGGTAAGCATTTAACCCATCTCTTTCGTTTCTTTTTTTTCCTTGTTCCGATCGTCCCACGTTCGCTGGTTTCATGTGTGTTTCAGGTGACGGTGGTGCGGCGCAGTTTCGGCAGCGAGCCGCCACCGGCGACTCTGGTTCCGGCTTGAGTCGGGTCAGGTTCATATTCAGATTTGGGTTCAGACGACACCAGGCCATCATGTCCGCCTCGGTTCCGGTAAGGGTTTCGAGCCTCTTTCGCTTAGACTTCAGCTTTATCTCAAACTAGTTCTGTTATGAATGTCATTTTCGGGTTGAGTTTAACTTGGTTTATCATGGATTTGGTTCAGTCTCAACTCGGGTCAACTCGGTTCGGTCTTGATGCGTGGTTTAGTGTTCTGGCCAAAAACTGGTCGAACAGTCAACACGGGTTTCAGGTGGCTCGAGACTTGGCCAGTGTTTCGGTTCATTTCAGCTTGGGCCGGTCAGGTTCATATTCGGACTCGGCTCAGTCAACCGCAGTCAACATCACCGTTTGGTATTGATTCTTTTTACTCACCTCGTTTCAGTCCATTCCGTAATATTGTTTTGCTTATTTTTGATAAAACTGTGAGCACTCATTAATCTCACACAAATGAAAATATAATAATATCAACAGTGGGATGTTGATGTTCCTGTTGTGAGAATGATGATGTTCTTTATTCTTTGTAAATAATATTTAGTACCAACATTTTCGTAACAAATTATATATTGGTGACTATTCGCGACAAAATAAGACATATATATATCTATTGAATTGATTGAATTTTTGAGAAACATAAATCGACAACTTGTGTTGTCGGGGTCGTCCAAAAACAGAGGAAACTCTGCCCGTTTTCCTAAAAATCCGTGAGATGAATCATGTTAAACTATAAAACAAATACCCATTTTCTCTTTTAAACTCTAAAAGTACTAATTTTTTTAATTCGTTCTATTAATAAAATCCCTAAATTTATTTAGAACACCAACAACTAGCAATCGATTTTTTTTTAAAACTTATCTTTTCTTTATTACTTTATAACAATAATAGTTAATAAACAAATTTACACATAGATCACCATTATCCAATTCATAAAATACTTGGATATTTAAACTTATAGTAATCACCTCTCGTGCGGTATTTCCTACTTAGGTTAATCGCTCTCGTTCATTCTCTTGGAATTCCTAATCTTACTCGTGCGTTTACTTACAAGAAATCGTGAACGCAACCAACGTGAGCATACTCGACCCTTTTTACGTTTTAACGCATTTTTTTGGGGTGCAACATGTATACAAAATCCACTTTACACCATCGATTATAATCAAACACACAATTCATCGAACACGTTCGTTGTTATGCTTAGGTTGTTAGTACTTGTTAGTTTCAACTTGTATTCCCATGATATTGTTATGATTAGGCTGTTTATGCATGCTAGGTGAAAAATCATAATTTCATACTATTTGTTATGTTTAAGTTGTTTATGTATGCTCGTTTCGACGTGAATGATAAATGCTATGTGAATTTGAGACAAACTTTTATACTTATAATTATATTCAAACTTGTATGCTCACCAGTGCTTTTGTACTGATCCATGCTTTTAATACATGTTGCAGGATTGTGACAGATGAATCCAGTAGGATCGCCTAGAAACACATTTAAACTTTCTTGCTCGTTGTATTGTAATTTGCTTTCAATCCTGTTGTATTCTGTTTCTAATACTTGTAATAATTAATTATCAATGAAATGAAATTTAATTATTTGAATACTTATCACACTACTTATTTTAATCTTGTGGTATTCTAGTTCAAACCATGAAAAATGTAATTATTAAATACTTGACACAAAATAGCGTTGTGAAGTCTCTTGCAATCTACACACTTCATCTCATCCCGATGTTTCCGCCATTGGTTGGGGTGTGACAGATTGGTATCAGAGCCATAACTATAGAGAATTAGGTAGAATTGCCATGTTCGACCTAGTCTATAGTCTAAGTACCAAAACTTGACCATTCCTTATTCTTGCTTAATATGTAATTCTTCCTATTTGCTTCTATCTCTTCTTTTGTCTAAATATACAATGTGTCTTTTCTAAAACATTTCACACAATACATACTTGAAAATACTCATATCCCACAATCGAAACGACTCACTAGAATAGGGGTGATTCCCGCCTTTGGTGACGAATTTCAATCCACCTTACATGTTATTTTGCACGAAATTTCACCATCAAGTCAGGAGTGATATCCGTATCTTGATGGGAATTTCCATTTCATACCCTAGTGGTTCCTTATTGACGAGTCGAGATTTTATCTTGTTTCGTTCAATAAACCACATTTTGGGGACGAAATTGTCAAGCTAGGGTTGATATCCACACCTTGGTGACTGGTCCCGCTCTACGATTTTCAATCTCGCCAAAGTTTCGTATTTTCAATCAAATTAGGGACATGTACTAACTGGAAGGGTAAAATACCGTTAATCGCCTGGCGACAAGAGTATTATACCTATTAGGCCAAAGCATGTCTCCCTAATTCGGAAGGACTTGCGATTCACTTTGGAATGGTCGAAGTTTCTAAACCCGAAGCACTATAATACTTATCAAGCCACTATTTTATATTAACTTAACTTTTATGCGATTTAATACTTTTTACCTAATCATCGTTTTACACAATAAATTAATACACGCATACGGATACGTTATACTTGATTCAGGATTACTGGACATTCTTTATGTGATGAACTGGTCATTAGCTTCGTAAGAAGCCACACCTTAACGTATATAGTGCTTGTGAAGCACTATAGGAGTAGCGCACCGCCACATGGATTTGTGGTTACGTTAAGTTAAACTTATACGCTCTTCATAGCAACGAAATGATGACATGTGCTATAGAGATGATACTAACGGACACGTTGGTTCGAGCCTCACCTTAACATATATAGTGCTTGTGAAGCACTATAGGAGTAGCGCACCGCCTCATGGACTTGGGGTCATGTTAAGTTAAACTTTTACGGATCTTTTCATAGCAACGAAATGATGACATGTGCTATGATTAGATGATGCTTGCGTTAAACGTTGGGTTGACATTTTGTCATTAACTTCGGATGAAGCCTCACCTTAACATATATAACGCTTGTGTAGCGCTATAGGAGTAACTCCCGCTGCATGTGACAACCCTCATAAAACCAGGTATCCGTACAATTAATTAATATTAATTAAGTGCTTAATGACTGTGCTGAATTACTTAACTGCTTTCTGATTACTACGTCATACTTACATGTGCATCACATATTACATAATGTCACATCATTATCACATACAAACTTTATTGACATACATGATGCACAAAGCACAGTTAGCACAGTTAACGGATAGAACGTGATGTGCACAAAATGCAACATATAAATTACATCAATTGTGGCATAAAACTAACCCTCTTTTAGTACTAATGTTGGAAAAAGTGTGTTTTTGTCTTCCTTTTGTATTTTCAGGATTAAATGAGCTCAAATGAACAAAAGAAGCAAAAAGGCAGCCAAATCTAACATAAATACAAGAAAAGGAACAAATGTGGCATGCTCGACCTCCCCGACAGCATCTTCCCAAGCAAAACAAGAGAACAGAAGACTGAACATGCCCCGTGCTCAATGAGCACGGGGGCGTGCCCAAGATTCTGCAGAAAAGACAAAGTTGTAGAAGCTTCTATTGCCCACCACGGGGCCGTGCTCAGCGGACACGGGGCCATGGTCAACTATAAGATTCGCAGAATCCAGGCAAATCTTGATAGTACAGATACGCTTCTGCACATGGGGTCGTGCCCAACGGACACGGGGGCGTGGTCAACTAATGCAGACGAACAGCAATTAATGAAGACAGAGAAGAAGGTGGACACGGGGCCGTGCCCAATGGACACGGGGCCGTGCCC
The DNA here is from genome assembly GCA_030545235.1 of Helianthus tuberosus. Lineage (NCBI taxonomy): Eukaryota > Viridiplantae > Streptophyta > Magnoliopsida > Asterales > Asteraceae > Helianthus > Helianthus tuberosus. Next base: position 146,261,003 of record CM060432.1, read on the forward strand.
GGGCTGCTGTTCAGGCTATAAATAGGGGTACTTGGCTCATTTGCAAACCATCCCTTGGCACACCACCTCTCTCACACTTCACCCACCACCCACCACCATCACAACACCATCATCCACCACCATCATCCATTGTCCATCGTAGAGTGTGTGAGTCGTCTCGGGATCCAAGATTGATCGTAAGAGTTCTTAACAATCAAAGGCCATGTTTGCCTAAGTCTCTTACATCACTTGGTGAAGACAAGTGTCTAGTGTAATACTTTTTATTTTTAATCTTTTCGCACTTTTTACTTGGTTATGTATTAATGACTTTAATAACTAGTTTCTTATGTTGAAGGTGATTCTTCCTTATCGTTTGTCCGTGGTGTCTTGGCATTATTTTACTGTCTATATAAAATAAAAGATTTTCACCATTCATATCTCCACGGTCTATATGGAGATATGTTGGCTACCTGGTCGGGGGTTAAGGGAATGGTTTGGTAAGAGTCTTGCCTTGTTCAGTGTATAGATCCTGCAAGGACCTGGGTCAAATTTAGTAGGACCTCCTTCAATACCCACCGGTATTGGATGGCGGGGGTCCAAACTCTTTGATCCCCTCATATGTAAGCTACTATTAATACTTTAATCCGGCTATTTAGGACTGTATCCCTGCTGACTCAGACTACTTAGCCGAGGGTAACGTCACCTCCAAAAGAGGGGCCTACCATAATATGCATTAATAACTTAATTAATTATCTTTCAATAATCTGACCCTTTAGGATTGTATCCTAGCTGACTCAAACTACTGGGTTGAGGGTAACGTCACCTTCAAAAGAGGGGCCTACTACAATAACTAAGATAATCTCTTAAAAAGTGCAAAAGTGCGGAAATAATCAAAGGTTACACTAAACACGAGTCGGAGCCAAGTGATTCATCTTGTCTATCTGTTTTATTTTTATTTTATTTTTCAGCATTTTAGTTAGTTTTATTTTTCTAGTTTAAAAACCTTTTTCTAACTTTTTGATTTGATTAGACGTTGAGGAGAAATCGGTACTAAAAGCTCTTGTGTCCTTGGACGACCTCGGTATCTTGCCAACACTATACTACGCTCACGATGGGTGCACTTGCTCATATGTGTGTTTAGTGTTAGTAAAATATCGTGTTTTATAAATTTAAAACTTGACTAACGTGTAAAAAGGGGTTAAAATATACTTAAACTTATATACACACTCACACACATCAAGTTTTTGGCGCCGTTGCCGGGGACACAAGGATTTTAAGAAAGCTTAAAATCGACGGCCTGATCAGTTTTTCAAAACCTTTTCAAAACGCGCGCACATTTTTCTGCATTTTAGTTTAGTTTTGCATTTACAGTAGGTTGAACACGGGTCGTGCTCACTGAACACGGGCCGTGCTATTTTTCATAAAAATACCCAGATACAGAGCCTGAACACGGGGTCGTGCTCACTGAACACTCCCCCGTGCTCAACGAAATCAGTAACTTTAATTAAAACGCCCAGATACAGATTCTGTACACGGGGCCGTGTCCACTGAACACGGGGCCGTGTCCAGCCTCTGTTTCCGTTTTCATTTTTGTTTTCTGGTCTCGAGACATTGTTGTGGTCTGCTGAGTGATTCTTATGGATCAATACTCAGGAGGTTACAACTACACCTATGAGGAGGATGATTATAGGGAATATTATTGCACCAATTGCGGTAACACTCACTCGGTTCAATATTGTAACTTATATCAACCGTCCACTTCATACACCTACTATGAGGAGCCCAGGTACGAGCCATCAACTTCATACACATCCTATGAAGACCAAAGGTATGAACCTTCTCCCTCATACTAATATTTTGATGATCCAAGGTATGAGCCTTCATACTCATACTTTGAGGAACCAAGATATGAGCCACCACCTTCATATGCTTACTATGAGGAATCATGGCGTGAACAACCCACCTCATATGAGTATTATGAAGAACAAAATTACGACCCTTATTCATCATATACTTACAATGAAGAACAATGGTGTGAACCATCTACTTCCTATGAGTATTATGAGGAACAAAGGATCGAACAACCGGATTCAAGCTTTGAAAATCCCGATCCTTACTCTATCACCGAAGTGACCGATAGGATATTAGAACACCTTAAAACTATCGAACGCTACATAAAAGAATCTCGTGCAAGGGAAGAGGAGTCCCGCGCAAGAGAAGAATTAACTTGTAATAAAGAAGAGATAGTTGAAGAGGTAAAAATGGAAGAACAAATAAGTGAAAAACCGACACATGAGTTAAACAACGAAAAAGGTGAGTCCGTTAACGTTAAAATTCAAGAAGAGTCTAATTTTGAAGAAATTAATCTCTTGTCACCTTCTTTTGAAAATCATTGTTTAGTACCCACTCATGCTACGTTTTTAAAAGAGTTAAACATTAACACTAAAATTGACGAAACCGTAAGTATTGAGTTAACTAGTGATCAAACTTCGCTAATAAACCCATTTGAAATCAACATTACACCGGTTTCATGTTTTTTTTCAAAATTCCTTTATTAGTAATGTCACAATTGATAAAGATCTTTGTGTTAACATAATGCCCAACTACATTTTCGAAAAATTAAGTATTAGTGATTTTTCTCCACTTCAAATACCCATTTTTCTATCCAATCGGAAAGTAATAAAATCAATCGGTGTAGTTGAGGATGTCTTGGTTCAAACAAATCAAATGGTAATCCCAACCGACTTTGTCATCCTCGATGACGCTCCTCTAGTGTTGGGACGACCCTTTGTAAAAACCCACGAAGCTTTGAAAAACCGAAAGTACAACAATCTATCAATTCAATTATGGGCATTTAAAGAGAGTGTCGATCTTGAGCGGTCAATGAAATATCCATTCGGCAATAATGACCCCCTAATTGAAGATGAAGATGAACCACCCGATACAAGTGAAAAGATTGACCACTTTGTTGAAGAAGAGGTCGCCATAGAACAAACTTTTAAAGTTCTTGATCAAAATGAGCAACCCAATAAGGAGTCTCCTAAAGACCCACCTCTTGAGCTCAAAGAACTTCCCAAAGGTTTGGAATATGCTTTTCTAGACAAAGATGGTAAATCACCTGTAATTATTTCGTCTAAATTAGGTAGTTTAGAAAAAGAAAAATTAATTAAACTTTTGAAAAAACACAAAAATGCGATTGCTTGGAAGCTTGTAGACATTAAAGGAATAAGTCCTTCCATGTGCACGCACAAAATTTTAATGAATGATGACTACAAATCGGTAATACAACCACAACGTCGAGTAAATCCAAATGTTCAAGAAGTGGTTAAAAACGAAGTCATCAAATTACTTGACGCCGGACTTATTTATCCTATCTCCGATAGTCGTTGGGTAAGTCCCGTCCAAGTAGTTCCAAAGAAAGGAGGTATGACGGTAATAACTAACGAAAAGAATGAATTAATACCAACGAGAACCGTCACAGGATGGAGAGTATGTATAGATTATAGACGATTAAATGAAGCAACGAGGAAAGATCACTTTCCTTTGCCCTTCATTGATCAAATGCTAGAAAGATTATCCGGTCATAAATTTTACTGTTTCTTGGATGGTTTTTCAGGTTACTTTCAAATCCCGATAGCACCCGAAGACCAAGAAAAGACAACCTTCACATGTCCCTATGGAACTTTTGCTTATCGACGTATGCCATTTGGTCTATGTAATGCCCCTGCAACATTCCAACGTTGCATGGTAGCCATCATCCATGACATGATAGAAAAGACAATGGAAGTCTTCATCGACGACTTTTCTATCTTTGGGGATTCATACGACCAATGCCTCGATAACCTTGAATGAATGCTATCCCGATGTGAGGAAACTAACCTCTCCCTTAACTGGGAAAAATGCCATTTCATGGTAATGGAGGGAATAGTACTCGGTCATAAAATCTCAAGCGAATGAATGGAGGTTGATCGAGCCAAAATAGACACTATTTCTCGATTACCACCCCCATCCTCCGTTAGAGCTATCAGAAGTTTCCTAGGGCATGCCGGATTTTATAGGCGATTTATCAAAGACTTTTCTAAAATCTCAAGGCCTCTAACAAAATTACTTGAAAAAGATGCCCCTTTCATCTTTGACAAGGATTGCAATCAAGCATTTCTAACCCTAAAGGAAATGCTAGTCAATGCACCTATCATGATAGCGCCTGATTGGAAATTTCCTTTCGAAATCATGTGTGATGCGAGTGACTTTGCAGTTGGAGCCGTCTTGGGACAAAGAAAAGAAAAGCATTTTCACCCAATTTATTATGCTAGTAAAACACTTAACGATGCACAAGAAAATTACACAACAACTGAAAAAGAGTTACTAGCTGTGGTATTTGCTTTTGATAAATTTCGTTCTTATCTTGTTCTTTCTAAAACTATAGTCTATACAGATCACGCAGCCATTCGATATCTCTTCAAAAAGCAGGACGCAAAACCACATTTGATTAGGTGGATTTTACTCCTCCAAGAATTTGACATTGAAATCAAAGACAAAAGAGGAGCTGAAAACACCGCAGCAGATCATCTTTCACGCTTAGAAGATCCAGCTTTTGAGGCAACCAGGGACGAGCAAATCAACGAAGAATTTCCAACAGAATCCCTAGAAATAGTGGAATACAGACAAGAACCATGGTACGCCGACTATGCTAACTACCTAGCTAGCGGTATAGTCACAAAAGGTTGGCCACATCATCAAAGAAAGAAATTCTTTGCTGATGTAAAACACTATTTTTGGGAAGATCCTTATCTTTTCAAAATGTGTGCCGACCAACTCATCTGATGATGCGTACATGGTAGTGAAGCACGAAGAATTCTCCGCCATTGTAATGAAGGTCCATACGGAGGACATCATGGTGCCGCTAGTACCGCACGAAAGGTATTTGATTCAGGATTTTATTGGCCAAACATTTACAAGGACGCCCAAAGTCTTGTCAAGACATGTGATTCTTGCCAAAGAACAGGTAATATTTCTTCCAAAAACGAAATGCCACAAAATGGCATTCTTGTTTGTGAAATTTTTGATGTGTGGGGACTCGACTTTCTGGGACCTTTCCCACCGTCAAAAGGAAACAAATATATACTTGTGGCAGTAGATTACTTGTTGGATCGTTGTTAGACCCTACTGAGTCGTTCCGAAGAGTTTTACATCCAGTTTAAAGGCGGAATCAGTAAACCGGACACGAATACAGCTTATACTCTTTAATCTGTTGCTTGTATTGATATTAACAATGTTTACAACCTGACAGAAAACTGGCAGCACTTCGTTACACTTTCAGAAGTCACGTACCAAGTGAAATGACAACAACCATATATATAGACATGTAGATTTCGCTTGAACTGGCCTGAAGCGAAATCCCTGAAGCGAAATCACTGACCTGAAGCGAAATCAAGTTATGTTGATTTCGCTTGAAATCTGTTCAAGCGAAATCTTCACATTAAACATGTCTAACCCCTAATTAAACCCAGTTGTGTGTTCTTTCAAACAATCTAGACACAAGACTTGATTATGACGTAATCAACAGACATATAATGCACCAACAGACTCCCCCTTGGATGTTGATGAAGTCTTTGGCTTCAAGTCTTTCTCTTTAACAATCTTCAAACCTTGTGAAAACTCTCTTCAATCTTTATCATCAGCAGGCTCCCCCTTTCGTCAAGCTTCCGTGCTTTTAGGGATCTACACCTCTCTTTTCAGCTACAAGCTCCTCCTAACTTTCAGCTTGTCCTCAGACTCCCCCTTAGACTCTGCTTTAGGGATCGTAATCTGGACTAACATCTGCACTTTCTCAAACATTTATGAGTAACAACATTTTGAGTTCTCAATCAAATTCTTAACTCCACTCCCCCTATCAACAAACTGTATAGATATAGCATTGTTAAAGAATCCAACTTCCTCACAGTTTATCATCCAAGTCCAACCTAATGACCTTGGAGATATCACAAACTGTTTTTGAAATTTTTTTTTTTTTTAAATTTAATTCAAGTTTCAAATTAATGAACTTGTTTTATTTTCAGAAACACAATCAGCATACTTAGATTTTGAAACTCAGCATTCAGACATCAGTTGTCGAAAATAAAGCAGAAATCAAAATCTTTTTGTATTTTCTGAAAATATAAAGCAATAAAGAAATATGTACAAACATATTTACATACAATATTTTTGTTTGAGTATGCGTCAGAGGATCATATCAGTTTATGACAAGTCACAAGTACCGTTGAGCTTAAAAACACATTATGCATTAAACAATTCACTTAGATTGTCGATATACTGATCCACTTTAAATTCTCACACAAATTTCAACTGATTCAGGATACGAATTAGGTATTTTTAAGAACTTAAACTCATTCATGTGTCCCACCTCTTGAATATACTCCCGTATCCAGATCCCAATATTCAGTCTTACAGGTGAGTATACCTAGATGATATCTGTCAGGGGTTAAATGCGAGGGCCGTGAGAGCTCAGGTCGATCTTTCGATACGCAGAGAGATGACGGCTTTGACTTTTCGGTGTGTCCCCTTTAGAGGATCTTTTTTACAACAGCCATGATTAGCATTTTTCAATGTTTCATCATTTTTTAGCTGAGGGTGGTGCTATATTTCAAGCAATGCAGAAAGTATTCTCCGGGGACTAGGTCAGAAATTCCTTTCAGCAGAAGTCCCGGGATAATACCCCAGATATCACTAAGCATAAAGACCTAGTATCTCAGAATAAGGGACCTTTCAAACGAGATTTCAGGGGTTACCTATATATCCAAGTAGTGTTCCCCACGAAATAAGCAAGTTTGAATTTATGTTTATATCCCGAAAAAATTTACTAAATGTGTGAAAACCTATCGACACATCCACAGTGAGATCGTTTAACACATTTTAAACTTTCCAATTCTTTAGCATACTGTAACTGTCTACTGATGTACTATCATTTCCTCTTTTTACGCAAAAACTCAATTTTTGAATTTTTTATCATGTTTTTGACTTTTTCAAATTTTCACATGTTTTTGTATTTTCTGACAATTTTTCTCCCCCTAAAATGCAAAATCATATAACGAAAATTTGACAACCAATACTGATAGCTTTGTCTCGCCATCCATTTTCTGCATCTCATGCTCTGTTTTGCACAAAATATAACACTTTAAGCAGAAAATATAACATACCCCCATGATTTACAACCCATTGATCTTAACAGTTTGAAAACCGTTTTTCAATCTGATGAAAGAAATCATGTTTGTTCTGCCGTGAGGGTTTCGGCGTATTCAATCAACATATAATCCAAACAACATTAAAACAAACATATTTTTGGTATTTCAAATTTTAACAAACTAAAAACATATTTTTGGTTTTTAATTTTTCAAGTTTTTTAGGGTTTTGAAAATATTGTTTATTTATATACAGAAAACAAACAAACTAAACTCCCTGTTCAACCAAACCAGGGTTCAGCAACCTCTTCCTGTGCCAGGCTGCTCCAACTACTATTCTCACAATCTTCAGCTTCATTGAGCACCTGCACATTCAAACTTTATCAATCATTTGAACAATTTAGCCCAGGTCTGTTGGACCTTAGGCATTTCAACACAATAATTTTCATTTAATTTTGGAAACTCTTTGTCATTTAAAACTTGTTCAACTTTGACTTCAACTTTCTCATCTTTTTCCAATTTCACTTGTTTCTTAACACTCCACATTTGACCTTCCGGAGTACCTCTTTTGTAAAAATTTGTCTCTTTTTGAACCTTTTGATTTTGAACAACATTTTTAGGTTTCCAAAACTCTTGAGGTTTTGTCATATCAACAGATGTTCTCCAACTCTGTGTAGTTCTCAATCTGGGTGTGTGAGAATTCCAGGTCTGTCTTGAATCGAACCTGTTCGTGTTTGATTTCCAATTTTGATTTGAAGCAAACTTGTTTGTGTTGAACCTCCAAGTTTGTTTCGAATCAAATCTGGTTGACCTTTGTCTCACATTCTCAGATTTTTGTTTCTCAACATCAAACTTCTTTTTGTCAACATCCACAGGTTTTAGATTAGGACACTTGCGTGCAAGATGTCCTTTTTGATCACATTTGAAACATGTTCTCATGGACACATCTTTGACCTGTGGTTGTTGCTTTTGCTTTTTAGCAAAGAATTCATCATTAGACTGTCTCATTTTGAGTTCTTTTTCCTTTTCTAAACTACCTCCTTGCACAAAAGTCATTTTTGTCTGAAAATTTTGTGTTTCATTTTTGTTTCTATTCTGTTTCTTCTTAAAACCCAACCCAGCCTTCATGTTCTTCTTTTTAAAACCAGGTTTAGTATACGAACCTCTATGACTCTTACCGACAAACTTTGAAATCTCAGACTTCTCAATCTCAACCATTTTGAAAACTTTGTCGACCTTTTCTGAAATCACATTCTGAATTGGGAAAACAACATCTAAGAATAATTTGTCCGATCCAATCATGGTATAAACCAATCCTTTTGAATCATCATTCAAACTTTCCTCGGATTTTGTGTTTTTCAGATAACCATCATGAAGATTTCCTTCATCTCCATCCTGTGATTTAGACTTACCTTTTGTAGACTCATCTTTCAAAACACTTTCAACAACCTTACTTACCACCTCTGAATCATTAGCATCATCAGATTTGGAGTAAGTCACATCGATACTTTCAGGTAACTGGTCAGCTATGTTCAAACCCTTTGCCACCTTTTCCTCATCATAAAAAGTATAATTGTTTCTCAATGGTGGTGGTACCTGATGAAATTCTGAACCAATACCCTTTTTGCAATTTTCAGTATATTTGTCATCTGGTGTGATGTTGAAAATGCGTTCGAGAATGTACGAAGAGTTATGATAACTTTGAAGTTTTGTAACAATCTTTTCTTTTTCAGCCAAGACTTGCTTAAGATTAGCAATTTCATCAACACATTTGTTCAATTCAATTTGCTTTTCTTTAAACCTTCTTTCATACATTTCTTTAGTGACTAAAGTTTCTGACAATCTTTGATCAAAACTTTTGACTTGGCTTTTCAAAGTATCATAAGCTTCTTGTACTCTCTGACTCGACCACTTTAAAGAATCATACTGTTTTTGTAAATCTTGAAATTTCGATTCTTTATCAACACAATCAACACATTTTGTAGAACACAGTTGTCTATAAACATCATTATCCTTTTCAAGACCTTGACATTTCTGTGTCAAATTTTCAACTTTTAATTTCAAAATTTCTTCTGTTTCAACCATTTCTTTACATTTTATTTTGAAAACATTTTCAAATTTGGTTGCTTCAATTTCTTTTTGTTTTTGACAATTTCATTACTTCCTACACACTTTCTCCCTAATGCTTCCCACAAACTCTTTGAGGTTTTCTCTTGTTCAAGTAACGAGATAATATCTTCTCTCACTGACTGTTTGATTAATGTGATCATTTTATATTCAGCTACAAAATTTTTTGTGTCTATGTCTGTGAAATCTTTTGCTTCTATTAACTCTCCTCCCTCTTTTACTGGTTCAGTGTATCCATTTGTCAGTTTTAACCAGCTTTCAGGAGCGAAAGCTTTTACCCAACCCTCAAATCTGTTTTTCCACCAATTATAATCTTCAACTTTCATTAACTTTGGTGGCTTCTGTTGACTTCCGTACATATTCTCAAATTTCAAATTTTCCGAAATCTCTTTTGAATATTCTTTCATCTCAGATCTTCTATCTGACGATTCGGAAGTGAACGCGTACATGTCGCTAAACGGGTTTATGAAATTATCATCCATCGTGAACGTACCTGACAGAAAAATCAGTCAAACACTTAGAAATTTTCAAAGTTTTGAAACTTCAGCAATTTCAAGCGAAATCTTTGAAGTATATATAGCTTCAAGCGAAATCAATACAATAATACTGTTCAAGCGAAATCTACTACAAACTATTTCGCTTCAGCTTCAAGCGAAACCCAACAACAATTCTGATTCAAGCGATACCAACTATTTCGCTTCAACCAAATCAGGCCTTCAAGCGAAATCTACTATTTCGCTTCAGGAAATCTTCAAGCGAAATCCAGCACAATCTATTTCGCTTCAGCAGTTCAAGCGAAACAGTCCAAACAGTCAGATCTGAAGCGAAATCAATTATAACCTACGAACAACTTCAAGCGAAATCTAGTTTTAAGTCAATTTTAACATGTTTTAAGCTGAATTTTAGTCCGAATCTTTGTAGGCTTTGTTAATACTACGTTTTACACGTTATACTCGAAAATCAGTCCATTTCAACCGTTGGAACTAGTTCAGATCTGAAAAATACGAAAAAGAATGAGTAGAAATGAGAGAAATCGGTAGAATCAAGCTGTAGTAGTATGAACTCCTCGTCCTAAGCTCTGATACCACTTGTTGGATCGTTGTTAGACCCTACTGAGTCGTTCCGAAGAGTTTTACATCCAGTTTAAAGGCGGAATCAGTAAACCGGACACGAATACAGCTTATACTCTTTAATCTGTTGCTTGTATTGATATTAACAATGTTTACAACCTGACAGAAAACTGGCAGCACTTCGTTACACTTTCAGAAGTCACGTACCAAGTGAAATGACAACAACCATATATATAGACATGTAGATTTCGCTTGAACTGGCCTGAAGCGAAATCACTGGCCTGAAGCGAAATCAAGTTATGTTGATTTCGCTTGAAATCTGTTCAAGCGAAATCTTCACATTAAACATGTCTAACCCCTAATTAAACCCAGTTGTGTGTTCTTTCAAACAATCTAGACACAAGACTTGATTATGACGTAATCAACAGACATATAATGCACCAACATTACTTGTCTAAATGGGCCGAGGCCGAGGCACTTCCAACAAACGATGGAAGAGTCGTGGTAAGATTTCTGAAAAAATTATTCTCTCGTTTTGGTACACCTAAAGCATTAATAAGTGATAGAGGTACCCATTTTTGTAACCATCAACTTGAAAAAATCTTAACAAGATATGGGGTCTATCATCGGGTCTCAACAACATATCACCCTCAAACAAACGGACAAGCCGAAGTGACTAATAGAGGTTTAAAAGGAATACTCGAAAAAAACCGTAGGGTTAAATAAAAAGGAATGGGCCGATAAATTAGATGATGCTTTATGGGCTTTTCGAACTGCTTATAAAACAACAATAGGTACAACCCCATATAAGCTCGTCTATGGAAAAAGTTGTCATTTGCCAGTAGAAATAGCTCACAAGGCCTACTGGGCAATTAAAAATGTAAACTTAGATTTAGAATTTGCTGGTAGAAATCGATTTTGTCAATTAAATGAATTAGACGAATTAAGGAATTATGCATACTCTAACTCTGAAATTTATAAGGAAAGAATGAAAAATTTGCATGACAAACACATTAAACCTAATGAATTTCGAGTAGGAGATCAAGTTCTATTGTTTAATTCACGACTTCGATTATTTCCTGGTAAATTAAAGTCTAGGTGGTCATGACCTTTTTCCATCACCCATATCTTCCCACACGGTGCAGTAGAAATTAAATCTCGGAATGGACCTCCATTCAAAGTCAATGGCCAACGGCTGAAACTCTATCAAGGATTCATTGAGGATGAAGAGGAAGAAATCTCGCTTCAAACGGTCGAAGAGTAAAAGCATCAACATCATACCTGGTAAGTTACGAACAAGCGGGATGACATCTTAATCGGTAAGTCTTCTAACAGTGCGACTGTCGGGATAAAACCCCTTTTCCAAACAGTTTCTTCATTTCCACACGCCCCGTTTCCTCGAAAACTCTCTGGTTTAGGCGATTTTCTGCAGAATTTTGACGTCTCCTCTACCTCTAACAACATCAAGGTATGATTCTATCATCATTAGTAGTTAGATTAAGCACTTGCATGTAGTTAAAACATAAAAAATTTGGGGAAAAATCTAGGGTTCTTGAAGTTCATCCGGATCGAACCTCAAATTTTTGCATAAATCTGTTAGCATTAGTTTAGATTAGTGTTATAGGAAGTAAATCCACTTGTATTGTTCATAGATTTGCCCGATTTCTCACAAAAACCTCAAACCCTTGTTTTTGAACCGAAAAAGATAAAATCAAAGGGGTAAACGGTTTGTTTTGGGAAAAACGGCACTTGGGGTTTCATTTTCGGGGGAAACCGCACCTAGTGGACCAAACATTTTCAAGTTTTCGGGACCGGGTCGAAAAATGAAGATTTTGAGTAACAGACGCCTGGACACGGGGTCGTGTCCGCTGAACACGGGGCCGTGTCCAGCTAACTGTTTTCAGTTTTCTCCGAAAATTTCACTGTTTCGTGCTAACTTTTGGTGTATTCTTTCAGATGTCGAAGAAATTCACAAGGTTCAATGCAACTGAGCAAGACGCTAAAGCAAGATACGACGTGCTTCGAACTCGACTGGAGGAATACCCAAGACAAGTGTGCACGGATCTTTTGACATTGGTGAACCAACTTGATTGGTTTAACAACCTCGTTACCGGCCCACTAAGAGTCGCCCTAACCACTCGACTTCGCTCGGTCCACAAATACAATCTGAAGTTCTATAGCACATTCGTGTTCAATTCAAGGTGCTACCCATTTGACAATGATGGTGTGGAATTCCGATGTGGGGGGACTAAGTACTCGATATCGATGGCTCAGTTTGGGTCGATAGTTGGGTTGTATGCTGAGGAAGATGCGGGTAACGAAGAGAACACCGGAGGAGTGCGAGAGTTGGATGAAAACGAGCGCCAAGCCGCTTGGGCTCAAATTGGAGAAGGGCACTACAACCCAAGCAGCACTAAGAGCACTAAGCTGAGGGACCCGCTTTACCGTTACATCCATAGGGTCCTCACTTACTCTCTTAGCCAAAGGCATGATAGCGGTGGCGTTGTTGGGTTGAGAGATTTGGTGGTCCTTCATTGCATTCATAACCGCAGACACCTAGATGTTCCGTACCTCCTGCTCCGCAACATGCATTTGAACCGGCTTGCTACTCCACCAACCCCTATCTTCTTCGGGGGGTGGATATACCGTCTCTTCAAGCGCTTCGTGAACATGCCTCGATCTTTCCAAAGAAGTCCATGGTCGGGAAGAGTAGACATACACATCTGCCGCTCCATGAACTTGATCTATGAAGCCGAAGGCGGGTCGGTTAGCTTCCAAAGAATCCAAGGGCATGCATGGAACCCACAAGAGGCACTCGTCCTTCACGCTCCACAGCATCATCAGTACCAGTACCAGCCCCACGGTGATCCAGGCCAATCCTCCTCACAAGGAGTCGGTTTTCCTAACTTCCAAAGTTTACATGATTTATTGCAGGAAAACCTCATGTGCACCAGGAACACCTATAACATGGCGAGCAACACGTATACCCGGGTCGGAGCAATAGAGAGAAACATATCCGACATCCAAGATGACATTGGGAATATCTGGGAGTACATAGCAGGGCACGGTGGAGGAGGAGATGATGATGAGGACGAGGACATGGACTAGGCGGGAGGAGCAGAGTTAGGAGCATATGGTTGGTGATCCCACAGGTTAACCCCCTTTTCTTTTGAACAAATTCCGGCCTGCGTGCCGTGTGTTGAACAATTTACTTTCCTTTAACTCTTTTTATTTTATGCATTTGTTTTTCTTTTTAACTTTATGATGTGGATGTTGAACGATGGTAATTTAGGATGCTTGCTATGGTTTGGTGTAGTGTTTATTGATAAAACAGGTACACACGAGGCTTAGAGTACTAATTATTAGTACTACTAAAGCCGGAGCAGGAAAAACGAAGCCAGAAACCTGTTTTCACCTTTGCAGATTGTCCACACGGGGTCGTGTCCAGCCGACACGCCCCCGTGCCCACTTCCCCAGACCTGCTGTTTGTTTAAATCTGCAGACTTTTGCCAGACACGGGGTCATGCCCAGTCAACACGCCCCCGTGTCCAACTTCTGTAAGTAATTGTTACTGGCACTCTGACCACGGGGTCGTGTCCATCCGACACGGGGCCGTGTCCAGAAGCCCAGTAACATTAATTTTTGCTTTTTCACACCTTTTTACACATTCAATCAACCTAAAAACTTATTTTTGGAACACATTGAGGACAATGTGTAATTTAAGTGTGGGGGGATGCTAAAACCTTGAATCTTGCAAGTCCTAATCACAAGCCTGACACAAAACTCTATTGGAACTGCTAATCACCCCAATTTTTTTCAAAAATTTTTTTATTTTTTTTATTTTTTTTTCTTTACTCGTCTAGGTTTAATTTGGGAATTTCAAGTTCTAAAAAAGGTTATATTTTTACAAATTTACAACCGATAGCGTCGTGATAAAAAGAACCAACATAAGAAAATTATGAAACGGCATGACAAGCTTAATTAAAATTTGATTATATATACTCGATCACATAAAAACCCATTCCCACAAAAAGTGAGTTTTGAGCCTTTATTGAGCATACAAATATATATCTTTAAACTAAATGCTCATTTTTCGTTTCTTGTGTGAATAGCCGCTTGGTTCTTACGACTCTAGAACTTGCCACGACGATACATTCCCGGTCCTTACCAACTTAAACCCGAGTAAGTAAATGACGGAGGCATTAGGACTAACCCTTTTTTTTTACCACCTACACGAGTCGGAGTGTAAGGACTCTCAAAAATATCCTAAAACTAACCCACAAGTGAAAAACCCGGACCCCTGAAACCATACCGTGCATCAAAAATCAAGAAAACAAGAAATATGGTCTTCAGGCGGGCCGTGTAAGGGTAAGCTAAGGTTTACGCGGGCCGCGTCAACCCTAGGTTTGACCGGATAAGCATCTGGGCCACGTATAACCCATCTGGCAACCCTAACTCGTGACCCAGCAAACCTACGCATAGACTAGGCGGCCTCGCGGGCCGCGTAAAGTTTGGCTTAGGGCTCACGCGGGCCGCGTGAGACCCAAAAATCTGCTATAAATAGCTTGGGCTACGAGCAGTCTTCTGGTGTCGAAAATTCAGTTCAAAACTCGAATTACACTGCTCAAAAGTCGAAATTACTTCCAAAATTAGTGGGGTGCTGCTACGATACAGGGTATTAACTCGATCGCTGCTACGATTCAATGTCCGATCGATTGAAACTATCCAATGGATGTTTTAAGTGCTGCCCACATTAGGGTTATGCTTTGTCATTCGTCGTGAATTTGATGGATGTTTAAGTATCGCACTTTGTCATTCGTTGTGAGGGTTTAATCTCGTGAGTTATCGTAAATGCTGTATTAGTTACTGACCTAGTTCGTGTGCATGCTATTTAAATTAGGTTACAAGGCTAATCAGTAGGCTAAACTCTGCCCGTATAAATCTGCAATGTGAGTCATTCTCTTTTTATCAAAAGTATTTTACAATACTCCATTTTCAAATGTTATAATTACAGGGAGTAAGTCGTGGTTATCTTAATCACTGGCTAGTGGGGTATTGTGCACATTACTAATTTCTCACGGGTTAGGCTAATAAATCCTAACAGTGATAAACGTCACTACTTGGGGAAAGACCCAATAGTGGTATGACCATCGTCACCAGGTGACACGGCGCCAGATAAAAATAAGATAGAAGCCATTGTAATCGCTCTTATGCTGTAATTGATAACTAAAGTGTCGTTTTACATACTTGAATGACTCGCCAGCATTTCCCCGCTGATAAAATATTTTTAAAACATGTTTCAGGCGACCTGCTGTAAATCAAGGAAAACGTGCTATGGAGCACTAACAAGCTTGAAGAGGCGGCTCAGTTAAAAATGAATAAACATGTTTTAATAAATCAGGGAATTTACTTGTGAAATTCCTCTATTGTAAATTACGGGGTTTATCTCCAATTTATGAAATAAAATAATTGGGCATTTTGAGTTTTAAAAAGATCCTGTAAAATCTTCCGCTGTCGCATCATAGATACCACGGGTTCCTGTCCCACGGCTCTTGACCGGGTCAAACCGGGGCCGGGGCCGTGACAGGAAAATGTGGTATCAGAGCTACTGAAAGAGCCACTGATTTAAGCCTACTAAGTATTTAAATATACTTAATTTTCCTGATTACCATTTTGTGATTATGTGTTTTATTAACTGGCTACTTGTTAGTTACAGTATGGGTAAGCAAAGAGTGTCGGATATCTATCTTAAATTAGATATTTTACCGAAAGATAAGGGAACTTCATCCCAATCAAATTCCTCAAGATACTCAGCAGATACTGAGGAGGGAATATTTGTTCGTAAGGCACAATATGAGCAACCACTTACCCCTAATAAAAGAAGTTTGATTATTAAGAAAAGTCAAGAGAAAATGAGGAAGTTACAACCAAAAGGAGTTATGATCAATAAGGAAACTCAGAAAATAGACACTAAACCACCATGGGAAGATGAGTTAGATGAACAATGGACAAATCTCTATATGTTAGCTACTATAGCAGTAAATGCTAACTTATAATTAAATCGCCAAAGCAGGATTAGCCCCTATGTCACCTACACACCAGAAACTTTAATATTTTAGTTGTATTAAAAAAATATTTTATTTCAATAAAATGGTTTGCTAGATAATTGTAATTAAATTTTCTGCTTTTTGTTATTTGATTCTGTGAAAATTTATTTACAAAAATTTTAAACTAAAAATTTATGTGTTTCTTCATAAATGCTAAACAACATGAATGAATTATCTAAAGCTCTTGAGAATCTCAATCTCTATCCTGTGAAAATAGAAGTTTCCAGAGACTTTACTGGTTACTTAGCCGATGTTGAAGAACCTATGGAATTCCAAGCTCCACCTCCGGAGAAATCTAAGCTCAAGAAAAGAAGAAGATTTGTGGGTTGGAGACGTGTGCGCAGAAGGAAACCAGCAACTAGGAAAATTCCCAAGATAGAGAATCCCATGGATAAAGGAAAAGGGATCGAGATTGGGGAAAGTATTAGGCAAATAGAAATAGAAATTGGGGAAAGTTCTAAGCAAGCCGAGGAATTACCATTACAGGAGGAACTAGATCACATACTGGCAAGCTGTGATATCATTAGGCCTATCAATACAAATCTTTTCCCTTATCCCGCTGAAAACCAACTTCCAATAAATTTGGAACCAGCCATCCCAGAACCTCTGATTCACACCCAACCTCAAGGAATGGATGAATGGTGGACTAATGATTGGCAGTTTCAAAACCTCTTAAATAATCTCTATACCTTTTTCCCTCAGTTCGACCCAGAACCTGCACCAAACCCACCAATGAGTAATGAGAACTTAGCTGAACTTCGCTATTTTAGCGAAGAACTAATGGATGCAGGGAATAAGATTCGGGAGATAGGGGAACAAATCTCCTGGAAATACGATGAAAGGGAACATCGTTTCTGAAAGGCCAGCGGACTAGGGAGAATGTGGTTGTGAAGCTGTGTTTGTATAATACTAATAGTAATAAAAATATAAATAACCTAAAAATAAAACTTTTGTAAGATAATAGTGTGTACGGATGCATAATATAATATATAAAAATGGAAGTCGGGAAATCGACAATTTTGGCTATACGTGTTAATGTGATTATGTGCGATTGTTTTGTTTTGTTTAATTATTTTATGCTAATCACTAATATAAATTTATTACCAGATGGCAAACACTGGTAATGAACAAGTTAACGAGGGTAATCAATCTGAGCATAACAATGAAGATCAATTTCTGAATAGGCAAGATATCGAGAATATCGTTGCTCAGGGAATAGCCAATGCTATTCTAGCAATTTTGGCTGCTGCCCAGAAACCTGTTGAACCTCAACAAATTATTCCTAGCAAACGTACAAACGACGATAATTTCAGTAATAGTGTAAACGGAGGCGGCAACCATATTAATAACAATAACGAGGAGATACAAGCTCCACTCCTTAAGAAAATGAAAGCTGCAACACCTGGTTGCACTTATAAGGAGTTTCTAGCCTGTAAACCAGCTGAGTTTGCAGGTAACGAAGGGGCAACTGCTGCACTGTAGGATCGGTTTTGACACCAAACGATTGCAAGACGAACGTATGACGTGCGGAATCCGTACACGAACGTGACCAAACACACGAGAACGTACTATAACCGTGATTCTATAGAATAATATGACTAGTACAATGCACCGAGAATCACGTGGAGGACTTTCTCTCTCTAGACTTTCTCTCTCTAAGCTTAGATCTCCTAAAAGTCAAATGAGCAAAAAGTCTTAAATGAAACAACTAAAGCTCCTATTTATAGGCCAAGGTTTATAAGGTAGTTCACCTTATTTACAATAATGCCACCTTGCCTTTCTAACTAGATATTACAATAAAAGCCTAGATTTCTTCAGTTTCAGCTATGGTAACGATTGATGGAGGCGATAGACATTACTGCACCAACAGACTCCCCCTTGGATATTGCCGCAATCAATCTCGTAGCGTCTTGTCTTTCTCTTTCTCGAACAGAATCCCCGTGGATCTGTCTTCAGACTTCCATTGCTCTTCCTTTCGATCAGACTCCTTTTCTTCAGGCTCCCCCTTTCGTTAAGCTTCCGTGCTTTTGGGATCGACACCTGGTTTTCCTAAGTTCATAAGTTCAGGATCAAATCCCGGCTTTATTCTGCATCTGCTCAAGATTTGAAACCTGGTTAACCTGCATATCCTCTACCCATAACATAAGTTTCACAAATTTATAACACATATATTTAAGAAACTTACTTGGTAGAAATCACACATTCATTAATCTTTTATAGTTACATCAAGTTCAAATGAATGACCTTGATTAACTAAACATACATTCTTTCAAAACATTTGTATATGATATTCAAAGTTTTTTCAACAAACTTTTCCAACCAATATAGTTCATCATGTTTAGCACTTGGAATTTTGAAAATCAGCTTTCCAACATCAGTTGTCGAAAATCTTTTTGCATTTTTCAAAATTTTATGCTAAAACACACTAAAATCTTTTTGGATTTTGAGTTTAAAGAAATGCAGTAAAGAAATATATACAAACAATATTTTTGTGAGTTTGTGTAAGAGGATCATATCAGTTCATGAGACAAATCACTAGCACCATTAAGCTTTAATCATTTTAAGTTCTAAACGATTCACATAGATTGACGATATAGTTGTCCTCTTAAACTCAATCTAAAAACTTTTGAAATGCTTACCGATACGTTAAGGTATATTAATTTTGCACTAAATTTTTATGGACCCCACGATCTCAGCATATCCCCTCATCATGCAATACACTGACCCAAGTAATGCTCTTAAACTTTCATCAACTGTGATATGTGCAAAAATAAAGCAGAATGTTTAAACATTAACAATCAGGTCGATCTTTCGATACGCAGAGAAAGTCCAATGTTTAAACAAAATAAGAAAATAAAACAAGTTGAAGTTGTTTAGGCTTTAACCACCAGGTCGATACTCCCGTATACGCAGAGGTGATCCAAAGCTTAAACAAAACACCAAGAAAAATAAAGCAGAACGTTTAGGCAATAACATCCAGGTCGATACTCACGTATACGCAGAGGATGTCCAATGCTTAAACAAAATAAAGAAATAAAACAAGTTTAAATCTTTGCAAAATGAAATGCACAATCACAGCGACTTTTTCAGCAAGTTGTGAAAGTTCACAAACAAACTGGTTTTTATGCTCTTTAGCATTCAGCGATTACTGAGTAGGTACACAATCACGAAGGACAAAACTAAGTACTATGCTTTCAACCATGTTTCCCACTAGAACTAGGCTTTTTCATTTAAGTTTGTATCGTTATCGCAAATCTACTAGTCTAGCTGAGCCTATCGTCACATCCTTAGTGAGACCGTTTATCACATTTGACAGTTCATTTCTTTAGCATGCTGTGATAGTCCACTGATTTACTATCATTTCCTCTTATTCACAACAAAACTCATTTTTGCTTTTTCAATGTTTTTGGCATTTTCAAAATTTCTAATTTTTTTTTTAAATTTTTCTCCCCCTAAAATCAAAATATGTCTCAATTTTGATTTTCTGAGAAAATTTGAAAACAAACTGTACAAGGTAAAGTGACAACATGATGAGAATTACTTCAAATCTCCATCCACTGTGCATAAACAATCAAAACTCCCCTTACAACAAACTATTTTCCCATTATGATTTCAAAACACTTAAGTTTGTTTTAATCAAAATGATTTTTCCGGAAAATAAGCTTTGTGTGTCATTTCACAAATTCGGGGTTCATTTCATCACATTGTTTTCTTCAATCATTTGAAATATTTAACATTTTAGACCCTTATCAACAACAAACACTTTGTTGAAAAGATAAATCAAGTACAACTTAATGTCCTTGATTAACCTTCTGAGAACTCCGGCAAGTCAGGTTTTTCATTTAAACAGATTCACCCAAGCCTGACCAGCCTTGGGTTTGACAGTTTTTACCTCAAAACTTGGCTCCTCTGACTTTGTCGAGTCAGTTTCATTACCTGATTGTGGCTCCTTTGATTTTGACACATCAGAGTCTTTACCAGAACGTGGCTCTTTTGCTTCCGAAGAAACAAATTCCTTGCCAGAAGATGGCTCTTTTGTTTTCTCAGAAACAAGTTCATCGCCATTCTCTATTGGAACCCATTCCCTACAATGTTTAACCTTTCCAAATTTGTCAACTTGTGACATGCATGATCTTTCACAATCTTTGTTATATTTGAAAACTTTGATAAAGACTTTATCTGAAAAATTAACTTTCTCTGATTGTTCATCAGTTTGATTAGTTAATTTTACTTTCTTTATCAAACCTTTTGTCCTCAGATTTGTATCTGATGAGTTCTTTTTGCTTGACTGATCCTTGTTAGTTGAGCAAATCGATTCATCAGAACTTTTTCTCGGATTATCAGTTGTACCCGAGGACAAAATCTTTTCGAGGTACTCTCTTACTTTCTTCCTTTTCTTTCTCAGTCTGTCTTTCTGCCCTTTTGATAACTTCACCTTTTGTTTTTTCTTTTTCTTTTCCTTGGTCTTTTCTTCGACTTTGACTGATTTCTTCATTTTCCCATGAGATTCAGCCCTCGATCTTCTCCTTGATCTCATTGGGCAATCTCTGGCAATATGACCTTTGATTCCACAGTCATAGCATCTTCTTGATTCAAATCTTTGAGTTTGGCAGTTAACAGCAATGTGTCCCTGATAACCACATGTGTAACACACTCTGTTATCATACCTTTCCTCATTTTCATACCACACACCATTTTCATACCACACACTTAGATCAAAACATTGATTTGATTTGTGGTACTCATCATTTCTTTGTTTTCTCTCATTGTAATGATTTGGCTTTGAAGAATCTTCATCCCATCTCCTCTTGTAAGCTGAATTTGGCTTTTGAGCACTGTGGTCAAACCTGCACCACTTATTACCAACTTTTTGTGAGTTTTGATTTTTAAATTTTTGTGGTTTTTCATAATGATTGGATGACTGAACTGATGATCTTTTATTTTCTTTTTGAAAAATTTTCGAATTTTCAACTGTTTGTTTTTGTTCTACATTCTTCTTAACAGGTTTTTGCTTAGAGCATTCACCTATTTCAGTAGAATGTAAAACAGTGTCTTTAAATTTTTCTTTTAAATCTAAAAATATTTTTCTTTTCTCATTTTTCTCATTTTCATCATCAGTTTTATCATCACAATCTTCAATTATGACTTTGTCATAATTTGTGACATTGTAACTTATTGGAACAGAATTGATAGGTTTTGGACATACAAGATCTGGTATTGATGACACAGTCTCAAAACTTTTCAATTTCGTCTCTAACTCTTTGATTTTATTTTTAGCATATTCAACTCCTTTGACAAGTTGAACGATTTTCTCAAGATGAGAATTTATTTCCATTTGCTTTTCAAGATTATTTTTGCCAAAAAGAGATTTTTCATTTTCTAAAATTTTTATTTGATTTTGAAAATCTTTTTCACTTTTTAATTTTTCATTTTCAAAAACTGTCATTTTATTTTGAAAATCTTTTTCATTTTCTTTTAAATTTTTGATTTCTAATGTCAAACTCTCTACATCCTTCAGGAGTTTGACATTGTCTGATTCAGATTTTTCACATTTCGAGCACACAACTTCACATTTTGACATTTCATCCTTCTTGGATTCTTCATTCTTTGCCATTCCCTCTGTCTCCGTCTTGTATCTGCCTGCACAAAAAATTTTAACAAAATCAAGAGGATTCATATATTCATCAATATAACAACCCCTCTTAATATCATATTTCATAATATTTTTTGCTTCAAGACACATATTTACTCTTCTTCTTATTTCAAGAATCACATCCAAACTTATTTTTCTTAAGTTCTTTTCTATTTCATTTATCAACTCCTTCTTTTTCTTTTCATTTTCATAATCGTGTGTTTTAATCTTACTGATGAATTCTCTTAAACACAAATTTGAGAATCTAAAATCCTTTTTCAGGTTAATCAAGAATTCATTCCATTCAGCCGGTAATACATCTGCAAATTTTGATATCTGTTCAGCATCTGACATTCTTATCTCATTCTTTTTCAAATTTTCAAGTAATTAATCATACCGTGTTACCAACTCATCCAACGGTTCAAGTTTCTTGCACAAAAAATTTTCAAGTCTATTAACCCAAACATGCTTATTCCCATTTTCTCTCTTGTTAAACCAAAACCTATCATACCAATCATTCAATCTTTCAAGGTTATCGTTTTCCTGTTCGTCAAACATTTTATCCACAATTTCTTTGTTAAATGACTTGGTTCAAAAATTGTTTTTAGCTCAAAGTCCACAAAATTTCAACTTCTTGGTATTTGCGCCTTGTAAATCACCTCAAATCACTTTTTGAAGACAATTGAACCGAGCAACTTTACTCCTTGACAACAAAATGTGATTGGACCGCAACTATTTGTAATAAAGTGATAATCCAATTAAAACTAATTCTTATTAGGCCGATAAAGTCAAAGTCACATGGGCCGACAATTTCAAGTTTGCATGAAATCTGATTGGGCTGCACTTATAAATCTGAATCTTATTAATGCAATAAATTCTTCGGATTGTCCAAGAGCTCACATGACCGACAACAATTGTTTTTAATTGGACCGATGAATCTTAATCACATGAACTGATACTCCAAATTATGATTTCAATTAAAGTGACCTACAAACTCAATGTATTCTATTGGACCAAGAATTAAAGTGGCCTGCAAATGATGTTATGAACCGACAAACAAACAATCAACTTTAATTCTATTGGGCCGCTTAATAGGAATTAATATGTTCACATGGGTCATCAGTTTATGAGGCCGACCATTTTAAGTGTGCATGAACTTTGATTGGACCGAGACTTTTAGATTCAAGTGATGTGTAGGCTTGAAACAATTAATGAAAACAGACAATTTCAAGCGGAATCAGTTTGAAGCGAAATAGCTTCAAGCGAAATAAGACTTTACAAGTGAAATCTGTTTTCAAGCGAAATAAGGAATTTCAAGCGGAATCAAGCTAATACAAGCGGAATCAGCTGCTTTAAAGATTTTGCTTGAAATGATATGCAATTTTCAAGCGAAATTACACTGATACTTTTAAGCGAAATTAGGCTGTTGACGCGAAATCGGACCTAAAAACTCAGATTTCTCCTAAACGGCTAGGAATTAGGATCTGAAACTTGGTAGGGTTATAGATCAGGTGTTTTCGCACAACATATAAAAAAATCATGTAATTTGGACCGTAAAAACCCGTTCAATTTTGAAAAATTCAGTGGAAAACGTGAAAGAATGAGTAGAAGATGAAGAAATGATGCAATTCGGATCTGAAATCGATGAAATCCTGTACGACTCTATGTGTTTGATCAGTGCAATCGAGCTCCTGCTCTGATACCACTTGTAGGATCGGTTTTGACACCAAACGATTGCAAGACGAACGTATGACGTGCGGAATCCGTACACGAACGTGACCAAACACACGAGAACGTACTATAACCGTGATTCTATAGAATAATATGAGTAGTACAATGCACCGAGAATCACGTGGAGGACTTTCTCTCTCTAGACTTTCTCTCTCTAAGCTTAGATCTCCTAAAAGTCAAATGAGCAAAAAGTCTTAAATGAAACAACTAAAGCTCCTATTTATAGGCCAAGGTTTATAAGGTAGTTCACCTTATTTACAATAATGCCACCTTGCCTTTCTAACTAGATATTACAATAAAAGCCTAGATTTCTTCAGTTTCAGCTACGGTAATGATTGATGGAGGCGATAGACATTACTGCACCAACATGCACTGCGTTGGTTAGAGAAAACCGAGGCAGTAATTATGATAAGTAAATGTGGCAAGGAAGACAAGGTTATGTACGCGTCGCATCTTTTTAAAGAAGAGGCGCTAGAATGGTGGAATACGGTACTTCAAGCCAAAAGAAGGAGTGTGGCCTATGCCATGAATTGGGAAGAATTTAAAAGTCTTGTAGAAAGAAAATTCTGTCCCGAATACGAAAAGGAACAAATGACCAATAAGTTCCTAAATCATCAGATGGTAGGCGTTGATTGTCGAGGGTATACTTCGACTTTCTTCGAATACGCTAGAGTAGTACCAACACTGGCTTCGCCAGAACCGGTGCTTATTTCCCGCTACAATTGGGGATTAATTGGTGAGATCCGTAATATTGTCAAAGCTGCAAGACCCCGCACGATCGATGATGCGGTGGAGTTAGCTAACACTCTGACTGATGAACTGGTATGCACAAGAGAAGAAACCCAGAAAAAGGAAGTGGCCCAAAAGATTACCCAGGGATTCCGTGTGGGTAACCGTAGTAATTTCAAGAGAAGGGGAACTGGGTAATCCTCCACTGTTCCATTTTGCAATGCCTGTAAAAGGAAACATTTTGGAAGATGCAAGGGATATTGCAATTTTTGCAAAATTCCGGGGCACCAAGAAGAAGACTGCAGGAAGAAGAAATCCACAGTTTGCTATAACTGTGGAGAAGCTGGACACTTGAGGCCAGACTGCCCAAAACTGGTCAAACTAGCTGATAACAAAGCTAAACCTGCAGAAGGAACTACCAAGAAGAACGTAAGAGCCTTCCAACTAACTACTCAGGAAGCAGAGCTAATCCCAGATGTGATAGCTGGTACGTTCTTAGTTCACGACGTTTATGCAAAAGTATTATTTGACTCTAGTGCAAACCAAAGTTTTATAAATACTTCATTTTGCCAAGCTCTTAATTTACCCTAAACCAAACTTAGGCAGATTTTTACAGTTGAAACGGCAGATGGGAATTCTGTTAAAATAGATAAGGTTGTGCGAGAAGGAAAGATAGAACTTTTAGGTCACAAATTCTCTGCAAACCTATTACCTATGAATTTAGCTGGATTCGATGTGGTGTTAGGAATGGATTGGTTAGTAGCCAACCATGCTCGAATTATTTGTGATCAGAATTCCATAGAAATTTATACACCCACAGGAGAATTAGTGGTGATTATAGGAGATAAGCCACGTAAGCCAATGAAATTCATTTCAGTAATGAAATTGGCTAGTTACTCAAGAAAACAAGAAATAGTGTATATGATTTCATTAATCATTAACACTAAGGGTAAGGAACTCAAGGAAATTCCAGTAGTATCGGAATATCCAGAGGTATTCCCAGAAGAACTACCTGGATTACCAACTGATAGGGAAGTCGAATTTAGAATTAATCTAATTCCTGGAACTACACCGATAGCCAAAACACCTTATCGGTTAGCACCCACTGAAATGTTAGAATTGAAAAAGCAATTAGATGAATTACTAAGCAAAGGATTCATACAACCTAGTTCATCCTCGTGGGGAGCACCAGTCTTGTTTGTAAAGAAGAAAGATGGTTCGATGCGAATGTGTATCGATTATTGGGACTTGAATAAAGTTACAATTAAGAATCGATACCCATTACCTAGGATTGATGATCTTTTTGACCAATTACAAGGAGCTAGATATTTTTCTAAGACAGATTTACGCTCTGGATATCATCAATTGAAGGTACAGGAAGAAGACATACCTAAAACTGCTTTCAGAACTAGGTATGGTCATTACGAGTTTACAGTCATGCCATTTGGGTTAACAAATGCTCCTGCAGCATTTATGGACATGATGAATAGAATCTGTAAACCATACTTGGATAAATTTGTAATTCTCTTCATCGACGATATACTTATTTATTCCAAAAGTCAGGATGAACATTGTCAGCACCTACATATACTCTTAACTTTGTTAAGAAAGGAGAAGCTTTAAGCCAAATTCTCGAAGTGTGAATTTTGGCTACAAGAAGTGCAATTTTTAGGTCACATGGTGAATCATGAAGGCATTCACGTAGATCCTGCTAAGATAGAAACAATTACCAAATGGAAGGTTCCACAGTCAGGAATGGAAATTAGAAGTTTTATAGGGTTAGCTGGATATTATAGACGGTTTATTAAGGATTTTTCCAAGATAGTTGTACCATTAACTAAGCTAACCTGTAAAGCAGTTAAGTTTGAATGGGGACCTAGGCAAGAAGAAGCCTTTAGGATTTTGAAGCATAAGTTAACAAATGCTCCAATTCTAGCCTTACCAGAAGGAACAGAAGATTTTGAAGTATATTGTGATGCTTCAAAGCTAGGATTATGATGTGTGCTTATGCAATGCAAGAGAGTAATTGCATACGCATCAAGGCAATTGAAAAAGCACGAAGAAAACTATACAACTCATGACTTAGAGTTAGGAGCCATAATTTTTGCCCTTAAGATTTGGAGACATTATCTGTATGGAAGTAAGTTTACTATCTATACAGATCATAAGAGCTTAAGATACATATTTGGGCAAAAAGAATTGAATATGAGGCAAAGGAGATGGATGGAAATCCTAAGCGACTACGACTGTGATATCCAGTATCACAAAGGAAAAGCAAACGTAGTTGCAGATGCCTTAAGTCGTAAGTATTATGAAAAGCAAAAGAGATTTCGTGCTCTTAGATTAAATCTACAGTTAGATTTAATGGAACAATTAAAGGATGTTCAGGAGACAGCAATCTAGGATGTTGCTGAAGTGTCACACCCCGAATTCCACGTGTCACCGGTGGGCCCGGTGGGGAGAATCGTGACACAGTTGATGTCATCATAGTCAAACAACACAATATATAAATGCACAGCGGAAGCAAAAGATGAATGTATTACAATCCGAATATAAAGTAATATCAAGTATTACAATGGAAACTAAAGGATCCACAGGTGGATCTTAAAACATAAACATTATTCAACAGACTTTAGACGCCTAGAACTTGCAAGATTCCTTATTAGCGCCCTGAGCTTCCAGCCAATTACGTTCAGTACCTGTCACTTAACCTTTTTGGAAAATACGTCAGTTTTCACTGGTAAATACACTCAACTGACTCATTTTGAAAATGTTTAATAAAATTGATTTGAATGTACGTGGCACAAAATATCTTTTATAACTTGGGACAATTATATTTATAATCTTGTATACAGATTTACATGTTCGTTATACGTTCAGGGCCCGATGTAGAAACCGAGTCAGATTAACAGACACGCCACAAGTATAGGCCCACAAGAGAGTGAGATACCGTTATATCTTAAGCAACTGTCAGGTGTATGCCTACACCCCATGCTTAAGACGTGGCCATTTTATAACACAATGATGTCAAGGATATCCGGGACATGGTCATTAACCCCTAAAGGTCTTTATTTCAAACAATATAGATTAAACCGGGTTACCTCAATAATTTAATCACAATACGACTAAATATTCAATACCCGACTAAGCGGTATTTTTATAATACCGTATCCCAAGCCCGTATAGGGAAAATAAGTTAAGAGTATTTACCTGAGCTAGCTCCTGTCTTAAATAGCAAGAATTAATAACTCAGCCGTATTCACTTAAGTAAGCGTAGGTACAATTTACCGGAAGGCTCTAGTCTGGAATGATGGTATAAATAACCAATTAGAATGCTAACGGGTCTTTAATTAAGCCTAAGCTTAGACCGGCTAGTCTTAAAGAAAGATACGGTTCAAACGCATGAAAAGGCGAAGACCGGTATAGAATGTGTTTTAGACCTGACAAGTTTGAAGACTTGTATAATATGGGTAATCTAAACACATTCTGGATTTTGAGATGAAAACGATATAGTTTGACCCGTTTCGGCTAATATATGCAAACTAGTTACATAAGCCGATCCGAACGCGAAAAGTGCGTAACGAGTAACCAAATGAATCATATATAGGTTTCCTAAGTTAATATGCCTTAAATATGTTGTGATATCAGTAGGATATCTTCCATTATGCCCAAAACGAGTTTAATCTTAATTTAAGCCTCGTAGGGGTATTTTGGTCATTTAAAATGTTATAAAAGAGTTTAAATATAAACCTGAGTTTAAAACTTTAGATTACTGTAAAAATATAATAATTTACTTAAAATATCAATAGGTATCAAACCTTATGTGCTCAACATAATCTTAATACATACTATGCGTCAAAAATGCCTAAAAAGGCGATTTGGAGCCATTTCCGGGTTTTCAAAGGAAAGCTGATATTTTTATATTTCCAGAAGGCTCAAAATACTTTACTTATTATATTAGATCAATAGAAAAAGGTTTGGGGTCAAAAGGATTTGTAAAACTCATTTTATGGCTTAAAAGGGCAAAACCGGCATTAACCGAATCAAACTTAGAGACCTATGTTATGATCAGCCAAAAATTAAACAAAAATCTTCAAAAATCTCAAAATATTATTTTATATCAGTAGGTAAAAATCTTGGTGTCAAAAATTGGGTTTAGATAGGCTATACGCTAATTACGCCGTTTAATTAATAAAAAGCTTTCTAATTACGCTATTGAGCATAACTCTTAATCTAGACCTCAAACTGATGTCAAATTTTAGGGACAAGTTTATAAATCTGTAACTAAGGTTTCTACTCTTTTACTTTATCAAAAATCACGTTTTAAGGTAAAAAGGGCATAATGGTCAACATTTAAGCATTTAACGGAATCATGCATATGAATCGAATAACTAATGAACCAAGTTGTATAATCACAGAGGGTTATACTTATAGGTAACTTAGTTCTAATAAAGCTCTAAGGCATTTCTAAAACATGCTTAAACGGGTCAGAACTGAAAGTCAAAGCATAAGTCAAACTATGCGACTTTCGGTCCCGAACCGAGCCTAAACTGAAAATTGTCGAGTTGAACATGTTTAGACATGTTCTTAAATTAATTACCAAGTTATATAAATAACAAAACAGGTTGCATAGCCTTTATATTGCTAATTATGCATTAATTTAAAATTAGGCTTCCTGTTGACTTTTTATAATCAAGTTTGACTCGACAATTGACCTAGTTAGAGTGTAATTCAGAGGGTACCCTTTTAAGGGTTTAACGCCCACATAAATACCAACTTATAACTACCTTTGATTCGACTAAACACTGAACCATAAGTGATTAATCGTCAAGTCAAACCGTAATTACGACGGTTTGACTTTTAAGCTATAAACTAAGCAAAACTTAATCAAGGTAGGTCAAGGGTGCTTACCAAAGTCCTAATCACGATTAGGGATGCTTGGTGTCTGCTCTTGAGCTCCAGAAAGTCCCACAATTGCAGATGGAATGAATGATCAACAATTGCACAAAGTGGGTTCTTATATAGTGGGTTTGATTGATCAAGATCATGACAAGTAATGCTACCAATGATCATGGATGCATCCCAAGTGTCCCTATACTCTAAAAACCATTTTAGGGAGCTCATGGTATTGAGAAATGGCAACAAGAGTCGGTTAAATGGGCTTAACAGCCACCTGTCCATGTTTTCTGCATCTGGGAGGCTGAGGCGGCCCGCTTAAGATGTTGTTAAATCTTACGCGGGCCGCATGGGCCGTCTGATCTGGTTACTAAGTTTCAAATATTGCACATTTGGTCCCTGGTCCTTCCAAACTTGATTTTAAGCTCATTTCTTGCACTTTAAACCCCCAATCTTGACTTTTAAGGACCCAAAGTCATAAACCAATTTTGATAAGTCCCGGGTTATTCATATGTTCACCGAAAAGTCTTGAATTTCAACGTTGACGCTTTTAACCCCCCGTATACGAATATTGTCATAACTTTCTCATACTTAATCGAAACTTTGTGAAATTTTTATCACACATTCTAGTGAGTATAATTTGTTATTAGAAAGCTTCGGGTTTGCTAAAAGGTCACTCAGGGGTGTATTTTAAACATGTTGACACTTTTAACCCCTGTAGTTTGTAATTCCTCACTTTCATTTACAGTTCGCTTCGTATGATCCATGATTCATTTGTTTAAGGGTATAAACATCTTGTAGGGCTATTTTAAAGTATATTTATTCATTGTTGACATTTTGAACCCTTATATTCACATAATTTCCTTGTTTGTCAACTTTAGTCCTTCTAAAGTAATCTTTCACACGTTCAAAGCTTATGACACGTGTTAATACATTATAGGACGTGAATTTTTCGAGGTGTTACATCCTCACCCCCTTAAAATAAATCTCGACCTCGAGATTTGCTAAAATTATGGAAGTACTTTTTGTCGCATAATGGACTTAACCTCAAAGGCATGTCGGGCTTTTCCAAGCTCCCAAGTTTGACCTTTATAATGGGTTCATGTATCCTTTTGGAGCTTCTTCACCTGTCGATCCTTAATCGACATAGGTTGCTCATTATATCATAAATCTGCATATCATTATGTGATAGTGCTTCTTGACTTATTGGCGAAACACATCCTTAAATCCTTAGTGTGAAATGTATTGCGAGCTCCGTCCAACTCCTTAAAAAGGTTTTAGCTTTAAGCTATCTGATCTTGATACATTCGATTCCTTCAAATGATTTTATATATTCAGAGCTTAACTAGTCTGATAATTAACAATTTGGTACACCCTTCCAGGGTGATATCTTTATTGAACCTTATTTCTTAATAAGGACTTAGGAGGGTTGCTAATTTAATTAATCTTTGATTTTCTACCGAATACTGGCAACTTACAGATGATTATGGATTCGCATGATCTTATTTGTTGTTTCCAAAGCAACTTTCAGATTCTGATAATTGGACTTCCCAAGTCCCGTCCATCAAACGGACGTTTTGGTATTTCATCTATACAAGGTCTCCAAAAGAGCCACCTTGATACTTATATAACAACTATTATAGAAAAGCTTATCTTAAGGTGAGATGGTTATTCCAACCAAAACAAATCTTGAGGAGTAGCTAATCCTTACAGTTAGTCGAACAAATCGACGATCCTGGGCAGCTGATGGCGATTCTTAATAGTTGCTTAATTAGGGTTGCGGTAATCAATGCATAAGCAAAATGAACCGTCTTTCTTAATTAACTATACCGAATTCTCGGAATATTGAGTTAGGTTATACGAACATCTATTTTAAAACTTACTTAACCAGGGTTTTCGATTCTTCCAATAAGGGTACTAGCTGTCTTGGAGATTTCATAATAATGCATCCCTAAATGGGATATAAATCTTAACTCTACCTGCCTCTCGGGGGTAAACAGGGTAATCTTTGGAGAAGATAATTAAGGTACAAGGAGGTTACCGAGATTTCCATATCTCAGGCTCCAGTTTATCCATCATTGTTTGTGTCAAATAAGTGATACATTTGTGTTACTAGTCCACGAATTTCTTAATCGGGAACATTTACTTGGACAATTTCATTCTGGATATTTCCTTTGAATACCATTAGTTGACTTTAGTACCATATGATCATTGGGATATCTTTGTGGTTCCATGCATTAAACCTCCATACTGATCAGGCATGGAAGCAATCTATGGAACGTATTAAGATACATCACTCCTCATATGGCGCTTTTGTCATACCATTTGGTATTCATAATCAATATGGATCAAGGAGATATCAATTACATACGAATGTATTTATCTAGAGAGAGGGTACTTTAGAATTTTATGTTTGAAAATTTCTGACAGGAACAGAAGAAATGGTTCCTATGATTTTTTGTCTTCACTTAACAACTATGGTTCTTAGGAAAGATTTTAAAGTTTGCTATACCTATAGTTTATGAAGGATTTGGAGTAAGTAACATTCGGCTCTTTGTACTTTTCACGATCTCCTTCACAGCCTTTCCAACAGCTGTGCCTCATCATAGTTTGAAGAACATCCTTGGACTTTCTAAGGGTTACTATTGTAGTATCATTAGTATGTGTCGCATTATCAATGGCGCGATTGACTGTTGTCTTATCCGAGTTTGTCATACTCAAGGTTTGGTTCCTATTACCAGATGAATCATTTACTTAGTTGCACTCCAACATCTATTATTCATCATCCCCATGGCCTTATATACTAACCATGGTTTCATTTAAACCATACTGGCCAATATGGCACTAACATTCTTAATGAACGTTATTTTACAGACATATCAATATTACTTAGCCTAGGTCACAAAAGACCATCAATGGCATTTAAGGGTTGGACCTAGTCCATCACCTTTTTGACAGGGTATCAAAATGTCACATCTGTCTTTATTATATTGATGAATTTGGACAGCTTGAAAGTTTGCCATAAGGATATCAGAAAAGAGTGATTCCTAATAGATATAAAACATTAATCTAGGATTTGTTGGAGCATTTTCTTAAGTATCAACGGCCAATTTCTATCTCGCGTTAAATGACCAGAGTCCTAATCAGTGGAGACAACAGTTCACAACATTTATTGTTCTTTATAGAATTATATGTTCCAGTAACAAATAAATTTCTGTATAAATTGCTTGACAAAGAAAGGTACCTGCTATAAGGTTATCATTCTGCACCATCTCCTGGGCGTTCATCATGCGTTTGTTTTCTTGGCCTCTTCGGGCTTCTTCTGATTCCTAGGGCAGTTGGTCTTGATATGCCCCTTCTCGTTGCAACCATAACAGGTTGCGTCTTTCAACTTCTTGCAATCCAGGGTTTTATGTTCCCTAGACTTGCAAATTCCACACGGTAGAGGCTGAGATTCAAATCTGCATTTCCCGAGGTGGTATTTCCTACAGGTTTCGCACCTGGTCTTCTCACCCGACTGCTGGCTGTCTTTCTTAAACCCGAAACTCTTCTTATCCTCAGAGTTCCTCTTCCTATTGGAGTGATGAGAGTCCTCATCCTCCCTTTTACGCTTTCCATCTTCAGCGGCTTTGGCAGCCTTGTTTCTGACTACATCGAGTGTAAGAGATAGCGACAGATCGGCCGCTGACCTGAATGTAGTAGGTCTTGAATCCTTAACACTGGCTTTGATTTCTGGGGCTAAACCCCCAATGAAACGAGCAATTCTTTTGGGTTCTGGTGTTACTAGGTAAGGAACCAGTCTGGACAGGGTATTGAAACTGGTGAGGTAAGCTTGACAATCTAAGTTTGTCATCACCAATGATAAGAAATCTGACTCAATCCTCTCAACCTCGTGTTGAGGGCAGTAGTTCTCCATAATGAGAGTAACAAACTGTTCCCATGACATGTTGTAGAGCGGGATCTTCCCAGCAGCTTGAATGAGAAACTTCCACCATGCTAGTGCCTCTCCTTTGAACGATTGGGATACATACTTCACTACATCCCTTTCAGCACAACCACTGATGTCAACCACTGTGTCCATCTCATCCAACCAGGTCATACAATCAATTGCCCCTTTCTCCCCAGTGAAATCCCGGGGTTTGCAGGAAACAAAGTATTTATAGGTACATGACTTGGTATGCGGTTCATTATCGAACACTATCTTCTTGGATGGAATACTGTGTTCATTTGATGAATGTCGATCATCATCCTTCTTTGGTTCCTCTTTCTTAGAGGGCGGTGGCTTGCTGTGAGCCTCCGAATGAGTCTTTGGAACAGACTTGGAGTGGGGTACCGATGAGGCTCTGCTATGTGTCCCACTATACTCCTAAAATTGTCCTTCTACAGCCTTAGATACAGCTGTATTAATCAGTGAACGAAGCTCTCCTTTGGTTATATTAATCCTATCATTATCATCGCGGTTTTCCAAAGGATGACTGTTTATCTCTTCAGAGTCAGCCATGTAGTCTTAATTACTACAAAAAGAAAAATAAGGGTAAGGTTTATTTAGAAGCCCATACAGTTTTATCGCTTTAAACGATTTATTAACCATGGTAATATAAACCATATTGGTTAATTTGTTAGTTATATTTAATTAGCATTTTCATTATAATTTATCCTAGTTATAAAACATTAAGGATATTAAGGTGGCGCAAAGGCCTAGTCCCAAGGACAGTTTTAAATTTTTATAAGCCATGACTTCAGAGAGTCGAGGCATTAAGGTTTGAACATATTTCATTACCTTTTCTTGACAGAGGGTCAAAGACATCAACTGTCTTTTGTCCCATAGGACAATAAGTACGGCCCGTAGGCATTTCATCACTTATGGATGTTTATAATATAATCATCTTTATTTGATGATATTAGTCAGGATCGCATTGATCATACAAACTATTATGCTTGGACGTAGTCCAACATCTTTAGACGGGGGTCAGAGACCACCACGATCGTTGTCTTATCGGACAACAAGTTTGGCCCGTAGGCACTTCACCATTATGGGATGATTATTTCAAATAAAGAAAAAGAGATGGCCTGTGTGACTTTAATGATTCACAGTTTGCCAAAATGCTAACATACTTACAGATGTTAACAGGGATTGGAATCTTTTGAATAGGTCCTACCATTTTGGCCTCGTCATATAGGCTAGGTTTACCTTTAAGATTCCCTTTTTATAATTAACGCAGAACAATCCTAGCTCGGGATGTTAATAAGGATCTGAACCTAAATTGAGGAACTGCCATCTTGGCCGCGTCTTAAAATGACACCAGGCTAGGTCTTGTCCCTTTTTAGATTTTGCCATTTTATTATAATGGTAGATCTTATAATATAGGAATGATATTTTAAATATAGTCGTTCCATTAAAATTTAAGCAAGTATATGGTTGCCCTAGATGGGACTTCTAATAAAATGACTTGCCCATGCAAGGGCTAATCATAAAAATAACAAAGGAATCAAATAAGGACAATTAAAACGAATTAGAATTTGTCCTATGTTCTTGTCTAGACTCAAGAATGTGCAATTGTGTAACTGAGATTAAACACAAAAGGCTAGCGTTTAATTCACTCAGTGTTGGCTCTGATACCAACCTATCACACCCCGAATTCCACGTGTCACCGGTGGGCCCGGTGGGGAGTATCGTGATGCAGTTGATGTCATCATAGTCAAACAACACAATATATAAATGCACAGCGGAAGCAAAAGATGAATATATTACAATCCGAATATAAAGTAATATCAAGTATTACAACGGAAAGTAAAGGATCCACAGGCGGATCTTAAAACATAAACATTATTCAACAGACTTTAGACGCCTAGAACTTGCAAGATTCCTTATTAGTGCCCTGAGCTTCCAACCAATTACGTTCAGTACCTGTCACTTAACCTTTTTGGAAAATACGTCAGTTTTCACTGGTAAATACACTCAACTGACTCATTTTGAAAATGTTTAATAAAATTGATTTGAATGTACGTGGCACAAAATATCTTTTATAACTTGGGACAATTATATTTATAATCTTGTATACAGATTTACATGTTCGTTATACGTTCAGGGCCCGATGTAGAAACCGAGTCAGATTAACAGACACGCCACAAGTATAGGCCCACAAGAGAGTGAGATACCGTTATATCTTAAGCAACTGTCAGGTGTATGCCTACACCCCGTGCTTAAGACGTGGCCATTTTATAACACAATGATGTCAAGGATATCCGGGACATGGTCATTAACCCCTAAAGGTCTTTATTTCAAACAATACAGATTAAACCGGGTTACCTCAATAATTTAATCACAATACGACTAAATATTCAATACCCGACCAAGCGGTATTTTTATAATACCGTATCCCAAGCCCGTATAGGGAAAATAAGTTAAGAGTATTTACCTGAGCTAGCTCCTGTCTTAAATAGCAAGAATTAATAACTCAGCCGTATTCACTTAAGTAAGCGCAGGTACAATTTACCGGAAGGCTCTAGTCTGGAATGATGGTATAAATAACCAATTAGAATGCTAACGGGTCTTTAATTAAGCCTAAGCTTAGACCGGCTAGTCTTAAAGAAAGATACGGTTCAAACGCATGAAAAGGCGAAGACCGGTATAGAATGTGTTTTAGACCCGACAAGTTTGAAGACTTGTATAATATGGGTAATCTAAACACATTCTGGATTTTGAGATGAAAACGATATAGTTTGACCCGTTTCGGCTAATATATGCAAACTAGTTACATAAGCCGATCCGAACGTGAAAAGTGCGTAACGAGTAACCAAATGAATCATATACAGGTTTCCTAAGTTAATATGCCTTAAATATGTTGTGATATCAGTAGGATATCTTACATTATGCCCAAAACGAGTTTAATCTTAATTTAAGCCCCGTAGGGGTATTTTGGTCATTTAAAATGTTATAAAAGAGTTTAAATATAAACCTGAGTTTAAAACTTTAGATTACTGTAAAAATATAATAATTTACTTAAAATATCAGTAGGTATCAAACCTTATGTGCTCAACATAATCTTAATACATACTATGCGTAAAAAATGCCTAAAAAGGCGATTTGGAGCCATTTCTGGGTTTTCAAAGGAAAGCTGATATTTTTATATTTCCAGAAGGCTCAAAATACTTTACTTATTATATTAGATCAATAGAAAAAGGTTTGGGGTCAAAAGGATTTGTAAAACTCATTTTATGGCTTAAAAGGGCAAAACCGGCATTAACCGAATCAAACTTAGAGACCTATGTTATGATCAGCCAAAAATTAAATAAAAATCTTCAAAAATCTCAAAATATTATTTTATATCAGTAGGTAAAAAGCTTGGTGTCAAAAATTGGGTTTAGATAGGCTATACGCTAATTACGCCGTTTAATTAATAAAAAGCTTTCTAATTACGCTATTGAGCATAACTCTTAATCTAGACCTCAAACTGATGTCAAATTTTAGGGACAAGTTTATAAATCAGTAACTAAGGTTTCTACTCTTTTACTTTGTCAAAAATCACGTTTTAAGGTAAAAAGGGCATAATGGTCAACATTTAAGCATTTAACGGAATCATGCATATGAATCGAATAACTAATGAACCAAGTTGTATAATCACAGAGGGTTATACTTATAGGTAACTTGGTTCTAATAAAGCTCTAAGGCATTTCTAAAACATGCTTAAACGGGTCAGAACTGAAAGTCAAAGCATAAGTCAAACTATGCGACTTTCGGTCCCGAACCGAGCCTAAACTGAAAATTGTCGAGTTGAACATGTTTAGACATGTTCTTAAATTAATTACCAAGTTATATAAATAACAAAACAGGTTGCATAGCCTTTACATTGCTAATTATGCATTAATTTAAAATTAGGCTTCCTGTTGACTTTTTATAATCAAGTTTGACTCGACAATTGACCTAGTTAGAGTGTAATTCAGAGGGTGCCCTTTTAAGGGTTTAACGCCCACATAAATACCAACTTATAACTACCTTTGATTCGACTAAACACTGAACCATAAGTGATTAATCATCAAGTCAAACCGTAATTATGACGGTTTGACTTTTAAGCTATAAACTAAGCAAAACTTAATCAAGGTAGGTCAAGGGTGCTTACCAAAGTCCTAATCACGATTAGGGATGCTTGGTGTCTGCTCTTGAGCTCCAGAAAGTCCCACAATTGCAGATGGAATGAATGATCAACAATTGCACAAAGTGGGTTCTTATATAGTGGGTTTGATTGATCAAGATCATGACAAGTAATGCTACCAATGATCATGGATGCATCCCAAGTGTCCCTATACTCTAAAAACCATTTTAGGGAGCTCATGGTATTGAGAAATGGCAACAAGAGTCAGTTAAATGGGCTTAACAGCCACCTGTCCATGTTTTCTGCATCTGGGAGGCTGAGGCGGCCCGCTTAAGATGTTTTTAAATCTTACGCGGGCCGCATGGGCCGTCTGATCCGGTTACTAAGTTTCACCCTGGTCCTTCCAAACTTGATTTTAAGCTCATTTCTTGCACTTTAAACCCCCAAGCTTGACTTTTAAGGACCCAAAGTCATAAACCAATTTTGATAAGTCCCCGGTTATTCATATGTTCACCGAAAAGTCTTGAATTTCAACGTTGACGCTTTTAACCCCCCGTATACGAATATTGTCATAACTTTCTCATACTTAATCGAAACTTTGTGAAATTTTTATCACACATTCTAGTGAGTATAATTTGTTATTACAAAGCTTTGGGTTTGCTAAAAGGTCACTCAGAGGTGTATTTTA
Source organism: Helianthus tuberosus (assembly GCA_030545235.1). Taxonomy (NCBI): domain Eukaryota; kingdom Viridiplantae; phylum Streptophyta; class Magnoliopsida; order Asterales; family Asteraceae; genus Helianthus; species Helianthus tuberosus. Next base: position 146,299,233 of record CM060432.1, read on the forward strand.
AACATGTTGACACTTTTAACCCCTGTAGTTTGTAATTCCTCACTTTCATTTACAGTTCGCTTCGTATGATCCATGATTCATTCGTTTAAGGGTATAAACATCTTGTAGGGCTATTTTAAAGTATATTTATTCATTGTTGACATTTTGAACCCTTATATTCACATAATTTCCTTGTTTGTCAACTTTAGTCCTTCTAAAGTAATCTTTCACACGTTCAAAGCTTATGACACGTGTTAATACATTATAGGACGTGAATTTTTCGAGGTGTTACATGAAGGAATGAAAGGACGAATAAAAGAATTAGAACAAGGAAGTGATGGAATTTGGAGATTCCATAAGAAAAGGATTTGGGTACCTAAGCAAGGAGAATTAAGAAATAAGATTTTAGAGGAAGCTCATAAATCTAGGTATACCATGCATCCTGGTAACAATAAAATGTACCAAGATTTAAGGAATAATTTCTGGTGGATAGGAATGAAAAAGGACATAGCTAGATATGTTTCTAAATGTCTTACTTGTTCACAAGTTAAGGCAGAACACCAGAAACCTTCAGGTCTACTCCAACAATTAGAAATTCCTGTATGGAAATGGGAGCTCATAACAATGGACTTTGTTACTAAGTTACCCAAGACCAGAAGAGGTAATGACGCGATTTGGGTAATTGTGGATCGATTAACCAAATCAGCTCATTTTCTACCTATGAAAGAAACCTTTAGCATGGAAAGGTTGGCCAAGTTGTATGTAGATGAAGTAGTATCCTTACATGGAGTTCCACTCTCCATTGTATCAGATAGGGATAGTCGTTTCACTTCCCACTTTTGGAAAAGTTTCCAAGAAGCAATGGGAACCCGACTAAATCTAAGTACTGCATATCATCCTCAGACAGACGGACAAAGTGAAAGGACGATCCAAACTCTGGAAGACATGCTTAGGGCATGTGTGATCGATTTTGGTGGAAACTGGGACAACCATTTACCCTTAATTGAATTCTCCTATAACAATAGTTATCATTCAAGTATTGAAGCTGCCCCATTCGAAGCACTGTACGGACGTAAGTGTAGAACTCCAGTCTGTTGGGCAGAGATAGGAGAAAGTCAATTATCAGGACCTGAAATTGTGCAAGAGACTACCGACAAGATCACTCAAATCAAGGAAAGACTAAAGACTGCTCGAGATCGCCAGAAAAGCTATGCCAACAATCGACGCAAGCCACTCGAGTTTCAAGTTGGAGACAAGGTACTTTTGAAAGTTTCTCCTTGGAAAGGAGTTGTTCGGTTTAGAAAGAAAGGAAAGCTGAGTCCAAGGTACGTAGGACCATTTCCAGTAATCCAACGTATAGGACCAGTTGCTTATCGCTTACAACTACCAGAGGATCTCGCTGGGGTACATGACGTATTTCATGTATCTAATCTTAAGAAATGTCTATCTGACGAATCCTTGGTAGTACCTCTTCAAGATGTAGAGGTAAATGAGAAATTAAAATTTGTAGAGAAACCACTGCAAATAGAAGACAGAAAGATCAAATTTCTCAAACAAAAGCGACTAGTGCTTGTCAAAGTCAAGTGGATTCAAAGAGAGGACCCGAATATACTTGGGAGCTGGAATCGGAGATGAAGCGAAAATATCCTCATTTATTTCGGTAAATCCCGAGGACGAGATTTTAAATAAGGTGGGGAGGATGTAAGGACTCTAAAAAATATCCTAAAACTAACCCACAAGTGAAAAACCCGGACCCCTGAAACCATACCGTGCATCAAAAATCAAGAAAACAAGAAATATGGTCTTCAGGCGGGCCGCGTCAACCCTAGGTTTGACCGGATAAGCATCCGGGCCACGTATAACCCATCTGGCAACCCTAACTCGTGACCCAGCAAACCTACGCATAGACTAAGCGGCCTCGCGGGCCCCGTAAAGTTTGGCTTAGGGCTCACGCTGGCCGCGTGAGACCCAAAAATCTGCTATAAATAGCTTGGGCTACGAGCAGTCTTCTGGTGTCGAAAATTCAGTTCAAAACTCGAATTACACTGCTCAAAAGTCAAAATTACTTCCAAAATTAGTGGGGTGCTGCTACGATACAGGGTATTAACTCGATCGCTGCTACGATTCAATGTCCGATCGATTGAAACTATCCAATGGATGTTTAAGTGCTGCCCACATTAGGGTTATGCTTTGTCATTCGTCGTGAATTCGATGGATGTTTAAGTATCGCACTTTGTCATTCGTTGTGAGGGTTTAATCTCGTGAGTTATCGTAAATGCTGTATTAGTTACTGACCTAGTTCGTGTGCATGTTATTTAAATTAGGTTACAAGGCTAATCAGTAGTCTAAACTCTGCCCGTATAAATCTGCAATGTGAGTCATTCTCTTTTTATCAAAAGTATTTTACAATACTCCATTTTCAAATGTTATAATTACAGGGAGTAAGTCGTGGTTATCTTAATCACTGGCTAGTGGGGTATTGTGCACATTACTAATTTCTCACGGGTTAGGCTAATAAATCCTAACAGTGATAAACGTCACTACTTGGGGAAAGACCCAATAGTGGTATGACCATCGTCACCAGGTGACACGGCGCCAGATAAAAATAAGATAGAAGCCATTGTAATCGCTCTTATGCTGTAATTGATAACTAAAGTGTCGTTTTACATACTTGAATGACTCGCCAGTATTTGCCCGCTGATAAAATATTTTTAAAACATGTTTCAGGCGACCTACTGTAAATCAAGGAAAACGTGCTACGGAGCACTAACAAGCTTGAAGAGGTGGCTCAGTTAAAAATGAATAAACATGTTTTAATAAATCAGGGAATTTACTTGTGAAATTCCTCTATTGTAAATTACGGGGTTTATCTCCAATTTATGAAATAAAATAATTGGGCATTTTGAGTTTTAAAAAGATCCTGTAAAATCTTCCGCTGTCGCATCATAGATACCACGGGTTCCTGTCCCACGGCTCCTGAACGGGTCAAACCGGGGTCGGGGCCGTGACACGGAGCCAAGTGATTCATCTTGTCTATCTGTTTTATTTTTATTTTATTTTTCAGCATTTTAGTTAGTTTTATTTTTCTAGTTTAAAAACCTTTTTCTAACTTTTTGATTTGATTAGACGTTGAGGATAAACCGGTACTAAAAGCTCTTATGTCCTTGGACGACCTCGGTATCTTGTCAACACTATACTACGCTCACGATGGGTGCACTTGCCCATATGTGTGTTTAGTGTTAGTAAAATATCGTGTTTTATAAATTTAAAACTTGACTAACGTGTAAAAAGGGGTTAAAATATACTTAAACTTATATACACACTCACACACATCAGAACGGGAATATGCTGACAGAGTTCAGTAAATAGACAGACAGTGTTTTGAGACCCAGTATGGGCCAGGGACAAGGTACTACACTAGTATGGTGTGTAGGGAAGTAAGGACCATAAAACTGCGTCACTAGGTGGTAGTTTGAGTGCTGGAAAGTGCCTAAAACTCACTTTAAGTGCAGAATTCTGCATTTTTCAGCAAAATTCAGCTTTTTAACATATTAGTATTATGCAAAAAATTGACTAAATGGTCCTGAATGCTTTCCTAAGTGTTGGGAATTAAAAGTGTCACAAAAAGTTACATAAAAGACACTATACGATATAACTTAGCACTTTAACGAACCGGTATCTAACCGAACAACCGGACATTACCCGGAACACCAAAATTTTGCCAGATACATTGTTTAATTATTTCTTTGCTAGTTATGGTCCCCGAATACCCCAACACACTATATAATGTGCCATACACATAAAACACTAGATATTACACTTAACCTCCAACCATTTACCTACTTACCATCAAAAATTACAACTAACCCCCCCCCCTCACCACTTACTGTCACAAGGGACCCCACACCCCACTCACTAGATTTCATCCTATATTTTATTGTGATCTTGCTTGATATCTTGGACAAAATATTAGAGAAGATCATTATAAGTATGGTGCATATCTCACTAGATCATTTCATTTTCTTTCCTTAACAACTTCACCCCACTCCCTCATACTCTCTCTCTCCCTCTCGGCCCTAGCTTGTGCCGCCACCACCACCACCTTGCAACCACCATTCACCCATTTTCAAGATCATTCCAAGTACTAGAAGGTGTTACATGGAGCTTGAAGCTTGAAGAACTTGAAGAACCTTCATACATTGCTTTTATCATCCATTTTCATCATCTTTTTCTCTAGTGATCTTCCCTAGCCTTTGAGCTAGTTGTAAGTTTCTTGGAACTAGTTTTTACTTCTCATTTTGTTGGTTAAAAAGATGTACATTGTTATGAATCACAAGAACACTAAAAGACTTAAACAAGAATCATGAACATGAAGCTTAAAAATGATGAAATCTTGTTGAAATAAAGTTATTTAAGTACATGCATGACACTTGATTGTTATTTAGTTGAGATTATGATGTTGATCATCATACTAGATTGTGATTAAACACATGATCTAGCAAGTTAAAGGATGATTATGTGGTGACATAAGAAGATCATCCTCACTTATAAACATGAACTTGAAAATAAAATTATTTCTTGAAAAATAGTAAATAAAATGAACTAGTAATTTTATGAATCTAAGATTCATGAATGATTTTCCAAGAAAACCAAGTCCAAAATATGATTTTTAGTAGAACTTGATTCTTACTTAAATGTACACTAATTTTTGGTGATAAAATAAGTGTAAGAACACTTTATTTACAAGAAGAGTTCAAAAGAATAATTTTTGTAGAAAATGTTTACAAGTTGTAAACACCTAGTTTCTTTAAGAATGAGATTTTTAAAGAAGTAAACACACTTTAAGGGGTAACTAAGTCTACTAAACACCCTACCAAATTACTACGAGTTTTTGTGAAAGTTCAAGTTCATGATGTTATGAAAATTGTATAATTTTTGCACTTGGGAAGTGTAGTTTGATTATTGATTGTTGGGTTGATTTTTGAAAAGAAAATGATATGCTTTAATAGCATGGACACCTCCGTTTTTAGGGGAAACTATGGCAAAATTTTCTAAAAATATATAAACACTTAGAAAAATATTTGCTAACAAGTATTTACAAGTATGTCTTAAACTATATTTTTCAATATACACCTTGCCATAATTTTTGTAACAAAAATACAAATATTGGAGGTTGTGTTTTTAAATAAAAATGGGTAAACATATATATTTAGAATATATATTTTATATTTAAGACACTTGTGTGATTGTTTGTCTACTCAGTGAAATGGGTATATTATTTTAGGGTAAAATAATATAACTTAACAAGTACCGTGAAATTTACTACCCAAAACAATACCGTTACATATATATTTGCGGTAAATATTATTTTGGGTACGAGAAACGAAAATATGACTTTTGTAAATATTACAAAGTTATATCATACTTAGATAAAAAGGAAAATATTATTGTTGGAAAGTTAAAATATGTTTTCCTAGTATATTTAGAAATATATGATTTCTGGGAAAAATATATATTTTCTGGACAATACATTATTTTTGGGACAAAATGAGTTTACAAATATATTTTCTAAGTGAGACTTAAAAATATATTTTGGAGAAATTTCAAATACAATAATACAAATATACATGTTTAAGATACCCCATCCTTGGAAAGGAAATACGAAGTTAAACACTTGAGAAATATTAATACAGAATTATTGTTTAAACAATTGTTCCAAACCAAATATAATTTAAGTTGAAATATTAATTATTTTGACAAATAATTATAACTCGGAACAATATAAGAAACGTAACTCAAAACATTAATACTAAGCAAAGGCACGGCCCGTTCGTCTAATAGACGTTAGTACACTGTAGGTAGTCGTGTTTGCTGACAGAGTTTGAGTTGCGAGCTGAGGACGCAATACTGTGAATTCATGTCCCCCTTTTCTTTTAACTGTTTCAGTTTTATACTACGGGGGTGAAATACATGTTACAATTATTACAGACATTTTTATACATGGTATGGTTAGCCTAAGGAGGGTTTACTACTAGATCATGTGAAGGGTGGGTACAACACTTAAGGCCATTAATCCTCGTCGTAGGACCGAGGGACATGAGTGATAGATCTATTTGGGTGTAGCGAGCCCACACCCATGAGGCCAGGGAGGCCCATAGTGGTGACTATGTCTTCCAGCCGGAAGCCCGGTACAAATTTGCTAGGTTTGAGTTTTCCTGCACCATTTCACACATACCATTGGCTTTGCAACCCATTGGTGATCTCTTTTTCCTTATTGCTACATACCAGGGACATACATACAAGACATACTTTAAAGGTTTTATACATACTCATGAACACATGAACTCGCTCAACTTTTTGTTGATATTTTTAAACTACATGTATTTCAGGGAACTAGTGGATCTGGCAAGGGTATGCATGTGTCTTCAAGCTGCGTTTTAATAAAAGATGTTATCCATGGTTGTTGAGTTTAGGGGATATATCCTATTCCTGGACGGGATACATGTTTCCAAACTCAGGTTTTATTTAAAGTCGTTTGTGGAGTCTTTATGAACTCAGTTAGACAAGTCATGGTTTGTAACGTAATTTGGTATCGATGTTTTCAAGAGAAGTTGTTGTGTTATTTTCTAAACGTAATTAATGGATGAATGTCTTTTTAGTTTTATCATTTAGCATTGTTATGATTGAATGCTATGGTATTAAGAAGTCACACCAAATAACCACGCTTCCGCAAAAGTCAGGGTGTGACAGCTTGGTATCAGAGCTTCGATCGTAGCGAATTAGGATTCTTCTCGAGTCTAGACTACGATCATTAGGGCTCTCACGAAAACGTTTTCACAAACATGTTTTCATTGCATACCCAAAATGTCCAGATCCAGGAAACAAATATTTTTACAAATAAAAGACACAAAATACATTTTTAAAGAATTCATTTATATTTCGGTCTGAGAGACTGGGTAGTTAGTCTGAGAGACTAGCTGGGTAATTCAGTCTGAGAGACTGGGGAGTTAGTCTGAGAGACTAGCTGGGTAATTCAGTCTGAGAGACTGGGGAGTTAGTCTGAGAGACTAACTAGGTAGTTCAGTCTGAGAGACTGGGAGGTTTAGCCTGAGAGGCTGGGTAGTTCAGTTTAGGAAACTGGGAGGTTTTGCCTGAGAGGCAGGGTAGTTCAGTTTGGGAAACTGGGAGGTTTTGCCTGAGAGGCAGGGTAGTTCGGTTTGGGAAACTAGGAGGTCTAGTCTGAGAGACTAAGTGGTCAGTCTGAGAGGCTGGGTGGGATAGTCTTGGGAAGACTAGGATGCATACATGATTACATTGTTATTACTTAAATGCTTATTTGACGGTTGATGATATATGTGTATACTTGTGATTGATTTGTTACAGACACTATGTCCTCTTTAGAGAGCGGAGCATCGACACCATTGATCTCATGGCTATAGTTCCCGATGACGAGATGGCCAGTGATCCAGAGATGCTTTCAGATGATACTGACGATTTTCAGCCTTTCGCCTTGCCAGATCTTGGAGACGACATACCGATAGCTGATGGTCTTCCGGGCGAGGATCTACCTCTTGTCCAGATCCCTACCCGTCTTCCACTTGTTGCAGTTCCTTTTGAGGAACAGCCTCTTGACGATATGGCCGACGATGACATTGATCATTTGATTGAGGGTCCCCATGAGGATGCCCAGGATGGTAGGGCTCTAGTCGAGGATGCCGTTGTCGTTCCACTTATCGAGGCTCCAGTCGATGACGCCGTTATTATTCCACATGAGGAGATTCCCATTGTCGAGGCTCCTTCTGACCACTCAGGTCCCGATTCATACGAGTCAGTGTCTTCCAGTACCTTACACGCATTAGGTCTATAGCGATATCCCACGGATACCGATTCTGACACAGCCATGTCGGTTGCACCCGATATTCCACATGACGATGATCATGATTTTGATTTTGATGATGAGATGGATCTTGTCTTTCCTCACGATTTCGACCCTGATCATGAGGTTGAGTTTGTCCCTGAGGAGCAGCCTTTTGAGGCACCGGTTGATCCTGATTTCGATCCTGAGCAGGAGATTGATTTTATTCCTACCGAGCAGCCCATTGATGCACCCGTCATTCCTGACGAGCAGCTCCTTGATATACCTGCTGATCATGAGCTTACTCCAGCTGACCCAGAGCCGAAGATTGCACCTGAGCCTATTCTTGCTCACAACTTTCCACCTGTGCACGACCCTATCCCTGTTGTTGTACCTGTTGTTGCACCACCACTACCTGACCCGGCCCCTGCACCTATTGATCAGGCCCCTTTTGCTGCCCACATTGACCCCAGATATGCATTCACCCACAATGGGTGGATCGAGGACGACGATGACCTACCTCCATTTGTTAGACCAGTTACTCCCCCTCCTGTACCCACTTATGCACCCATTGACTTTGCTCCAGTTCACCCACACGTATCAGATGTTGATCGCGCTGATTTACCCATCACATTTCTTCAGGATATCCCTCCTCCCCGTCCAGGGGAAGGACCATCGGGTCAGCAGCCTAGTCAGATACCTTTTGTGTCAGCAGCCGATCATTTCATGCCACAGTTTCCACACACGGCTTCTTCTTCTGCACCAACGGGCGAGCCACTTATGTGGATTCCGCCCAACGTGATGCCTGTTACGGATCCATACCATCCCTTCCATATTGGATACACGAGGGATGATATACTTTTGTCACTACAGTTACAGCAGGATATGTTGAGTCATCGAATCACAGAGCTAGAGAGGATTCCGCATCCTCCACCTGGTACTGATCCATCACAGTTTGCTTCTCCACTATTTCCTTACCCAGATTTCGGTATTCGATTCCTTACGATGGAGCAGCAGATAGGCTGTTTGTTGCAGCTCGTTCATACTCTAGAGGAGGAGTTAGCGCGTATGCGCCGTTTGCTTTTCATTCCTCCACCTCCTCCTCCATCAGCTTAGAGGTTTTTGGTCTCCTGCAGATAGGCTACTTTTGGTGAGAATACAGCTATTGAGCCATGATTGTGAAGACTTTTGAAGACCACACTTTTGACTTTTGATTATTGTAGTTGGTAGACGTTTTGGACAGGGGAGATGTGACCCTATAGTCCCATTTTGATGTATGATACAATTGTAAAACTGTACTTGTGGTCTTGATATATGAAAAGCTCAATCGCAGCATTCTCATTATATGCGTTGTTGGAATTACTTGTTTGTGTTATGACATGGGATGTTATGTGTGATTGATAAATGTTATTATTATACGCGTACTACACACTTATATGCATACGACCTGACCTATGCAATCTTCTTATAGAAGATGCCTCCACGAAGAGATACTCGCTTACCCACTACTGAGGCCGAATTGCAAGAAAGGATCTCCCGAGCAATAGCAGAGCATGAGGCCTCACGCACAGAAACTAGTGGGGGTACCTCGAGGAACAACCCACCACATGGTAATGTTTAAGTCGCTTAAGACACATTACGTTACAATTGGATATTCCATGTGCGGTTGCTAATGCTTTCTGTGAATGACATTACTTGTACAGGCTGTACCTTTAAACAGTTTTTAGACTGTAAACCGCTGAATTTTGACGGCACCAGGGGTGCTGTGGCTTTTGTTCGATGGGCAGAGAAGACCGATTCGGTGTTAAGGATGAGCAAATGCGCACCAGATTAGCAAGTTACCTACATCTCCGGACTGTTCGTAGACGGAGCGCTGTCGTGGTGGAATCTCCAAGTCCAAACTCTGGGAGAGGCAGCAGCATACGCTTTGACTTGGAATGAGTTAAAGGAACTCATACGTAAAAAGTATTGCTCCAGAGTCGAAATTCAGAAATTGGAAACAGAATTTTGGAACCTTAAGATGGACGGCCCAAAGATCGCCGAATATGTGCAAAGATTCCACGATCTATCTCACGTGGTACCATACATGGTTACACCGGAATTTAAGCGCGTTGAGCGTTTCATTTGGGGGTTGGCGCCTCAGATCATGAGTATGGTAACAACGTCAAAGCCGCCGACAATTACTGAAGCTATCGATCTGAGCGTGTCACTGACTGAAGAAGCCATTCGGTTAAACAAGTTTTCAATCTCTGACCCCAAAAAGAAGGAGACACACGTTGAATCATCGAGTGAGAACAAGAGGAAGTTCTCAAACTTCAAAAAGGGTACCAACAGTGTCAGCAAGAAAGAAGAGGGAAACGCACCAGCCAGGGCCAAAACTGGCGCCGAAAACAAAGGACGAGGGTACATGGGCGCTCTGCCCAAATGTGATGTATGCCAATATCATCACCCCGGCCAGTGCAGATTCAGGAAATGTGAGTCTTGTGGGAAGGTTGGCCATTCAAAGGAAACATGCTGGATTGGTACTGGGCATGGCAACAATGGTCAGAGAGGTTTTGGAAGTGGTAATGGAAATCGCCAGCAGGGAAGAAATGGTGGGAATGGGAATCGTGGAAATTTTGTGAATCAAGCTGGGAATAGAAACCGTGGAACGAATAACAACCAAGGTGGTAACGGGAACGGTAATGGTCGAGGACCAGGTTGTTTCAATTGTGGAGACGTGGGGCATTTCAAGAAGGAGTGCCCAAAGCTGAATCAAGCACATGGAAGAATCTTTAACATCGGTGCGAGGGAAGCTCGCCAAGATCCAAATGTAGTTACTGGTACGTTCCCTATCAACCAACGCTTTGCATCTGTATTATTTGATACCGGAGCCGATTATAGTTTTGTATCGCTAGAATTTAAGACTATACTTGGGTTGGTAACTAGTAAGCTAGACATTCCATATTCGATAGAACTAGCTAATGGGAAGCTAGTAGAAGCAAATGAAGTTATTAGGGGTTGCGTGATAGAACTTGGAGAGCACGAGTTCACACTTGATCTGCTTCCAGTCGCTTTGGGAAGCTTCGACGTGGTAGTGGGGATGGATTGGTTGGCATGTAACCGAGCAGAGATTGTATGTCACAAGAAGATCATTAGCATTCCGATGGCGAGTGGAGAAACAATTGTGGTACATGGAGAGAAGCACGATACGCCCCTAAGAATCATCAGTTGTTTGAAGGCTCGAAAGTGTTTGCAGAAAGGATGTGTTGCCGTCTTGGCACACATTGTGGATAAAGAAGTCGCTGAGCCCAAGATAGAAGACATTCCAGTCGTGAAGGAATATCCTGAAGTCTTCCCCGAAGACTTGCCAGGATTGCCACCGCAGCGACAAGTCGAGTTTCACATTGACTTAGTTCCAGGCGCTGCGCCTGTGGCTAAGGCACCTTATCGACTTGCGCCCTCAGAAATGCAAGAACTGTCAATGCAACTTCAGGAGCTATTGGATAAAGGATTTATCAGGCCAAGCTTCTCGCATTGGGGAGCTCCAGTTTTGTTTTTCAAGAAGAAAGATGGTAGTTTTCGCATGTGTATCGACTACTAGGAGCTTAACAATTTGACTATCAAGAATAGATATCCTTTGCCAAGGATTCATGACCTGTTCGATCAACTACAAGGTTCGAGTTGTTACTCCAAGATCGATCTTCGATCAGGTTATCACCAGTTGAGGATACAAGAAGAAAGCATACCAAAGACTGCCTTCAGAACTCGATATGGACATTACGAGTTCCTGGTTATGCCGTTTGGTCTGACAAACGCGCCAGCAGTATTCATGGATTTGATGAACAGAGTCTGTAAGCCGTACCTCGACAAGTTTGTGATTGTGTTCATTGATGATATTCTGATCTACTCAAAGATGAAGGAAGAACATGAGCAACATCTAAGAACTATCTTAGAGCTGCTCAAGAAAGAGAAGTTGTACGCTAAGTTCTCAAAGTGCGAGTTCTGGTTACGTGAGGTTCAGTTCCTTGGTCACGTGGTTAACGGAAATGGAATCCATGTGGATCCTACAAAGATTGAAGCAATCAAGAATTGGGAGACCCCAAAGACGCCAACCGAGATCCGTCAATTCCTAGGTTTGATAGGATATTATCACAGATTTATTGAGGATTTCTCGAAAATCGCTCAACCTTTGACCTCCCTTACGCAGAAAGACAAGAAGTATGAATGGGGAGACAAGCAAGAAGAAGCATTTCAGTTGTTGAAGAACAAGCTTTGTGATGCACAGATCTTATCCCTACCCGAAGGTACTGACGACTTCGTGGTATATTGCGACGCCTCGCGTCAAGGTTTAGGCTGCGTGCTAATGCAGCGACAGAAGGTTATAGCTTACGCTTCACGCCAGTTGAAGGTTCATGAGAAAAACTACACCACGCATGACTTGGAGTTAGGCGCGGTGGTGTTTGCATTAAAAATCTGGCGACATTACTTGTACGGCACGCGATGCACCATCTTTACTGATCACAAGAGCTTACAGCATATATTCGATCAGAAAGAGCTTAACATGAGATAGAGACGCTGGGTAGAATTGTTAAATGATTATGATTGTGAGATTAAGTATCACCCAGGGAAGGTGAATGTGGTCGCCGATGCCTTAAGTAGGAAAGAAAGAATCAAGCCCATAAGGGTTAGGGCTTTGGAAATGATTGTTCAGACAAACCTCACGTTGCGCATTCGTGCTGCACAGAGGGAAGCTCTTAAAAGGGAGAATCTTGAGAATGAATATCGCCGGGGGATGGAGAAGCAATTGGTACCAAAGGAGGATGGAACATTGTGTTTCTTGGGAAGAATTTGGGTTCCTTTCTTTGGTGGTCTGAGAGACGTAATTTTTGATGAGGCTCACAAGTCACGGTACTCGATCCATCTAGGATCGGATAAAATGTACCAAGACTTAAAGGATTTTTATTGGTGGCCAAGATTGAAAGGCGATGTTGCAACATATGTTGGCAAATGTTTGACTTGCGCCAAGGTAAAGGCCGAATATCAGAAGCCTTCAGGTCTTCTGCAACAACCAGAAATACCCATGTGGAAATGGGAGCAGATTTCAATGGACTTTATAACGAAATTTCCAAGGACACCCAGAGGTCACGATACGATTTGGGTAATCGTGGACCGTCTGACCAAATCTGCACACTTTTTGCCAATCAAGGAGAAAGACTATACAAGCAAGCTTGCTGAGCTATACCTGAGAGAGATTGTTGCACGGCATGGAGTGCCTCTCTCGATTATCTCTGATAGAGACGAAAGGTTTGTGTCAAGGAATTGGCAATCCTTCCAAGAAGCTTTTTGGTTCTCAGTTGAATCTGAGTACTGCATTCCATCCACAGACAGATGGCCAGAGCGAACGAATGATACAAACGTTGGAAGATATGTTACGAGCTTGCGTAATGGATTTGGGTGGCAGTTGGGACACTCACTTACCCTTGGTAGAATTCTCATACAAAAACAGCTACCATGCGAGTATCCAAGCTGCACCGTTTGAAGCTCTTTATGGACGTAAGTGTCGATCACCGTTATGCTGGGCAGATGCGGGTGATAGACAGCTTGTTGGTCCGGAATTGGTTCAAGAGAAGACTGATAAGATTACACAGATCCGAGAGCGCATAAAGGCGGCTCGTGATCGACAAAAGAGTTACGCGGACCGAAGAAGGAAACCTCTGGAGTTTGAGGTGGGAGATATGGTTTTGTTAAAGGTTTCATCCTGGAAGGGTGTAGCACGCTTTAGGAAGCGTGGGAAGTTGAACCCAAGATACATTGGACCATTCAAAATCCTGGAGAGTATTGGTCTTGTAGCTTACAAGTTGGATCTACCCACAGAACTGAAAGGCGTTCATGATACATTTCATGTATCTAACCTGAAAAAGAGTCCAACTCAAGAAACAGTTGTCATACCTGCCGACGAAGTCCACATTGACGACACACTCCACTTTACTGAAGAACCTGTTGAGGTTACTGATTGGAAGGTTAACAAGACGCGTAGGAGTAGTGTCAAACTTGTCAAGGTTCGTTGGAACGCGCGACACGGCGCAGAGTTCACTTGGGAGCATGAGGATCGCATGAAGGCTAAATACCCACATTTATTCCCCAAGACCCCTGCATCTAGTTGCAGAACTAAAATTTCGGGACGAAATTTTCTTAACGGGGGGAGAATGTGACAACTCTCATAAAACCAGGTATCCGTACAATTAATTAATATTAATTAAGTGCTTAATGACTGTGTTGAATTACTTAACTGCTTTCTGATTACTGCGTCATACTTACATGTGCATCACATATTACATAATGTCACATCATTATCACATACAAACTCTATTGACATACATGATGCACAAAGCACAGTTATCACAGTTAACGGATAGAACGGGAATATGCTGACAGAGTTCAGTAAATAGACAGACAGTGTTTTGAGACCCAGTATGGGCCAGGGACAAGGTACTACACTAGTATGGTGTGTAGGGAAGTAAGGACCATAAAACTGCGTCACTAGGTGGTAGTTTGAGTGCCGGAAAGTGCCTAAAACTCACCTTAAGTGCAGAATTCTGCATTTTTCAGCAAAATTCAGCTTTTTAACATACTAGTATTATGCAGAAAATTGACTAAATGGTCCTGAATGCTTTCCTAAGTGTTGGGAATTAAAAGTGTCACAAAAAGTTACATAAAAGACACTATACGGTATAACTTAGCACTTTAACGAACCAGTATCTAACCGAACAACCGGACATTACCCGGAACACCAAAATTTTGCCAGATACATTGTTTAATTATTTCTTGGCTAGTTATGGTCCCCGAATACCCCAACACACTATATAATGTGCCATACACATAAAACACTAGATATTACACTTAACCTCCAACCATTTACCTACTTACCATCAAAAATTACAACTAACCCCCCCCCCCCTCACCATTTATGGTCACAAGGGACCCCACACCCCACTCACTAGATTTCATCCTATATTTTATTGTGATCTTGCTTGATATCTTGGACAAAATATTAGAGAAGATCATTATAAGTATGGTGCATATCTCACTATTTCCTTCACAACTTCACCCCACTCCCTCATACTCTCTCTCTCCCTCTTGGCCCTAGCTTGTGCCGCCACCACCACCACCTTGCAACCACCATTCACCCATTTTCAAGATCATTCCAAGTACTAGAAGGTGAGCTTGAAGCTTGAAGAACTTGAAGAACCTTCATCCATTGCTTTTATCATCCATTTTCATCATCTTTTTCTCTAGTGATCTTCCCTAGCCTTTGAGCTAGTTGTAAGCTTCTTGTTACTAGTTTTTACTTCTCATTTTGTTGGTTAAAAAGATGTACATTGTTATGAATCACAAGAACACTAAAAGACTTAAACAAGAATCATGAACATGAAGCTTAAAAATGATGAAATCTTGTTGAAATAAGGTTATTTAAGTACATGCATGACACTTGATTGTTATTTAGTTGAGATTATGATGTTGATCATCATAAGGAGCTTGCTAGATTGTGATTAAACACATGATCTAGCAAGTTAAAGGATGATTATGTGGTGACATAAGAAGATCATCCTCACTTATAAACATGAACGTGAAAATAAAATTATTTCTTGAAAAATAGTAAATAAAATGAACTAGTAATTTATTGAATCTAAGATTCATGAATGATTTTCCAAGAAAACCAAGTCCAAAATATCATTTTTAGTAGAACTTGATTCTTAGTTAAATGTACACTAATTTTTGGTGATAAAATAAGTGTAAGAACACTTTATTTACAAGAAGAGTTCAAAAGAATAATTTTTGTAGAAAATGTTTACAAGTTGTAAACACCTAGTTTCTTTAAGAATGAGATTTTTAAAGAAGTAAACACACTTTAAGGGGTAACTAAGTCTACTAAACACCCTACCAAATTACTACGAGTTTTTGTGAAAGTTCAAGTTCATGATGTTATGAAAATTGTATAATTTTTGCACTTGGGAAGTGTAGTTTGATTATTGATTGTTGGGTTGATTTTTTAAAAGAAAATAATATGCTTTAATAGCATGGACACCTCCGTTTTTAGGGGAAACTTTGGCAAAATTTTCTAAAAATATATAAACACTTAGAAAAATATTTGCTAACAAGTATTTACAAGTATGTCTTAAACTATATTTTTCAATATAAACCTTGCCATAATTTTTGTAACAAAAATACAAATATTGGATGTTGTGTTTTTAAATAAAAATGGGTAAACATATATATTTAGAATATATATTTTATATTTAAGACACTTGTGTGATTGTTTGTCTACTCAGTGAAATGGGTATATTATTTTAGGGTAAAATAATATAACTTAACAAGTACCGTGAAATTTACTACCCAAAACAATACCGTTACATATATATTTGCGGTAAATATTATTTTGGGTACGAGAAACGAAAATATGACTTTTGTAAATATTACAAAGTTATATCATACTTTGATAAAAAGGAAAATATTATTGTTGGAAAGTTAAAATATGTTTTCCTAGTATATTTAGAAATATATGATTTCTGGGAAAAATATATATTTTCTGGACAATACATTATTTTTGGGACAAAAAGAGTTTACAAATATATTTTCTAAGTGAGACTTAAAAATATATTTTGGAGAAATTTCAAATACAAATATACATGTATAAGATACCCCATCCTTGGGAAGGAAATACGAAGTTAAACACTTGAGAAATATTAATACAGAATTATTGTTTAAACAATTATTCTAAACCAAATATAATTTAAGTTGAAATATTAATTATTTTGACAAATAATTATAACTCGGAACAATATAAGAAACGTAACTCAAAACATTAATACTAAGCAAAGGCACGGCCCGTTCGTCTAATAGACGTTAGTACACTGTAGGTAGTCGTGTTTGCTGACAAAGTTTGAGTTACGAGCTTAGGACGCAATACTGTGAGTTCATGTCCCCATTTTCTTTTAACTGCTTCAGTTTTATACTACGGGGGTGAAATACATGTTACAATTATTACAGACATTTTTATACATGGTATGGTTAGCCTAAGGAGGGTTTACTACTAGATCATGTGAAGGGTGGGTACAACACTTAAGGCCATTAATCCTCGTCGTAGGACCGAGGGACATGAGTGATAGATCTATTTGGGTGTAGCGAGCCCACACCCATGAGGCCAGGGAGGCCCATAGTGGTGACTATGTCTTCCAGCCGGAAGCCCGGTACAAATTTGCTAGGTTTGAGTTTTCCTGCACCATTTCACACATACCATTGGCTTTGCAACCCATTGGTGATCTCTTTTTCCTTATTGCTACATACCAGGGACATACATACAAGACATACTTTAAAGGTTTTATACATACTCACGAACACATGAACTCGCTCAACTTTTTGTTGATATTTTTAAACTACATGTATTTCAGGGAACTAGTGGATCTGGCAAGGGTATGCATGTGTCTTCAAGCTGCGTTTTAATAAAAGATGTTATCCATGGTTGTTGAGTTTAGGGGGTGTATCCTATTCCTGGACGGGATACATGTTTCCAAACTCAGGTTTTATTTAAAGTTGTTTGTGGAGTCTTTATGAACTCAGTTAGACAAGTCATGGTTTGTAACGTAATTTGGTATCTATGTTTTCAAGACAAGTTGTTGTGTTATTTTCTAAACGTAATTAATGGATGAATGTCTTTTTAGTTTTATCATTTAGCATTGTTATGATTGAATGCTATGGTATTAAGAAGTCACACCAAATAACCACGCTTCCGCAAAAGTCAGGGTGTGACAGCTTGGTATCAGAGCTTCGATCGTAGCGAACTAGGATTCTTCTCGAGTCTAGACTACGATCATTAGGGCTCTCACGAAAACGTTTTCACAAACATGTTTTCATTGCATACCCAAAATGTCCAGATCCAGGAAACAAATATTTTTACAAATAAAAGACACAAAATACATTTTTAAAGAATTCATTTATATTTCGGTCTGAGAGACTAGCTGGGTAATTCAGTCTGAGAGACTGGGGAGTTAGTCTGAGAGACTAGCTGGCTAATTCAGTCTAAGAGACTGGGGAGTTAGTCTGAGAGACTAACTAGGTAGTTCAGTCTTACATACTTAAATTACTATACGTTATCATTCTCACTCGTAATACGTTAATAAACCCTGACCCATACACTACTAGTACAAACTATGCAGATCATGCACAGACCAAAGATAATCACGGATGCATACATGATTATATTAGTAGGCGCATTAAAACCATAGTGGGTTCTCCTGTGTATCCTAACACGGAACGTAACATGACATCGATTTGCGAAACAAACGTAACAGGGTATGAACATGGTGGATACGCCGCTGTTACTTCCTATATATAAGTGTTCCTACCATGTTATCAAACATTCGTAGAAACGTGCCATGAGAAATTTGGTGTTTCCTTGGACCTCATCGAATACAAACTTTAATCACCCGCAATCTCTTCTCAGTTATACACATACTTCGAAATGCTAACTTTTTCTAAAGTCTTTCACTTGAATACATTTCGGGATGAAATTTCCTAAAGTAGGGGAGACTGTAACGCCTCGTAATTTCGTATTTTATTTTTAGACACTTCGTATTTGTACGCTATTGTCGAGGCGTTACTCATAATAAAAATTCGGATTATTTACCTAATTAATATTCGCGCAATAAACCGTTCAAATACGTACTTATTTACCTAATTGTATAATTAGTGAATTACGCTACTGTAACTAGAGTGATTAATTAACATCAACCAGCTTTTACGAGATTTACTCTAGTTAGATAAAGTTGACAATGTGAGAATTCTTAGTTTCATTCAATTTGTACGTTTAGTTCTTTTGTACCAAAAGAAACTAACTCTAAAGCCTCTATCCAAATGTATACTATAAACTTTGTAGTTTATTATATCTACCTCAAATTTAAATTTGCTTTCAGCTCTAAAGCCTCTATCCAAATGCCTCATAGAAAAAGAAAATTAACTGTTTATTAATAAAATAACATATTGCTTCACAAAAGAGTTATCTCCTTGTTTAAATATGAGGGGTCTTGAATGTCCATCAAAATAAAAGGGAAACCCTAATAACAACATCAGCAGCCGCACCCTTTGTCTGTCCACTCTCATCTCCGACGATCGGAGCTCCGGCGACTCGATTCTTGCCGGCGACAAGCACGACACCACACCACGACCGGTGACATCTCCCTCTCTCTCCCTGCACTCACCCTCCTCTCGCTCTGAACGAACGGCCGACCACCATTCGGTGGTGGCGGCGCACGGCGGTGGTGAGCCCCGACGAGACCTCCGGTAAGCATTTAACCCATCTCTTTCGTTTCTTTTTTTTCCTTGTTCCGATCGACCCACGTTCGCTGGTTTCATGTGTGTTTCAGGTGACGGTGGTGCGGTGCAGTTTCGGCAACGAGCCGCCACCGGCGACTCTGGTTCCGGCTTGAGTTGGGTCAGGTTCATATTCAGATTCGGGTTCAGACGACACCAGGCCATCATTTCCGCCTCGGTTCCGGTAAGGGTTTCGAGCCTCTTTCGCTTAGACTTCAGCTTTATCTCAAACCAGTTCTGTTATGAATGTCATTTTCGGGTTGAGTTTAACTTGGTTCATCATGGATTTGGTTCAGTCTCAACTCGGGTCAACTCGGTTCGGTCTTGATGCGTGGTTTAGTGTTCAGGCCAAAAATTGGTCGAACAGTCAACACGGGTTTCAGGTGGCTCGAGACTTGGCCAGTGTTTCGGTTCATTTCAGCTTGGGCCGGTCAGGTTCATATTCGGACTCGGCTTAGTCAACCGCGGTCAACATCACCGTTCGGTATTGATTCTTTTTACTCACCTCGTTTCAGTCCATTCCGTAATATTGTTTTGCTTATTTTTGATAAAACTGTGAGCACTCATTAATCTCACACAAATGAAAATATAATAATATCAACAGTGGGATGTTGATGTTCCTGTTGTGAGAATGATGATGTTCTTTATTCTTTGTAAATAATATTTAGTACCAACATTTTCGTAACAAATTATATATTGGTGACTATTCGCGACAAAATAAGACATATATATATATCTATTGAATTGATTGAATTTTTGAGAAATATAAATCGACAACTTGTGTTGTCGGGGTCGTCCAAAAACAGAGGAAACTCTGCCCGTTTTCCTAAAAATCCGTGAGACGAATCATGTTAAACTATAAAACAAATACCCATTTTCTCTTTTAAACTCTAAAAGTACTATTTTTTTAATTCGTTCTATTAATAAAATCCCTAAATTTATTTAGAACACCAACAACTAGCAATCGATTTTTTTTAAAACTTATCTTTTCTTTATTACTTTATAACAATAATAATTAATAAACAAATTTACACATAGATCACCATTATCCAATTCATAAAATACTTGGATATTTAAACTTATAGTAATCACCTCTCGTGCGGTATTTCCTACTTAGGTTAATCGCTCTCGTTCATTCTTTTGGAATTCCTAATCTTACTCGTGCGTTTACTTACAAGAAATCGCGAACGCAACCAACGTGAGCATACTCGACCCTTTTTACGTTTTAACGCATTTTTTTGGGGTGCAACATGTATACAAAATCCACTTTACACCATCGATTATAATCAAACACACAATTCATCGAACACGTTCGTTGTTATGCTTAGGTTGTTAGTACTTGTTAGTTTCAACTTGTATTCCCATGATATTGTTATGATTAGGTTGTTTATGCATGCTAGTTGAAAAATCATAATTTTGATACTATTTGCTATGTTTAAGTTGTTTATGTATGCTCATTTCGACGTGAATGATAAATGCTATGTGAATTTGAGACAAACTTTTATACTTATAATTATATTCAAACTTGTATGCTCGTCTGTGCTTTTGTACTGATCCATGCTTTTAATACATGTTGCAGGATTGTGACAGATGAATCCAGTAGGATCGCCTAGAAACACATTTAAACTTTATTGCTCGTTGTATTGTAATTTGCTTTCAATCCTGTTGTATTCTGTTTCCAATACTTGTAATAATTAATTATCAATGAAATGAAATTTAATTATTTGAATACTTATTGTGCACTACTTATTTTAATCTTGTGGTATTCTAGTTTAAACCATGAAAAATGTAATTATTAAATACTTGACACAAAATAGCGTTATGAAGTCTCTTGCAATCTACACACTTCGTCTCATCCCGATGTTTCCGCCATTGGTTGGGGTGTGACACAAACATGCAAAACTGAGTAGACATGGTTCTTTTCACACAATTTTAATATTCTGGATAACCATTAAATTTAAAAAACAAAACTCTGTTATAAACCTTTTATGGTATTAAAAAAACAAAGTTCCATTCAACAATTTTAATAGTCATATAGTGACAGACGTTTTAAACAACCTCTTTACCACAAACCACATAGACACCGAGGGAAAATCACACACAACAAGAGACAATATTTCAATCTGAACTACCTTATGACAACAAATACAAGATCGTATAACCACAAATGTTGGACATTACATGGCAACCAAACATCCAATCATGAATGAAACAACAGGATCATGCAATGAAAACTCAGCCAGTCATGATTAAAAAAAACCATGACTATTCAATTATTATACAAGATTCAAGAGACTTAACAAACCCAAAAAATACTCAAACTGTCACGACTTACAAAACCTAACCCTCTAAATCGAACAAAGATGAGAACCAACAGATAACAACTACATAAACAACAAGGAACTCATATACGACCTGAATCAACACAAAAATGGATCTAAGAACATGAAGAAACCCTTAAATGTGAAGAACACACCAACAAGCTCAAGACTAACACACATCAGATCAAGACTCAACATTTGAAAAACTTTCAAAATAAACAGGTTAAGACCAAAAAACACCTTATATAAACCTTTTATGGGTATAAAAAAATAGTCATCAAAAAACAAAAAATAAGACACGAATAAACAAACAAGTAACACAATATATGAGCCAATCAGAAAATAAGAACCTAGGGCGAAGCTGAGTCAGGGACCAGATTCCAGGTTCGTCACTCTATGGTGCCTGGACAAGCCTTTACTCAGGAGCCACAACTAATCTTAAAAGACCTAAGACAACAACAAGATCTAAAAAACTACACAGAGTATAAACACCAATCAGATCCAACTTAAACAGAAACTAAAAACAACAAATACGGACAATGCAACAAGTAGCAATTAGACTTGATCAAGTGCCGGCCCGACTAGTTCGGTAAACAGGGGATGCCTAGACTCAGATATAAAATGATGCAGAACCAGAAATAAAGAGAAATAAGGGATAAGAATGATCTTACAGCAGGTGCAAAACCTTCAAGAATTATCAGATCAGTAGTTTTCAAGAACTACTAAATCTGATATAGAAAATAACCCCAATAGCACAACTGGTTAGTTTGCCCTGAACCTTCTAAGGTTCAGTGACTAACACAGAATGTAAAGTACAGAAGACACTTCTAAACCCTAAGTTAGGGTTTCAATCCAAACCAACAAGATGCACTTCCAACGAACCAGACCAAGGCAGATATGCAGTCAACAAGGATTTCCAAGCACAGAAACCCTAAAACAAAAAAAAAACAACAGCAACAATCAGATAAAAAACTCTTGAATACACAACGAATATGAACAAATAATCATCAATCGGAGCACAATGGCTCTGATACAATGTCAAAAATGGTATGAATGATCTATACAAAACACGAATAACAACATAAAACACAAGAGAAGCGATAAAACCGTGATGTAAAACTTTATTATTTAACCCAAACCAAAAAACACCCCCAAACCCTAGATCTTACATATGTAAGATCTAAATCAACATTTACAAAGTACATAATCAACTGATAAACTATCAGTTGATTATAGAAAGAAACATCAACCAACAGGATCCAATCACTGGATCAACAACAATCAGACCATACTAGTCTGGTGAATAACGGACGCAGAAATACCAAACCATGAAGATCGACAAGATCTTCAACAATATAGAATAAATAAATAAACAAGATCTTCAACAGATCTTCAACGATGCTGGAACCATAACCGGACTAACAGCTGAACAAGATTCATAAGGAATCTACATCAGACCCTAACTGAAACAGAGCAATCAATCCTCTTGAAGAACAGAGAAGAACGCCTGTGTTGTAGGTAAGCAATAGAGAGAGAGTGATGAAAGAAATTGGGGGTTATTTCTCATCTGCATAAACCTCTTTCCTCATATATGTCCAGACATATTCAAAGTTACAGCCAACACCCTGAACTTCTCAATAATTGCACTGCCTTAAAGCAAGTTTCACTTTAACCCCTGCAAATATTCCATCCTGGTCCTCCATGTGTTATATCTGCTAAATCAACACCCAAACTAATAATACTGAATGTAAACAACATATGCATGAACTAAAAATATTTAACACTCATTTTAACAACATCAATAATTTTAAATACCCTATTGCTTATGTTTGAACCTGAGACTTTCTTTTTAAAATGCATGTACCTCTACGTAGTGACTCACGTGAGATAACCTTAGATCGGCCATTTCAATGGTAATTGCTATCCAATTTTTACATTCAGTCTCATCCATGGTTGTAAAAGTCTCGCCTAGGCTCCGAGTACTCGCTACAAAGTAGGCTGTCGAGGCCCTAGTACTGTTCGTCTAGGCTAATTACTCCCCGAGTAATCTCCGCCTAGGCCGAGTACTCCCGAATCTGACTAGGAAGCGCTTAGCGACTTTTGCAACCATGGTGTCATCTCACATATTTTAAACCATTCAATGTGTTTGTAAATGACAGATTTTTCAGACAAACAAATGAAGTTATTAGACATGTACTAAATGACATAGTTTTCACGCATTTTAAACCATTCCATGTGTTTGTAAATGACATAAATGTACCCATGGTAAACCCTAAGCTATATCATAAAGTATCGAAAATATTAGAAATTAAACTAGAAATTAAACTCACAATTCTTACACATAAAAAAAGAGTAAATTACAAGTTTTGTCCTTTATGTTTGTCTCAAATTTCAGGCGTTGTCCTTTACCTTTAAAATTGATGACTTTTATACTTAATGTTTCAAAATGTTGCACGTTATGTCTTTTAGGGCAAACCAAGTTATAATTTTCAGTTAAGTTATGTCATGTGCAGTCACATGAGGGTAGAACGGTCATTTCACCTCCCCACTTGTGTTCCCCCTTTTAATACCCTGATAACCCACCAACACAGATCCACCGTGGCAAACCCCCATCACCTCCACCACATCAACTGAACCACCACCATCATCACGTGTACCCTCTAATCTCACCATCACAGACCATCACCTTCTTGGTGGCTAAAGGTACCCCGACCACCTAATTTTTTAGCTCAGCCACTAGTTTAATAGTTTATAAATTTTTAGGTTCGCAATACGCATCATCTGGGGGAGATGATGAATCGCACAAATTCAACTTTCAGGAAATTCACAGGTACAATCTCCTTCCTTCTTCATTCCGTAACCCCTTTGTCATCATTCCAATTCGGACCTCACATTGCTTCCTTTCATTCCAATGTCTTCTCATATCGATCCTTGTTTAAAAAAGTTACCAACTTGAATGATGCCTTGAAACTGTTCGATGAAATGTCATACAGCCTTTGCCATCTCTTGTTAAGTTTAATCACTTGTTGCAAGTGTTTGCAAGTGTTATTATATATGTATATGTCGCAACCCCCGATCCCAAATCCCCGGGAACGGGCGACCGCGAGCCAGTTTCGGTGGTATCGCGTGTTTGTCTAATTTAGCAGCGGAATTTTCATCAGGACCGTAGTTAGGAAATATTGGATAAGAGTAAAATACCACATTTTCATAATATTAAACACATGGGATAAAACCCAAGTTTGCAGTACACACATTTTCATAGGAATAAATCCTATTTTATTTAATAATACATCTATTTTATTTTAGTTAACTTTATTGCCACTTTTTCAAGCCTTCAGTGCTGTCCAGCTGGCTTCTATTTGGCTTTCACAGTTTGTTACCTGAAACGTGTTTTAAAAACATTTGTCAGTGGGAAATACTGGTGAGTGAATCCCAGTTTAATCAAATTTAAATAAAAACCATTGTACAGTATTGAGGGCGGTCTCGCAATTACATTTGTTTCCAAGTTATATCAATTAACATCCATGTCTTAGATTATCCTTTAGGGTTTCCTGAGAATTATCTATAATTTACACAATGCACATGTGTTAGTATAATAACTCATTTTAACATTAGTAATACCCTCCCCGAGACGGCATTCCAATGACTACGTCGGGCAGAACCACGACAGCCGTTACGGAACCCTAGATCAATCGGGCAGAGTATCTAATACGTATCCAGGGGTTATGATACTTACAACGGAGCAGAACTTCGCTATTTAGGGGGGTATTAGACCCGAGTATAATGCCTACTATTAAGAAATCGAGTGAGAAAGAAAGATTTGGGACGAACTGACTGAAGATCCGAGCAAATCAATTTATAGGGCCTGAATTCGACTTTTACGCGGCCCGCGTAAGAGTAGACAAAGGCCTACGCGGCCCGCGTCAACTCTGGTCAACGTCGTAGGTGATCCGGATCAGCTAGTAGGCTCGACATGTGTTGGGCCACGTGGCGGCCCAGGGTCGTGCCAGCCCTCACCTCGTCGCGGCCCGCGTAAGGTTTGAGGTGTGGCTTACGCGGCCCGCCTCAAACCCAAAAACCTGATTTTTGTAATTTTTTTTATAATATTTAAGGTATTCGGGGCCCGTTTTCACCTATGGGGTGTATTTTTTGACATATTGGGATATTTTAAAATATATTAGGGTGTCGGAAAATTTATAAGGGTGTCGGTTTAGAGTTGTTATATCCTCCCCACCTTGTTTTAGAGCTCGTCCTTGAGATCTACTGGAATAGGTGTGGATATTTCCTTTGCATTTCTGATTCAAGCTCCCATGTGTACTCGGGTCCTCTTTTGGAGTCCCACTTCACTTTGACTAGAATTAGTCTCTTATGTTTTAGGTTTTTGACTTTTCTGTCTTCAATCTGTAGAGGCCTTTCTACAAACTTGAGTTGTTCATTTACCTCTATATCTTTAAGAGGCACTACTAGTGATTTATCAGCTAAACACTTTTTGAGATTAGATACATGAAACACATCATGTATACCTGCCATTTCCTCTGGCAGTTGTAGCTGATAGGCTACAGGTCCTATTCTTTTAATAATCTTAAAAGGTCTAATGTACCTGGGACTTAGCTTTCCTCGTTTGATGAATCTTACTACTCCTTTCCAAGGAGAGACTTTTAACAATACTTTGTCTCCTACTTGAAATTCCAATGGTTTGCGTCGGTTATCAGCATAGCTCTTCTGTCGATCACGTGCTGTTTTTAATCGTTCTTTGACTTGAATAATCTTGTCGGTTGTCTCTTGCACTATCTCAGGTCCAGATAGTTGTTTTTCCCCAATTTCTGCCCAACAGACTGGGGTTCGGCACTTTCGTCTATAAAGTGCTTCGAATGGTGCAGCATTGATACTTGTGTGATAACTATTATTATAAGAAAATTCTATTAAAGGTAAGTGATCGTCCCAATTACCTCTGAAATCAATTACACAAGCTCTAAGCATGTCCTCCATTGTCTGAATTGTTCTTTCACTTTGTCCGTCCGTTTGAGGATGATAAGCTGTGCTTAGATTCAACTTGGTTCCCATTGCTTTTTGGAAACTTGACCAAAAATGAGAGGTAAAACGGCTATCTCTATTAGAAACAATTTATAAAGGAATTCCATGTAAAGAAACTATTCATTTACATACAATTTAGCTAGCTATTCCATACTGAAAGTTTCCTTCATTGGTAGGAAATGAGCTGACTTGGTTAGCCGATCTACAATTACCCAAATTGTATCATTACATTTCCTTGTTTTGGGTAATTTGGTAACAAAATCCATTGTTATCAATTCCCATTTCCACACTAGCATTTCTAACTGTTGTAACAATCCTGAGGGTTTTTGGTGTTCAACTTTAACTTGTGAACAGGTTAAACATTTTGAAACATAAGCTGCTATGTCCTTTTTCATTCCTATCCACCAAAAATTATTTCTTAAATCCTGATACATTTTATCACTTCCAGGATGCATCGTATATCTGGACTTATGGGCTTCTTCTAATATACGATGACGTAGATTTCCCAATTTAGGTATCCACATTCTCTTCTTATGGAATCTCCAAATTCCATCTGTTCCTTGTTCTAATTCCTTAATCATACCTTTTAATTTTTCAGTATCTTCCTTAATTGCTGATTCTTGTGCTTTTCTAATTTGATCATTTAAATCTACTTGTAGATTTAATTTAAGAGAACGTACCCTTTTTGGCTTCTCATGATATTTTCGACTTAAAGCATCTGCCACTACATTTGCCTTTCCTTCATGATACTGGATATCACAATCATAATCACTAAGCATCTCCATCCAGCGTCTTTGTCTCATATTCAACTCTTTCTGCCCGAAAACATACCTTAAACTTTTATGATCAGTAAATATGGTAAACTTACTACCATAAAGGTAATGTCTCCAAATCTTAAGGGCAAAAATTATAGCTCCTAATTCTAGATCATGGGTTGAATAATTCTCTTCATGATTCTTAAGTTGTCTAGACGCATATGCTATAACCTTTTGGCGTTGCATTAATACATATCCATAACCTAATTTAGAAGCGTCACAATAGAATATAAAGTCTTCAGTTCCTTCTGGTAACGCTAGTATGGGTGCATGGGTTAATCTTTGCTTAAGAATTCTAAATGCTTCTTCTTGCATTGGTCCCCATTCAAACTTAATAGATTTACAGGTTAACTTAGTTAAAGGAATGGCTATTCTAGAAAAGTCTCGAATAAATCTTCTATAATAACCGGCCAATCCTAAGAAACTTATAATATCTGTTGGTGGTTCAGGGGTCTTCCATTTAGTAATCGCCTCGATCTTTGTGGGATCCACATGAATTCCTTCATGGTTCACTAAGTGTCCAAGAAACTGTACCTGTTCTAACCAAAACTCACATTTTAAAAATTTAGCATAAAGCTTTTCCTTTCTTAATAGACTTAAAAGTGAGCGCAAATGCTTTGCATGATCCTCTTTACTTTTAGAATAAATGAGAATATCATCTATAAAGACAATTATGAATTTATCCAAATATGGCTTACATATTCGGTTCACCCTGTCCATAAATGAAGCTGGGGCATTCGTTAAACCAAATGGCATGACAGTAAATTCATAATGGCCATACCTTGTTCTGAAGGCGGTTTTAGGAATATCCTCTTCCTGTACCTTTAATTGATGATATCCTGACCTTAAATCAATTTTCGAGAAAAATCGAGCTCCTTGCAATTGATCGAACAGATCATCGATTCTCAGTAATGGGTACCGGTTCTTAATCGTGACTTTGTTCAATTCACGGTAGTCAATGCACATACGCATTGATCCGTCTTTCTTTTTAACGAATAAAATTGGCGCTCCCCATGGCGATGAGCTTGGCTGTATGAATCCCTTCTCTAATAATTCATCTAACTGTTTCTTCAGTTCCTGCATTTCGGCGGGTGCCAAACGGTAAGGTGCTTTAGCAATTGGTGCTATTCCTGGTAGCAGGTGAATTCCGAATTCAACTTCTCTGTCTGGCGGTAGTCCTGGTAATTCTTCTGGAAATATATCTGAAAACTGAGACACTACTGGAAGGTCTTTTAATAGTGATTGTGGAAATCAAATACACTATAGACCCTTTTCTTATATAACTTGCAGTTTTCATCACAGAGATGAATTTAGTGGATCTAGAGGGCTTATCTCCTTTAATAGTGATCTTTTCACCTTTTGGTGAATTTACTTGAATTGACTTTTGATCACATAAAATACTGGCTTTATTGGGTATTAACCAATCCATTCCTAAAACGACATCAAATCCTGCCAGATTCATGGGATAAAGGTTTGCCATAAACTTTTGGTTTAAAAATTCTATTCTTGCTCCCTGCAAGATTTCAGAAATCCTAACAGTTTCTCCATTAGCTGTCTCTACTAGACATTCTTATGGTAGTTTAGTTAATGATTGGTTTAGAAGTTTGCAAAATGAAGTATTAATAAAACTTTGGTTTGCACCAGAGTCAAATAATACTTTAGCAAACATTAACTAAAAACGTACTAGTTATCACGTCTGGAATCATCTTAGCTTCATCTGCAGTCAGCACGAATGCTCTAGCATTTTTAGTGTTCCTGTTGTTCACAGCTGGAGCTAATTTCGGACAGTTTGGCTTGATGTGACATTTTTCTCCACAGTTGAAGCACAGTCCATTACTGGATTTCCTCCTGCAATCTTCTTCCTTGTGTCCGGGTGCTTTGCAGAAATTACAATGAGTGGAGCATTTTCCCGAATGTTTTTTCTTGCAGACCTTGCAGAGTGGTGCAGAGGTAGAACCCATATTCCTACGGTTGTAATTCCCAGAACGGAATTCTTGGGTAAGCCTTTGGGTTAGGTTTCTCCTCTGGTCTTCTTCTCTAGTACGGATTAATTCATCTGTCAAGGTGTTTGCTAGTTCTACGGCTTCTTCTATAGTTTGAGGTCTAGCTGCGTTGACTACATGTCTAATCTCTCCAATTAACCCCCAGATGTAACGGGAGATTAATACTGGTTCAGGTGATACAAGGGTTGGTACTATTCTAGCATATTCAAAGAATGTAGTAGTATAACCCTTACTATCTACCCCGGTCATCCTTAGGTTTAGAAACTTATTCGCTATCTGTTCCTTTTCATTGGGAGGGCAGAATTTCCTTTCTACCATATTCTTAAATTCTTCCCATTCCATGATATATACTCTATCACTTCCTCTTGACTGGAGGATAGTGTTCCACCATTCTAAGGCTGAGTTCTTAAATACTCCCTCCGTCCCACTAAATGTGTCTTATTTTGAATTTTCAAAGTCTTTATTTATAAACTTTGACTTTAATTATATATTTTTTGTGTTATATAAAACGTGATGAAAATTAACCCGATTAAAACACTTGTAAAACACACTCAAATCATATAACTTTCATCAAGTATTATCTAACACAAACAAAATTAGTTAAGGTCAAAGTTTATAAACAAAGACTTTGAAAATTCAAAGCATGACACTTTTAGTGGGACGGAGGTAGTAAATTAGAAGCAAACATTATTTTGTCTTCTTCAGCACACTTGCTTATTTTTAAAACAGCCTCAGTCTTTTCTATCCAGCGGAGAGCTGCAATGGGTCCTTCATTGCCAGATAATTCTATTGGTTTGCAGGACCAGAATTCTTTGTAAGAACAACCATAAGGCATGGTTCTTCTTCTTTTGGGAATGGGCGCTTGAAGTACGGATCCATTGTTTACGCTGTGTTCTGGTTCAATTGGTCGTTTACTGCTATGTTTACTTTTATTATTCGCTTCCTGAACCGTTTGAATAATAAATGGCATTGCATCTATGATTCCTTGTGCCACTATGTGTTGGACGGCACTATTGTCCATTTGGTTCCCATTGTTATTGATGCTTGGATTCTCATTAACCAAGTTAACGTTACTCTGGTTATCGTTATTCAGATTTTCTTGATTTCCTTCGTCGGCCATCTGAATTTTAAACATTTACCACATATTAATATCACAAAATAATATTTAATATAGTTAATCACATGACACGCATTTTGGTCAAAAGCGTCGATCATTGCGACTTTACTCTATTCATATAGTATGCATCTATTACACACCAGTACTGAAATTAAAATTACAATACCAACTGAAATAAAATTACACTAATAGTAGTAGGCATCTGTACACACATATTTTATTATTATTATTATTATTATTATTATTATTATTATTACTATTACCGTTCCCACCATCCCATTCATGGATATGGATTCATCCAGAAATCCATATTGCGCTCGTCGTACTTCCAGACGAGTCGCTCTCCCACATGTCGCATTCTTTCACTACTCTCTAGAATTTTCTCACCAAATGGGTCGTAATTTGGGTCTAATGGGTTTGGTGCAGGTACCCTAGGTATTTCTTCTGGATTGAAGTCATGCATTTCTACTTGATTTTCAGGGTTTTCTATTTCCATTGGTTGGTCAGGGATTGGTAGTTGTGGTTGGGGTGCTATCATTTGTTCCAGGTTAGGGTCAGCTGCAGTGGTTGCTAGAATGTGGATGTTGGCTATACCCCTATTAATCATATCCTGGGCATAGGCATCGGTTTCTCTTTTAGCTGCTGCTAGTGCTCTCTGGTCTTGTAACTTTTTCATACGCTTTCTACGCTCGTGTGCCCCTCGACTGAACCATCCCCTCTTTTTTTGAGGAAATGGCTCCTCTGACTGAGCCTTAAATACGAATATTCCTTCTTCCGTATCAGCAGAGTACCCTGAGAGGGCAGGCTGAGAAGAGGAGGTGCCTTCGCTTCTAGGCGAACTAGACAATTGACGATACGCGTCAGATGGTCCTTGGTCGCTCATACTGTAAACTAACAAATAGTCAAATAACACATAACAAGAAATACAATTATGCACGTATTCTCGTAATTTATTTCCTAACAGATTGAATTTTGATGTCAGCAGAACACTTCTGTGGCTGAATCAGTGGCTTAGCTCTGATACCACCTTCTGTCGCAACCCCCGATCCCAAATCCCCGGGAACGGGCGGCCGCGAGCCAGTTTTGGTGGTATCGCGTGTTTGTCTAATTTGGCAGCGGAATTTTCATCAGGACCGTAGTTAGGAAATATTGGATCAGAGTAAAATACCACATTTTCATAATATTAAACACATGGGATAAAACCCAAGTTTGTAGTACACACATTTTCATAGGAATAAATCCTATTTTATTTAATAATACATCTATTTTATTTTAGGTAACTTTATTGCCACTTTTTCAAGCCTTCGGTGCTGTCCAGCTGGCTTCTATTTGGCTTTCACAGTTTGTTACCTGAAACGCGTTTTAAAAACATTTCTCAGTGGGAAATACTGGTGAGTGAATCCCAGTTTAATCAAATTTAAATAAAAACCATTGTACAGTATTGAGGGCGGTCTCGCAATTACATTTGTTTCCAAGTTATATCAATTAACATCCATGGTACTGTCAGACCCGACTTGTGGAAATGTTACTCCTTGACCAGGTGGTAACAAATTTTGTATAGAAAACCCCAACATACTCATGATAATTGTATTCTTACAAATACTCAATAACTGCTTAATATATAATTAATTGAGTGAGGTTTTGTAAAAACAGTTAACAAAAAGAAGATTACTCGCATTGCTGTCTTAGATTATCCTTTAGGGTTTCCTGAGAATTATCTATAATTTACACAATGCACACGTGTTAGTATAATAACCCATTTTAACATTAGTAATACCCTCCCCGAGGCGGCATTCCAACGACTACGTCGGGCAGAACCACGACAGTCGTTACGGAACCCTAGATCAATCGGGCAGAGTATCTAATACGTATCCAGGGGTTATGATACTTACAACGGAGCAGAACTTCGCTATTTAGGGGGTATTAGACCCGAGTATAATGCCTACTATTAAGAAATCGAGTGAGAAAGAAATATTTGGGACGAACTGACTGAAGATCCGAGCAAATCAATTTATAGGGCCTGAATTCGACTTTTAATCGGCCCGCGTAAGAGTAGACAAAGGCCTACGCGGCCCGCGTCAACTCTGGTCAACGTCGTAGGTGATCCGGATCAGCTAGTAGGCTCGACATGTGTTGGGCCACGTGGCGGCCCAGGGTCGTGCCAGCCCTCACGTCGTCGCGGCCCGCGTAAGGTTTGAGGTGTGGCTTACGCGGCCCGCCTCAAACCCAAAAACCTGATTTTTTAATTATTTTTGATAATATTTAAGGTATTCGGGGCCTGTTTTCACGTATGGGGTGTATTTTTGGACATATTGGGATATTTTAAAATATATTAGGGTGTTGGAAAATTTATAAGGGTGTTGGTTTAGAGTTGTTATTGTATACATATACCTAATTTGCTATACATAACTGAATATAAATGCTAGATGCAGTTATTTGACCTTGAATTCCGATCAACAGGAGGAACACTCTGTTGACTCCATCCGAAGCTGATTAACTGTAACAGCTTGATTTTGAGTGATCCGGCAGCGGAATCGCCGTCTGCCGGAACTTCTGAACCGTCCGGTGTTGATCTTCCTAACTAGTGTAATTGTTGTGTGTCTCTCAATCTACCAGATCAACCAGTCCGGTGTTGAACTTCCGATGTGATCTCAGATCAACCAGTTTTCTCACTAATCTGTAGCGTTGATCTTCCTAATTAGTGTAATTGTTGTGTGTCTCTCAATCTAGATGTTGTTATTGAAGGTTTTCTCTCTCTAGATGGAGATGGACGGCGGAGATTGGTAGTGATTCCGGTGAAAGAAACGATGGTAATTCAGTTAGGAGGGTGGGGATCTATGTTAGTGGGTTATCAGGGTATTAAAAGGCGGAAAACACAAGTGGGGAGGTGAAATGACCGTTCTACTCTCATGTGCAGTGCACATGACATAACTTAACTAAAAATTATAACTTGGTTTGGCCTAAAGGACATAACGTGCAACATTTTGAAACATTAAGTACAAAAGTCATCAATTTTAAAGGTAAAGGACAGCGCTTGAAATTTGAGACAAACATAAAGGACAAAACTTGTAATTTACTCTAAAAAAATAGAGATGATATTTTTCGAAGCTAACGTTCTAAACTGTACAGTTTGAAGGATAAGTTATGGGGGACTCCTCTTGGTTTTTCTTAGGGTTGTAATATTCTATTAGTTGTTTGGTATTATTTTTTTTGGTATTTTCATTGTTATTTAGTTTTGCTTTCTCTAGCTTGTTGCAAGCCAAGTGCTTTTCTATTTTATTTTATTTTATTTGTGGGAATGCTATATCTGTTGGCATAAAATGGTCTAGTTGTGACATAGTTGTTTCTGAAAGGGAGAATCTATTCGCACACCCCCTGTCTATCTACACACCTTACTTTTTCAATACACATCGTATAGGCCTATACGATTCGTATAGGTTCAAAAGTCAAAAGTCGAATTTGCATGTGTCAGTTCTTGTCTAGCGGCTGACTTTTTTTCAATACGCATCGTATAGGCCTATACGATGCGTATTGGTTCAAAAAGCATCGTATAGGCCTATATGGGTCGTATTGCTTTGTTTTTGTTTTTTTTTTTTTTACAAATTTTTGTATATATTTAACCATAGTTTTAACAAAGTTTAATAAAAAAATTCTATTATTTTTTAAACAAAAAACATTTTTAAAAATTTATCATGCCGTATAGGTTTGGTACATATTTATTATACTATACTATCTATGTTATAACCGTATTATATACTACATTTTTTTTACATATTTTTGTAAACGTTTAATCATAGTTTTAACAAAGTTTAATAAAAGAATTCTTTTATTTTTTAAACAAAAAACATTTTTAAAAATTTATCATGCGTATATGTTTGGTACATGTTTATTATACTATACTATTTATGTTATAACCGTATTATATACTATACTTTTTTTAATTTCTACTTACAAGTAAAACATTTAAAAAAATAGAGTAAACTTTAATTTTCGTCCCTGTGGTTTGCTAATTTTAACACTTTCAGTCCAATAGTTTAAACATTGCATTTATCATCCATTAGTTTGCTGATTTTAACAGTTTCAGTCCATTAGTTTCCTGATTTTAACAATTTCAGTCCACATCACTAACACTAGTGTGGACTGAAACTGTTAAAATCAGGAAACTAATGGACTGAAACTGATAAAATCAGCAAACTAATGGATGATAAATGTAATTAATAAACTATTGGACTGAAAGTGTTAAAATCAGCAAACCACAGGGACGAAAATTGAGGTTTACTCAAAAAAATAAAACATTTTTTATACTTTATAAACATAAAAGAAAAACGTGAATTTTGAATCAATACGATGCGTATAGGGCCATACGCACGTATCGAACCATCTGATAAGCATCGTATAGACCTGTACGATGCGTATTATATCCCTGAAATTACTGAAATACCCTTGTTTTTTTGATAAATTCAGGGGTACTTTTGAGAAATTCAGAGGTTAATACGCATCGTATAGGCCTATACGATGCGTATTAATCTGCTATACGATACAACATAGGCCTATACGATCGTATATGGCATAATAAGAAAATTTGTTTTTATCATGTTTTCCTCGGTTCGACGCGTATACGTGTCGTTTTTTGACGAACTTTCGCAGATTTTGTCATTTTATGACGTATACCTTCAACATGTGTCGTTTCGGTGACGTTCGGTTGCGTGGGATTATCATATTCTATGATTACGTACAGTTTTGTTTGAAAACCACTTGTATTGTATAGTGCTGTGTTATACTTATACGCACGTGGAAATATTATTAGTTGCGTATTTTGACGTATTTTATCGTATTGTTGCGTATTTTAGAGTATTTTGACATATTTGAGCATATTCTGACGTATTTTAGCTTATTTTAACCTATTTTTAGGTTATTTTAACGTATTTCGGCGTATTTTAACGTATTTCGGCGTATTTTA
This sequence comes from Helianthus tuberosus, assembly GCA_030545235.1. Taxonomy (NCBI): domain Eukaryota; kingdom Viridiplantae; phylum Streptophyta; class Magnoliopsida; order Asterales; family Asteraceae; genus Helianthus; species Helianthus tuberosus. The sequence continues at coordinate 146,334,666 of CM060432.1, forward strand.
ACATATTTTATCGTAATTTGACGTATTTTAGTGTATTGCAACGTATTTTAGCACATTTTCATGTATTTTAGCGTATTTTAACGTATTTTTGCGTATTTTAGAGTATTTTAGCGTATTTTCGCATATTTTAGCGTACTTTAGAGTATTTTAGCGTGTTTTGACATATTTTAGCGTACTTTAGAGTATTTTAGGGTATTTCGCATATTTTCGCATATTTTGACCTATTTTAGCGTAGTTTAGAGTATTTTAACGTATTTCAACGTATTTCGGCGTATTTTAGCATATTTTAAAGGTATCTCTCTAAAAGATGCAACTTCACGGCACGCTTACCTTAATCACATCTTCCATGGAGTCACAGATCCGATAATAGGGCCAATGGATTTTATGCCCACCCGAGACCGACATCTGGATTACACGTTGTACATGGTATTTTAAAAAAATATACGGGACATTTATTACACCTATATATGCTCATACAGGACCTATACCTCATCTATACTATACTACATTGTACATAGTATTTAAAAAAAATTAAAGAAGTTTTTATTTAAAAAATAAATAATTTTTAGAAAACTTTGTTAAAACCATAAACAAATGTATAAAAAAACTGTTTAAAAAGACCTAACCAATACGACCCGTGCTCATACATGACCTATATCTCATCTATACTATACTACTTTATACCTGGTATTCTTAAAAAAATTAAGGAAGTTTTTATTTAGAAAAATAAATATTTTTTAGAAAACTTTGTTAAAACCATAAACAAATGTATAAAAAAATTGTAAAAAAAAGACTTAACCAATACGACCCATGCTCATACATGACATATACCTCATCTATACTATACTACATTGTACATGGTATTTTTAAAAAAAATTAAGGAAGTTTTTATTTAAAAAAATAAATATTTTTTAGAAAACTTTGTTAAAACCATAAACAAATGTATAAAAAATTTTGTAAAAAAAAACCTTAACCAATACGACTCGTATAGGCCTATACGACCTGTATAGGTCTAGTCAAATAGACGAAATCTGACACATCAGTCTTTATTGGAAATTGAAAAAGTAATACGCATCGTATAGGCCTATACAATACGTATTAAGGATGTCGATTTAAGAGGTCAAGTGTGCCAATAATACGACACTTCTGAAATCCGATAAAAGTTAGTTATTCCATTGCCCACTCCTACTTTTGTTTTTTGTGTCTTCCATTACCAGATAGATAGTCAACGCCATGAAAAAATTGTTTTTTTCTTCCTTGACTAGTCAGTTACTTCCTAGTAGAGAGTGGTCCAGCCAGATTTCTTCTTTATTACCAATCTATTGAACAACAAACCCTAAATCTTTCTCCAGACCCCTGCAACAATGTCTCAGTCTCTTCATCTTTACATTAATAATCAGACCCCAAATGTTTTCTTCAAAGGTAACTAACAACTGTTTTTTCTTTTCAAGATTTGCTCTGATTTAGTTATTAAATATCTCAATAGATTAGGTTACAACTTACAATCAAAGATTGATTTTAGGATACTAAACATAGTTTCTTTACTACCCATTTCAGGGGAGGGGGAAAAGCATGGATCTTTATGGTTAAATGGGAGGTCAAATCAAATGAAGTTGTTGGTTAAAGAAAAACCAAAAGCAACTATGTTGTCACAACATGCTGCTGTACCAACAGAGATTCCTACACATTGGTACAACATAATTGCTGATCTTCCCATTAAACCTCCTCCACCATTGCATCCAAAGACCTTTCAACCATTGCAGCCTCAAGATCTGTCTCATCTTTTCCCTGATGAGCTCATTAAACAAGAGACAACTAATGAGAGATTTATTGTCATTCCCGATGAAGTTGTCGATATTTACAGGCTTTGGCGGCCCACCCCTCTAATAAGGTCGGTTTTTGTTTGGGCCTGGATATACTGACACACTATTCAGACATCACTGGCATGTCATATGGCCCGTATGACTCATACAGGTCATATGACTTGCTAAAATGGTCATATTGGCATTATGAAACGGTGTTCGCCAAATTATATGGCCCGTATGATGTGTTTAAGTGACACAAAGTTATATAGCATGTATTACAATTTTTACCCTATCATACGGACCATATGACATCATACGGCCTGTATGATGTGACAGACACGCTACTGTACGAATTTGGAGAATTGGAGGTGGTGTCTCTTTAGCATCACTCTTTTGTTTTAGATTTTGTAAAAAAATATTCATTTGGTCGGAGAAAACATTAATGGTTTTGGTTTGATTTAGAGCCAAGAGGTTGGAGAAATTACTTGATACACCTGCAAGAATTTATTACAAGTATGAAGGTGTGAGTCCAGCCGGTTCACACAAACCAAACACTGCGGTCCCTCAGGTTTGGTACAATGCTCAACAAGGTGTCAAGAACATTGTCACTGAGACTGGCGCGGGCCAATGGGGGAGTTCCTTAGCCTTTGCCACCAGTTTATTTGGTCTCAATTGTGAAGTAAGTTGTATTAAAATATCTTAGGCCCAATTTGATAAAACATAATGAGTCAATGACAGAAAGTTACCTTTTTATAACTGTTTGTATCATTGTATGATTACATTTTTGGAACATAGGTGTGGCAAGTTCGCGCTTCTTACGATCAAAAACCATATAGGAAACTAATGATGCAAACATGGGGAGCTACGGTTCACCCTTCTCCTTCTGACATAACCGAATCGGGTAGGAAAATTCTCAAAATGGATCCATCAAGCCCAGGTAGTTTAGGAATTGCGATTTCCGAGGCTGTGGAGGTAGCAGCTAACAACGAGGATACTAAGTACTGTTTAGGAAGTGTTTTAAACCATGTTTTGTTACATCAGACCGTTATTGGGGAAGAGTGTATTCAGCAGATGGAAGCTTTAGGTGAGACTCCTGATGTGATTATTGGATGTACGGGTGGCGGGTCGAATTTTGGAGGGCTTTGTTTCCCATTTATCCGCGAAAAACTTAAAGGAAAAATTAATCCGGTTATAAGAGCTGTCGAGCCTACCGCTTGCCCTTCGTTGACCAGAGGTGTGTATGCTTATGATTATGGAGATACGGCTCAGTTGACTCCATTAATGAAGATGCATACACTCGGTCACGATTTCATTCCTGACCCTATTCATTCTGGTAACTTATATATATAGCTGTTGATATAATTAAGAACAGAGCTTAAAGTTAAATCGAATAATAAAGTTTACAACTTTGTTTAGGGGGATTGCGTTATCATGGTATGGCGCCGCTGATTTCACATATCTATGAATTGGGATTCATGGAAGCAATTGCAATTCCACAGATTGAGTGCTTTCAAGGTACATCAATATTAACATGTTGATATTAGTGTTGTAAGAATCGCTAAGCGCTAGTCGGCCCGTGGGGTACCGACTAGCGATTAATCGGGAGTAATAGGGATTAATTGGATTCGGATTTTATATGTAATTTTCAGTTTTATATGTATATACACACATTTTTGCATGTATTTTTTGAAGTAGGCATGTTTTAACACCTTCTTCGACCCATATTTTTAAGTAGATAGGATTAATTGTCAAAATTCATATGTTTTGGTCAAGAATCTGGCCGGAATTTGGCTGGAATCGTTAGACTGCCACTGATTTTTGGCCAATTAGGACTGAATTTGACCATTGTTGACCGCCTACTAATTAATTGACTGATTAGATAAAAATTATTTAGTGAACCTCCGACTAGCGATTGACCGGCGACTAATCGCAGGCTAGTCGGGGTTTACAACCATGAATGATATTGTGTTTATGGACTTGATTTGGGTCCCATTTTCACAAAAACTCCAAACTAATTTTCATTCGGTGAATTAAATGCGTGCAGGGGCCATACAATTTGCAAGGTCAGAAGGGCTGATACCAGCACCCGAACCAACACACGCGATAGCTGCAGCCATTCGGGAAGCCCTTCACTGCAAAGAGAGTGGAGAATCAAAAGTGATACTAATGGCAATGTGCGGACACGGTCATTTTGACCTTCCGGCTTATGAAAAGTACTTGCAGGGTGCGATGGTTGATCTGTCTTTCTCGGAAGACAAGATACAAGCTTCTCTTGCGAACGTTCCACATATGTCCTAAGTAAAAGGTTACTGTCTTTTCATGTTGTAATCTTTAATTGTGTAACGAAACCATCATTGAAATAAAAGTAATAATAATAATAATACATTCATTCACATTACATACATGTTTAAATTAACATACGACCAGCTTTTCTTGTTTGTTTTATTCGAATCCACCGATTGTAACAAAGAAGCTGGCAACAAACAGGAAAACAGCTGCAATCAGAGAATACATACGCACCTTGTCTTGCTCTGTTTGGTAAGTGGCCAACCGTGCCGCCTTACATGAATTGCAGTTGTAACATTTGACATTTTGGTTCTTCGTCTTTGTTCCATTCGCCCATCGTTTGCAGTCGTCGTTGTCGTTGTTGCCTATACCTTTAAATGAAATCAACTGCTTACATCTTGGCGGAGGCACACAACACCCCTCCTGAAAATCTTGAATTTAATCACAAAATATAACGGCTATCGTAATAAAAAAAATGTGACAAAATCGAAACTTTTAACACACCCAGTAAAATTCGTAGAAAGATTCTATTTTCCAATCTTCTTTGGCGAACATTTTATCCTCCCCATCGTCTTCTTCGCAAAACTTAATATCGTTCAAGCATTCTTCGACCTGTGGCCACAGGTGGTCTGCAGCCATTTCCTCGATCAACATAGGCTTATACTCCTCGTCTAGAGGCGAGTTATCCTTGTAAACTTCTTCAAAACTCATGGATGTGGGTTTTCTAATCCAACCAAACACGAGCAAACGCCAAACCATGATGCAAATAATGTAAATGACTCCGATGTTTACCAAGAAGTTAAACATCCATTGAAAGAATTTGATTTTACACACGATTCCCATGAGGCCGAGGACGCATGAAACCAAAATGAGGGTCATTAGCCATGTTGGCCACAACACAGGGTCCTCTAAACATGTTTCGTTATGCAGCTTGACCACCCGCACGGCAAGCTCTACAAACCGTTTTACTAGCAAATATATCGAGCCTGCGGTTCCACCAATCAACCATATGGTGAGGAATACTCTTGCAAATAAGCCCATTCTCTTCTCCTCCTGGAATCTTCAATAGAGGTTTTTGGGAAAACTAAGGATTTGCAATAGGGAATAAATTGAATATTGGTTGTCTGTTAATTAGTTATGGTTGTTTTTTTCTGGTACAAGATATGAATTTGATTGTGAACATATGATTGTCCGAGTATGTCTCCCCCCCTCTCTCTATCTTTAAAAACAGGAATGTATGTTTCCTATATTATTGGGATTCAATATAATGTGATTATATTCAAAAGGTTTGTATATTCCTGTATGACATATCTTCTTAACTTCTTTTATACTTCTAATAATAAACGATTCCAAAGAATGCCATCGTAATTTATGGGTTATCTGAATATTTTTTTCATTGTTTAATTGCACGATGTAAAAATAATTAAGAAGCTTCATAAAAATGATGATTAAGTACTTTAGAAGCGAGTTGTGTATTAATTACTATAAGCAAGAGGTATACCTGCTTGTCTTATTATGCTCTGCAAACATATAGTTTTCATTATTCAACCCGTGTAATAGATAGAACTATAACCTAGGAAATTAATATATCGGGTACGGTAGATTAAAAGCAGTGGTATTTTATAATTATTAATTTATTTAAACATTTTAAGTAAGAACTAGATCAACTTATAAACATCTCATCTTGAAGTTCTATTTAGTTAATTGAATTGTTATAGATAGAAGTATATAAATGTGAGTACCTTATAACCATCAATTTACGAACTATAAATATTTTTTGACCATGTTTCTCTTAAGTTTAAAAGTTATTGTAACTAGAAGTTACTACATGTTAAAGCTAAGATATTTTTGCATAAATGGTCCCAACTCTTAACTTACTGAATACATCATTTGATGTGACTTTATTTTACTTTTTCTTGTAGGACATGTGAGGGGATACTAATTAGTATTCCATAGTTTTCAATAAATGATTGATCATAAAACATGCCTGTGTAAACAATGAAATATGAATCTTTGACAAGTGCTAAAGAATAAATGTAGTATAGCATTAACATTAGCATGCGTTAACAACTTGACATTTGGTCTAATATTGTATTTAGTGTTCTTTTAAGTTCAAATTGAAGAGATCGATTCGTGTTTAAGTTTTTTCATAAAAGAATTTATCAAGTTTCTTTTAATATACCGTTTATGTTTTTTTTGTTTTAATCAAGTTTCTACACTACTACTATTGTAATATCAATTATAAAGTTGAAAAAAATTAAAGGTTTATTGGATTATACAAATTAGCAGCAACGGAGAAGCTCCCTGGAGGAAGGAAAAAGCATTAGAACTTTTGCATTTAGTTCAACAAAGGTACTGAGATCCAAATCTTGTGTTTTAGTTATAAAACTTTCAATCTATGTGTATAAGATGGAACTTCTAATGGATGCACGGAAGGTGTTTGACGAAATGTCATTAGATGCGTTTCTATACATGAAATTGGATCATTGATTGAATTTAAGCCAAAGAAATTGCCTAAAATTTATTAACTTAAAGTGCCAATGTAAGCAAATCATTATTCAACCAAGATAGTATGGCTGGAAGAAAAAAATACACACTAATAACTAAATCCAATTAGAGTCATAGATTCATCAGTATGTGATAAAAGCCGATAAAAATGGTATGTCGAGAGTAGGGACCGATTCTGCTATTGCTACTCGTCGCCGCCAGCACTCGCAGCACTTAGATCCACACTTAAGTCAAGAGTCTGTGACATTACACGATCAAATACATTAAACAATTGTTGTTTATATGAATATGTAACAATAATAGTGTGATGTATAATTAGGGAAAAAAATGTGTAATAAGTTTTTACCTTTCCGGTTATGCGACTGTACATGGCAATCACATCTTGTACTGTGGACTCAAAATGCGTTGTCGCGTCATAACTCTGTGGGATACATAAGAATCAATAATATTTAAAATATTTATTTATCTTTTATGCAAAATCGATACTCACAGTAGATATGAAACAGTTATCTTCTTCACCCTGGTTGACGGGTTCAAATCTGTCATAAGTATCGAAAAAGATCTGGTCCACAGGTCCTAGTAAATCGATCCCAGGCTTCAATTCTGTCTCGGGGTTATCTGTCTCGGCTTCTGTGGTGACAAAAGCTATGAATTTACCTTTCGGGGCTACATTGTGAGAATACGAGCAACAGAAGAGATACCTGGAAGAATGGCATTAGGGTAATTTTCCATATCCATTGAAGGTTAAAAACGTAAATCTTGGAATACATACATGTCAGATTTACGGCCTAGCTGTTTCTGCGGTAGGATAACTTGCGCTGAATGAGCATCGTTAGTGCTCGGGATGGGATGACTCATGATGCATATAGCACGTGCTACTTTACCGACCTTCTTTACCTGTTGCAATAAACATGAATATCTGTATTTCATAGTGAACAAAATGTAGGCGGTAATGGTTTACCTTATCAGGCAAATATGAGGGGTCGCATACTACTTTTTTGCACTTTGCAGTTTCTCCTTCTGATGTCACACCAACTACTTTTCCACCTTCGAACTCTACCTGTCATATATTGCAGTGTCTCTAATCATATGCATTATGTCTTTTTTTTAGAACCAGTTACTTTATGTTTTTTTAAGGTTGTTAGTGGATTACCTTGCATTCTGGTTTGTTGAGCATGTAGGTCCCACCATAGACCGCACTTAGGCGAGCAAATGCCTGGTAAATATTTCTTAGATTCAATTGAATAGGTAAAGAAGCAAAGTATATAAATGATTAAATTCTACCAATGGTATTGTACCTGAGGTAATTCTCCTAATCCATAGAGTGGGTAAATATAAGGGGAACCTCCTGCAAATCGCGCTAATGACTCTGCGTAAAGCTATTCAAGACAGAAGTTGGTAAGTTATGACTGTAGTTGCAGTTATCAAACTGAGACTTTTTTTTTTACATGCATTGAAGTTGGATTTCTGACCTTCACTCTCTTGATAAGATCTATGGCTGGCTGGTCCAAATAACTGTCGTCCCGGTAGAGTGCCAATGCATGCCCGATAAAATCAACAGTATGATCGTCTAGTCCATATTTTTTCCTACAGAAAACAAGTCAAAAGTGTGAAAATAGTATCAATGAAGCTAAAAGAACATGCTTTTGATCATTTAATCAGGTATGTATTAATCAGTTAATGAAAAAAAAAGGATAAGATGGTACGATATAAGATCTTTTGCTGGTACTTTTGTGACATCCATCCCTTCATGTGATTTTGGATCATTATCATCGTAATCCTGAACGTAAATGAAGAACTTGCGAGCACGACGCTTCTCAAATAATCCCATGAGAGGAGATTTAAGTGCTTCTACGTCGGTTGCAGGTACTTTGTGAACCTGAAAGAAAATAGGAAGATTTATAAAAGGTGTTGTGAGTAGATGGTAAGAATATGCTTATACCTTTCCTTTGTTGAACACATAGCTTCCATCAACCGCCTTGAAGTTGAGGTATTTTGTCACACTAGTGTGAATTAGAACACGAACTAAGGTGCCATTAGCCATCATGTACTGAAAATGAAAATAAGATGAGTGCAATGTGATGGAATGAAATTCTGTAGCATTTAATGCCATTTATTAGGGGTGACATGACATGAGGCACGACACGAACACGAAAATAACCGTTTAGTCCATTTATTACAACCCGTCAACCTGCTAGAGCTTGATTATAACCAGCCAACCAGTTTGACTCATTTAGATAAACGGGTTGTGTTTTTGTTACACGATTTAAGTGTATCCCGGGTTCGGGGTGATGTCTTCGACACAAAAATACATGGGTTGTGTTCTTGTTCAACCCACCAACCCGACAAAAGTACCACCCCTAGCATTAAAACAAGTAAAAAGAAGTAACTGCTATCCGTTTTAAAGAAAAACTAGTCATGCCTTAGGGACCATATCGACATTGTAGTCTTTGCTCGCGCCCAGTTCTTCAGGAGGCGCATCACCACCCTTGAATCGCTTCCAGAGCTATGAAGTACAACATATTAGTGTTGAATGATTCATTCAGAAAAAAATAATAGTTTAAATAAATCATTCAGCCGTATGTTATACCTGGTTTAGGTTTAGTGAAGTTGACTCTCCTCCGTAGTAATCATTCCTATCCATGTGTAACACCTTTACGTATATAAGAAGATCAATGATCACACAGGCACAAAAAGAAGGTCAGAATGATATATCTCATGTTCACTGCAACATATGTTCATACTTGACTTCAATCCCTTTAATAGGACTGTTAAATTCTGCAGAAAATAGCAGCAGAAACTAAAACTACATCTAAATTCCAATCATAAACCTGATTAAATCTAGAACTCATGCCCTACATCTGTACCTTTAACTTCTACAATTTCTCAGAATGTTGGTTTCGAAAGCAACAACAATCCAATTTCTCGTATTGAGGGTTCCATGATCGGAACCCTCAATATGATCCTAGGTAAATAGACATCAATAGAATAAATAGGATCTAAATGATACCTTTACATATAGAAGAATCAATGATCACACAAGCACAAAACAAATCAGAATGATATATTTCATGTTCACTGCCACATATATTCATACTTAAATCTCTATAATATATTAATATGACTCTTAAATTCTGCAGAAAATAGCAGCAGAAACTAAACCTACAACTAAACTCCAATCACAACCTAATTCAATCCTAAAAGCATGCACTACATCAGTTCTTCTTAATATCTTTTACATTTCCTCGGTTTCAAATGAAATTACGATCAAATTAACCTAGCTGACAAAATCATACTCATATCCATTGTATCTAACCCTAGATAAATCGACATCAACAGAAAAAATAAGATCTAAACAAAAATTCAACAAATTACAGGCATCAAACCAGATTTGAGTAAGAAATTAAAAACCTATAGATAGATACATGCACACATATATAATCATCAAATGAGTTTGTAAGGGCATAATATATATATACTTTGAGGCCGTCGACGGAGAGGAGACCACTGAGGATACATTCCTTGAGACCGGTACCGAGAACGATGACGTCATACTCTTCATCCATAACGATTGAATTAGGTTAACATTAAATGAAGCGATGATGAGATATGAATAAAGAAAAATTTGCAGAAGGAGAAGAAGAAGATATGAATGAGATCGAGAGGGAAGAGATATAATCGGTCGGGTGACGAACAGGTCTTAAGCAGAAAAAAACGGTTATCAAGTACCCCTAATTTCTAGGATTTTTATTACTACGTGTTGGGTTGGGTCCGTCTCTACCAATCCCGCCTTATTATTTCATAACGTAAACATAGAGAATATATTTTATTCTACTTTTTTTATGTTTTCTAAATGTATATTCCAACGAAAATATATCTTTCTTTTGTGTTCATATGATTATGCTAATTTTTATATCATCAATTAGCAACTCGTTTGCGCATACCTAAGGCTATTGTGGTGTTTGTGTTTGGGTGTATTGTACATTTTGTTATATGGCTTGTACTTTGATTGTGTATATAAGTGGTTTACCTTTCGTGGGGTGCGTCATTTGCACCCCACCGCTCCACCTCCTATCCGTCTTTCTTCTCCAGCGATTCGATGGTTGTGCTAAGCTTCTGTGCTCTGTGTTGATCAGTTTTGTTTTATGCATAATGGAAAACATGAAAACATACCCGTGATTGCAGACAGGCCAGCAAAGAATCAAGTAAGTGATGAAGCCATCGAGTTCGACATCTTTGTCAGGGTGATCTGGTTCCTCCACCTTAGGGTGCAATCTAATGATGGTGATGATGAACCGATAATGGGTAATCGGTTATGGGAGAGAGAGAGAGAGAGAGAGATGCGAGATTTGATGTTGTTAATAATTAGGTTTGTGTAACCTTAGAACCTCTATATTAGTCTCCTTATATATACACCCAATAGAAAACCTAATTGATTAATAAGGGTAATATGGTACATCAATAATTACCAACTAATTATTTAATATGTTGTTATATATTTTGATCTATATAATGTGAATGATTATAATAGCTACCAGATTAAATACAACACCATAATATATTTAATCTTACATTCTCCCACTTAGCCGAGTAATCATGTACTAGATAAGCCTGATCAGGAGTTAACACTCATTTTAGCTCTAAACTAATAACCGTAGCAGAGAAATAGAGTCGTTGAATCATTATGCGACTTAGGACCCCCATTAGTTATACTGCAGCCTCAATTTAAAACCTAATCGTTATGATCAAAATACGCATAAGCCATTTGTTTGATTTGTAACTTTATTTGTCTATAGGTCATTATATTGGTTGAACATATTCTTAGAGACATACAAAATCAAACTGAGAAAATTTCATTAATTAAAACATAAGCTAGTACAATATGCTAAATAAGGTCTTTAGTAAATCCCATACACCGAACATGTTCTTCGTAAACTTTATGTGGGAGACCTTTAGTCATCGGATCCGCAAGCATATCTTTAGTACTAATATACCCAATACAAAGATTATTCTCCTCAACTCGCTCATGTACGAACAGATACTTTGTATTGAGATATAAACCAGCTCCAGTCGAACTATTACTGTTTGAGAAACTAACGGCAGCTGAGTTATCACAGTAAAGATTCAATGGTCTAGAAATTGAATTAACGATTTTGAGTCCAGTGATTAGATTTCTAAGCAACATTCCATGATAGGTTGCATTATAAACAGCAATGTACTCTGCCATCAATGTGGAAGTTGTGGTTAACTTTTGTTTATGACTCTTCCATGAAATGGATCCACCTGCTAACATAAAGATATAGTCCGAAGTAGATTTCTTGTCATCTTTGCACTTGGCAAAGTCAGAATCAGAATAGCCTACCACTTCTAAATGATCACTTCTTCTATAAGTCAGTTTATAGTCTTTCATCCCTTGCAGATATATAAGTCAGCTGATTTCCAGTGATCTAGGCCATGATTAGTTTGATAAAGGCCTAGCATTCCAGCAATATAAGCGATATCTGGGCGAGTACAGACTTGAGCATACATCAGGCTCCCGACTACTGACGCGTAAGGTATCTGGCTCATTTGCTCCTTTTCAACCTCTGTTGTCGGACACTGGAATAAACCGAAAACATCTCCCTTAACTACTGGAGCGACTGAGGGTTTGCACTGTTGCATGTTGTAACGTGTAAGGACACGATCTATGTAAGCCTTTTGAGACAATCCTAAGATCCCTTTGTGTCTATCTAGGTGAATTTCGATGCCAATGACGTAAGAAGCATCTCTGAGATCCTTCATGTCGAAGTTATGCTAGAGTAACCTCTTCGACTCATGCAACATGTCTAAACTATTACTCGCCAATAGAATATCATCTACGTAAAGGACAAGTATAGTAAAGTTGCTCCCACTCATCTTGAGGTAGGTGCATTGATCCACTTGATTCTTCATAAAACCTTGCTTTTTCATGGCTTCATCAAACTTGAGGTACCATTGACGTGATGCTTGTATTAACCCGTAAATGGATTTCTTCAACTTACAGACTAGATGTTCCTGACCTTCAGGTTGTTTCATGTAAACATCTTCGTCTAAATCTCCGTTAAGGAAAACGGTTTTAACGTCCATCTGATGCAGCTTTAAATCAAAATGAGCTACTAGGGCCATAACGATCCTTAATGAATCCTTACGAGAGATAGGAGAAAGCGTCTCTTGATAATCAATTTCCTCTTTCTGAGTGTAGCCCTTTGCAACCAATCTCGCTTTGTAGCATTCAACGTTCCCATTCGGATCCAGTTTTGTTTTGAACACCCATTTACATCCTACGAGTTTGACACCGTTGGGTAATTCTACCAAATCCCAAACGTCATTTTTCTTCATGGATTCAAGCTCATCAATCATTGCTTTATTCCATTCAGAAGACTGATCACTGCTAATGGCTTCATTATAAGAGATATGATCATTGAGATTTCCGATATCCATTTCAGTCAGGTAGGTAACATAATCATCCCAATTAGTAGTCCTTCTGGGCCTAGATGACCTCCTAAGTTGATTATCGGGTTCAGCGTTGTTTTGGTTTTGAGCGTTTGATGTGCCTTCGTTATGAGGTATAATGGGTTCTGATTGTGAAGGTAAATTTGGAGTTGGTGTAATAGATTTAGGTGCAGTTGCATTGGGTACAAGGGGAGTAAACGGAGTAATGGTAAGCGACGAGTCTCTCCCCCCGCGTCTTGTACTTCTTGCAATTTTTCGTAAGGGTTGGTACTGTTCCCACTAACGTTGAAATCCTCCATGAACGCAACACGCTTGGTTTCAACAATACAGGGTGACATGCGAAGGACAATAGAAACGATAACCCTTTGATTGATCAGGATACCCGATAAAGAAACAGGTAACTGTTTTAGGATCAAGTTTCCTTAGGAAAGGATTATAAAGTTTTGCTTCAGCAATGCAGCCCCATACTTTCATATATTTAAGACTCGGTTTTCATCCTGTCCAAAGTTCATAAGGAGTTTTAAGGACAGACTTAGAAGGAACTCTGTTGAGTATATGAACAACTGCTTTTAACGCTTTAGTCCAAAGTAATAATGGTAAATTAGTGTTGGCTAACATACTGCGCACCATGTTCATAAGGGTACGGTTTCTTCGTTCAGCGACACTGTTCTGCTGAGGTGTACCAGGCATGGTGTATTGGTTCACAATCCCCTGGCCCTTACAAAACTCATAAAATGGACCAGGAGCTTGACCCACATCAGTATGCCTTCCATAATATTCACCGCCTCTATCTGATCACACAACTTTAATCTGACAATCTAATTGCTTTTCAACTTCAGCTTTATATTCTTTAAAAGTTGTAAGAGATTCAGACTTTTCCTTAATAAGATACAAGTACATGTAACGAGAATAATCATCAGTGTAAGTGATAAATGAAGTATGTCCAGTTATGCAAGGGATTTGGAGGGACTACTAATGTCAGTGTGAATGAGTTCTAATAAATTAGAGCTCCTAGTGGCACCTTTCTTATTCTCTAATGTTATTTTACCTTTAAGACATTTGACGCATGTTCCAAAAACAGTGAAATTGAGAAGAGGAAAGACTTCATCCTTTACAAGGCGATTTAATCGCTCTCTTGAGATGTGGCCTAAACATTGATGCCACAACATGGATGAAGTCTCTAAGTCTCGTTTCTCTTTCATCTTTGTGAGTGATTCATTAATGTTATATGACAACAAAGATTTGGAAAAGTCATCATCTAGTTTTAATCTATAGAGACCACCATCCAAAACGCCAGTACCAAAAAGAACGGAATCAAAGAGGATAGAGAGTTTGCGATGACCATGGGAAACAACAAAACCGTCTATGTCTAACTTTGGTCCTGATACCAGGTTCCGAGTTACCTCATGAACATATAAGGTATCATAAAGTAAAGTTTAATACATAAACCAGTTTTCATAAATAATTGTAATGTTCCTATGGCATTCACTTCTAATTCTCGATCATCCCCATCCTTAAGTGTTCTTTGGTTTCTTCCCAGCTTCCGGATTGAAAAGAATCCATGAGTAGAGTTGGTAACATGAACCATAGAACTAGAATCAAACCACCAAGAATTAACAGGAAAATTTAAATTATAGGACTCAAGTATCATGAAAAAATCATTACCTTTCTTAGCCAGCCACTCCTTAAAGTCAGGGCATTCCTTCTGCATATGTCATGTCTTTTTACAGAACTTGCAGTGGATTTTGCCTAAAGAGTTCTTAGAGCTGGAAGGTGCACTTGTATTAGGATTGGGCCTTTGGACTTTGGAAACATCCCTTTTTGGATAATTGTTCTTCCTTTTCGTAGAGTTGGAGGTGGTGAAGTTAGCAACATCAGTAGTGGGATCCATCTTCAAGCGCTCTTCCTCCTGTACGCATATAGCGACCGGCTCACTCATCGTCCATTTGTCATTCTGAGTGTTGTAATTGATCTTGAATTCTTCATAGGGAGAAGGAAGCGAAGTAATGATGAAGTGGACAAGGAAACCATCACTAATTTCCATGTCTAGCCCCTTCAGCTTATTGGCCATGTCATTCATCATCATGATGTGTTCGCGAGTGCCGCTCGCCCGCTCCTCCCATCATACTTAGTCGTCACCAGCTTGAGGATTAGAGTACTAGCGTGCCTTTAGACGTCCATTTTATGAAGTCGTGATATTGTCTATTACTAACATCAAATAATAGACTTAGTTAAAATTCTACTTAAACGAAGACAAATCAGCTTTGGCCATAAGTGTAATCATTTAAGCATGTGTGCAAAGTAATCGTGATAAATCAGCTTTGGCCAGAAATGAGACAACCACTTTAGTTATGCACTTGTTAAGTATGCTATACATGAATGAATTAAATCTGCTTTGGCCAGATATTAAGACATTTACGTTTGTAACGCATACTCAACATAGCTTTCGTAATACTTGAACGATGAATAGATGTATCAAATCAGCTTTGGCCAGAAATGATACATCAGAAGCTCATTCAAGTCAAGCCATTTTGGTTTTGTAAAACATTATCTGATTCTGATTAATTACCTAAGTATTTACAAAACCAAGTGTTTAGTAGTAAACCACCTGTTAGCGCGGATCGAACTAAATTTTAGTTCACATTAACAGCTTAAAATATTAATGAGATTTCGAGTTCACCTTAGATTTCGAGTGAGATCTCGACTCAATTATGAAGTCTCAACTTAACTTGAGATTTCGAGTGAGATCTCGAGTGAGGTTTCGAGTAAGATTTCGAGTCCCTTAATGCCAGTCGCAACCTGACTCGAAATCTCGGGGTTTCGAGTGATGAACACTAATGCCTTAATGAGATTCCGAGTTCATTATGAGGTTTCGAGTCGCAACCACCAGATTGCGAGTCGAAAACTCAGTCGCAATCTCAGTTCTCCTCAAATTTTAGTGAGATTTCGAGTACATTATGAGGTTTCGAGTCGCAACCACCAGATTGCGAGTCGAAATCTCAGTTGGAACCTTAGTTGAAACCATCTAATTCTCGAAACTTATTCTCTAAGTCTCAAAACCTGCTCATCAACATCCGTTAATGAAGATAATGATTGAAAATTCAAAATTTTAGGGATTGTGATAGAGTTTCCTCTTTTAATACTGATCTAATTTTATCAAAAATATTTCAAAAAATATAATATGTCTATCCTTTTAATAGTTTTCGAAAACTTTAAAAGATAAAATTAGATCAAAAAACAGTAAAAACACCTAATAATCCAAATCATATTCCAAAATATAAGGGAAGTTTGAATTTTCCTAAGAACACATGATGAACCCTAAAATAAAACCATAATTTCTGGAAACCAAAACCTGAATTTTTTAGGCTTTGTAAACAGATTTCGGACATTAATATTGATTTCGAGTGAACAATTAACCATCCCTTTTCTGAAAACAGTGATTTCGGGACATGAGACTCGAAACCAGCTGTGAATTTTAATAAGTTTTCAAAATTTTGTTTTCCAGATTTCAATCCTAGAATTAATGGATACGAAAACAAAACTGATTTATCAACATATGCTCTGATACCACATGTTGATCAGTTCTGTTTTATGCATAATGGAAACATGAACACATACCCGTGATTGTAGACAGGGCAGCAGAGAATCCAGTAAGTGATGAAGCCATCGAGTTTGACATCTTTGTCAGGGTGATCTGGTTCCTCCTTAGGGTGCAATCTAATGATGGTGATGATGAACCGATAAATGGTAATCGGTTATGGGAGAGAGATAGGCGAGGTTTGATGTTGTTAATAATTAGGTTTGTGTAACCTTAGAACCTCTATATTAGTCTCCTTATATATGCACCCAAGAGAAAACTTAATTAGTTGTAACACCCCGAAAACAGATTTGGTAATTAAACTACGTTAGTACTAAAAGATAGGTAAATTACCGTTAGGGGTAAAAGTAACCCGGTGAATATTAGAATTTTTAAATGAATAAGCCTAATATTAAATAAAAGCTAAACGAAAGCTTTTGGGAAAATAGAGTTTATCGAAGCCCGAGTTAACGAGACTTAAAATAAACTAAGTTGTAGATTTCCCGAACCCACTAATTTAACTAGGAATGTTTAACCTAGTTAATAAATGGGAATATTATTAGAAATAAGTAGGTTGTGGCCTACTTATTAACGAACCAAACACGAGGGGTTAAAATGGGATAACTTAACAAGGTTATTTAATAAAAGAAAATCAAAACAAAACATACACTTGAAGTGTGTGTTCTGGATCGAGCTCAGGGGGCTCCCCAAGGAGCCAAAACCCTAATCCACATATATGTATCAAATTGAAGGTCCAAATGATGCACAAATTCACAACCGAACATGGATTAATGATCACCCAAGCTAGGGGATCATAAGGTATGTAAAATCTTGATGCTTGGTGAAGTTGTAAAAATTTGATAATCATCCTAATCGCGAATTAAGCATGGATTAGAGAAGCTATGGCTAGATTAGTGATGTATACTTGCTTAGGAACGAATCCTGTTGGGTCAAATTGGAGAATGATGTTATCAATTATGACGGCTTTAGTTTAGCAATTTTATCGTTTATATTATGTGGCGTTTTTAGTTATTTTAGTCGGAGGTTTTAGCGTTTTTATTGGTTCTCCAAGCAAGAGGCGGCTTGCAATCAACAACCAAAAAAATTATTGCTGGATTAAACAAAACACAAATAAAGTCGCTGGAACCAAACAACCGAGAAACTTTCTATTTTTTTTAATAAATACGCCGGTCGGGTTAAAACCGGCGGAATCACGGCGACGGAAACCAAATTGCTATATTTTGAGTGTGTTCATCTTTTTTAGGATGAATTTGAAGATTGTTGAATCCCAAATTCGAGTACCAAGCTCTGATACCAAATTGTAGGATCAAATCGAGCCAAAATCTGATTTTCAATATTTACAAAGATGAACACACTCAAAATATAGCAATTAAAACCCTTGAAATGATTTGCAAAATATGAATACAATTTAGCCCCCAAATCTTTCTCTAAATGTGTGTCGCAAAACCCTAATCATCTCTATCTATTTATAGCCTTACCATTTTAGGCTAATTACAATTAGGACCCTAGAGATAATAACTTGTCAAAACTAGTAATAAACATGAAAACTAATTAAATAGATTAATAAATATATTTTGTCTAAACAAAATATATTTAATTGTCCAAAGCAGTATAACCATCAACTCTCGAACGTTCACACGCCATATCTTTCTTCGATCTTCTCGTGTCGACTTGTGCGTTGACTTTGACTTGTTTACATTGACTTCGACACGTTGGCGTTGACTTTGTTGACTTGATTCGTTGATAACATTAGACTACACGATTTAGACCCAACAGAACCCTAAGTGAAAATCATACATAATATGCTATGAATTGAAGGAATTGATGAATTAACACACTTAGATAAGTGGGTTTTAATGTTATGATGAAATTGATGATATAGCTATGCTTAGAATCAACATGCATGATAACGAATAGAAGGTGTTTGATTAAACCATTAATTTGGGTATAAGATCATACTTCTCAAGAAATGGGTTTTATATGACATAAAAGAATCGATGTTAAGATCGTGATATTGATGCTTGAAATCATGTTACCTAGTAATTAGTGTGTAAAATTTGATTTCGTTAAGAGTTCGGATGAAATGCCTAAGTGAAATTCAATAAACCAAATGTGCATTGAATAAGTTGATAAGTCGATTGACTTTAAAAAGTCAAACCGACCAAGTATACGATCGAATGATAAATTCGACATAAGAAGCGTAGGATGGAATAGTCGTAAATGATTATGACTAACATAACCATCTTACAATTACAATGATAGTTTAACGCTTGGCAAGCTAGGTGAAAGCTTGGGGAAGGAAGTGGTTCAAACGAATCAAGAATGAAGGAAAAACATAATTCGGATGCAAGGTAAGTATGTCTTACAATAGTCATAAATTATAGAATATTATCTTATCGTATTAACTACGAATAAGATAAGTTAACAATCGTGATATAATGATCCGACGTGTAGTCGTACGGAACAAGATAACCGAAGATGAAAATAAACCATGTTTAATGGTTAAAAAGGACTAATATGGTTACTTAGTCAAGCAATGACTAATAAATATCGAATTCTTGATGGATACCTTATATGGTAAACCAAAACAAACGATAAGGGTAAAACGGTAATTTTGGTCATACGTTGACCGTAACCGTTAGTTTTTGAAAGACACTTATGATGTACGCCATAATAGGTCAAAAGTGTTAAGAAATGAATTATAAGTAAAATGACCACACGGTTTAAACCGGAGCGAGTCATATAGACGAGATGATAATAAATGTCATCTCACCAATACAATCGGACACCTAGACCAAACGGGTCAAAAGGTCAAGATTCCACCTTTTGACAATATCGACTAATGACTACCGTCGAGTTATATGATTTCAGGAGTAAATATCGAATGGATATTAGCATCGCCATGACTTAGCGGAAATTAAAACAAGATATTAAACGGGTCAATATACTGATCCGAGCCAGGTATGTGTAATAGAATAAACACTCAATTAGAACGTATGGTTCAATGGATGTTAAACGAAGTCTAAGATAGAGAATGGGTTACTTTAATGAGTAAACCGAATGTTTTAAATGATGGTCGTCGTGTTTTAGAAAGCACAATGACTTTTCAAACAAGATCATAACTAGAACGAAGGATTATGGGTCAAACATGCTTTCAAAAGACTTCATCGTAAATGAAAGGCAAAAAGGGACCAAAACGCCCTTGCAAGCTAAATTAAGCTAACGACCTTTAAAGGTTGTTTGGAAACAAGTTTTATGATAAAATGAATACTTAGAATAAGTATAAGAAGCGAAAGATGTAAATCTTTGGTCAAATGACTCTATATGAGCATTTGCCGTAAAATAACAATCCGAGGAGTAAGACTCGGATTATATAGATCACCACATTAAATCCACCACAAATATAGTTGTGGTGGAAGATCATTAGATAAGAAATGTGGAAATATGAATCTAGAAACGAATGAAAGCAATTCGTGCTTAAAATATGCTTAAATACCCTTAACGGGTCAAAATAAGCGTATGAGCAAAAATGGGTTTAAGAAGGTACATAAACCCGTGATTTGAACCTAATATGTTAGACAATAATGAATTTAATAGGTTTATGAGAAATAGGGGTCAAACAAACTGATTTGTTTAATAAATACATGAACGGGTCAAAAATTCAGTGATTTTATTTTAAGCCGAAAGCTTAAAAGTCTAAAATTTTGTTAATCCGGATGTCGGATTTTAACTCCATGTGATGGAGAATTAAATTACGATCACGTAGGAAAAAGAATCGTGTAAATCGGATCAATAACGAAAGAGTTATGCTCGTTTTCGTAAAATCAAACTTAGTTGGGCGAATATGCAGCACCAGCATCAACTTTCTATCAAAATAGGACCGTGGTGTCGCGCCACGGCCAGAGCCTTTTGCCGTCGCGCGCGGCGACGGCCTAAAATGTTGAAAATCTTGTTTTTTTTGTTTATTTTGATTATTTGACCCAATTATCTTGTTGTACTTATTATTTAACTATCAAAACTGACTTCTAAATATGTTTTTGCCAAAACCGAACACACGTTAAATGAAGCTTCCGCGTCAAATCTAGAGTTGTTTTGCCAAAAGTGAATTATGTAAACATTTATAAATATGTTTTTGAAATGTTGTAAACATATGGGAATGTTAGTATGACAAGTTTTTGTAAAGTCACATTTTAGCATTAAAATGTGTATCTTATTATTAAAATCTTGATTTATAAGACGGGTGTTATATTAGTTAATAAGGGTAATATGATCCATCAACAATAACCAACTAATTATTTAATAGGTTGTTATATATTTTGATCTATATAATGTAAATGATTATAATGGCTACCAGATTAAATATAACACCATAATATATTTAATCTTACACTCCGATCTTCTAAAGTGGAGTTGCGAGTTTTGTGTGTGTAATATAACAACAACAACAACAATAGTACAAAAACTATAATACCCCTAGCAATCAACATAAAAGGATTAAATACCCTTTAGTTATAATGTTAGGTTGACGGATGTTTGAGCCAGAGACGAATATACCAATTAGGAAAGAGAAGGACCCGACAATCAATTTTCGAGAATTAGGGATTCAACCATCATTTTGAGCCAGATCACGGGTACGCAAATATCAGTTTACTATAATAATTATTGTTTAAATATTTAGATATTCATTTTACCACCCGAAATTCGTATTCGAAATTTGGGATACATACTCAGATAATGAATAGAATTATCCGAAATTTTTGGATATCTGTAGTTGAATAACCCTAGTTGTGATTGTGATTACTTGGTCCAATTTGTTGTTTAAGGCCTGCATATGGTCATCCACGGTGGTGGAAACATTACTAGGCGACATAAGGATTCTTAATGAAAACACCAAATGATAGATCTTATCCCAATTCTTCTTACTTTCATTAAACTCCATTGGTCCTTAAAAAATACGAA
This sequence comes from Helianthus tuberosus, assembly GCA_030545235.1. NCBI lineage: Eukaryota > Viridiplantae > Streptophyta > Magnoliopsida > Asterales > Asteraceae > Helianthus > Helianthus tuberosus. The sequence goes on from CM060432.1 coordinate 146,356,293, forward strand.
AAAAATGTAACCTAATTGTAATGGAAATGTGTATCAAAGAATATCATCAAGATAAGTTATTAGGAAAATAGGAGTGCATTTGGAAGATGCAGGTGTGGCATCGTAAAAGAAATGTCTAAGTATATTCTAGTCTCAGGAATTTGGGCTAAAGCGATTTGGTGGCACGTGTGGGTATGACTACAGCTACCAGGGATCCATGGAGTCTTGATGTTAAAATCTTGAATGGGTCAACATGATAAGGGGTTCGAAGACATTGAATAAGGTCATTGGCACGATTACAATATCAACCATATAGCACATTTGGAAGGCAAGAAACGACAAAGAGTTCAATCGTTTATTCCATTCAACAAAACAGTAGAGGGCATAAAATAAAAAAACATTCATGTGGATTAAGTGTATATCAAAGCTAAAAAATTTAGAGTGAGAGATTGCATGATTTTAACGTACGGGAGTGGACTGCTGACCCATCTTGTTCGGCTGAATGGGAGCAGTTTAACAGGTTAATGTCAAAGCTGAATTCGGTGAACCTGGGTCTGGGTGACAAAGAGGATAGGTGGAGATAGAATGACACTTCATCGCCATCTACCTCACCAGCGTGGTTATAAATCGATTGCCCTTTCTCTCTTGGTAGACCTCTGCTCCTTTATTTGCCACCACTTCAAGCAGCGAAGAAGAAGAAGAGAAATTACCAGTTCCGTGATTGAAATTTCAAGGTAATTTAGTTATGTTGGTAGTATTTAACAGATCAAATATATTACTTTTTAATTACCAATGTCTTCTTTTTCTTTCTCTTAATCCAGTTTTTTGCTTCGCTCATGAGCTTTTATATCGTCCATGGTATGTAATTTGAAACCTAACTTTCGAATTGATGATAAGGTAAGCTAGGTTCTTTTTATATATGAGATTGAAGTTTAAGAGGAAGAGCGGAAGAAGGTGGTGAATTTGCTCAATTTTCGAGGAAGAAGGTATGAATTTTTCTTGATTTTTGATGCTAAGGAGCCTTAAACTCACGGGACTGGGGATGGTGCAAATGATGTTGGAGTAATTCAATTAGCAAACATTGAATGTGAATTGTTCTGTCATTTTTGTTTGTTGCTTACGAGGATTTATTCATGTCGATTTCTTCCCACTTTATCATACATTCACATTGACTCAGTTCTGGTATACTTTCCAAACCGGTTGCTCGGGTCAAAATTCTATGATGATTGGTGTTAGTCTTTGTACAATCAGGGGCAGACCAACCCCCATGCGAAGGTGGGCGGGCGCACCCCCGGGAAAAAAAAATTTAGTGTTATTATCCGACCAAAATCCCGTCCGCACCCCTTGGATTTTTCGTCCGCACCCCTTGGATTTATTAGTCCGCACCCCCTGGAATTTTTCGTCCGTACACCTTACGTAAAAAATATTATGGATTATATTAAAAAAAATTAGTAAAGTCTGATTTAAAAAAAAAAACTACCCATATGATATAAACTTATACTACCTAAACCCAAATCAAACCCATTATATAAACTTATCAATAGCCCACTAATAATCTAGCCCATTAACCCACCTAAGTTAAAACTAAAAAAGTTAAAATAAGCCCAAAAACCCTTCAATTCCTCTCTCGCCCTCCCTCTGTGCGACTGTGCGTGCTCTCTGCCTCCTGTCCTGCCAGCGATCTTCATCAGCCAACACAACAACAACACTGCAGCAGCCGATATCAGCCGGAATCCGACATCAACGTGACCGGAATCCGCTCTAAACCAACTGGACACCGACAAACGGTAAGTTTTTATGTTTTTTATATGATTTTTCTTGATATTATATGAGAAAAGGGGTAATAAAAAACTCAAATAGGTATGAAAAATCATGTGTTTTGACGTTGCGTATGGTTGTTTAGATGGTTTTTAGGATGATTATGTTATTTAGATGATTTTTAGGGGTGATTACACAATTTTAGGGCTTGATTGCTTGAATAGTTGAAAATTAAAATTGAAACATTATGTTATGGAACGATGAACTAATGGTCATGGATCACTTTGTTTGTGATAGGAACCATGAGTAGGGATGTTATGGCAAAATTTCTCAAGAGGAAAGTGGTTGTACCACTTTTTTTGCCGAATTCTTCTAATTATAGACCAAGGTATGTTTTAGATAAGTTTTTTTGTTCAATTATTTAATGATTAAGAGAAATAGAAGTAGGGAGGGTTTAAACTTTGATGTTTTTTTGTTTATTAATGTGATAGGAAGGTAGGAACTAGGGTTTGATTGTTTGAAAATTGAAATTGACCCGACCCGATCCGATCTGATCCGACCCGCTATGAAACTTTGTTTGTTTGTGTTTACTTGTTTTACATGAACCGACCCGATCCGACCCGCTATGAACCGAATTTTTTTATATAGCTAGGGGTCTAAAATCTTTAAAAAATTTCCTCACCCCCAGGAAAAAAATCCTGGGTCCACCACTGTGTACAATGTCATTTTCATCGCCCTCCTGGTTGTCATTATTGGACTGCTTGAAAAGGTAGTTATATCTTTGGTTCTCAGGTGAAAATAGGTCTAGCTTGACATGGTATGTTTCTTTTTACCCATTTGGCCCCTTACTTACCTTAGTTTCATAGTAGCTGCAAAAAAATATATTTATCCAAGTCCGAATAAAATTTACTTATCTATCCCTGATTCTCTTCTACATGTAACTAAGAGACTATTAGTTTTGTCTCACAATCGGTCATTTTTGCCTATTATTAAAGGTCTGGGTTCCAGTTACTTTCTAAATGCACACTCAATCAATTTTTAAAAATGCACTTTTTTGCAAGTTTTGTCCCACAGAAATGAAAAGTTTGAATATGCACAAAGTCAACTGCTTTTTCAAAGCAAACCAATTTTTCTTATGGAGATGGTATGAATGTACCAATTAGCAAACCATCGGATAGTTCTGTAATTAGGAATGGGATCATGGGTGTTTCTGATAATGTGTTACAGGGTGGTAATATGGAGTTAGTGGGACCCGGAGTTACGGTAGCGGCAGTTGGGTCGCCTGCGGTTTTGTTCGAGATACATCTTCGGTTTCGTCTTTACCTAAAGACTACGAATGATTAAGAACTGAGAATTGGCTGCCCAATCACATGCTTGAAACTAGGTTTTTATAAAGTGCGTCTAAGGCGCGATGCACACTAAGGCGCATGCCTCAGCGCCTCATGTCACTCAAGGCGCGCCTTTCTAACAAAGCGCAAAAAAACACAATTTTTGGTTTTTTTTTTTTGGGTCTGAGGCGCGCTTTGAGTACTTTGGGGTGTTTTTTTTGCATCAATGAGTTGTACAATAGGATTTTTTTTTGCTTGTAAATGTAGGTAATATATAAATCTTATTTATAAAATGGCCATATGTTTGCGTGTACTTGAATGTAATCCTGAACTTGAAATATTGTCTATTATCTCTCTTGAAAATTTGAACTGTGTACTAAAGTTTTGGAAGGTGAGTTGTCCAATCACAAATGCCCTATTGCTTAGTGAAAGGCTCACGAGGTGCATGTCAGATGCTCAAGCAAGGCGATAAGCTTTCAAAGGTGCAATTGAGGTGCACGCCTTAATCAAGCAAGGCGCAAGCAAGGCAACAACACAAGATTTAGATTGTTTCAACTTTTTTCATATAAGATATGACCATTTGGTTGATGATGATGAACAACAAATCTTGCTTATTTTTTTGTGAATTGTTATCAGTTTTAAACATTCTCTAATTCTACTGTATTCTTTACTGTACTTGTGCCTTGTAAAATGGTACTATTTTTTGCTTATTGTATAGTAGATTTATTTTACTAAATAAGACATTTTTTTATCGATATTCTGAAATCATAAATTTACAAAAGTTCGATTGTATATAAAATAATTACCCATAACTTATAAAATAAAATATTCATTTTCCTTTTATAGTCAACATTTTGACATATATTAGACCGTTGGGTATGGGCGTGACTTTTGGGCGTTGATGGCCCTTCAACGCTGGGTGTTTCACCTTGGGTTGGCGTTGCCCGCTTGGCGTGGGGCGCTGTCCTAGGGTGACATGTCTGGCAATGGTTGGCTGGTTGTTGATGACCGTTTGGGTAGCTCTTCCAGGACGCCGGCCTGGCCACACCGCTTCCACACTCCACTTTTTTAGGTGTGGACTGGTAAAGCCAACATCTGCCATGTGTCGAGCAATGCCCCCAACCCAAACTCTTCCACACCCCATAGTCTTGTACGCTAGGTTTAATATATGAGAAAAAGAAAAAAAAAGGAACACCTTTTTAGAGTAGTTTATAAAAGTATTTGGGCTAAACATGTAGATACGACAGTTCAAACCTATGCACGACCTGCTTACCCATGTGTTTCTTGGTTTGAATCGAAACCTAAATCCCTGCGTCTGATATGCAATAATGAACGAAACAATTTTACTACCTTTCATAAAATATTCATTGAACGTGGGAGCCCACCCTTTTGTTATTCTTTATTATGTTGACCATGCTCTCTTGCCATTTAAACCATCATAGAAGCACATAGATAAGCGACTATGAACATCGAAATAGAAACACTCGAGGCTTGTTATTTTTTCCTAAATTATTTTCATAGAGAAACTTTTTTATTATATATACACGTATAGCTTCCATGAAAAATGATCAATGATTGATAATATAATGTTTTATAGTCTTTTTTTTTTTTCATCACTTATTTTCATAAATATTTTAAAAACCTAAATATGCATGTGTTTTGTGATAAAAAAAGGAAATTATCTGTACATGCTAATGATTCTCTTTTAATTGAAAATTATTACATCAAGAGATACCCAAATATTGCTTTATGAAATGTATTATGTATGCGAGGAAGCAAAAAGTGCGTTTAAACAAGAATTACAATCTATGTGCACACATTCTTATATTGCATACTATTTTTTTTAAATATAATAGGTCTTTGTTTGATCCGTGAAGTGAACGTGCGTCAAACTAACATAAGTAGTCACGGCAACACGCATGCATTTCCACTATATATACACACACAACGTATATAAGATTTTTTTAATGTTTTTAGGTTTGAATTATGTTCTTGCCTCATACTGCCGACTCCGCTGCAACGCGCGAGTTACCCACTAGTTTATATAGAAGTGTTTGCGGCTCAAAAAAAAGTCAAACCTTTATAAAATTCAATTAATTAATGTTAATTGAGATTTACATTTAATTAACCTTACTCGTGACAAAAAAAAAAAAAAAAAAAAAAAAAAACATTGGTTAAAGGCTATAGAAGAAGTGCACGAACACCACTATTCAAAATTTCAACTTCCCGCTAAGCCTCTGCGCCACCGTCGTCGACTGCAAACTCACCATCTTGCTCCACCGCACTCCGCATCTCTCTATATTACGGTGCGATTTAGGGTTTCAATTGTGTTTTGCTTTTCAACAAGTTTTGTGTTTATCAAACCCTAACGTCTAATTTCAGGATTCCGCTTACTCTCGTTCGAATTATGGATCTGGTAGTCGCAACAGTTAGCGGATACCATGGATCAGAGAGATTTAAGCTTATCAAACTCATATCTCAAGCCGGTGCAAGTTATGTTGGAGCAATGAATTCCTCAACCACGCATCTGGTAAGTTCTTAGAACCCTAATTTACTGTTTGAGATATATATAAATGGTTATGTAACTTTGAATGTTGTATGATTCTGGTTGGTTGATTAGGTGTGTCACAAATTTGAAGGCAAGAAATATGAACTTGCTAAGAAGTTTAAGACAATTGTGGTGAATCATCGTTGGATTGAGGAGTGTATAAAGCAAGGCAGGCACGTCTCGGAGCGGCCCTATATGAAGCAATGGTATGCTTAGCGATGCTTTTAAGTTTTAATATAATAAATGTTATTATCTGTTTGTAGTAAAATGTGTAAGATGGATGATGGTGTGTTCTTAAACTGTAATTTTACCTTTGTGATTTCACATTTTGGGTAGAACAGTTCCACAGAAGTTTTATGAAATGTGATTTGATTTCAATATTTGTAGCGGATATGAGGTGGGGCCGTTGCTGTTGGAGATCCCAAATACTGCTAGTGAAGTTAGAAGTGTGCTTGGTGAAGTATCTAACAATAGAAACTTCTCCAAAACACCTGTCATCGACATCGAACGTGGGGATGATGAGTGGACTGATTCTTGGTTGTTGAAAGAGGTTAGATGCAACCTCTTGACTCTTTTGAAACTTGAGATTCTTTATGTTTCTACACTCTATATGAATCTGTTGCCAAAACTTGATTAGCTCAGACTTAGACAGTACATGCGTTTTAATTATCAAATCAGATGGTATGATATCAACATGAAAGATTGTCTTTTTAAGTCATTAACGGGCTGTGAGCATATTTAGCAAGGGTTACAAGGCAATGTAGGCATGGCATTGCTTACAGTAAAACTATGAATTGATGAAATTAGGAGACGATATGTTTCATCATCTCAGCATGCCTATGGAACTTAGTTTGTGTTTATCAGGAGCCAACCTGCCTCTCTTATGCGCCACTTAATCCTCTGTATTGATTATCTAAAAACTTTGACATGTTTGGAAATTGATTTAGATGACAGGAGGCCACATACATAACATATATAATTGAGTATAAACAGATAGATTTTAGCTGATGATCTGATGCATAGCTGAATCTGAATCACATATGCTACAGTTGGTTCAAAACATATATGACGCAAATCGTGATGCTTTTTATCTATGTATTTTTTTTGCTCTCAGTTTATATATACAAGTATAGCGTTTACTAATCTGCATATGATTAAGTGCATTGTTCCTTCCATTTTTTTGTTTACAATTTATTAGGCCTCCCACCTTGTATTTTTCTTTAGTTTTTCACTTTCAGCATTGGTTTTCTTCCTTTATAAATGCCGTTGATAGATATAAACAGTTTAGATGTTGCGCGCTTGGGCCTGATGATTTTCTTGGATAATTTCCGGATAACAGTTTAAGTACTTATTATTCCCCATAATATTTTGGATGTAGAATCTGCTTCCTGATACCAGACAGAACAAGGATCGTTCTAAGAGATTAAAGAGAAAAGGCACTAAGAGATGCTCAAAGCAGGATGACTTGTTGAAAAACAAATACTGTTTAGAGGAGTCTCCTTCATTTGGCTTGAAAAGCATAGAGGTATATTAGTTAAAATCACTATAGCTATTTAGTTATATGAAAAATTAATTGCCATTATTTGTTTTTTAAGTTTTACACTTTCCTCTTCACATTGTATGAATCAGAAAAGGAAAAACACTACCATAGGTGAACCCTCCAGAAGAAATCGTAGGCTGATACATAAAAATACATATAACGAGTTATCGTCTTCCGAATCCGAGGAAGGCTTCAAACATTCAGAAATTCACCAAAATAATATTGAAATTTGTGAGCCTTCAAATTATTCTCGGAAACATGAAAGAAGACCACTTCATGAAACTAGGTTTCATAATCATGGGAAACGAAGAAATTTGATATTGGAAGAGATCGAAGATTTGGGTACAACTTCTAGTCGTGAAGATCACCATACAGAAGTTGATCATGACGACTGTAATAAAATGGAACATAATCCCAGATTGTCTAAAGAAGCCCTTTTATCATGTGTGATATGCTGGACAGAATATAGTTCAACTAGAGGAGTTTTGCCATGTGGACATCGCTTTTGTTTTTCATGCATACAGAACTGGGCAGATCATATGGTATCATTTTATCCTTCGTTCATAATCCTTTACACTTGACAGTTTCTTAGAACACAAGTAACGACGATATAACTATATATATTGTATATACAGGCTTCAATGAAAAAAGTTTCCACATGTCCTTTATGCAAAGCCAAATTTTATAGCATACAAAAGATGGAAGATGCTGAATCTTCTGATCAGAAAATATACTCTCAGACAATTCCTAACAACTGTCCATTAATGGATGTATACATTATTCCACATGGTGAATCATCTATACATCAGAATATGGTAAATCTTTGTTCTTTTTATTGTTATGGTTGACTATTGGGTTATATTAGGTTGTGTTTATGATTAAATATTGGTTTATTTTTGTGATGAACAGCCACCACCAACGCCAGTTTGTTACCAGTGCAGTTGTCGTGAGCCTGAGGAACTTTTAATAAGTTGTCATAGCTGTCAATTTCGTTGTGTGCATTCTTATTGTTTGGATCCACCACAAATTCCATGGGTTTGTGTCCAATGCAAGGATCTTCGAATGCGATATGTACGTTAAATTTCATTAAATGATACTCTTATTACAGTCAGAGGTATGTTATCAACTATGATATCATTATGGAAACAATGATGTTAATCTGTATGCTTAAATTTTGAGATCTTGTTTTGTTTTAAGTAAGTTGTCCAGAAGCTGTTGGGCGCATTTGAGCCCAGCCCAACAAGAGGGTAGGCTTGATTAGTTTGTTATTATTACTTAGTAACCTGGTGTTCCATAATATATTTTATCCTCTTGTTTTATCTTTTTGGTATTTATGTTTTTTTAATAATTTTTTCTTTTTCAAAATAAGTGGCCGTTTTTGGTATTTATATTTTTTAATCATTTTTTCCTTTTCAAAATAAGTGGCCGGTTTTTAATTAAAAAGTGTAACCCTGACCCAATACATACAACTCTTTCAAATGCATCCAGCTTTTGTAGATATCTTGATGTACTATTGTTTCCAATTATATCTTTAAAGTAATAAGCAAGTGCTGATATTTATGTAATAGGGGAGCAAACGAGTCCATTATGTGATATCAGTTTGTTTGGTTTGGCTTGAATCAAGCTTATTCAAATTGAAGTTTGTTGATTTTTAAAATTGAGTATATTTCTAACAAAGATTTTTAAGTGAATCAAGCGCTCGAGCTTAACCCTTTTGAGCTTTTTAAGTTATTAAATTAAGCTTGAACTTAGCTAATGATTCTTAAATTCGAACTCATTTTAACTCGTTTGTACTTTAGTCAAACAGAATCGTGTTTAGGAAGAACCCAATGCTTGGTGGGGTATTTATTTATTTACTCATTAAAATAGTTCTAAAATAAAATGCACATGGATCATAATACTAATTTCTCTTTGGTCTTTTTTCGTTTTCTTTTGTACGTAAATAAACATGTTTTTTTTTTTTTTTTTTTTTTTTTTTTTTTATAAATTTGTTCTCGTATATCTTATGAGATACATAATATTCAGAACATTTGGGCTTATCCAACTAGCCAACTAGGACACGTTCATTGTTTTGTAATATTGTATTACTTGTTTATGGATGCATTCCTATTAAGTTATTATAACAGCTTTCATAATATATACTCAGAATTACAAGAATCCTCTTTAAATTGTTTTGAAAATAAGTATATATTTATTTCAAAATATAAGTTTCTAATGCATATAATCTACTAAGTTCTTAAAATACACCTTAATATATATTTAATTCAAAATATAAGTTTCTAATGCATATAGAGAAAGTGTACTGTACAATTGGCCTTAATGTATGAGCGTACGCGATGAGAATTCCGCATGTTATAAACCTCAAAAACCATAAATACGTATCTTGAAAAACCCTGAATCCGCATGTTATAAAACATTAGGTGTTAGTAATAAAAGCCGCAGGTTATAGCCTAAAATCCGCATGTTATAAAACATCAGGTGTTGGGCATAAAATCCGCATGTTATAACTAAAATCCGCATGTTATAACCTAAAATCCGCATGTTATATTTTTGTCGTGTACACATCGTACGTTAAGGCTAATTGTACGTTAACTAACCCCTAATCTATTAAGTTCTTAAAATACACTTTAATTATATGTGATATTTTATAAATTCAAAAAACAAAAGCTTATAGTCAGGAAATTATATTATTTAAATCAAATTTAGTTGGGCCGATATGACTAAATATTAAAAAAGATTGAAAAGGATTGGCTCCTACCATTAAAGCATAATTAAATTGAAATTTAATAAAGTGATAATATCGACCCGTAGAGATTATAAAACCACATATTGCAAACGTTCATGGTCACCGACACTTAAAATGAATAAAGTAGTTGTTAGCATCCATTGTATACAATTAATATAAAGTATTCTATTAAGTTGATGCTTCTTTTTCTATTTTTAGTTGATTAAAGGTGAAAAACAAACCTCATCAAGATAAGCATAAATAATTATATGTTCATTCACACTATTCTATGATTCTCTTCCTTTGTGTTGGCAATCGATCATCCCTCAAAATATTAATTAAAATTAAGTCTTTTTAAAAAAAAATTACACGTTAAGGTGGAGTGATTAGAAGATTAGCAGTATTAACGAATTAATTGTGAGGTTACTCATATTTAAAGCAACGATCAAAACGACAACACCTCTTTGGTCCATTTCACATTCGAGGCAATTGGTAGGTTTATTTTCTTAACATGATAAACCGACCATCAAACCTCCGTTACTCTTGAAAAATAGAAGAATAAATTTATAAATTATGCGAAAAACGTGTATGTACGGACACGCTAACCGGCCCACGCCATTAATTTATTAATAAACTAATAAATTTCAAAAAGAAAAGAAAAGAAGAACAAAGGTGGCTCAAGTTATTCCACATGGCCAAAAGCATTCATCTACAATATATAGAATTGATTTGGCAAAAGGGAACATGGGGAAGCAACTTAACCCAACTCATATGTAAAACCATTGTCATGATTGACCATATGGACCTCACCCAACATATGCACTTTTACAATTAAAACTCAAAAAGATTCTTTCATATATTTTCAATGTCCGTCTGTCAATCCATATTAAAAAACCACCAACACGAATGCCTTTTATTTAAAAAAAAAAAAAAAAACTATTATTTGCAAGATAACATAATACAAAAGTTTCTTTCGGCTTTATAACCCATCCTCGATGTACAAAAAGTAATGCACAAAGTACAATGCCTTGATGCAATAACCACATGAAAACAAACCATTTATCTCTGGCAAGAACATATGTCGAGGTATAATTTATAAACTATCTTCACCATGTGAGGGTTAGTAGTTGGTAATCATACAGAAGTTGGTCTTACAGATGCTTATGTCTGCTATGACTTGTGTCGTCCAATATATCTATACACTATTAAAAAATATATAAAATATATAAACACCCCACTAACAATGCAAAATTACTAAAATACCCCTGCTTCAAAAACAACATAATCCACTTTTTTTACAAGTTTCTGTATCTTGCTATGGTGGGGAAAAAAGGAAAACAAGATTATTCTCCAAAGTTTGTCCTTAAAAGGGTAATGATTTGCTATCCAGCTCATACAAATATTTATCATTATGAAATATTTATTTATTTATTTCTTTTTATAATTAAATTTAAAGGGTAATGAACTAATGATTTGTTAATATTTGTCACCATCAACACTTTGAGTGAGTATATAAAAAAGCCTATCAAACTCAATCCCAACTTATTTCCACCAATGAAGTCCAATCCTATTGAACTTCCCACCACCACCAATGGCAACCTCCACAAACCACTCATCAACACCAAGCACTTCATCCTCCCTATAACCACCCTAGCCCTATTAATCACAATCCATCTATATGTTGGAAACTTTTCCGACCACCCGTTGATTAATCCTGCCACACCAGCAGGAGACTCAACGGGTGATAATGACAAGTGTAACGTTTTTCAGGGAACTTGGGTGTTTGATGATGAGAGGGAAACGTACTATACGAACGAAACAAAGTGCATCATCGATGATCGACAAAATTGTATGAAGTATGGGAGGCCGGATACCGACTACTTGAAGTGGAGGTGGCAGCCAGATAAATGCGATTTACCTGAATTTGACGCGGTTGAGTTCTTGGAGGCTGTCAGAGGGAAACGCTTGGCCTTTATCGGCGACTCGGTAGGAAGAAACCAAATGCAATCATTGGTTTGCATGTTAGCTAGTGTAAGTTTTCAAAATAATCCCTAATTCATAGTATTAAGTCATTAAGTATTAAATTTATCAGCATGCATAACTAGTTTAGCATTCAAAAATGGCGGATTAGTAATAAAATACTCTAGTTAAGAAAAGATAAATACGTATACACGTATACACATGTATATAAAATGACATATTGGCATACTTTGTATAGTTTAACTAGTGGTGGGTCGGATAATTTTTACTTTGATAGCAAAAGCAAGTGGAGCCGTGGTGGTGTACACTGACAAGTAATATTTTGTTATCTAGCATTTTGTCTGTTTGAATCAAGTATCAAGATTGAAGACCTAACCCTTGATGGTCCAAGCCTTTTGAGGCTTACATATTTATGGGCTACCAAAAAGATAAATATGGCATTTAAGATCACCCACATGGCCATATAGCGACCTTTATTATGTATGTAGTATGTAATTGTACACACACCTAAGCTTAGACGCAAAGCCCCTCTAAAGTTACCGTTTTGGCTAATTTGCTTAACAACTACATCTTTTTTGGTTTAATACCGACATACTAGTTTTCCTAAACTTTACTCTCTATATCAAAATTTTATTTCGTTTTAGACTAGATGTAGTGGGGCGTCAATGGGCCTCCACGTCACAACCATTTCATCATTAACCGATTACTAGAACAATATGAAGGGCGCCAATGGGCCTCATGCCCTCCTTTTCGTTATACCATTAACGGGCGTGAGAGCTTGGGTGTGGGGCCCAAATCACAATCTAACCAATCAAAAAATGACTAAACTGCCATTTCGTCCCTGAGATTTGACCAACTTTGGGACTTTCTTCCAAAGGTTTGTTTTTTCATATCTGGATCCAAAAAGTTTGAAATCTTGCCATTTTCATCCGGCTCGTTATCTGCATCCATTTTTCTCCGTTAAGCTAGGGGTATTTTCGTCTTTTTTGTTAACTTAAAGGGCAATTCAGTCTTTTTTCACTTTACGTACAAGCATTTAGCATAATGTACAAGTATTTAAAAGACCGAATTGCCCTTTAAGTTACAAAAAAGATGAAAATACCCCTGACTTAATGGAGAAAAATGGATGGAGTTGACGAGCCGGATGAAATGACAAGTTTTCAAACCTTTTGGATGCAAATGCGAAAAAACAAACATTTGGATGGTAGTCGCAAAAATGGCCAAACCTCAAAGACAAAAATGAAATTTTACTAACAAAGGATTAACAATTAACTGTGTTTTAGTTAACCCTTTATACGCCTGTGAAAGAGTGGGTTAATTAAGCCCAATGCCTACATGAGAGTGACGTCACACTTTTTTTTTTTTTTGAAAAGTATACTTTATTAAAACACGCCTCTGACCCAACTTGGCAAAAGGCCAAACAAAACACACTCCCGACCCAAATGGGCAAAGGACAAACAATTAGAACATATACTTTTTAGTTAATCCACTATGCATAACCTCACAACTATTACTCAAAAGACATGGTTTTAAAAGGTTTCACATCTAAACTTTCGTGCGTGACATCACCGGATTCACTTCTCTCTCTCTATATATAATTATATATATATAATTATATATATATATATATATTATGTGGTGGCAACCACATGTGGGACAATACATAAAAAACCACAAGGGGTTTAGTAAGGGAGACGTACGAATAGAGGCAAGGGCCAAACACAAACACAGATAAGACTAAGAGAGAGACGTATCACCAGATAGAGAAAAGCAATGACAAGAAACGGCATTATCAAAAATAGTCTAATGTGAATTACTATGTTGATTAATTATACAAAACAGCCAAAAATATACCCGGTGGTGACGATGACATATTGTACTAAAATGATCATTCATCAAGTATCCGTTTTATTGTTTGAATGGGTCTCCAAATAATTTATTAAAGTTGGATGCTTTCTTGTAATAAGCCTGTGAGGATAAAACACAAGATAAAGTGTTCATGCAGAAAGAAAATGACAAGTATTTGTTAAAGTAACGTCTAGTCTCAAAAGTAAAAAAACAAATAGAAAGATTTAGCAGATGGAGATAAAAGTGGGTCAGAATAATAAATTAATAATACACAACAAAACAGAATTAAATCATACATATCAGATATAGTCTCTTGCAAGATTTATACATATTAATTTGTAAACTTACTGAGAACATCCCCAATAGGTCATTTTTTTGGGTTTTTTTTTTCCATTTGTCCACATCACCCATTCTTTATTATTGTGGGATGCATATTTGGGTGGCATATTTGGATGTCATATTTGTTGAAGAATGGGTATAAACGAGCATGTTGTCAGGAGGTGGTGGGGCCAAAGGGTGAGGGGTTGGGTGATAAATTAAAATTAAATGTAAAAGGTGGTGATGATATGACAATGTTTTTATGTGTTTTTGTGTTTTCTTATTGGGTGGGTTTTTGATGTTTTTGAAGGGTGGGTGTTTTTCTAATGTGGCAGCTGACTGGACATGTTTTTAGGTGTTTTTAGAGCATCCACAATAGATATGTTTTTTGGTGTTTTTAAAGAGAGAGAAAGTGAGGTGGAGGAGAGAGAGTATAGTTATGTTTGTGGGGAATATGAGAAAAAATGGAGGGAATGTAGTTATGTGAGTGTGATGTAGGAGAGAGGAGAGAGAAGAGAAAAATATTGTTTTTTTTGGTGTATGTGAGTGGGTCAAGAGAGAGAAATGCTCTCATTGGTTGGGCAGGTGCCACATTAGCACCAAAAAACACCACCAAAAAACACCTCTATTGGTGATGCTCTTAGTGGGTCTTATTGTGGATGCTCTGATAAGGTCTTTGGATTTTACTTCTTTGAAAGTCTTTATGTTTTTACATGTTTAAAGCCTTCAACTTTTATAAAGTTAAAGAAAAGGTCTCTTTTCTTGTATAATTCAGCCACTGAACTTTATAAATAAAAAAGACTTTCCTTGTCAATGCTTACAAGTATAACCATTTAATCATTTAAAGTAAAGTCTATATGGACTTGCGTGTGAATTCAGTATGGGTGTAAACGAATTGAACCACTTATGAGACTATGGGGTGTGGTTCCCCTTCCCTTATGGCCACATCATCTCCACCTCACCTCCACATCATCACCTTCTTCTTCCTCTTCCCCCAACCCTAGGAAATGGTTTCCCCATCCATCTCCATCCAATCAAAGCTAGAGAGAGAGAGAGAGAGATTCAAGAGAGAGATAGAGAGAATGAAGAGAGAGAGAGAGCTTGGGACAATCAGGAGTGGAGTCCCGAAGGCACCGATTCCCGCCCGGGGGGGGGGGGGGGGGTGTTCCCGTCGGGGGAGGAACTCCACCTCAGCTCCCCGATGCCGTCTCCCGAACCACACCCTTGCGCCTGAGCTACTCAACTTTGACTCACTAAAAGCTAGAAACAAGCCTGGCTTAAATAAGCTCAAGTAGTCAAACCTATGTTGGAGCTCATTTAAGAAACCATCTTCAGCCCGAGCATCACATACCGAGCTTGACTAGACCCGCACAATAACTAGCCCATATCTATATAAATATAATAAATTTTGATTTATAGATAAATATATAAGTAAATAATAATATTCTTATATAAAAAATAACTACATATAGTTTATTATATATATACAATTATTATTATAAATATGTAGAAAAATAATTTAATTTAAATACTCTTAGTAACATTTTTAGGCATATGTGGATATACCTTATGATTTGGGAGTTTAAAAAAAAAAGACCTTGATTTTTTACTTTTAACCCAAAAGTTTTTATCTTTTGTAATTTTAACCCTACATAATTTTTTTTTAATTTTAACCCAAAAGTTTTCATTATTTGCAATTTAACCTCACAACTTTTTACTTTCAACTTTTGTCCCCTATACTTTTCATCTTTCGCAAATCTCCATTTTACATTTCGTTCTAAATTTTTCGGGTTAATACGGTGCAACGTACGTGTGTGGTTCAACGTTTTTTATGTTTCGTTCAAAATTTTGCGAGTTAACATGGCGCAACGTACATGTTTGGTTCAAGATATTAAATATTTTGTAAATAATAAATGAGCCGAGGTTGAGCCTTAGACATAGAGCTCTCGCTCTCGTAAATTAAACGAGCCGAGCTCAAGCTTGGCTAAGCTCGGGATCACCTCGGCTCATTTGACCACTAAAATTCAGATACAATATATGAATTATGTTTTTCTAATAGTATATAATACACTGGAAAAAAATCTAATTCTGATGTCTCTGATTACCAGGAAGCTTATCCCATTGATGTTACAAATATAAATGATACAGATACCAAAAGATGGGTCTTTCCTCCCTACAATTTTACACTAGTAGCAATCTGGTCTCCTCTGTTGGTCACAAGTAGAGATCCACATCCTGAAAAATTCAGCCGCAACAGTCTAATGAACCTGTATTTAGACGAGCCAGAAGAAGTATGGACATCAGAGCTAGATAACATTGATATCGCCATATTTTCAGCCGGGCAGTGGTTTTTTCGACCATTTATGTACTACGAAAAGGGTGAGCTCATTGGTTGTCATTTCTGCAATCAACCAAACATTACAGAAATCAGTCTTTACGACGCGTACCAGAGGGCATATAACACAACCTTCACCACCCTGCTAAACCACCAGAACTACACAGGATTAACATTTTTAAGAACATTTTCACCACAACATTTTGAGAACGGTGAGTATAACAACGGAGGAAATTGTGTGAGAACGAGACCCTTCACGAAGCAGGAAATGAGGTTGGACGGTTACAAGTTAATGATGTATTCTACTCAAGTGAACGTGTTCAAAGAAGCACAAAAAGAAGCCGAACAAAAGGGGTTGAAACTTAGATTGATGGACACCAGTAATGCAATGATACTGAGGGCAGACGGACACCCGAACCATTTCGGACATCCAGCTAGTGATAATAAAAGTTTTGCAGACTGTGTGCATTGGTGCATGCCGGGCCCTGTGGACACGTGGAACGAGTTCTTGCTCGAAATGTTAAAGATGGAAGGAGAAGGTTTTATAGAGAAAACATATCAGAGGAACACCACAAAGCTGAACCTCAGATGAATTTTGTATAACTTTGATTCAAAGATGTAATTACACTATCTTTAGAATTTGTATCTAGTCCATAAATGTTTAAGCAAGATTTCAAGAGTGATTATAGTAAGTATTATTTACAAATACACTTGCAATGAATGTACAAAATTTCATCTTTAATCTGTAAAGGAATTAAGCTAGGTCAATAATCAATCATGCAATGGTCCAAAATAGTCGTTGTTGACCCAAATATTTCCAGTATAGCTAGACATCATATTTAGTCTTTAGGCAAAAAGCGAAGGTTAGCCGCCGTCTGGCAAAAAGTGTAGGCTTAGTCGTCATAACGATTCAGCCGTCTAAGCCATTCATCCGCTCGGAAAAGGTGTAGCTAATGTGGTAACTCCTGATCGGTGGAAATTAAGCCGATTACTTTGGAAACGTCTAAAAAGGATGTGTCTATATTGGATCAACAATGACTATTTTTTGTAATTATCCCCCAAAGTATTCCTCCCAATGTGATGTCTTCATCTAAACTATTACAGTTGTACAATATTAACATATCAACATGTATTTGACAATTCATAAAGGAGATTGGATTGTGAAAGAACAACCACTCAATTGTAAGTTTTTGTCTGTTTTCTTGTGTGAGCTGTGATATGTGGGCTGGGCCTACCATTACGACAATCATTCTTCTTAAACATTCAAACACGTTACAGCGAAAAAGCAAAGCAGTTGAGAAACATGTCGGTCAGGTAGATATTTTCGTTTTTTTCTCCAAATATAATTGACTTATCAAATTCAATCTACAAAACCCAGATATCTGATTTAATAATCATACAATACCTTCATTAAGGGAAAGATTGAGCGTTTGTTTCCAGTGTTATGGCTGCGATCATTCTCAATAAATCACCGAGCAGTTTTCGGCAGTCGGCGGTTGCAGATAACAGACTCCGGTTACAGAGGGGAAAAAGAAACCTGTTTTGGGCCCTTATAACCTGACCCACTTCACCAAAAACCCAAATTGGCCCACCCGACCCAACCCAACCCGCCAGTTCGTATACCGACTCATTCATAGTCGTTCTCTGAAACTTGTAGTTGTTTGGATCTATCCGATTTGAAAAATACGTCAAAAACCGGTTTTTTTTGGTCTCAACCCGGTTTGAACATGACTCTAAATCGATTTAATAGTTTCGAACATTTTTCCTCCTAAACCGGTTTATAATCCGAACTGTTTTTTTTTTCACTGGCAATGTCTATTTTGGTGGTCAACTTTGTTTACTTTTGTAATTTTCCTCTTTTTTAT
This sequence comes from Helianthus tuberosus, assembly GCA_030545235.1. Classification (NCBI taxonomy): domain Eukaryota; kingdom Viridiplantae; phylum Streptophyta; class Magnoliopsida; order Asterales; family Asteraceae; genus Helianthus; species Helianthus tuberosus. Next base: position 146,374,517 of record CM060432.1, read on the forward strand.
ATCCTTAATGGATGTCACATACTCTCCTCTAATTATGTTAAACGTAAAGTGTTACGCTGATGAGACTAAAGTTTAACCATCATAAAAACTATTAAGTTCCTTTACAAACATCACGCCGTAGAGAATCCTCGTTAAAGTATTACTATCTGATAATTCCTATTCTCTCTTACATATACTTGTTCTCATGACGAAAGTTGGTCATAGGAAGAAATCCTATCTTTAATTGTGGTGAGGCTAACAATGATCTGTTTTGCAGTAATCCGGCTAGCTAGAGGTGTTTGAGGCTTATATTTAGGACCAATTCGTGACGGGAATTTGCTTCAACAGTCTAAACCACCATTTTCATCTTTCGATCTCACACATTGGATAATCTCCAATCATGTTTAAACTAACCCTTAAGATTGCTACAAGTTTAAAGCCACTAGGGTAAGTGAGTCCGTTTAATGTTGACCCGTTTATATAAATTAAACCTTTTTTAAAGTATACTGTCATAATTTAAATATATCAGATATTTATGCCAAAATTTAAAGAAGTGACCAATTAGATGTTATAGCACATTTGTTATATACACATTTGTATTTTTTTTTATGTATTTTGTAAATTTATAGCATTAATATGCAAAAAATGGAAGTTTTTCTAGGTTAAACAATCTGTGTTTGTGTCAACTTGCAAAGTCACGTGTTGTGTTGTGTTTGGGTTCATGTTTATGACACAATCTTCAGGTTTGTGTAAAGTTTTCGAGTTTGTGCCCGGTTCACCAGCAAGTCCGACCCATTTTGCATCTTAGTAAAAGAATACAACAAACTAAAAGAGGGACACAACTTGTCGCATCCTTTGAACAAGTACAAGACACTGTACAGATAATAACAAGATATCATTCACCGTCACGGCGTCACCACAAAACTTTAAGTATGGAATCAAAATCCACTTAACTTACCAAATGTAGGTTTAATTTATATGATTGTAACTGTAAACAACACTACAACTACTCTACAAGATACAAACATTTGAAACATCAGTGTGACCAGATTTTGAAGATGAATGTGCAAAATCTTCAAGGGCTTTTCAAACAAACACAAAGAAAACTGCCAAACACGTTGACATTATAGTAAACAAAGAGAACCTTAAACAAGAGCTGGCGTTTGGAAGATACGGGTATGCATCAGGCGGTGGCATCACACAGTTATCACCATTAAAATATATTCTTCGCGGAAAAGCCCAACCCTTTTCAAACGTGAAAGTCGATTTATCTTTACGAAATAGCAACTCCGACTGCACATTCCCCAAAGGTCCAGCTTGATTCAGAAAATCGTTATAAAACTTAACCCCCCATAGCATAGCAGTATCATCTGAAAACATTTACAAAAATACGTTTAAACTAGCATTATAACGGGTCAAGAAATGATTAATAAGAATCCCAACTTACTTATAGAAGAATAAGGAGTCAACGGTTTGTAATTGAAACTGAAAATTTGAGTAAGGTTATCAAAGTTGGGGTGTTGAACGACTAAATTCCACTGGGAGTAATTCATCCTGTAGTTAAAATTTGTAATGGTGACCTTCACACGCCAATATTCCTTGTAATTAAGCTTCACGTGCCAGTGAACTCGAATCGGACACATGTGTTTTGTGCATTGAACCAGAGGTGTCAGGGTGTTTTTACCGGGGCCGTTCACGACCGAAGCTAGATACGGTGAGTGTGCGCTGCAAAAACAATTAACCCATTAATTGATTGCAATTACAAAAGCAAAGACCCAAAATAAATAAACGAAAGAGTAAAATGCCATTTGTGTCCCTGAGGTTTGGCTAGTTTTGCGACTTTCGTCCAAAGGTTTGTTTTTTCGCATCTGGATCCAAAAGGTTTGAAATCTTGCAATTTTCATCCGGCTCGTTAACTCCATCCATTTTTCTCTATTAATTCAGGGGTATTTTTATCTTTTTGTTCACTTAAAGGGCAATTCAGTCTTTTTCACTTTATGTACAAGCATTTAGCATAATGTACAAGTATTCAAAAGACTGAATTGCCCTTTAAGTGAACAAAAAACAAAAATACCCCTGACTTAACAGAGAAAAACGGATGGAGTTAACGAGCCAGATGAAAATGGCAAGCTTTCAAACCTTTCGGATCCAGATGCGAAAAAACAAACCTTTGGACAAAAGTCGCAAAACTGGCCAAACCTCAGGGACGCAAATGGCATTTTACTCTATACGAAAACGAAACCTTACTCTACACAACTTCCAGGGTGAGTAATATTATTTTGGCATCCACATGTGCACGTAGGGCAGGGTACGATTGTCTCATTGTAGAAAGAAGATAAAGATACACAGCAAGTGGGAGTTTTCTGAGCCAAAAATTGTGAATATGTACATGTAACGTTCCATGTCACTGGCATAAAAAGATTACGGCATTAGACAGACAATTGTTTAACAGTTTAAGATAGTATACTTTAATAATTTACGAGCTTTGTATACTTACTCATAGCTTGGGTTACTCTTCTTCCGTCTGGAGTAATGAACTTCGTTGGTTTACCAACTACAGCCGGTCCACAGGTGTAGCCAGGGCCCGGTGCAAGCAAGGTGAAGTTCTTGGGTGGTTTGACTGTTTTATTGGTGGTTCCGGCTGCACCAACGCTAACCTGGAATGAGCTGGCATAATTGTTGGGATCTTGGGCCCACGAGTTAATAACACCTCCTTTACAGCAATTTGCAATTTGCTGATTGTAAGGGGTCCCGGGTAACAGATCGACAACCGTTGGGGTTTTCTTGCAGCAATGTGGTTGTGCACTTTTGTATTTTGAACAGTCTCCTTGCTCGGTGGTTTGACTACCCATCATGGACCATATTACCTCTTTCTTAGCCCAGGTCCAACCCAAGGTCCACCCTGGAGGTGAAATGTGACGGTACTGTTGGAAGTTGTACATCGTAACAACAGCCTGTGGGAAAAGCACAAACAAAAATCAAATTTATTTGAGTAGATATTAGCAACATCAAGTAAGCAGATAAGCATTAGTGGTTTGCTTCTATCGATTATCCATACACTCAAAAGTCAAAACTGTCCAATTGTTGTATCAAAACAATGCAAGAAGCAGATAATTAGTTTTGATACTTACAACATAGCCATCAGGGGTCCAACTAATAATATCCCACTTGATTGTAATGTTGCCATTTGGGTCAAGTGCATCATAGGCTTCTGCAAATTAACAAAAAGATGGAAATTCATGTTATGATGCAACACATGATCTAAATTATAAAAAAAATATACAAAAAAAAAGTAACTATCAATCAACAACTTGCTAGGAACCTCAAGAAGCAGCCCATATGAAGACTTAATGATCAAGTCAAAACACAGATATACCAGGAGAAAGCTTTTCATTCTACAGTAATTTTTAGATAACTCAATACCCAAATTGTTATATTAATATATTTATTATAATAATAAAATTTACTGATCTTTGTCTACAAAGCACTTTGCATAGTACAAATTACAAAATACAGACCACTCAAGGAAATGGCAAATCCATTAAAGAAAATGAGATCTCAAACAGTTGCCACAAAAGATCTCAGGGCAGGGCCTGAGAGCTTCGTAGCAATGGTGAGTCGGTCGATTCGGGATCTTGATTACCAAACACATACTAAATAAAGATTCTGGATCTTGATTACCAATTTGCATACAATTCTCAGCCTTCCATGTAACAAATTATATCACAAAACTGATTTGATCATTGAAATCTCACAGACCCATCATCCAATTCATCTATTAATCAATAAAGATCGAATCTTTTTATTCTGCAAAACCTAAAAACTAATCTGGTGACCGACCCACTAGTCAAGTAATCAGCTTTCTCACAAATCTGATAAAATCTCCTACACCCATTAGTCAACTGAACCATTGAAGTACAAATCTTGATTACCAAAAGTCAAAATCAATGAAATTAAGCAAAAGCAGAAACCAAATTGATTATACAAATGCAGAGACGAGAGTATTCAAACCTGTGCAAGTGAAACTCAATGAAGAAAGCAAGATGGCGAGAACAATGGTTGAAACTGACAATCGAGTGAGAGATCTGAAGCAGTAATCCATTACTTGCTTCCAAGATTTACTAGTTTGAGTGTGTGTGTGTGTGAGAGAGAGAGAGGGGATTGGAGCGGTCCTCTGAAACACAAAACCGTGATTTGGTTGTTATTAAAAGAAAAGGTCATCCCCACTTGTAGTGGAGTGGTGGAAAGAACTTTGGGTTTCCTTGGAGACCCGGGTTCGATCCCCACCCCTTGCATTTTGGGGGAAAATGACCCCAAACTTGTTGAGGGGTCATGGCAATGATGGATTAGAGCCTTGTGTGCGTTATAGCCCGGGTTCGAGTCTTGAGCCGCACACGAGTTTTCTATTACAGCGCGGTTACTCCGGCTCTTGAGTGCGGAGGCTGCAACGACAGTCAAGTGGCTGTCGGTTGGAAATTTTCTCGTGGAGCGCCTATGGTCAACCTCGGATGCCTCGCCCGAGGGGGACTAGGACCCATGCAATGTGGGTGTGATCCTCTCGACTGTTGGAGTCAATCACCGTTCAAAAAAAAAAAAGAAAAGGTCTACAGTTAATTTACACCCACATCTCTGTTGATATTTAAAAGTGCGTTTTATTATTATTATTATTATTATTATTATTATTATTATTATTAATTTTTTTTTTTGTGAAATTTATACATCTTTGCGTCAAACATACGATGTCCTTTTTCTTGGAGCAAGTAAACATGACTTTTGAGCAATTGTTATCAATCTATAAACAAAAAGTCGGTACCGAATTGATTTTGAAATTTTTTTAGTTCGGTGAATTCGGTACTGCTATCCGGTATCATTTGCTCATCCTCAATCACGGTTACTGTACGAACAACAATGGTATCGTACAACTTTATTTTTTGATTTTCTTCAACTTTTAACGATTTATTTTTTTTAGTTTCAGGGTTAGGGATGAGCTTGGTGCCAACCGTTACCGAACCGGTACTGGTACCGAAAATACCGGTTACGGTACCAGTATATGAAGGTAAAAACCGGTACCAGGAACGCCAAAAGTCGGTACCGAATTGCTCATCTCTGATCATGGGTTTCATACGAATAACATCATTACTATACAACTTTTTTTGTTGATTTTGTTTCGGTTATCTTTTAGTGTTTTTTTTTTACATTTTCTTTTTATTCTTGTTAGCGATTTCGCACACAACGCGCTCGTAGTGATTTTAAAACACATGTAAACACAGACTAAATAACAAAAGAAGTTTGCCGCAATGCGGATTATGTGATAAATCTAGTGAATATATTTATCAAAAACTTTTATGTGCGTAACTAAACCAATTTACCGGAATACATTCATTTTGAGAACTACAACCACATCATGATCGGTCGTAAGGAATCCAGCACTCCTTAGGATAAATTTTATTTAAATGGTGATTGATATCCTTGCAAATGGTCTTACAAATATAATACTCATTTTACAAAATAATTTAATATATTATTAATGGTTAAATGCGAAAAAGATCTCTTAGACTGAGTGTAGTGGGGCGACTCCCACCCCAAGTCGCCCCCAAGTCGCCCCCTACACCGCCCCCCTTGCCCAACTTCCATAGCAACCTTCATTTGCCCGTCTTGCAGAGGTTGGGCGCTTCCTTTTTCATCCACCAATCAAAAAAGCTTAATTTAATAACAACCAATCATAACTTGTTCTTGGGCATCTTGAGTTGCCATGAACACCACCCCCATTTTTTTACCCAAGCAACTTCATGATGACGTGGCGACACATGGCGCAAGTCGCCCCTCAAAAGGATGCCTCACTCCCTTCAGTCTTAAGTATACTAAACAACCAGAGAAAATAGGTATTTGTTTAAACTTTAAATGGGTAGTGTCGGTGGATTTATTAATTAATAAATATTTAAAAGATGGAGCAAATCCAGCTCATCAATGGCGGCGTGGAATTTTTGTCATTCATAAAAACTCATGGCTTGAATCCCGTCACAAGTTCAGTTCAACTCTGTGGAATTCCTTAGAACAAAGGGTATGGGGCTCGTCTTTCCCAGTCCTCGGTGTTCCGGATCGTCCCACACCGCCCCCGGCGGTCCGTCGGCGTCCCTCACGAGTCACGTCGCCCTCAAGACGGCAGCGACGAACCAAATGGTGGGGCCCCTTCATTTCTTCTCCCTCTCTCTCCTTTATTTTATATATTAATTTTTTATTATTGGGTAATCTCCACACCCTTGAGTAGTCTCTTTTGTATGGTCCTTCATCGAATGTGACGTGACGGATAGTCCCCAAAGGGACTACCCAAACCATACCCTATGGTCTTAGGACACAGAGCATGGTATAATGGTATAAAGACTTTATCACGTCACGTCAGATCTATCTAGACGCTATGTCATATATGGTTTAAAGCCCCTATGATCATTACCTAATTATTATTTTTATTTAAATTTAAACATTATTTAATTTTGATATATTAATTTAAAACTCATAATTTAAATAAAAAGATACAATGCCATAATTTAAATTAAAAAACAATGGCATAAATTAAATAAAAAATACAATGTCATAATTTAAATAAAAAAAATTCAATGTCACTAATATTAGGGTAGGACGATCGCGGTCACCACGATGGTGTTGCCCTTTCCAAGCGGTTGGACATGTCACTCACTCCCAGAGCGTGCAATCAAGACTACCCAATATCCCAGGAAACCCGTGTATTCGCTGATGGGCTTTGTATAAAAGTGGAACGTCGGTAGCGGTTGACATCCTCAAATATCGTCTCCCGTAAAGAAAGTTAACACCTAATATAATAGTGTTAATAAACTATAAATAATAATAATAATAATAATAATAACAATCATAAATAAATAATAATAATAATAATAATAACTATAAATAATAACAACAACAACAATAATAATAATAATAATACCTTCACATAAATTTTTAAGACAATCACGACAACTTCTCGCAGACATCCTTAAATATTCATCTCACGCATCACTCGCTGTGTCGTACGCAAGTTGCCGAATTCCGGCGGTACACTTTTGTATTCCAAAGAAACCAATTTTGTGACTAGCACTTTTTCTTTGTGTGATAAAAGGGAATTCGGCCTCAAGATCAATTGAAATTCTTAAGAAAAGACGACGGCTCATACAAAAGTGACGTGTGTGCGTATATACATGTTTTTACAATGAATTTTACACACGGTTCGGTTTTAAATTTATAAAGAATGATTTATACTTCAACATTAAAACATACATGAAAGGGCAATGGTACCCCGTCATACATGTAGTAAAGTATCGATAAGAACCAAGTGTCGATTCAAGGATGTGGGTGTAACACCCCGTGTTTTCGTAAGTCAAAGTCAAAGTCAAGGTCAAAGTCAACGACCGATTATACGGATTTGACTTGTAGAAATTTCTTTATTTTATTTGTATTATGTGGAGTAAGTGTTGTTAATTACAAGCCATCGACGTATTATTCAAACGACTTACGACTGTGAATTACAGGAAGTAACAATGCGATAAAGTTAACTAATCGATAATCAAGCTATGCTACTCGACATCGAATCGTGATACGAACTGCAACTCGACTTAATCTGGTTATTATACGTGTGTGTGTGCCTTATGTGTTGCTTGTGCGTGTTATATATATATATATATATATATATATATGTTGTGGAAATCAATCGAACTCAATCGAAACTCGAAACGTAATCGAACCCGAATCCGAATCGAAAATCGAACTATGATAATTAGTGGTTAGGACTAAAAGTAATTTGACTAGGAAACCCTATCGTGACGAGCCGCTCGCAATCGAAATCGAAACATCAAAAATCGTCGCGTCAAACAATCGAACCAAGTGCCATCCGGCCGGATAGCCATCCGACCGGATAGCCACTGCACTACAGAACAGACGCCATCTGACCAGGATGTCATCCGACCGGATAAGCCATCTGAGCGGTGTGTCATCCGATCGGACAACCCTTTCCTCTTTTGGAATCCTATAAATACCCCTTTCATTGTCATTCTTTTCACTTTTGGAAACCCTCTGTCCGAACCATTCGTGCTCCTCACATTTTCTTCGATTTCTCCTAATCCAAGTAAGATCTCGCACTAAATCTTGTACTTTCTTGATCTACACGCACTCCTACACCTTTCTATCTTTTAAATCTTAACTTTTAACCGTGAAATCACTAGATTTCGGGTGTTCTAGGATGATGTCATCATGTGTTCTTCAAGAACTTCATGTTTTGGACTCAATCCACCAAGAACAACTTAGATCTAACCGATTTCCACAAAAGATCTTGTAAAGATCTCGACACAAGGGTGATGAAAGAGGATTGAAAGATGGTTTTAACTTTCTTTAAACTCTTTTGCACCCAATGTACTCAAAACCGATAGGATCCGACCCCGATTTAGTCTTCTACTCGATTGTAGTGTTGTACTAGCTCAAGATCTGGATTCTACCCACGAGACTACCGATTTCGGGTTAGTCAAGAACAACCGTCTCGAGCCGGTAACCGGCCGGACTAGGGTGATTCCTGGTCGGGTCATTCATCTGGGTCGAACTAAGGGTTCTGTTGGCTAACACGTTGTCAAAGTGTCTCGACATAATGACAAACCATCAAAACGACCAAGTGTAGGACGAACGGAACAACCATAACGGATTGCCATCCGAACGGATCACACTTGGGTCCCACCTTTAAAACAATCTTAGCTAAAGTTTGAGTATCGAACGAATTGCAATCCGATCGGACGACCATCTGACTGGATTACTCTTCGGATCATGATTTCTTCTTTCTTTTTCAATAACGAACGCTTGTTCAACGGGGGAATTATACCAAATCAGGAGTGAAATCCATATTTTGATGAATAATCTCCTCTATATTATCAAAAACAGGGACGAAGTTGTTGAGCCAGGGGTGAAACCCTAACGCCTTGTTCCGCACCTTTTACAAAACTCCCACCAAGGTCTCAACGGACTCCAAACGACCTGAAGTCACAACATGACAAACGGGATGTGTGTCAGACGCCCAAGAATCGAGGCAAGGACACAGTCCTGAAGGTCAAACGTAGACAACAAGTCCTTGTGAATAGTTGAATCACTTTGGTTAGTCGAAGTCTACTAGCCGCAGACAATCTATCTCCCGATTTTTTATGTGTTCCAAATCCGAGCCCGCTACTACTGACTCTGATAATTTGTCGATTTTATGTGCTTTTACCTGTTTATGTGTTCAATTTTGGGAGGATTAATCGATTTGTGCCTTCGCTTCGATCGACACACACGACTCGCACTGCTTTTCTACCTCAAAACGTTAACAAATCGCGGAATTTGGACAACTTTATGCTACGATATACGCTTATACTACGCTATTCTCGAGCAATCGCAGACTTTGAATAATAGGTTTTTGTTTTCTAACTGCCTCTAGTAATTAATTGCGTATGTGCTCCCTTGCTTCTGTGCGTTACATGCTTAGGTGTTATGTGGTTATGTGCTCTACGTGCTTATGTGTTTATGTGATTTTGTGTCCTACATTGTTATGTGTTATGATAATATGCGTGTTCCTGATCTTTAGTAGTAGTAGACGTGTGAGGTGAGATTCGAATATTTTGTGTTGAGTCCTGTGACGATGTCTGTTGCAGACAATGTCATCTGGATCCCGTCATCCCTCACTTTCTCGTCAAGAAAAGAGAGACAAACGCCTTGCTGCCATCATCGCAAAAAGTGTGGCAAAGGCCGTGAGTGATGTTTACGAGAATGCCAGCAAATCATCTGAGGAGTCGAGGACCGAAGCTCCTAAAGCTACCGCGAAGACCTTCAGCTTCAAGCAATTCAAGTCGTGTGGGCCAAAAGAATTCACTGGCGAGGGAGGTCCCACTGCATTATTCCACTGGTTTGATTCCATTGAGGTTACTCTGCGACAGAGTGGTTGCCCTGATGACCTCCGTACTCTGAATGCTACCGGCGTTTTCCAGTCCCGTGCACTAGACTGGTGGACGGCCGAGAGGAACAAGTGAGGGAACGACGCAGCCTACGGTCTGTCGTGGGACGAGCTCAAGGAAGTTATGCTAGAAGAATTCTGCCCTCCTCACGAACGTCAAAAGCCAGAAGATGAATTTTGGCACATACAGCAAAAGGATGGTGACGATGCTGGTCTCACTGCTCGTTTCAAACAGCTCAACATTATCTGTCCCGACCAAGTCAAGACTCCAGACATGGCAATCAAGAAGTACATCCGGGCCCTGCCCGACTGCGTTGCTGATTTCGTGCAAGTGGCTAAGACTACGACGATTGAGAAAACTTATCTACTGGCCGCTGAAATCAACGACAAGCGGGTTAAGGCTGGTGTTTAGGATAAGACTTCGAAGCATCTGCATCAAGCTACCGCCATCGCACCAACTGCCGAACCCACCTCCTCGAGCAACAAAAGGAAGAACAAGAGAAATAACAACTCCAGCAACAAGAACTGTGCGATCACTGCTGCACCGAATCAAGCTGTACCAGCCCAACAGCGTCAAGTAGCGGCGCCTGTGGCAAATGCACCACCTGCAAAGCGTGCATACACTGGGCCACACCCGCTCTGCCCTACTTGTACCTACCACCACCCAACTGCCATTGCTTGTCGTTTTTGTGCTCATTGCAATGTATACTGCCATTTTACTGCTAACTGCCGCATTCGACAAGCTCCTGCTCATCAAGCTCTACTCACTGCCCCTCAGGGTCAACAAGCTCCTCCGGCACCCGCGGTCAAAGCCAGAGCCTGCTTCGCATGTGGCGATCCTAACCATTTCGCCAACATGTGCCCAAACAGGGTTGTGAAACAAGAGCCCCAGCAGCAACAGCCTCAGCAACAGCCTCAGCAACAGCAGCAACAACAACAGCAGCAGCAACAACAGGCCGCACGCGCCAGAACTTTCAACATCAACGTGCGCCAAACCCAAGCCGACAACAACGTGGTCAATGGTACGTTCCTTGTGAATGGTATTTATGCTTCATGTTTGTTTGACACTGAAGCCGATAATTGTTTTGTGTCGTTCGAATTCGAGAAACTCCTTAGTCGTAAACGCTCCCAACTCTCTTCGACGTTCGATGTTGAAGTCGCTACCGGAAGAACCGTTGCCGTCAATTCTGTTCTTCGTGATTGTACTCTTGAGCTCAACAGTCACATCTTCCCAATCGACCTCATTCCGATGCAACTCGGAAGTTTCGACGTCATAGTAGGCATGGACTTTCTACGCGAAAACCATGCTGAAGTTGTGTGTTACGATAAGATGATTCGATTCTCGCTCGCGAATGGTGATTTATTGTGTGTATACGGTGAAACTGCCTCGAAAGGGCTCAAGCTCATGTCATGTGTCCAAGCTAGCAAGTATCTACGCAGGGAATACAAAGCTTTCTTGGCAAACATTGTAGTAGCGGAGAAGGAAAAGAAAGAGAAGAAGGAAGTGAAAGACGTTCTTGTGGTTCGTGAATTTCCTCATGTGTTTCCTGATGATCTTCCAGGTTTGCCACCAAGTCGTGATATCGACTTTCGTATCGACCGCATTCCTGGAGCAAATCCTGTTGCCAAAGCTCCTTATCGACTAGCGTCGTCCGAAATGCGCGAACTCTCAAACCAACTCCTTATCGACTAGCGCCGTCCGAAATGCCCGAGCACCTCTCCTTGGGGCGCGCCAGTCCTTTTCATCAAAAAGAAGGACGGGTCGTTCAGGATGTGCATCGACTATCGGGAATTGAATAAGTTAACTATCAAGAACCGCTATCCCCTACCTCGCATCGACGATTTGTTTGATCAACTACAAGGCGCTACGTGTTTCTCAAAGATCGACCTACGTTTAGGATATCACCAGCTACGTATTCAAGAGGAAGATATACCCAAAACCGCGTTTCGCACTCGTTACGGTCACTACGAATTCGTTGTCATGCGTTTTGGCTTAACCAACGCACCAACGGTTTTCATGGATCTGATGAATCGCGTGTGTAAACCATATCTCGACCGTTTTGTCATCGTCTTCATCGACGACGTCTTGATCTATTCCCAATCGAAAGCCGAACACGCGCAACATCTACGTTTGGTTCTCGAGTTACTCCAGGGGAACCAACTCTATGCCAAGTTCTCCAAGTGCGAATTCTGGTTGGAGGAAGTTCAGTTTCTGGGTCACATTGTTAATAGTCAAGGCATTCACGTCGACCCTGCGAAGATTGAAGCTGTTAAGAGCTGGGTTACGCCTAAGAACCCGTCTGAAGTCCGCTCTTTTCTCGGACTAGCGGGCTATTATCGACGATATATCGAGGGATTCTCAAAGATCGCTGTGCCGCTTACCACTCTCACGCATAAAGATCAGCCTTTTGTTTGGGGAACTAAACAAGAGACTGCCTTTCAAACCCTCAAGCATAAGCTTTGCAATGCCCATGTTCTCACATTGCCCGACGGAAATGACGATTTCATTGTCTACTGTGATGCTTCCAACCTTGGTCTCGGTTGTGTCCTCATGCAACGGAGCAAGGTTATAGCTTACGCGTCTCGTCAGCTCAAAATCCACGAGAAGAACTATACAACCCATGATCTCGAGCTAGGCGCGGTTGTTTTTGCATTAAAGATTTGGAGACACTACCTGTATGGTACCAAGTGTACGATCTTCATCGATCATAGGAGCCTACAACACATCTTTAATCAGAAGGAACTTAATATGCGTCAACGCCGATAGATAGAACTTCTCAACGATTACGACTGTGAGATCCGTTCACCCAGGCAAGGCAAATGTTGTTGCCAACGCACTTAGCAGACGGAGCTATCTGCTTAGCACTCGTAATGTTCAAGCCCAACACGATCTCGAAACCCTCATCCGCGACGCTCAACATGCATGCTTTAACGAACGCACCCTGAAGAAAGAAAGAATCTACCACGATGGAGCCTAGCTTGTGAGCAAGTCCAATGGGATATTCCACTTTCTGGACCGAATTTGGATCCCTAAGCGGACCAATTTGCGATAGATCCTGATGGACGAAGCCCACAAATCCCATTATTCTATTCACCCCGGTGCTGACAAAATGTACCAGGATCTTCGCTACAGGTACTGGTGGCCCGGCATGAAAAGGGATATTGCCCTCTACGTTGGAAAATGCCTAACTTGTGCTAGAGTCAAGGCTGAACATCAAAGACCCTCTGGCTTACTCGAACAACCACCAATTCCTATGTGGAAGTGGGAAAGTATAGCTATGGATTTCATAACGAAGCTTCCGCACACGTCGTCAGGTCACGACATCATTTGGGTAGTTGTTGACCGTTTGACTAAATCAGCTCACTTTCTGCCGATACGAGAAGACTACAAGGTAGAACGATTAGCCCAAATCTACACCGACGAGATCATTTGTAATCATGTGACGCCTCATGACATCATCTCTGATCGTGATGCTCAATTTACCTCGCGACTGTGGGAAACGTTTCAGAAAGCTCTTGGTACAACGCTCAATCTAAGTACCGCTTTCCACCCTTAAACCGACGGTCAGAATGAAAGAACGATTCGTACTCTTGAAGACATGTTTCGTTCGTGTGTCATAGACTTCCGAGGTAATTGGGATAAATACCTGCTGTTAGTCGAATTTTCGCACAACAACAGCTATCATTCCAGCATACAAATGGCACCATTCGAGGCTTTATACGGAAGGAGATGTCGATCGCCTATTGTGTGGCACGAGATCGGTCACTCGCAACTAACCGGTCCTGAGCTACTGCAAGAAACGACATACAAATTTTTCCAAATCCGGGACAACCTAGTGAAAGCTCGGAATCGACAGAAAAGTTACGCCAATAAACGACGCAAGCCCCTTGAATTTGACGTTGGCGACTACGTACTCCTAAAGGTTTCACCTTGGAAGGGTGTGGTCCGATTCGGCAAGAAAGGGAAACTAGCGCCTCGATATGTTGGACCTTTTAAGATTCTGGAAAGAATTGGAAAAGTCGCCTACAGACTCGAACTACCGGAGGAACTTAGTAACGTCCACCCGACTTTCCAAGTGTCAAACCTCCGAAAGTGCCTAGCCGACCACGTCTTACATGTCTCTCTCGATGACCTGCAAGTAAATGAAACATTACACTTCGTGGAGAAGCCTGTCGAAATCATGGATCGCCAAACCAAGCAGCTCAGACGCTCTCGCATTCCTATTGTGAAAGTCCGATGGGAAGGTAAACGAGGCGCAGAGTTCACTTGGGAACTCGAAAGCGACATGAAGGCGAAGTATCCGCAGTTGTTTAAGGAGAAGGTCTAGCGAGAGAAAGTGACATCGTGATTCACGGTGTTGTACAGCTTCCAGCTTAATTTCGGGACAAAATTCCCTAAACAAGGGGAGGCTAAAACACCCCGTGTTTTCGGAAGTCAAAGTCAAAGTCAAGGTCAAAGTCAACGACCGATTATATGGATTTGACTTGTAGAAATTTCTTTATTTTATTTGTATTATGTGGAGTAAGTGTTGTTAATTACAAGCCATCGACGTATTATTCAAACGACTTACGACTGTGAATTACAGGAAGTAACAATGCGATAAAGTTAACTAATCGATAATCAAGCTATGCTACTCGACATCGAATCGTGATACGAACCGCAACTCGACTTAATCTGGTTATTATACGTGTGTGTGTGCCTTATGTGTTGCTTGTGCGTGTTATATACATATATGTTGTGGAAATCAATCGAAACTCGAAACGTAATCGAACCCGAATCCGAATCGAAAATCGAACTATGATAATTAGTGGTTAGGACTGAAAGTAATTTGACTAGGAAACCCTATCGTGACGAGCCGATCGCAATCGAAATCGAAACATCAAAAATCGTCGCGTCAAACAATCGAACCAAGTGCCATCCGGCCGGATAGCCACTGCGCTACAGAACAGACGCCATCCGACCAGGATGTCATCCGACCGGATAAGCCATCTGAGCGGTGTGTCATCCGATCGGATAACCCTTTCCTCTTTTGGAATCCTATAAATACCCCTTTCATTGTCATTCTTTCTACTTTTGGAAACCCTCTGTCCGAACCATTCGTGCTCCTCACCTTTTCTTCGATTTCTCTCAATCCAGGTAAGATCTCACCCTAAATCTTGTACTTTCTTGATCTACACGCACTCCTACACCTTTCTATCTTTTAAATCTTAACTTTTAACCGTGAAATCACTAGATTTCGGGTGTTCTAGGATGATGTCATCATGTGTTCTTCAAGAACTTCATGTTTTGGCCTCAATCCACCAAGAACAACTTAGATCTAACCGATTTCCACAAAAGATCTTGTAAAGATCTCGACACAAGGGTGATGAAAGAGGATTGAAAGATGGTTTTAACTTTCTTTCAACTCTTTTGCACCCAATGTACTCAAAACCGATAGGATCCGACCCCGATTTAGTCTTCTACTCGATTGTAGTGTTGTACTAGCTCAAGATCCGGATTCTACCCACGAGACTACCGATTTCGGGTTAGTCAAGAACAACCGCCTCGAGCCGGTAACCGGCCGGACTAGGGTGATTTCTGGTCGGGTTGGTCATCTGGGTCGAACTAAGGGTTCTGTTGGCTAACACGTTGTCAAAGTGTCTCGACATAATGACAAACCATCAAACCGACCAAGTGTAGGACGAACGGAACAACCATAACGGATTGCTATCCGACCGGATTACAATCCGATCGGATAGGTCATCCGAACGGATTGCCATCCGAACGGATCACACTTGGGTCCCACCTTTAAAACAATCTTAGCTAAAGTTTGAGTATCGAACGAATTGCAATCCGATCGGACGACCATCTGACTGGATTACTCTTCGGATCATGAGATACTAAGTAATCTCACCACTAAGTTACCGTCCGACCGGACCACCGTCCGACCGGATGACTATCCGAACGGATTGTCATCCGCACGACCCACCATACGATCGATCGACTTGATGGATAGAGATACTTCAATGCTTACAAAATACTACAATGAAAACTTCAAAAGTCAAGCCATCTTACACAAACACATTCTTCTTATAGGAAGAAACAATCCACTCGAATCGTCATCCGACCGGACAACTGTCCGACCGGATGACCATCCGAATGGATTGTTATCCGCACGGATTACTGTCCGATCGGATTACCATCCGATCGAACAACTATCCGACCCTTTTGCACCTTGCACCGTTTGACGCGTAAAACGTCACTTATCGTTATGCTATCGAATCTATTCGGGCTAACCCTACTCGCTAAGCGCTCCCTTTAATCCATTAATCGCAGTGAGTATACTCGAACCCTTTTTGCTTTAAGCACTTTTGGGTGTTACATACGTTACAACTATTCAAATCACATCAATCACACTAGTCAATGCTATTTGAACGCTAACCGTTAATGCATGTTATACGTGGCTTATGAATGCTTGTTTGTTATGTTTACACATGGAATGCTGTCTACCTGCCTTAGCAACGATAGTACTATAGTTTGGACTCAGCACCCGTTCACACGGGGGTTGTTAAGGACCATTACTTGCATGGATTACGGTGGTAATCATGTATTGCAAACTGCCTCGGGCAGTCAACCCGCAGTCATTGGTATCGATGGATCTATGTCGATAACTAACGTGCTTCATTTCACTATGTGTACGTGCTGGTTATGCGTAAACGAATTCGAACTCTATATGCTATTATCAAACTTGTATGCTCACCTTTACATTTTATGTATTGACATTATTTTAACGTATGTGACAGGTGCTTAGGACGCACACTTGGTAGGAATTTGAAGCTAGAATAAAGCTTTAGAGCCCAACAAATAGTTGTCTGTAGTGGTCAAACTAAGGGTCTCTAGAAGCAGATAAACAACTGCTGTCTATTAAAATCTGTGTTGTCGGAACAAAATATTTGCCTGGATTTTTGTCTGTAATAATTATTTTGCTGTTTGAGATACGGTATGTGACGTATTATTTAAATTGAATAGTATTGATAATTGTTATGGAAACTTCTGGACAATCTGTTTCGCTCAGTGCCATGCCCCGATGTTTCCGCCATCGGTTGGGGTGTGACAGTGGGCGGATGCAATAATACTAAACCTTTATCATTAAATTACCGGTAAAAGGATAAGTGGGTGATTTTCTAAAAACTAAAATAAGACTAAACATATATTTTTATAACTTAATAAATTCCAAAATATAAAAATAGATAAATAGCCTTGCTTTGTGCACAACCAAAGTATGTGAACTAAGTCAGTTTTGCCACTTAAAACACTTGGTTAATTTTTCAAAGACAATTAGTATCCCTTTCGGGAATCCTAACATGACAACTCTTTGGAAAGTTAAAACGATAAAAACACTTTAACCACCTAAAATTGTTCTTTAACGCTCAATTGACAAATGTCTATGAAAATCCCCTAAAGAAAAGTTAGTCATCCGTTAGGAGTTTTCCAACTTCACTTAATCAAGGAAAGTGACACCGATAAACACAATGTAACCACCGAGACAAGCATAAACTAGATTAAATCACAACTGAGTTCATTTTACAAATCTTAAACATAAATTCATCAAGAAAGCAATTTTGGCCTAAACGACTAACAAGATTAACAACTTATATCAAGAATTTGTAACAACACCATCTAACCCGTTAAGGTCCTTCCGTGAGGGAAAGCCTTCTTGATTAACATTAATTACCTCTTATTAAACCACTAACCATTTCTAGTCTCATGGTGTAAACATTTTAAACAAGTTAAAAGTTTACTAATACATGATTAATTAAGCTTCTTTTTACAAATATCTTAACTAACCATACACTAATCATCCAAGATAATTAACTATAATCAAGAATTCAATATCAATAAACAAGGTTCAAAACTAATCATCAAGGATTAACATATAAAATGCTTCAAGTGTCATTATAAACATAATTAACATACTAATGGTTGTTGTTAAGCAAGGATTACTAGTGTTTTTGCCCTTAGGCTTACAATAATACACAAATCATCAACCAACATGCTTGAAGTATAACCAAACAATGGAAATATTCAAGAATCAAACCATAAACAAGCACTAGATTGAAAATCTGGATGATAACGGAGCTATTCGGCACAATGGTGGCTTGATTCCGGGAAAAAGCTAAGCCTCCGGAGCCTGATAGATCGCCAGAAAAGCTCCCAAAAGTTTAGAGTTGCGAACTGAATGCTCCCTTCTGTTTTTTATAACTTTTTCAGATCGCACGGTCGTGCACTGTTCACCATATCTTGTGACATTAGCAAATCTTGGACCGGTCTTCAGATTGGCACAGGCGTGCCATAAGTTGCACGGTCGTGCATTACCGAGATGTGGCCGGCACGACCAACCGCACTGGCAGTGCACTGCCGGGCTGGGTCTTGTCATCGGATCTGCACAGGAGTAGAGATGATCGTACGGTGTAACACTCATTATTATAATACAAATTCTAACGACAAATAGAACTAATCTTTAAAAATGCTAAGCCCAAACATTTACATTATCGTTAGTTTAACAAACGTTCAAAAACAACATTAAGATACATAAATATTCCTTTAATTACATAAGTTTTATCAACTACAGGTATTAACAAGAGTAGCGGAACAAGATCTTGAATGTGTTCGGTTCGGTAGCAATGACTTGACCATCATCCACATACTTGCATCGTACCTAAAATTGAAAATTACAATAAACATTAATGTTAGGATTCTAGGGGAATAACATAATCGAAAACTATGCTCGGAAATGGATTCGATTAGCCACAATAAACAAAACTCAACAAAATTTACTGGGCACTACCGTAGCTTACGGTAGCCTCTAGGTATAACAATCCTCAATAAACCGACACCCTCATAATTTTTCCGACACCCTAATATATATTAAAATATCCCAAAATGTCCCAAAATACACCCCATAAGCGAATACGGGCCTCAAATATATTAAATAATATTAAAAATAATTAAAAATCTGAAATATAGGTTGAGGCGGGCCGCGTAGGACCCCACCCCAACCTTACGCGGGCGGTATAAAGGTCAAGACCTGATTCCGTTTGATTTATTAAGTTCAGGCGGGCCGCGTAAGACCCTTGATTAGTTTACGCGGGCCGCGTAAGATCAAGATAGTGGCACAGCCCGGTGATGACACGTGTCATCATCGTGGCAAGTCTATGAGATGATCCGGACGAGCTACACGTTGACCCAGCTTTGACGCGGGCCGCGTAAGCCTTGTGCTTATGTTACGCGGGCCGCGACAAACTCAGAATTCAGCACTATAAATAAGAGCCATCGGATTTCATTCGATTTCGCTCACAACGATTTCCTTTCTCTAAAATTCTGAATAGTAGAAGTAATACTCGGGTATTATACCCCCCTAATTAGCGAAGTTCTGCTCCGTTGTAAGTATTATAACCCCTGGATACGTATTAGATACGCTGCCCGATTAATCTAGGGTTCCGTAATGGCTGTCGTGGTTCTGCCCGACGTAGTCATTGGAATGCCGTCTCGGGGAGGGTATTGCTAATGTTAAAATGTGTTATTTTACTAACGAGTGTACATTTTTGTAAATTATAGATTATCACCGGGAAACCCTTACGGAAAATCTAAGACAGCAATGTGAGTTGATCCACTTTTTGTAAACCTTTTGTTAAGTGTTTTTACAAAACCTTAAATACTTTTCCATGCGAATAACAATTATTGAGTATTTGTAAGAATACAATTATGATGAGTATGTTGGGGTTTTGTATACAAAATTTGTTACCACCTGGTCAAGGAGTAACATGTCCACAAGTCGGGTTCGACAGTACCATGGATGTTAATTGTGATGTCTTGTAAACAAATATAATTGCGGGATCGCCCTCAATACGGTGCACTAGGACTTTTTATTTAAACTTGATTAAAATAGGATTCACTCACTAGTATTTCCCACTGACAAATGTTTTTAAAACGCGTTTCAGGTAACAAACTGTGAAAGCCAAATAGAAGCCAGCTGGACAGCACTGAAGGCTTGGAAAAGTGGTAATAAAGTTACCTAAAATAAAATAGATGTTTTTGTTAAATAAAATAGGATTTATTCCTATGAAAAAGCATGTACTATGAACTTGGGTTTTGACCCATTTGTTTAAATGTTATGAAAATGTGGTATTTTACTCTGATAAACATTTCCTAACTACGGTCCTGATGAAAAATTCCGCTGCCAAATTAGACAATATATGATACCACCGAATCTGGCTCGCCGCCGCCCGTTTCCGAGGAACCAGGGATCGGGGGTTGCGACAGGAGGTGGTATCAGAGCTAAGCCACTGATTCAGCCACAGAGGTGTTTTGCTGACATCAAAATGTAAAGTGTTAGGAAATAAATTACGGAAATACGTGCATAACTCTAATTAATTGTTATGTGTTATTTGACTATCTGTTAGTTTACAGTATGAGCAACCAAGGACCATCTGACGCATATCGTCAATTGTCTGGTTCGCCTAGAAGCGAAGGCACCTCCTCTTCTTAGCTTGCCCTCTCAGGGTACTCTGCTGATACGGAAGAAGGAATCTTTGTGTTTAAGGCTTAGTCAGAAGAGCCATTTCCTCAGAAAAGAGGGGATGGTTCAGTAGAGGGGCAAACGAGCGTAGGAAGCGTATGAAAAAGTTGCAAGATCAGAGGGTACTAGCAGCAACCAAGAGAGAGACAGATGCCTATGCACAGGATATGATAAATAGGGGTATAGCCAACATCCACATACTAGCAACCACTGCAGCTGACCCAAATCTAGAGCAAATAATAGCACCCCAACCACAACCACCAATCCCTGACCAACCCATGGAGATAGAAAACCCTGAAAACCAAGTAGAGATGCATGACTTCAATCCGGAAGAAATTCCTAGGGTACCAGCACCAAACCCCCTAGACCCAAATTATGATCCCTGGTGGGATGACGTTAGGGACTACGTGCAACGTTACCCGATACATGAAGACACCCCCATGCAGAACATAGGAGCCTACCCGGGTATGGACCCTTTAGATCCCTATTACCATGATGAATACATTAGGGAGATCTTAGAAGATCCGACCGATTTCAGGCACTTTCACCCCCATACCAGGAACCCGCACCCCAGATTCCGAACCCAGTCCTAGAACCTGCACCCACAATGAGTGCAGAAAACGTACAAGAACTTAGGACTTTTGGAGAGGAAATTTTAGAAAGGAGTGAGAGAACGCGACAGGTGGGAAAGCGACTCGTATGGAAATACGATGAGCGCAATATGGATTTTTGGATGAATCCATATCCATGAATGTGATGGTGAAATGGTAATAGTAATAATAATAATAATAATAAAAAAAAATAAAAAAAAATAAATTAAAATAAAATAAGTGTGTACGGATGCCTATTACTATTAGTGTAATTCTATTTCTGTTGGTATTGTTATTTTTATTTCAGTACTAGTATGTAATAGATGCATAATAGTATATGAATAGAGTAAAAGTCGCAATGATCGACGTTTTTGGCAAAAATGCGTGTCATGTGACTGACTATATCAATATTATTTTGTGATATTAATACGGGGTAAATGTTTAAAATTCAGATGGCCGACGACGGAAATCAAGGAAATCTGAATAATGATAACCAGAGTAACATTAACGTGGTTAATGAGAATCTGAGCATCAATAACAATGGAAACCAAATGGATAATAGTGCTGTTCAACACATAGTGGCACAAGGAATTATAGATGCAATGCCATTTATTATTCAAACGATTCAAGAAGCGAATAATAAAAGTAAACATAGCAGTAAGCGACCAATTGAACCAGAACACAGCGTGAACAATGGACCCGTACTTTAGGTGCCCATTCCCAAAAGAAGAAGAACCGTGTCTTACGGTTGTTCTTACAAGGAATTCTGGTCCTGCAAACCAATAGAATTCTCGGGCAATGAAGGACCCATTGCAGCTCTACGCTGGATAGAGAAAACTGAGGCTGCTTTAAAAATAAGTAAATGTGCGGAAGAAGACAAAATAATGTTTGCTTCTAATCTGTTTAAGAACTCAGCCTTAGAATGGTGGAACACTATCCACCAGTCAAGAGGAAGTGATAGGGTTTACAACATGGAATAGGAGGAATTTAAGAATACGGTAGAAAGGAAATTCTGCCCTCCTAATGAAAAGGAACAGATAGCAAATAAATTCTTAAACTTAAGAATGACCGGGGTAGATAGTAAGGGTTATACTATCACATTCTTTGAATATGCTAGAATAGTACCAACCCTTGCATCACCTGAACCAGTATTAATCTCCCGTTACATCTGGGGATTAATCGGAGAGATTAGACATGTAGTCAAGGCAGCTAGACCTCAAACTATAGAAGAAGCTGTAGAACTAGCAAATACCTTGACAGATGAATAAATCCGTACTAGAGAAGAAGAACAGAGGAGAAACCTAACCCAAAGGCTTACTCAAGAATTCCGTTCTGGGAATTACAACCGTAGGAATATGGGTTCTACCTCTGCACCTTTCTGCAAGGTCTGCAAGAAAAAGCATTCAGGAAAATGCTCTACTCTTTGCAATTTCTGCAAGATGCCAGGACACAAGGAAGAAGATTGCATGAGAAAATCCAGTAATGGACTATGCTACAACTGTGGAGAAAAAGGCCACATTAAGACAAACTGTCTGAAATTGGCTCTAGCTGTGAACAACAGGAACACTAAAAATGTTAGGGCATTTGTTATGACTGTAGATGAAGCCAAGATGATTCCAGACGTGATAGCTGGTACGTTTTTAGTTAATGATGTCTTTGCTAAGGTATTATTTGACTCTGGTGCAAACCAAAGTTTTATTAATACTTCGTTTTGCAAACTTCTAAACCAGTCATTAACTAAACTACCACAAGAATGTCTAGTAGAGACAGCTAATGGAGAAACTGTTAGGATTTCTGAAATCTTGCAGGGAGCAAGAAGAGAAATTTTAAATCAAAAGTTTAGGGCAAACCTTTATCCCATGAATCTGACGGGATTTGATGTTGTATTAGGAATGGATTGGTTAATAGCCAATAAAGCCAGTATTTTATGTGATCAAAAGTCAATCCAAGTAAATTCACCAAAAGGTAAAATGATCACAATTAAAGGAGATAAACCATCTAGATCCACAAAACTCATCTTTGTGATGAAAACTGCAAGTTATATAAGAAAAGGTTCTATAGTGTATTTGATTTCCATAATCACTAACACTAAAGGAAAAGAACTAAAAGACATTCCAGTAGTTTCTCAGTTTTCAGATGTCTTTCCAGAAGAATTACCAGGACTACCACCAGACAGAGAAGTTGAATTCAGAATTCACCTACTGCCAGGAACAAAACCAATTGCCAAAGCACCTTACCGTTTGGCACCCCCAGAAATGCAGGAATTGAAGAAACAATTAGATGGATTGTTGGAAAAAGGATTCATACAACCAAGTTCGTCGCCATGGGGAGCGCCAATATTATTCGTTAAAAAGAAGGACGGATCAATGCGTATGTGCATTGATTACCGTGAGTTGAACAAAGTCACAATTAAGAATCGGTACCCATTACCGAGAATCGATGATCTGTTCGATCAACTGCAAGGAGCTCAATTTTTCTCTAAAATCGATTTAAGGTCAGGATATCATCAATTAAAGGTACAAGAAGAGGACATTTCTAAGACCGCATTCAGAACAAGGTATGGTCATTATGAATTTACTGTCATGCCATTTGGTTTAACCAATGCCCCAGCCGCATTTATGGACATGATGAACCGAATATGTAAGCCATATTTGGATAAATTCATAATTGTTTTTATAGATGATATTCTAATTTACTCTAAAAGTAAAGAGGAACATGCAAAGCATTGCACGCACTTTTAAGTCTATTAAGAAAGGAAAAGCTTTATGCTAAATTTTCAAAGTGCGAGTTTTGGTTAGAACATGTACAGTTTCTTGGACATTTAGTTAATCATGAAGGAATTCATGTGGATCCAACAAAAATCGAGGCGATTACTAAATGGAAAACCCCTGAGTTACCAACCGAGGTTAGAAGCTTCTTAGGATTGGCCGGTTATTAAAGATTCATTCGAGATTTTTCTAGAATAGCCATTCCTTTAACTAAATTAACCTGTAAATCCATTAAGTTTGAATGGGGACCAAAACAAGAAGAAGCTTTTAGAATTCTTAAGCAAAGATTAACTAATACACCCATACTCGCATTACCAGAAGGAACTGAAGACTTTGTAGTCTATTGTGACGCTTCTAAGTTAGGTTATGGATGTGTATTAATGCAACGTAAAAAGGTTATAGCTTACGCATCTAGACAACTTAAGAATCATGAAGAGAATTATTCAACCCATGATCTAGAATTAGGAGCTATAATTTTTGCTCTTAAAATTTGGAGACATTACCTTTATGGTAGTAAGTTTACCATATTCACAGATCATAAGAGTTTAAGGTATGTTTTCGGGCAAAAGGAGTTAAATATGAGACAAAGACGCTGGATGGAAATGCTTAGCGATTATGATTGTGATATCCAGTATCATGAAGGAAAAGCAAATGTAGTGGCAGATGCTTTAAGTCGAAAGTATCATGAAAAGCCAAAAAGGGTACGTTCTCTTAAATTAAATCTACAAGTAGATTTAAATGATCAAATCAGAAAAGCACAAGAATCAGTAATCAAGGATGATGCTGAAAAACAAGGAAAAGTAATGATACAATCTGGGTGATTGTAGATAGGCTAACCAAGTCAGCTCATTTCCTACCAATGAAGGAAACTTTCAGTATGGAACAGCTAGCTAAATTGTATGTAAATGAAATTGTTTCATTACATGGAATTCCTTTATCAATTGTTTCTGATAGGGATAGCCGATTTACCTCTCATTTTTGGTCAAGTTTCCAAAAGGCCATGGGAACCAAGTTAAATCTGAGCACAGCTTATCAACCTCAAACGAATGGACAAAGCGAAAGAACAATTCAGACAATGGAAGGCATGCTTAGAGCTTGTGTAATTGATTTCGGAGGTAATTGGGATGATCACTTACCTTTAATAGAATTTTCTTATAATAATAGTTATCACACAAGTATCAATACTGCACCATTCGAAGCACTTTATGGATGGAAGTTCCGAACCCCAGTCTGTTGGGCATAAATTGGGGAAAAGCAACTATCTGAACCTGAGATAGTGCAAGAAACAACTGACAAGATTATTCAAGTCAAGGAACGACTGAAAGCAGCACGAGATCGACAGAAGAGCTATGCCGATAACCGACGCAAGCCATTAGA
Source organism: Helianthus tuberosus (assembly GCA_030545235.1). NCBI lineage: Eukaryota > Viridiplantae > Streptophyta > Magnoliopsida > Asterales > Asteraceae > Helianthus > Helianthus tuberosus. The sequence goes on from CM060432.1 coordinate 146,399,763, forward strand.
ATTTCAAGTAGGAGACAAAGTATTATTGAAGGTCTCTCCTTGGAAAGGAGTGGTAAGATTCATCAAAAGAGGAAAGATAAGTCCCAGGTATATTGGACCTTTTGAGATTATTAGAAGAATAAGACCTGTAGCCTATCAGCTACAACTGCCAGAGGAAATGGCAGGAATACATGATGTGTTTCATGTATCTAATCTCAAGAAATGCTTAGCCGATGAATCACTGGTAGTACCTCTTAAGGATATAGAGGTAAATGAAAAACTCAAATTTGTAGAAAGGCCTCTACAGATCGAAGACAGGAAAGTCAAGAACCTCAAGCATAAGAGATTAGTTCTGGTCAAAGTGAAGTGGGACTCCAAAAGAGGACCTGAGTACACATGGGAGCTTGAATCTGAAATGCAAAGGAAATATCCACACTTGTTCCAGTAGATCTCGAGGACGAGCTATAAAACAAGGTGGGGAGGATACAACAATCCTCAATAAACCGACACTCTCATAATTTTTCTGACACCCTAATATATATTAAAATATCACAAAATGTCCCAAAATACACCCCATACGCGAATACGGGCCTCAAATATATTAAATAATATTAAAAATAATTAAAAATCTGAAATATAGGTTGAGGCGGGCCGTGTAGGACCCCACCCCAACCTTACGCGGGCGGTATAATGGTCAAGACCTGATTCCGTTTGATTTATTAAGTTCAGGCGGGCAGCGTAGGACCCTTGATTAGTTTACGCGGGCCGCGTAAGATCAAGATAGTGGCACAGCCCGGTGATGACACATGTTATCATCGTGGCAAGTCTATGTGATGATCCGGACGAGCTACGCGTTGACCCAGCTTTGACGCGGGCCGCGTAAGCCTTGTGCTTATGTTACGCGGGCCGCGACAAACTCATAATTCAGCACTATAAATAAGGGCCATCGGATTTCATTCGATTTCGCTCACAACGATTTCCTTTCTCTAAAATTCTGAATAGTAGAAGTAATACTCGGGTATTATAACCCCCTAATTAGTGAATTTCTGCTCCGTTGTAAGTATTATAACTCCTGGATACGTATTAGATACGCTGCCCGATTGATCTAGGGTTCCGTAATGGCTGTCGTGGTTCTGCCCGACGTAGTCATTGGAATGCCGTCTCGGTGAGGGTATTGCTAATGTTAAAATAGGTTATTATACTAACGCGTGTACATTTGTGTAAATTATAGATTATCACCGGGAAACCCTTACGGAAAATCTAAGACAACAATGTGAGTTGATCCACTTTTTGTAAACCTTTTGTTAAGTGTTTTTACGAAACCTTAAATACTTTTCCATGCGAATAATAGTTATTGAGTATTTGTAAGAATACAATTATGATGAGTATGTTGGGGTTTTGTATACAAAATTTGTTACCACCTGGTAAAGGAGTAACATGTCCACAAGTTGGGTTCGACAGTACCATGGATGTTAATTATGATGTCTTGTAAACAAATATAATTGCGGGATCGCCCTCAATACTGTACACTGGGACTTTTTATTTAAACTTGATTAAACTGGGATTCACTCACCAGTATTTCCCACTGACAAATGTTTTTAAAACGTGTTTCAGGTAACAAACTGTGAAAGCCAAATAGAAGCCAGCTGGACAGCACTGAAGGCTTGGAAAAGTGGCAATAAAGTTATCTAAAATAAAATAGATGTTTTTGTTAAATAAAATAGGATTTATTCATATGAAAAAGCATGTACTATGAACTTGGGTTTTGACCCATTTGGTTAAATGTTATGAAAATGTGGTATTTTACTCTGATAAACATTTCCTAACTAAGGTCTTGATGAAAAATTCCGCTGCCAAATTAGACAATACATGATACCACCGAATCTGGCTCGCGGCCGCCCGTTCCAGGGGAACCAGGGATCGGGGGTTGCGACACTGGGCAATATGGGGCTGCCGTAAGGCAGAAGAGAACCAGCGTAACAACTTTTTCCGTACCGTAAGCTACGGTAGCTACCGTAGCTTACGGTAGCTTTCTCGCGCCCCCGCGTAAGACTTGGCCAAGCCATCGCAGCCCGCCCGGGACTCATATGCAGCAAAAATCATTGCTGTCTTACTGTTTTGACTCGTTTGTCCTCGTTTCACCCTTTAAACACCAAAACATGATACAAGACATTCTAAGATTCCTAGTGAAACCTATGAATTCTTGTTTTCAAACTATTAACATTTTTATAACGTGATTTATAACAAATATGCATCATTGGACACATGATCATGCATATATATATATATATATATATATATTTAACGCTTTAACCAAATTTACCCTTTAGTTCATTCTACCCGAAACCATACGGATGAAATATTATTTCGTAATATGATGACCCATTCCCGGGTTTCTTATCTTACTTATCTTACGTTCCCCATTACTGGGTTTACGCTTTTCAATATTCGACCCGTTAGTGATCTAGTGCATAGACTTAGACTACTTGTGAAATATGACTTGGAATACATCTTTCCCTTCTACCCATTTTCGGGTTCATTATTTTCAACACTCACGCTCCCATTGCCGGTTTGCATGTTTAATAAAACCACTACCCGTCACCCGGGCTTAATGTCTACGGATAAGGTACTCCCGTTACCCGGTTTGTACCTACCCTTAACTAACCCGTTTGGTTTGCCTTATTAAACCCATCATTCAAGCAAACTAACCATTCAAATCTCATATCCTAATATATCAACTAATATCAATAGTAAAAGACTAAATAACAAATTTTAACGAAGCATTTAGCCATGTACCTTATTGCTTTTCCTTCAGTTTTGTGTTTGCCCCGGATGGACTCCCCGAAGCTTCACCCGAGTTGCCTATAACGTGCAACCCAATCGTTAATATTCCCTTTTTCTCAAGTTCACATTATGCACATTTGTCCGTATTTCATTCGCAAATTCACATCAGCAACATTTGGTGAATTATTAAAATTTAATATTTCATTCAAGCGTTTCGTCAAACACTTTATGTGCATATTTCATAATTAGCCATATCTTTCAAGTTATTGAAGCATTTAACTACCAATTTCTCATTTTAATAAGTAAATAAGTTCACTAAAACCCCTTTTATATCAAATTTCTGATCATCATATATTCAAACATCATTATTAACCCTCCAAATTTTCATGAGTTTGATCTACACATCAAACCCATTTTTTCATAGAGTGAACTTAAACTTGACACCTAGTTATAACACTTGTTCAATCCTCATTCATCAAGAGTTTTGTTCAAAATCATCTTGACACTACGAATTCATCTCACAATTCAACAATTACTAGTTAATTCATTCATCATAAGGCTTGTCAAGGCACCTCTACTTCTATATACACTAGAATTTCAACATACCATAGAATGAGATGAACTTGTAGGCTCTAATTCAGCAACATGCAATCAGATTCGTTTTAATTTAAGGCTGAATTTGATGGAATTGGTAGTGAGAAACATGAACTAGGGTTTGGTTGGGTTTTTCCCTTCCTGGTCGCACACCACCCCCCACGCACACATCAGTGTGTGTGTTTTTGTTTTATTTAATTTTATTAAACCAAGTTCTATCCTTTAGATATTCAGCCCCTCAAGTTTCTTTATTAACCTAATGTTAATTAAGTTATCACATTATTTTAAAGTGTATGGTTTTTCTTAGCTATTAAATATTTTTGGGGTGTTACAAGTCCACTCCCCTTAAAGAGGTTTTCGTCCCCGAAACCATCATACGCATATAAAATCATAAACGCATACACGTTCCAAAAAGCGAAGGGTAGAGTCATCTCATTTCCTCTTCAGACCCCCAGGTGGTGTCTGATCCTTTCCTGTGCTCCCATTTGACCTTTACTTGGTCGATTCCTTTATTCCTCAAACCCTTAATTTTACGGTCGAGGATTGCGATAGGCCTCGCTATATAGTTGATTTTGTTATCAATCTTTATATCGTCGAGGAAAACATAAATCATATCATCTGCTAAACACTTCCGTAGATGTGAGACATGGAACGTGTTAGGTACTCCACTTAACTCTTCTGGTAATTCTATTCGGTAAGCCACCTTACTCACCCGCTTCAAATTTTAAAAGGCCCTATAAATCGCAGACTCAACTTTCCTCATTTTCTGAACCGGATAATTCCCTTCCACGGAGATGCCTTCAGCATCACCCTATCGCCAATTTGAAATTTGATTTGGCCTTCGTCTCTTATCCGCATTTGATCTTGAGCTGCCTTTAAATGGGCTCGGATCATATAAATTTTCTCGTTAGTAACTCGAATCACATCTTTATGAGCAAGTTCTCGAGGGCCTACTTCTTCCCAGCATATTAGTGTTCGACATTTTCTACCATAGAGCATTTCATATGGGGCCCTACCAATACTTGAATGGTAGCTGTTGTCGTATGAACATTCGACCAACGGTAGATACGCATCCCAACTGCTGACGAAATCTATTATACATGTCTGAAACATATCTTCTAACGTTTGTATCATTTGCTTGCCTTGCCCGTCGGTCTGCGGGTGATATGCGGTACTAATCAGCAGTTTGGTACCCATCTGTTTTTGAAAGTCATGCTAGAAATTCAATGTAAACCGGATACCTCTATCAGACACTATAGTTACCGGCACTCGTGGCGTGCTATAATCTCATTTACGTATACCTCCGACATCTTCTCAGAGGTATAGGTCTCGCGAATAGGAATAAAATGAGCGCTCTTGGTTAGTCTATCTACGACTACCCAAATGGCATCAAATCCCAAGCCATCCTTGGTAACTTTGTTAGCAGGTCCATGCTAATATGTTCCCATTCCCAAACTGGGATATCCAATAGTTGGAGTTTGCCATAAGGCTTTTGACGCTTCGCTTTGACTTGTAAGCAAGTTATGTACTATTCCATATATTTAACCACATCCCCTCTTATTCCTGGCCACCAATAGTTTTGCTTCAAATCCCTATACCTTTGGTCGCACTAGGATGAATCGAATAGCGAGACTAATGAGCCTCGTCAATTAAAAGATCCTTAACACCACGTGTGTTTGGGACCCAAATCCTGCCAAACCGATATTTCATCCTATTACTTCCTTTAATGCTTCGATCTGGGCTTCTGGAATTCATTCAAGCAAGCCTGAAGTTACTACCAATTGCATGGACCGTACCCGAATAGGAGTGTATTCTTTCTTTTGGCTAAGGGCATCCGCCACTAGATTAGCCTTTTTTTTTGGGTGGTAGTGGATTTCACAGTCATAGTCTTTGACGACCTCCAACCTACGCCTTTGCCTCATATTTAACTCCTTCTGATCGAATAATTATTTTAAACTTTTATGGTCAGTGAAAATAGTACATTTCACACCGTACAAGTAATGTCTCCAGATCTTCAAGGCGAATACTACGGCTGCCAGCTCGAGATCATGAGTCGGGTATTTTGTTTCGTACGGCTTTAGTTGTCTCGAGGCATACGTGATTACCTTTCCCTTTTGCATAAGCATGCACCCAATACCTAAGTGCGATGCATCTGAATATACTACCATGTCATCCGTACCATCCGCTAAAGTTAACACCGGTGCACAGGTTAATTTTTTCCTTTAATGTCTGAAATGCTTTTTCCTGATCATCTTCCCAGACGAACTTCTCGTTCTTGTGGGTCAGCTTGGTCGAGGGCGATGCAGTCTTGGAGAAATCTTGAATTAATCTCCTGTACTAACCTGCTAATCCCACGAAACTTCTAATTTCGGATAGATTTTTTGGAGGGTTTCATTTCGACACAACTTATACCTTAAACGGATCTACCAATATTCCCTCGGACTCATAACATAGCCTAAGAATTTGCACCTCTCGTAATAAAAAGGCGCACTTTGAAAACTTCGCGTAAAATCCTTTACGCCTAAGTGTTTCAAGTACTTCTCGCGATAAAACTCGTGGTCCGTTTCGCTCCTTGAATACACGAGGATATCGTCGATGAATACTATTATCGATTTGTCTAGTATCGGTTTGCGGACACGGTTCATGAAATCCATGAAAGCCGCAGTTTCATTTGTTAATCCGAAGGGCATTATTAAGAATTTTTGATGTCCATAACGCATTTGAAATGACATTATCGATATGTCTCTTTCTTTACGAGTAATACCAGTGCTCCCCACGGAGAAACGCCTTTGTCAAAAAGGTCTTGCAATTTGACAACAATTCTTATAGTTCCGATGACGCTAATCAATACGGAGTTTTGGCCACCGTCTTCGCGCCCGGAACTATTTCAATGTCAAATTCCACCTCGCGTCCGGGTGGTATTATTGTTAGATGTTTCTGGAAAACATCTTCAACTCACGTACAATGGTTACGTCTTAAATTTCTAGAGATTTTAGTCAAATCATGCATTTAAATCAGTTCCGCCTTACATCCATGCTAAATAAGCTTATAAGCTTCAATAAACAAGCAGATTAGGGGACTACAACTTTTCTCCCTATAATAATAACATGTTTCCGCTCAGAAACATTAATTATATCTTCCTATGATTACATATAAATTTTTGCATGATATTGAATGAGCCCATATATATATATATATACCTATTATCACGTGGACTTCTCCCATTAATAGGGGAATTAAATCGACTAAGCAATCTTCATTGTTAATTCTCAATTTACAGTTTCAACGCATATCGTAATCAACTAAAACTTTTTATTATTACCTATTTCTTAAAGCATAGGTGTCACACCCCCAAAATACCACATACGGAAACCCCCGCGAGGTGTGTGACGTACCAGGATTCAAGCCACCAATCACATTGAACTCATAAATATCTTTCAATAAATCTTTCATTCATTACATAAAATGTTACAAACGTTACATATCATTCTTTGTATACAGCGGAAGCATAATTCATTTGTTAAGTGTTTCGTAAACCATGTGTACATAAACCATTAAGCTTGTATTGAGATTCCATGTATCTCGACCCATGACCACTCCAACATCCCAGACAGCAAGTCCCAACGATATAAACCTACAATCCTGCAAGCATGCAGACAAGTGTGTCAGACGACGCTGGTGAGTTCCAAGTTTTGTTAACGTGTTAGTTACCAGATATGTGTATAAGACAGTTCAATGATTTGATTTGATGTTGTTATTAACTCGATTACCGTAAATGGCTACAAGATGTATTTGCTCAACCCCAATGCCTCGATCAAAGCATTGGTCAAGTGGTCAAGGTAATTAGTTCACGCCCGTCCTCCCCGGTATGGTGTGAGGGTGCCAAACCTAATAGCGCTATCAACTAATAACCTCGTTGCCTCCCCGGAAACTATCGGTAGATGTAAGGGGTCTTATATGATAGAAATGAGTATAATAACAAACATCCCAATAACCTGACATTCCTCCCCAGAACGTTACCCGATAACCCTCCCCGGGATGCATGCTTGGAAAAAGAGTAGTGAACTCACCTTAGGTTGCTCGGTATTTAACAAGTTACTTTACTCGTTCCAAGTTGGTCAACTGTAACACCCCGAAAATTTACGTCCTATAAGGTGTTGACACGTGTCATAGGTTTGAACGTGTGAAGGAATGTTCTTGAAGGACTAAAGTTGACAAACAGTGAAACTGTGTAATTATAAGGGTTCAAAGTGTCAACAATGAATAAATAGACTTTGCAATAACTCTACATGATGTTTATAACCTTAAATGAATAGATCATGGATCATACGAAGCGAATAGTGAAAGAAAGTGAGAGATTACAAACTACAGGGGTTAAATGTGCCAACATGTTTAAGTTATACCTCTGAGTGACCTTTTGACAAACCCGAAGCTTTGTAACGATTAATTATGCTCACTAGAATGTACCACAAAAATTTCATGAAGTTTCGATATCGTATGAGCAAGTTGTGATAAAATTCGTGTACGAGGGTTATAAGTGTCAACGATGAAATTTAGGGCTTTTCGGGTGATCACAAAGTTACCCGAGGACTTAACAAAGTGGGTATAAGTCTTAAAGCCCCATATGTTAAATAACAAAGCTTCTTATGCAAGTAGGATGGTGAAAACGACCTTTCGAGGGACCAGGGACTAAATTGCAAATTTAAAGATGGCTGATTGTAGGCTTGCGCACCGTAGGCTTGATGTTGCTGCGCATCGTATGATGCTCTGCGCATCGTAGGGCTTAAACACCTACGATGCGTATGGGGGTGCCCAGTTGCGAAAAACCAACAGACAGCTGCCTGTTGCTGTATAACCGACTTATATCTTAGTTTTTCGAAACCTTGGGCTGCCTAGGATGGTTTCTAGCCTATAGAGCACTTGTGGATGATAATGCAACACCCCTAGACTTATGTGTTGATCATCTAAGAGTGTTTGAAGCCTTATATCAAGACCCACATGTTACCACATTGTTCATTCTTCACTCCTGAGCATTTCCAGAGCATTCAAGCAGGCCACAAGCATTCCATATCATCCCTTAGACTTGTGTAAGTACCCTTGATCTTCTCTAGTTCATTCATACTTAGTTTATGGCCTAGAAATCAAACCGTCGTAACTACGGTTTGACTTTTCGATAATAAATAATCGGTCCAGAGTTTAGTCGAATCAAAGGTTGTTATAAGTTGGTATTTATATGGTTGATAAACCCCTAAAAGGGCATTCACTAATTCGAATCCTAACTAGGTCGTTTATCGAGTCAAACCTATTCCGAAAAAGTCAACAGAATTATTATGTTTGGTTTAATGCATGATTAGCGATGTAAATGGCGTATAGCCTATTTTATCATTCTTACCAACTGAAAATAAGTATAAAAACTTGTATACGCTTGCTTGATTCGACAACTTTATGTTTAGAACCGATTCGGAACCGAGATACGCAAAAGTTTGACTTTTGCTTTGACCTCAGTTCTGACCCGATTCTTATAGGTTTAGACATGCCTTAAAGTTCCATTAGGACCTAGTTACATGTTAGTATAATCCTCTGCGTTTATACTACCCGAATCCGTAACTATCCAACGTTTCCGTTAAATGCCTAATAATGACCATAATGCCCTTATTACCATAGAACGAGATTTTAGAAAATGTAAAAGTGCAAAAGTCTTTAATACTGATTATTGAACATGTCTGCAAAATTTCACGTCAATCGGAAGTCTAGATTAGGAGTTATGCTTAATGGCGTATTTATAAACATGTTTATTAATTAAACGGCGCCATTAGCGTAAAGCCTATCTAAACTCAGTTTTGACACCAAATCTTTTACCCACTGATGTTAAATAATATTTTAGGATTTTTAAAGATTTTTAATTATTTTTAAACTGATCATAAGCTTGGATTAGCGCCTTAATTCGGTTAATACCGAATATACCCTTTTCGGCCATAAAATGAGTTTTACAAATCCTTTAGACGCCAATCCAATTGCTACTGATTTTAAATATTAAATAGAGTGTTTTGAACCTGTTTAACTGATCAGGAAACTCAGAATCGTATTTTAAACCGTACGTCGCTTAAAACGGCTTTATACGCGTATTATACGCATAGTTTGGGTTTAAAACTATTTTAACATATAAGACTTATAACCAAATGTTATAACCTGTTTAAATAAGCCATTTTACTGATGTAACCAGACCCGGTTCACAGAAACCTAATTAAATCCTTTTATAATCTTTAAAATGACCAAAATACCCCTACGGGGCTTATTAAGAGATTAAACTCGTTTGGGGCGTCATGAGTGATATCCTACTGATATCACAACTTATTTAAGGCATGTTAACTTAGGAAACCTGTTTAGGACTCTTACGGATACCCGTTACGCTTCATGCGCGTTCGGATCGGTTTATGTAACTAGTTTACATAAATTAGCTGAAACGGGTCAAACCTTATCGGTTTTGTCTCAAAATCCAGAATGTGTATCATATACCCATATTAAGCAATTCTTCAAACTTGTCGGGTCTAAATCACATTCTATCCGGTCTTCGCTTAATCGTGCGTACGAACCGTATCTTTAAAACTAATCGGTCTAAGCGTAAGCTTAACTAAAGACCCGTTAGGATTCTAATAGGTTATTATAAACCTTCGTTCCAGAATAGGAGAACCAGTAAAAGATACTTGCACTTGCTGATTTTGAACTATACTTGCTCAGGTAAATACTTTTAACTTATTTCCCTATACGGGCTTGGGTACGGTATATAAAATACCGCTTGGTCGGGCATTGAATATTTAATCTTATTATGGTTAAATGATTGAGATGTCTCCGTTTAATTTGTTTTGTTGCTTAAAGCCTTTGGGGGGTTAATGACCGTGTCCCGGATATCCCTGGCATCATTTTACGAAATGGCCACGACCTTAGCACTCAGGTGTAGGCGTACACCTGTCAGTGTCTCATAACTAAAGTGGTGTGTTAATTGATCTTTAACCCGGCTCGATCCGGGCTACTGAACGCATAAGAAACATGTAAATCCTGTACAAGTTTATATATTTAAATAAGTATCCCAAGTTATAAAATATTATTTGTGCCTTGTGCCTTAAATGCTTTTTCTTAAACTCTTTTCAAAATGAGTCGGTTGATTGTATTTACCAGTGTAAACTGACGTATTTTCTTAAAAGGTTAAGTGCAGGTACTACGCGAAATAGGCTGGCTTGTCTCCTAGCATCCACATTAAGTCTCGCCAGCTTGGATGTCATAAACTGTTGAACATTTGTTTTCCTTTTATTTGGATCTACCTGTGGATTTATATTCGACTATTTGTGATACTTAATATTACAATATCGTTTGGTTGAATTAAATCTATACTTTGCTTCCGCTGTGCATTTAAATATTGTGTTGTTTGACTATTATGTTGCCAACCACGTCACGATACTCCCCTACCAGGCCCACCGGTAACACGTGGAAATTTGGGGTGTGACAGGTTGGTATCAGAGCCAACATTGAGTGAATTAAACACTAGCCTTTTTGTGTTTAATCTCAGTGACACAATTGCACATTCCTAAATCTTCGAGTCTAGACAAAGAACTTAGGAATAATCCGAAAATGTTTTATTTTAAAATTTTAAATTTTGTCCTTTATTATTTTTCCTTGGTGTTACCTTATTTATATTAACAGGTTAAACAATGCCGCCAAGATTTAGAGGACTAAGAGGACGAGTTAACGCGCCTAACGACCATGAGGCAGGTCCTTCGCACCGACGAACTTCTTCGTCTACAAGGAGTCACAATCATGACGAACCTTGGAGGGTTTACGAGGAGCTTGCCAGGCGATCCACATCACATGTTTCAACGCCTTCATATCAGCACTCCTATGGGCCTCATTCAGAGAATGAGCCCCACGACCAGCAACAGCAATCTCCGGCGCACAATTCTTTTGGCGATCCTACTCCGGTATTTCAGGGTCAGTTTAACCCAGCAGAGTATCTACCAGAGCACGTGGGCTTTAACCCACTAGGGCCGGAGGATCACTTTTCTGGTGATCAAGATATGGACGAGGACACAGATCCCGTCGAGGCTTCAACTGGATCCCGGAACCATCCATTTTCGATCTCTGATGGTTCATCTTACCACGGACCACCCTACGAGGGTCCGGATAGTCACATGGCGAGGTTCGAACGATGTGAGTGGTACTATACACCATCTGAACACTCATCGCCTCACCAACAGACGCCACAGCAGCAAGATCCCTCTGAGGATTCCCATTTCGAGGCAGTCACGCCACCGCCTCCACCGCCGCCAGTTTATGTAGAGCCTCCAGAACCGCCGAGACGTAGGAGGACTGGCCCGCGGATGTCAGTACGACCAGTGGGAGTTCATATCGCCACTCCTCAACATTCTAGCAGTAGCCATTACCCGCCTACTTATGAAGTCCCACAGATGGGAGGACCTTCGGTTCCAGTTTCGGAGGTGGATTCGGTACCTATTGCACCGCCACCAACGGGTTTCGGCGAGCCAATCCCTGCATATACTGCGCCGACAGCTTACAATCCTTATGGACCGCCAGCATACCCTACCTATAATTATGCAGAGGATCCTTATCACGTGGCAGCGAACTACTATGGCCAAAATCCTGAGGGACCATATGGAACCCCTTGGGGAATGGGACATCCAGCTTATGGGTATCAAGCACCTACTCAGCCACCATTTCAGCATCAGCCACCACGAGTTCCTCCTCCTGAGCAGGTGGAGCTCCGTCATAGATTGGATAGGGTTGAGCGAGACCTCCAGAGAGAGCGTAAGAAGAACCAAGGATTTATTAGTGGTTTAACAGATTTGCTGAAGGGGAAGAAGAAGAAAAGGGATCGTTAAATCCCCATATGTAATATTGTATGTCCTTGTTTAAATCAAGTCCCTACGAGAGCATTTATTTATGTGTGTATGTAGTCCCTGCGTGGACATTTACCTTGTACTTAGTCCCTACGAGGACTTGTCTTTGTTAGCTCCTGCGTGGGCAAATATTTGTAAAAGACCCGTTTAGGGCAAAAATGTAAAATTTGTAAATTATAATGGAATGTTAAGTTTGAAAATTTTATTTCTGTCATTTATGCATTTATATATTATACATGAAATAAACAAAAATAACATTATTCCTTTTGTAATGATCTGCCTATTTAATATCAATTAAGGATCTTAAAGGTAAAACCTAGCCTACATGTCATTATAAAACTTGGCCAAAATGGTAAGGCCTGTATAAAAGATTCCAATCCCAGTTAACATCTGAAAACATGTTAACACTCCTGGCAGATGTGATTCGTTAAAATCACACACGTCATTCTATATAAGGATTTTTCCTGACCCAATAAATGATATATGAATCATGGGTTAAATCATTAATAAATATGATTAGTTCTTTTACCATCCATTGGTAATGGAATGCCTACGGGCCCATCTCATTTTCATATGAGACAAAAGACAGTATTAGTCTGTGACCCTGTCTGATAAGGGTAATGAACTTTGTTCAAACCTTCATGCTTTGATTCTTTGAAATCATAGCTTATAATCTAAATTGTCCTGGTGACTAGGCCTTATGTGCTAATAAAACTGTAATTGTTTGATAATTAGGATAAATTATATTAGAAATCCTAAATTTATGTGAGTAATAAATTAACCATATATGGTCTATGATACCACGGTTAATAAAATTGCCATAAAAGACAATTCTATAATAAACTCACCAATAAATTATTGCCAATGTGTTACAGTTCAAGAAACATGGCAGACTCAAACGAGGTCAACAGTCACCAAGGGATAGGGAATGATAATGCCCATGTAAACGTAGCAGGTGCAGAGTTGCAAGCTATGATAGACAATGCAGTTAATAGAGCTATGGATAGACAAAACCATGGATCAAGTGGTACCCATACGAGGACCCATTCTGCATCACACACTAGAACACCCTCCAGGACCCACACTGCCCACAACAGTAATTCTCACCACTCCTCGAATCAAAGGAGTAATCCATCCCAAAGAGCAGTACAGCACCAAGAACCTCGTAATAGGGGTTGCACCTATAAATACTGTGTCATGCAAACCCAGAGACTTCAATGGGGAAAAGGGAGCTGTTGATTGCATGACGTGGATGGATGAAATGGATACTGTGGTGGATATTAGTGGTTGCCATAATCGGGATATTGTGAAGTTTGTCTCACAGTCTTTCAAAGGAGAAGCCTTAGCCTGGTGGAGATCTTTGATCCAGGCCACAGGGAAAGTCCCGTTATACAACATGACATGGGAAGAGTTCATGGCACTAATCAAGGAAAATTTCTGCCCTCAACACGAGGTTGAGAGAATTGAATCTGATTTCCTAGCACTGGTCATGAAAAACTTGGACTGTCAGGCCTACCTTACTACTTTCAATACCTTGTCAAGGTTGGTCCCCTATTTGGTGACTCCGGAGCCTAAACGTATAGCTCGTTTTATCGGGGGTTTGGAACCGGAGATCAAGGCAAGTGTCAAAGCCTCCAGACCAACCACTTTTCGGTCAGTAACAGACATATCATTGTCTCTGACCTCAGATGCTGTCAGACTGAGGTCTCAAAGGAAAAATGATACTGAAAAGAGGAAGCGTGAGGATGACAACTCACGACGTTCTGACAAGAAACAGAAGGGAAATAATGACCAAAAGAAGGGATCGGGTTTTAAGAAGGATGGTCAACAGTCGGGTGAAAAACCCAAATGCAAAATCTGTAAGAGACAGCACTTTGGGAAGTGCAGGTTTGAATCCAACTCACAATCGCAATCGAAACCTTTTGCTTGTGGGTTATGCAAATCCAGGGAACACAAAACCTTGGATTGCAGGAAGATAAAGGATGCTACCTGCTATGGTTGCAATGAAAAAGGGCACATCAAGAGCAATTGCCCAAAATATGCCAAGAAGCCGGAGGAGGCTAAGAAGACCAATGCTAGGGTCTTCAGAATGGATGCTAAGGAAGCCATCAAGGACGATAACGTGATAATAGGTACCTTCCTCGTAAATGATGTTTATGCGAGAGTGTTATTTGATTCGGGCGCTGATAAGTCGTTTGTAGATAATAAGTTTTGTGAATTATTAAAACTACCTGTTAAGAACTTAAGTGTGACGTATGAGGTGGAACTAGCAGATGGCACTTTAGAAACCGCTTCAACCTTATTAGATGGATGTTTTATATCCATTAGGAATCACTCTTTTCCTTTGTCCTTACTTCCCTTTAAGTTAGCCGGCTTTGACATAGTATTAGGCATGGACTGGTTATCTCATAACCAGGCCCAGATTGTTTGCAATAAGAAGCAAGTGATGATCAAGACTCCGTCTGGAGAATCACTTACTATCTAGGGAGATACCCAGTATGGGCTACCCGAGAAAATGTCTATACTCAAGGACTCTAAGTGTTTAAAGAAAGGTTGTGTCATCTACATGGCGCAAGTGATTATAGATGAGCCGAAGCCCAAGATTGGGGATATACCCGTCGTTTCTGAATACCCTGATGTTTTTCCTGAAGAACTTCCTGGTTTGCCACCAGAGAGACAAGTGGAATTCAGAATTGACATTATTCCTGGATCAGCACCGGTGGCAAGGGCGCCTTATAGGTTGGCACCAACAGAGATGAAGGAATTGAGAACGCAGCTAGATGATCTGCTAGCCAAAGGTTTCATCAAACCTAGTTCGTCTCCGTGGGGAGCACCAGTTTTATTTGTCAAGAAGAAGGATGGATCGATGCGTCTGTGCATCGACTACCGCGAGCTTAATAAGGTTACTATCAAGAATAGGTATCCTTTGCCCAGAATCGACGATTTGTTCGATCAACTTCAAGGGGCAAGTTTCTTCTCGAAGATTGACTTGAGGTCAGGCTACCATCAATTGAAGGTGAGAGATGAAGACGTACACAAGACTGCATTTAGGACTCGTTATGGTCATTACGAGTTCCTAGTGATGCCTTTTGGGCTCACTAATGCACCGGCCGCATTCATGGATCTCATGAATCGCGTTTGCAAGCCGCACTTAGATAAATTCGTCATCGTTTTCATCGATGATATCCTCATCTACTCAAAGAACCAAGCTGACCACGAGAAGCATCTTCACTGCATATTGGAACTACTTCATAAAGAAAAGCTCTATGCCAAGTTCTCGAAATGTGAATTCTGGCTTCGAGCAGTCCAATTTCTTGGGCATGTTGTTAGTGAGCATGGTATCCAAGTAGATCCTGCTAAAGTAGAAGCAGTCATGAATTGGCACGGGCCAAAGACGCCTACAGAAATACGTAGCTTCCTAGGTTTGGCAGGATACTATAGGCGATTCATAGAAAACTTTTCAAGGATTGCTGCACCCCTGACTTCGCTGACACGTAAGAAGATTAAGTTTGACTGGGGTCCTAAGCAGCAGGAATCCTTCGATATTCTGAAACAAAAGTTGAGCAATGCTCCGGTACTAACATTGCCTGATGGAATAGAGGAGTTTGTAGTTTATTGTGATGCATCACACACCGGGATGGGATGTGTGCTTATGCAGAAAGGCAAAGTCATTGCCTATGCTTCACGTCAGTTAAAGGTGCACGAAAAGAATTACACCACCCACGACTTGGAGTTGGGTGCCGTTGTATTTGCACTAAAACTGTGGAGGCACTACTTATATGGAATCAAATGTGTGATCTATTCTGATCACAAGAGCCTTCAACATCTGTTCAATCAGAAGGACTTGAACATGAGGCAACGCCGTTGGATGGAAACTCTGAATGATTACGATTGTGAAATAAGATACCATCCCGGCAAGGCGAATGTAGTCGCCGATGCCTTGAGTCGG
Source organism: Helianthus tuberosus (assembly GCA_030545235.1). Classification (NCBI taxonomy): domain Eukaryota; kingdom Viridiplantae; phylum Streptophyta; class Magnoliopsida; order Asterales; family Asteraceae; genus Helianthus; species Helianthus tuberosus. The sequence continues at coordinate 146,415,978 of CM060432.1, forward strand.
AAAGAAAGAGTGAAACCCATCTGAATCAATGCCAAGAGCATGGAATTAAAGAACAGCTTGATAGAAAGGTTGTTAGCTGCACAGAAAGAAGCTGTGTTGGAAGCTAACTATCCTAACGAAAAACTAGGAGTAACTGAGGAGCAGTTATCTCTTAGTAAGGATGGAATTCTTAGATTGAATGGACGGATATGGGTTCCAATTTATGGAGGACTCCGAGATGTTATTCTCCAGGAAGCCCACAGCTCTAAATATTCTGTTCATCCTGGAGCTGATAAAATGTACCATGATCTTAGGGCAAATTATTGGTGGGTAGGCTTGAAGAAGTCTGTAGCTACCTATGTAGCTAAATGCTTGACGTGTGCGCAAGTCAAGGCAGAACATCAAAAACCGTCAGGTTTGCTACAACAACCTGAACTTCCTGCTTGGAAGTGGGAAATGGTAACTATGGATTTTATCACCAAGTTACCCAAGACAAGGAAAGGAAATGACACCATCTGGGTAATAGTTGACCGACTGACTAAGTCAGCACATTTCCTACCCATTAAGGAGACCTACAGCTCCGATATGTTAGCCCAACTGTACGTTGATAAGATTGTGGCCCTACATGGCATACCTGTAGCTATTATCTCTGACCGGGATACTAGATACACATCACATTTTTGGAAAAGTTTCCAACAATCTTTGGGCACACGTTTGAACTTTAGTACGACTTACCATCCACAGACAGACGGTCAGAGCGAGCGTACTATTCAAACGTTGGAAGACATGCTTCGTGCATGTGCGTTCGATTTGGGAGGTAGCTGGGATAAGAACCTGCCATTAATCGAATTCTCCTACAACAATAGCTACCATACCAGCATAAAGGCTGCGCCTTTTGAGGCATTATACGGTAGAAAGTGTAGATCGCCTGTTTGTTGGGCGGAAGTTGGAGAAGTCCAGTTATCAGGACCAGAGATCGTGTTCGAAACGACGGACAAGATTGTCCAGATTCGTAACAATCTGCAAGCTGCCCGGAATAGGCAGAAGATCTACGCTGATCCAAATCGGAAGGATTTTCACTTCGAAGTAGGTGACAAAGTCCTACTTAAAGTGTCACCCTGGAAAGGAGTGATGCGGTTTGGTAAGAAAGGCAAACTAAGCCCGAGATACATAGGACCCTTCGAGGTTATCGAACGTGTCGGGTCAGTTGCCTACAAGTTAAACTTACCTGAAGAGCTCAGTAGTATACACAATGTGTTCCACATCTGCAATCTGAAGAAGTGTTTCGCTGACTCCGCTGACGAATCAGTGGTTATACCCTATACAGATGTGCATATCGATGAGAGCTTGAAATTTGTGGAAAAACCTTTGTCGATCGAAGATCGACAGGTAAGGAAGCTTCGAAGGAAGCATATACCTTTTGTAAAGGTCAAATGGGATGCCCGAAGAGGTCCCGAATTCACGTGGGAAGTTGAATCCACAATGAAGGAAAAGTACCCTTACTTGTTTCAGTAAATCTCGGGTCGAGATTTCTTTTAAGGGGGTGAGGATGTAACACCCCGAAAATTTACGTCCTATAAGGTGTTGACACGTGTCATAGGTTTGAACGTGTGAAGGAATGTTCTTGAAGGACTAAAGTTGACAAACAGTGAAACTGTGTAATTATAAGGGTTCAAAGTGTCAACAATGAATAAATAGACTTTGCAATAACTCTACATGATGTTTATAACCTTAAATGAATAGATCATGGATCATACGAAGCGAATAGTGAAAGAAAGTGAGAGATTACAAACTACAGGGGTTAAATGTGCCAACATGTTTAAGTTATACCTCTGAGTGACCTTTTGACAAACCCGAAGCTTTGTAACGATTAATTATGCTCACTAGAATGTACCACAAAAATTTCATGAAGTTTCGATATCGTATGAGCAAGTTGTGATAAAATTCGTGTACGAGGGTTATAAGTGTCAACGATGAAATTTAGGGCTTTTCGGGTGATCACAAAGTTACCCGAGGACTTAACAAAGTGGGTATAAGTCTTAAAGCCCCATATGTTAAATAACAAAGCTTCTTATGCAAGTAGGATGGTGAAAACGACCTTTCGAGGGACCAGGGACTAAATTGCAAATTTAAAGATGGCTGATTGTAGGCTTGCGCACCGTAGGCTTGATGTTGCTGCGCATCGTATGATGCTCTGCGCATCGTAGGGCTTAAACACCTACGATGCGTATGGGGGTGCCCAGTTGCGAAAAACCAACAGACAGCTGCCTGTTGCTGTATAACCGACTTATATCTTAGTTTTTCGAAACCTTGGGCTGCCTAGGATGGTTTCTAGCCTATAGAGCACTTGTGGATGATAATGCAACACCCCTAGACTTATGTGTTGATCATCTAAGAGTGTTTGAAGCCTTATATCAAGACCCACATGTTACCACATTGTTCATTCTTCACTCCTGAGCATTTCCAGAGCATTCAAGCAGGCCACAAGCATTCCATATCATCCCTTAGACTTGTGTAAGTACCCTTGATCTTCTCTAGTTCATTCATACTTAGTTTATGGCCTAGAAATCAAACCGTCGTAACTACGGTTTGACTTTTCGATAATAAATAATCGGTCCAGAGTTTAGTCGAATCAAAGGTTGTTATAAGTTGGTATTTATATGGTTGATAAACCCCTAAAAGGGCATTCACTAATTCGAATCCTAACTAGGTCGTTTATCGAGTCAAACCTATTCCGAAAAAGTCAACAGAATTATTATGTTTGGTTTAATGCATGATTAGCGATGTAAATGGCGTATAGCCTATTTTATCATTCTTACCAACTGAAAATAAGTATAAAAACTTGTATACGCTTGCTTGATTCGACAACTTTATGTTTAGAACCGATTCGGAACCGAGATACGCAAAAGTTTGACTTTTGCTTTGACCTCAGTTCTGACCCGATTCTTATAGGTTTAGACATGCCTTAAAGTTCCATTAGGACCTAGTTACATGTTAGTATAATCCTCTGCGTTTATACTACCCGAATCCGTAACTATCCAACGTTTCCGTTAAATGCCTAATAATGACCATAATGCCCTTATTACCATAGAACGAGATTTTAGAAAATGTAAAAGTGCAAAAGTCTTTAATACTGATTATTGAACATGTCTGCAAAATTTCACGTCAATCGGAAGTCTAGATTAGGAGTTATGCTTAATGGCGTATTTATAAACATGTTTATTAATTAAACGGCGCCATTAGCGTAAAGCCTATCTAAACTCAGTTTTGACACCAAATCTTTTACCCACTGATGTTAAATAATATTTTAGGATTTTTAAAGATTTTTAATTATTTTTAAACTGATCATAAGCTTGGATTAGCGCCTTAATTCGGTTAATACCGAATATACCCTTTTCGGCCATAAAATGAGTTTTACAAATCCTTTAGACGCCAATCCAATTGCTACTGATTTTAAATATTAAATAGAGTGTTTTGAACCTGTTTAACTGATCAGGAAACTCAGAATCGTATTTTAAACCGTACGTCGCTTAAAACGGCTTTATACGCGTATTATACGCATAGTTTGGGTTTAAAACTATTTTAACATATAAGACTTATAACCAAATGTTATAACCTGTTTAAATAAGCCATTTTACTGATGTAACCAGACCCGGTTCACAGAAACCTAATTAAATCCTTTTATAATCTTTAAAATGACCAAAATACCCCTACGGGGCTTATTAAGAGATTAAACTCGTTTGGGGCGTCATGAGTGATATCCTACTGATATCACAACTTATTTAAGGCATGTTAACTTAGGAAACCTGTTTAGGACTCTTACGGATACCCGTTACGCTTCATGCGCGTTCGGATCGGTTTATGTAACTAGTTTACATAAATTAGCTGAAACGGGTCAAACCTTATCGGTTTTGTCTCAAAATCCAGAATGTGTATCATATACCCATATTAAGCAATTCTTCAAACTTGTCGGGTCTAAATCACATTCTATCCGGTCTTCGCTTAATCGTGCGTACGAACCGTATCTTTAAAACTAATCGGTCTAAGCGTAAGCTTAACTAAAGACCCGTTAGGATTCTAATAGGTTATTATAAACCTTCGTTCCAGAATAGGAGAACCAGTAAAAGATACTTGCACTTGCTGATTTTGAACTATACTTGCTCAGGTAAATACTTTTAACTTATTTCCCTATACGGGCTTGGGTACGGTATATAAAATACCGCTTGGTCGGGCATTGAATATTTAATCTTATTATGGTTAAATGATTGAGATGTCTCCGTTTAATTTGTTTTGTTGCTTAAAGCCTTTGGGGGGTTAATGACCGTGTCCCGGATATCCCTGGCATCATTTTACGAAATGGCCACGACCTTAGCACTCAGGTGTAGGCGTACACCTGTCAGTGTCTCATAACTAAAGTGGTGTGTTAATTGATCTTTAACCCGGCTCGATCCGGGCTACTGAACGCATAAGAAACATGTAAATCCTGTACAAGTTTATATATTTAAATAAGTATCCCAAGTTATAAAATATTATTTGTGCCTTGTGCCTTAAATGCTTTTTCTTAAACTCTTTTCAAAATGAGTCGGTTGATTGTATTTACCAGTGTAAACTGACGTATTTTCTTAAAAGGTTAAGTGCAGGTACTACGCGAAATAGGCTGGCTTGTCTCCTAGCATCCACATTAAGTCTCGCCAGCTTGGATGTCATAAACTGTTGAACATTTGTTTTCCTTTTATTTGGATCTACCTGTGGATTTATATTCGACTATTTGTGATACTTAATATTACAATATCGTTTGGTTGAATTAAATCTATACTTTGCTTCCGCTGTGCATTTAAATATTGTGTTGTTTGACTATTATGTTGCCAACCACGTCACGATACTCCCCTACCAGGCCCACCGGTAACACGTGGAAATTTGGGGTGTGACATCAACCATACCCTACCGTGGTTTCCAAAGACAGTCAGTTTCATGTACGCATAATTCACGTATTCGTCATACACGTTTCATAAGTTGCATGCAAGCAAAACGTACATCGTTATGCAAGTCGTAACAGGAAATCATTCAACAATCCATATTGTCATATAACAAGTATTTGGATCATATGCAAATTCACATTATCAGTTCATATAAACACATAACATTTATTCATAATAGTTCATCATCATCATGAAATCAAATAGTAAGTATTCATGTCCCATGCTAGCTTTTCGTCACAAGTTCACACTTCAAGAAAAGGAATACTTAATGGGCCATAACTTTTCTAAGTCAAGTCCATTCATGCGGTCCAATTACAATCAAGTAGGTTTAGCCCATTAAAGGTTGTCGGCCTAGTGCTGAATATTTGGTCCAATTATAACTCCTTGTTGTCAGACGGTGAATTGAAAGCAATTATATTTGCATGTTATTAAAGGTTTATAGTTCAAACACATAGCATATGATTTCAAAGTTTAAAGATACCATTTAAAACAACTCAGTACATCACGTGACATCTCTTATACAATCCATATGTGTCTGCCCATGTGAATACTCGATTAAATCAATTTGTTATCGGCCCAAGAATGGATAACATCTAAAAAGACTTGTTGACTTTGAAGGTACAATCATCACGACAACCTAACTGTTTCACCTATAACCTTTCGACGAAACACTCTTCCGACGAAACTCCCTATGTTTCGTCATACATCAGTTCGACGAAATGCTCTATGTTTCGTCAGAAACCAGCCGGCAAAACTCCCCTATGTTTCGTCGGAATCCAGCCGGCGAAACTCCCCTATCAGCCAGCGAAACTCCCCTATGTTTCGTCGTGGAGAACTTGGATTCTAACAGTTTCCTGCAAACCCTAATCGCATACCAGCAGTTTCATCATCTATTATTAGCACAGAAGCATACTCTACCCTAATCAACACATAACAACAAACATATAACAGTATCATCATCGGATCAATACTAACATTTATTAACCAATCAAAAGCAAGTCATCGATTATCAATCTATAATGAGAGCCTAATCCCTATTTACGAGAGCACTAGCAGAATCATATCAAATCTTAAATATACATGCAAGACATTAACTAGTGGCACACATATAAACCATCACATGTCCTCTGGCAATTCCTATGCCAACATGAACAAAATGGCCGAAAATCATGAAGTGATCTTTATCCAATTTGGCTGCTCTTTCAAGACAAATCACATGCATACAATTCCAAGACAAATCAGAAATAATTATATTCCACAAAGTCACAAAGCATTCATTAATCATAATCAAATAAACACTACATAATCAAGATCATCACATGCGAATCAATTCTAACATACTAACCGAATGAATGTAGTGGAATTCTGAGCAGATCTTCGAGAAAAGAAAGAAAAAGGCCGCCGCCGGTTTTTATTCGAGAATGTAGTTGTCACAATAGGTAATTTTGTTATATGAATGTAGGGTGTTGTATAAATCGATGTAAAACAGAAGATTTATTTTGCACCCGTAGCAATTAAAATTCATGCTGAAATTAAATTTACAAGAATATACCTGGAACAACATCAGGTTCATCTTTAGCCTCTGTGGCTATCACGTGGAATGACCTTGCCCTTGATTTCTGGGCATCAGACCTTGTATCAGTTGTTCCTTTGGTTCCAGGCCGCTCTGGACATTTAGACTTCTTATGTCCTGGCTTATAGCATTTACCCTTGTGAATTTTTCCACATGCCCTACACTTATGTAATCTTCTTTTTGTAATTCCTTTCATGGGAGCTTTATTAGATTTTAATTTCCTTACGGGACTTGGATTCACATCCAACACCTTCCTTTCTTCTCTTTCTTGTAAGATACTGTCTTTCAGTTCAGTCATCATATCGTCCCCCACCGGCACGATTTTGGTTTGTAATCCATCGATAAACTGCGATAGACTATTTTCTAAAGCCTTTCCGATTTCCTCAGAAATCTTAGGTTTTAACTCGTCAGTCATAAGGGATACGATATTGTCACTAGCACCTCCCGACATCTCCTTACTGAAATGTTGAAGGTAAATTGATAAATAATTCATTCAATCATTCTCACACTTTTACATGAGAATTTATACTCACTATTCGGCCAAGTATACAACTTTGCCTTAACCGTTTATGCTGAGTGTACTTCCCGGGTTCGAGTATATTATTATACTCCCCCTTACACTTTAAATAACTATTCTTCTAGTCTTTCAATTTAGGATTTACTTCCAGTAAATTCTTACCGGATTTCTGATCAAGCCTTGAACCGGACACACTTGTCTTTAACCTTAGCTTTGATAACCAACTTGTAACACTCATTATTATAATGCAAATTCTAACGACAAATAGAACTAATCTTTACAAATGCTAAGCCCAAACATTTACATTATCGTTAGTTTAACAAACGTTCAAAAACAACATTAGGATACATAAGTATTCCTTTAATTACATAAGTTTTATCAACTACAGGTATTAACAAGAGTAGCTGAACAAGATCTTGAATGTGTTCGGTTCGGTAGTAATGACTTGACCATCATCCACATACTTGCATCATACCTAAAATTGAAAATTACAATAAACATTAATGTTAGGATTCTAGGGGAATAACATAATTGAAAGCTACGCTCGAAAACGAATTCGATTAGCCACAATAAAAAAAACTCAACAAAATTTACTGGGCACTACCGTAGCTTACGGTAGCTACCGTAAGCTACGGTAGCCTCTGGGAAATATGGGGCTGCCGTAAGGCAGAAGAGAACCAGCGTAACAACTTTTTCAGTACCGTAAGCTACGGTAGCTACCGTAGCTTACGGTAGCTTTCTCGCGCCCCGCGTAAGACCTGGCCAAGCCATCGCAGCCCGCCAGGGACTCATCTGCAGCAAAAATCATTGCTATCTTGCTGTTTTGACATGTTTGTCCTCGTTTCTCACTTTAAACACCAAACCATGATACGAGACATTCTAAGATTCCTAGTGAAACTTATGAATTCTTGTTTTGAAACTATTAACATTTTTATAACATGATTTATAACAAATATGCATCATTGGACACATGATCATGTGTGTATATATATATATATATATTTAACGCTTTAACCAAATTTACCCTTTAGTTCATTCTACCCGAAACCATACGGACGGAATATTATTTCGTAATATGATGACCCATTCCTGGGTTTCTTATCTTACTTATCTTACGTTCCCCATTACTGGGTTTACGCTTTTCAATATTCGGCCCGTTAGTGATCTTGTGCATAGACTTAGAGTACTTGTGAAATATGACTTGGGATACATCTTTCCCTTCTACCCATTTCCGTGTTCATTATTTTCAACAATCACGCTCCCATTGCCGGTTTGCGTGTTTAATAAAACCACTACCCGTCACCCGGGCTTAATGTCTACGGATAAGGTACTCCCGTTACACAGTTTGTACCTACCCTTAACTAACCCATTTGGTTTGCCTTATGAAATCCATCATTCAAGAAAACTAACCATTCAAATCTCATATCCTAATATATCAACTAATATCAATCGTAAAAGACAAAATAACAAATTTTAACGAAACATTTAGCCACGTACCTTATTGCTTTTCCTTCAGTTTTGCGTTTGCCCCGGCTTGACTCCCCGAAGCTTCAGCCGAGTTGCTTATAATGTGCAACCCAATCGTTAATATTCCTTTTTTCTCAAGTTCACATTATGCACATTTGTTCGTATTTCATTCGCAAATTCACATCAGCATCATTTGGTGAATTATTAAAATTTAATGTTTCATTCAAGTGTTTCGTCAAACACTTTATGTGCATATTTCATAATTAGCCATATCTTTCAAGTTATTGAAGCATTTAACTACCAACTTCTCATTTTTATAAGTAAATAAGTTCATTAAAACCCCTTTTTATATCAAATTTCTGATCATCATATATTCAAACATCATTATTAACCTTCCAAATTTTCATGAGTTTGATCTACACATCAAACCCATTTATTCATAGAGTGAACTTAAACTTGACACCTAGTTATAACACTTGTTCAATCCTCATTCATCAAGGGTTTTGTTCAAAATCATCTTGACACTACGAATTCATCTCACAATTCAGCAATTACTAGTTAATTCATTCATCATAAGGCTTGTCAAGACACCTCTACTTCTATATACACTAGAATTTCAACATACCTTAGAATGAGATGAACTTGTAGGCTCTAATTCAGCAACATGCAATCAGATTCGTTTTAATTTAAGGCTGAATTTGATGGAATTGGTAGTGAGAAACATGAACTAGGGTTTGGTTGGGTTTTTCCCTTCCTGGTCGTACACCACCCCCCACGCACATATCAGTGTGTGTGTTTTTGTTTTATTTAATTTTATTAAACCAAGTTCCATCCTTTACATATTCAGCCCCTCAAGTTTCTTTATTAACCTAATGTTAATTAAGTTAACACATTATTTTAAAGTGTATGGTTTTTCTTAGCAATTAAATTTTTTTGGGGTGTTACACACGGTCATGCGTTTCCGAGGTTCTGTTGCACGCATGATCGCACTGGCAGTGCATGTCCGGGCTGAGAGTTTTCAACGGATCGGCACGGGCGTGCCGATGATCGCACGACCGTGCCGATGCTGTCAGACAGTTTCTTCACAGAATCTTCTTATCTCAGCCGTTTCGCCGGAAAATCCTCATTTTCATCATCTTCTTATTTGGCACGCTGTTCGAGGCCTGCAAACAAAAATATACTCGATTAAGTATCAAATTCTCGGTTTTACGGACAAAAACACGTAAAATGGGGGAATAAAGTATATGTATTTTGGTGAATATAAAAAACCGACGCCTAAACTGTGCATCAACGTACAACGGATTTTCACAAAAATAATCGTGCATTAAACGTTCATGAGCACCTAACCGATCTCGTTAAAGAGACGCTTGTCTGGTATGCGTTGTAGACGATTGGGCTTCTTCTCACAAATAATTAATCGCCTTTTGCGTCACTGCGATAAGCATAATGTCGAGAACACCGTCAGATGAAGAGTTAGACGAATCGGATGAAGAGTGAGATGCCATTTTTAAAAATGACCGGAGAGAATTTATGTGATTTTATTGTGATTGGTGTGTGTTTTAGTTTATGATTAGTGTGTGTTTAGGTTTGTATATATATATATATTAGAATTAAAAAAACTTTTTTTTATAAAATAACCGTCGCCAACAGTCTTCTTGACCAAAGACCTCGAGAATGCCAATTTTTTGGACATTAGCACGTTCGTGAGAGGGGGATAGCGCCCCTCTGGTAACGAGCATGGGGTGGGGTGTGGGGGGGGGGGGGCAGAGGGCGCTATTTTTGGTGATGTGGCGGGGTGGCGCGAGGCCACACCCCCTGACCTTAACTTCGGTGAGTTAGGCTTTTGTTTGTTATTATATTTTAAAGGTTTTAAGAACTGAAGAAAAACCACAAAAATAAACATATTTAAGTAGCTTTGACAATTTGTATGTTTACTTTTTAATGACTTAAGTTTTCAATAAAAATTGACATCAAAACATCGATCAAAATAAGTACGACGGAACAGTACATATGGATTTTACAAAACATCACATATTAAAAGTTACAGGGAAAAAAGTTGTAAGCGGGGCCACATGTTATAACGTGGTTGGTCAAAAAAAATACGAGTGTAAAAGTATATATTTTTAATGGTAAGGGTGGAGGGTATAGGGCTCGGGGACATGTGCGGGGAAGGGATATCACCGAGCGGTGACTATACCATGGGTTTGAAGGTGAGCGGTGACCAAGAGAGAGGGTGTCGAAATCGGTGACCTTTCACCGAATTAGATTGATTTTGATTGATGCCTTTTTTGACCGGTTAATTTTTTTGAACGTTATTTTATTACCGTTAGGTGATTTTTTTATATAAACTCAAAATTTCAATCCTTTTTAACACACAATTCTTTCAAAAATCTCTCTTTCTAGACCCACAAACACCATGGATAAACAAAACAAAGCTGAACCCAAGAAAAAAGGTTCCGCTAGCCGAGGATCGGATTCAAGAAAAAAGGTTTCGCAGACGAGACAAGGTGATTGTAGAGGTCCAAGTGCACCGGTTCAAACCTCCTACGGATATTCACCAACCACTCAACCTCAATTTTTTTACCCTCAAACTCAACCATCTTTTTTCACCCAAACCTACTTTTCCACCACAAATATTTTCACACCCAAGCTTCACAAACGAGTTCGATCCATTTGGATTTAGGACCCCGCCAATTCAATCACCAAGAGAGAATGTCGAGCGCCCACTTCCTATCTATGATGATTTAGAGGTTCTCCCCGAAACACAACATTTGGATGTAGATAGTGACGAGGACGAAGAAGAATATGAGAATGAAGACGATGATATTGGTGAAGCAAGTGACCCGAAACAAAAGGGAGTCAAGGCAGAGCGTCAAACTTAGGCGAAAACATATGAAGAGGCCTTAGCCAAGGCATGGGTTCATTGTTCTTTTAACAAGAAAAAGGAAATGCACAAAAAGGGGACAGTTTTTGGAAAAAAAATTCTCGCCCATTACAACGAAACGGTCGGCGGAAGTACTCGAACAGTTCATCAAGTACGTTCAAAATGGATCCCTATATTGAGTAAGATAAACCACTTCAAGGGTCTTTGGCAACAAGCGGTATTATTTTATTTGTAATGTGTTTAATTTTCCATAACATATAAAAAATAATTTCCATAAAATTGTTTATGTTTAATTTTATTTTACTTTATATTTGTTATCTATGTAGGATCGTATTCGTGGTAGTGGTGTTAGCGACCTCGACGTCATGAATAGGGCTTTAAGTGATTTCAAAAAAAAATATCCGAGTGGTTTTCAACATATTGAGGCATGGGAGGTCGTTCGTAAACATGACAAATGGGCAACGGTACCATTGTTGGGTGAAGATAGTGGAAGTTCGGGACAAAAAAGAAAGTCGCCCGATGCGGGTACACCGGGAACTGAGTCACCGATCGATATACCGGACATAAACGTAGACCCGTCACCAACAAGACAAAAAAGGAAAGACAAGAGGCCTGCATCATCATCAAACGATAGCCAAGAGGCCCTCACCGAGAAGCTCGCGCAATACACTCTTTTGAAAGAAGAAAAAAAGCACGGGCGATAGAGTTGACGAATATACGAAAGAAACGCGAGGAAGACACCATAGTGTTAGTGGCGAAACAACGCGAGGCGGTGAAACAACTCATGTATGATCGGGATTTGAAGACATTTACTGAGTCACACGACCATGCTCCACCCGAGATGTTTCCATTTATTCTCGCGAGGAAACGAGATATCGCAAAAAAATATAATTGGCCATGCAATTTCTAAATATTAGTTTATTTTATGGTTTAATTTTTTAGTTTTAAATGTAATGTGTTTTTTTTTTAAATTTTAAATGTAATGTGTTTTTTTTAGTTTTAAATGTAATGTGTTTTTTTTATTTAGTTTAAAAAATGTTTTAATTATTTATGCATAGTTTATAATTTTTAGAAAATAAAAAATATATAACTCAAACACCCTAGGGTGTTTGACTATACCCTCTGATTGAGTGCAAAATGGGGAGTGGAATGAGGAGTTGACATGGCATAATATTATTGGCTAGGATTTCACTCAAACACCCTAAGGTGTTTGACTATACCCTTTACCCTAAGTGTAGTTAAACATGAGGGTCATATGGTAGGTTTACGAGGGGATAATTGATAATTTGTAAATTTTAAATAGGGTGGAGATATAATAGGAAGTTTATTTCACTAGGAAGCATAGGAAGTAATCATAACCATCCAATTGCACAATCTACGGTCTAGATCAAAATCAAATTAAAAACTGTAATTTAAACACGGTCTCCGGGCTTTCAAGGGTATTATCGTCAAAATCCAAAATAACCGCCGTTGAATATACACAGAAACGCTTCGAAAAAAACTGCATTACGTTTTACACTTCCATTGAACGATCACACACATACATAAATTTGAGAAAATCACACTCCATTGAAGTTCATGGCGTCGTCGAGAGATAATTTGAAGGTTTACATTCGAGTTACTAAAAAAAAATCCGTCTCTGAAAACCCTAGATCATCAAAGAAGCCAAAAACATCATCAGCTGAAGAGAACATAGAACAACAAGTAAATATTAGCCGAAAATCAACAATGAAACAACAAAGTAGTAGAAAACGCAAAGAGATTTCAGACAATGGTAATTTTATGTATTTTTTCTTTTTAACTGAATTCAAGTTACGTTTTATGAAGTGCAATAGACCTAATATATCATATCCCTTCCCTAAAATTGTTAATGAGTGATATCTTATACCTATGTTAACATTTTTGTTATTAGAGACTACATTGCGTTTTATGTTAAAACTATGACCTAGGGTGCTAATGCTTTTTATGGGATTTATATATTGTGAACTAATGCGTTTTATCTTAATAAATTTGAAAAAACAAAGAGATTATTATTATTATGATAATTGTAATCGAATTAATGATATAGTATCTGTATGAATCATTGCGTTTTATCTTTGAATTTGATGAGAAACATGTGTTGTTAACTATTGCGTTTTATCATAATACTATCAAATGCTTTTTTTACTTGACTAATGCGTTTTATATTAAAATATCATAAAAACCAAAATGAGATTATGTAATGTTAATTTGGTGTGTTAAATAATATGATGTAAAGTATTGCGTTTTATCTTAAAACTATGAATTACTGCTTTTTATCTTTATAGTGTTAGCTAATGCGTTTTATCATAAATTTGTTAATTGACATTGTTTCATTATTCTGTTTAAAGTTAAAAAACAAGAGGAAAAACAAAAAAGGAGAAGAAAGAAAGTGGTGACAAAATCTTCAGAAGATACAGTTTCTGATCCAAAGGATGAAAATTCTAGTCGAGCTATAGTTCTGCATACTTCCAAACAACAAGTAAATTCAGGTAACATAAAACGCATTTAACAAATTTCATGAAAAAATATATGTTTCTAAAACACTTCAATGTATCAGATGATGATTTTGTTGATCCACCACCAAGACTGAAACAGACAAAAAATCAAAAGAAGGAAAAGGCATAATCAAAACCAAAAAGATTATTGAGGAAAGATAAAACAGAAGAACAACCAGAACCACAACCATATTATGATTACGATGGAAAAAAAATAAACATAAGATGTGCAGTCAATAATCTAAAAGATTATATTGAAAATTTGTCAAAAGAGCAAAGGAAAGTTGTTAGAGAAATAGGGTTTGAGAGCATACTATCATTCAAGCTGCATTCAGTTCCACGCAAATTCGGATATTGGCTGGTAAAAAACTTTGATGCTGAAAATGATCAGATAAATACAGGAGATGAGAAGATTAAGATCACAGCTGAATTGATCCAAATGGTATTTCAAATACCAAATGGAAAAATAGAGATTGAGGAAAAATTGAGGCCAAATGAAACTGATCTTATAATTAAATTCTGGCGCGGTCAATTCAGCAAAGATATGTTGAAGAGAATGTATGCGGCCAACTTGATTAAATATTTAAAATCAAGAAATGAGCTTGGAAGACTGTTCAAACTAAACTTCTTGGTTATATTTTTTACGGTCATGGTAGAGGCAATGCAAAGTAGTAACGTTAATCAAAGATTCTTGCCATCAATGAAAAGTGACAAAAAAACCCAGGATTTTAATTGGTGTGAATATATTCTGACTGTTTTAAGGCGAACAAGAAGACAATGGCCTGGAAATGACAAGCTCTTCAATGGACCTATTGCATTGTTAGCGGTACGAAATCTGATCTTTCATTATTTCTACATATTTGCTGAATGCTTGTTTAGGCTGCTTGTTTATATTCTTTGTTTAAAATATGTTTGTTTAAAACGCAATGTATATAAAGTTACAAAACGCAATGACTTGTTTATATTATTTGTTTGTTTGTTTAAAACTATGCTTTATTAAAACGCAATGCTTGTGTAAAACGCAATGTTTTTGTAAAACGCAGTGTATTTAAAGTTACAAAAAATTAGTTGTTTAAGTTGTTTACAATGATTTATATTTTAAAACGCAACAAAATTTGAATTGATTATTTTTCTAAAACGCAATGATTCATACAGATACTATATGCTTACAAAAAACAAGGATTTGACGATGCTGAAAACACTGAAGAGTTCTCTCTTGATAAAATAGACTCTACAACATTACAAGAATTTGAAGATGAATTGGAAATTGCTGCGCAAAATGAGGGGAGATGTCTTGTAATGGATAAAAAGAAAAAAGAGAAAAAAGTCAGAAAGAATAAACAAAAAAAGAAAGATGAGGAGGATGAATTTTATGTTTATCCATCTGAATCCGAGAATGAAAACGAAGAAATTTGTCAAGATGAATCTGAAGAAAAAGATGAAGAAGATGCTGAAGAACACCCAAACATCAATATAAAAGATGGAAACACCTTACTTAAAGCTGCAACAGACTGGATTGAACAAGAGAATCAAGAGAATGTTCAAAACAGCCCACTTAAAACCAATGAAACTGAGAAAACACATACAGAAAGTGGAGGATCATGGGGGCTATTCTTCATTAAACCATCAATAGGAAATAAAGATAAACTGTGGGTAGACAGTCAATGCCGACTGCGTAATTTCATGCCATCTCAAAATCAAAGTGAAGGTCTTTCTGACATTCATTCAACAAAAAGTGGCGATGAAAATATGAAGAACATTGAAGATAAAAAATCACATGAAGAATATCTTGTGAATGCCTTGGATGATCATTTTAAAGGGTTTGAAGAAATTTTTGAAAGCATCCAATCACGCATAGATGAGATCATTGAAGAATATCAAAACAGTAAAGATGTTCATAACAAAGTAAACGAATGGGCGTCATTGATTGAAAAATTCAACCATCAAGCTAAAAAGCACAAGAAAGTTAATATTGATTCAACTCTGATGGAAACACCATCAAGATTTCTAAATTTGAGCCAAAATGAAGACACCGAAAATCAAATCATTTCAACTCCATTGATTGTAAAACGCAATGATCATGATGCAAAATGCAATGAGGATAACACAGATGTAGTCCAGTCCTCCAATCCAGAAAAATCAGTGACAATGAACCTGCATCTATTCGGCAAACACACATTGAAAAACCTCCAATGGAACAATCATCATTTAGTGAAGAAACTCCATCATTAATGTTGGAGATAATAAAAAAGACAGATGAAGAAGAAAAAAAATCAAATCAAAAGAAAAGAAAATTCATGATGATGAGGTACCATCATTTGATTTGAAAATTTCTCAGTTGTCTTCAAATGTTGGTGAAAATGAAGTTGAAGTTGATGCTATTCGCCACGCTGCACAAACCGAAATTCAAGCGGAATCTGAAAATAAAACAATCGAAAAAGAAGTTCAAATTACTGGAATACAAACAATGTTTGATAAAATTGAAGAACAGGATACTGAAAAGGAAATCAGTGATCTAATTCAAAACACATCATTCCTCAACCCAGAAGAAGATCCGTATAAAACACCTGCAAAATCCGTTCATCAAGAACAACCAACAAGTTATATAACCAAAACAGAAGAAATAATCACAGGATGGTACGACCAGATCGACAGAAAAATGTACCAGAAGTATTTTGTTCACCATACTATCTAAGACAAGTAGCAATGAAGGAAGCAAGAACGGCACACGAAAACAACATATCGGGATATGCTTTCCATGCAGAAGGAGAAATGATGTAAAAAATCATTTATATACACTAACACAAAACAAAAATCAAAATATTATAATTTAATTTTTTTTTTGCAGGGACACTCTCTTTGAAATTAAAGATCATGTATTTCTATATAGATATGCTGGTGAAACAATGAGGCCAGGATTGGAAATCACCGGAGAAGTAATTAATTGTTGGACATATATTTCGAATGAAGAAGAAAAAAGAAGATCAAAAGACAACAAAACTCCAAGATTTTTCTGTACTATTCGAATGCTGGTAAGATATATAAAACGCAATTTTTCTGCATTATAGAAATAATATTCGTATAATGAAGTATTTTGAAGTTTGATTGAATGAAGTTTTATAAAACGCAATTGCCAGTTTTATTTCTTTCATAAAATGCAATGCTTACTTTGTTTGAATGAAGTTTTATAAAACGCAGCTGTATGTTTTATTACCTTCATAAAACGCAGCTGTATGTTTTATTACCTTCATAAAACGCAATAATATGTTAATTTGTTTAATGTTATGCAGGCTTTAACATCGAGTGATAAGGAAGAATCTGAAAATGAAGAAAAGATGATAGAAGCATTCACAAAGAACATTGAAAAAATTCTTCAAGGTGCAAAGCTAAAAAGCATAAAGGATTTTAAAATTATCCTTGTCCCGATTCTCCTTTCAGAGCATTTCTTTGTGATCTCGTTGAATCTTGAACATAAACAAATATTCATCATTGACAACAGTGCAAAAGAAGAAACAAATAAAAATAAATATGGTGATGTGCCTGAAAATACAGTAAGTATTCTTACTTATGCTTTTAAAACACAAATATAAACCACCTAATCTTTTTTTTTTCTGTAGAGGAATGCTTTGGAAGCTTACCTTAAATCTGTTGGACATGAAAAAGCAGATGAAATAAAGGGAATAACCCCTGTTAGAATGGAGATGAAATGGAGGACAAAAGATAACGGCATTGACTGTGGTATATTCTGTATGCGTCATATGGAATGTTATAATGGTGAAGCAGTCGAGAAATGGGATTGTGGGTTTAATGAGGAATATGAAGAACCTACAAATATCAAGAAGGGTAAAAACAAAAAAACCAGTCAACAAGCAGACCGCACAACTTGATGATTTAAGAAGAAAGTTCATCGCAAAGATATTATTGCACGAAATCAACGAACAAAAAGATTTTGTTATTGAAGACTCAAAGAAGTTTCGAGACCTCAGTGCGAAACTTAAAAAAAATCTTATGACACTAGTTTAGAAAGGATTAAAGACAGGCTTGCTCTTGCTGGTTTACTTTGATTTTGAAATGCTACTTATTATAAAATGCAATGTTTTTTCTTTTAGCATAATTTTAATATAACGCAGTATTTTCTTGATCTTGCTGGTTACTTTGATTTAGAAATGCTACTTATTATAAAACGCAATGTTTTTTTTTTGGATAATTTTCATATAACGCAATATTTTGTTGATATATTTAAAATGCTCTTATTTGCTTGTTATTTTAAAACGCAATATGTATCCTTTCTTTTTAACATATTATTTAAACAATATTTTGACAAAAAATTTATATAATATATTTAAAATTTATAAAAAGGATACATATATAGTGAAATGTTATTAATATAAAACGCAACATTTTAATAGTATGCTATAACTCAACATTGTCTATTTATTTGTTGTTTGACATAAGTTATTTAATCTAAAACGCATTACAAAGTGTTTCCTAATTATTCATTTCCAAACATATAATGCAATATACCTTTATAACGCAATGACTTTTATTTTTACTATTTTTATAACACAAAACACAAATTAAAAGCTAAATTACAATAATGACAATCATAAAACTGATATATTATAATCTTCTAAAACGCAATGTTATAAAAAAAATAATAAATGAATAGTAGATAAAACAAAGAAAAAACTGATAGCTTAATGACAAGGAAATTGATTAGACAAAAAGCCTTAAAAAGCCTTTTGGATTCCTGATAAAATACTGTATGATTGAACAATCAATTCAAAGAAAAAAAAAAAAATATAATCATTTTTATTATTAACACACTTGATTCAAATCCCTCTACCAATCCATTATATAAGAACAAAAACCCTAAACTATTTTCACATTCCTCTCATCATACACCAAATACACCAATACCCAAACACACACAAACCCTAAAATGGCTAATCAACAACTATCAGTTTGGTGGGTTAAAAGAGACAATTTCGTTCTTCAATTCCTTGATGGGAAAAAAATAAAATACCATTCCGTTGCTTCTGTTCTTCAAAACTGCAATGATAATGTTTTGAGAAGGATGAATGAAATAGGTATACCACCTGCTTGTTACACAGATCAGACAGCCGCACTGTTCAGAATTCTACACAAAAGATTTGAAAATCCGAATCAAACTGCAACTGAAGATGCCCAGGTTACATCTTGGGAGTTCATTGAGGAAACTTTCAAAGTTTCAGTGACTTGGGACGATGGTGATGTGGAGATGTATGACCCAAAGGACATATCTACCAGTGAGGATATAAATTTTTTGAAGCAATTATCTGAAATACCAATCATCAACAACTCAGCTAGCAAATTTGCAGAGAAGCTTCAAAAGGCAGTAGTCTCACAGGTTGAACTTTGGGTTGAATCTGAAAGTGATGAGGAAATCCCTGATGGAATCTTAGGGTTCTCATCCGAAGAAGAAACAAACTTTGATCCATGATGCTGATCATGCTAGTAATTTTTATTTTATTTTGTAGTTTGAAAACATCATCTTTGTTTAAAACTATCATCATCTATATAACGCAATGTTTATGATATCCACTTGCATTTCTTGTTTAATTTGATCTATGATATGTGTTATAATAAAACGCAATAATCAAAAAATTCCATTTAAAGTATATTGTTCTATGTATAAAACGCAATAACAATATACTGTTGTTATTATAAAACGCAATTAACCAAAAAAAGCTGATATTTATGAAGGATATCACAAAACGCAGTTACAAAAAGAGATGAAACCTATACATCATAAAACACAATGACAATTTTTTTTTCTTATTGATATCAGAATTTGACAGAATTTGTATACATACTTACATTGCATTGCTAGAACCTATAGCATTAGAAGAAACCTTATCTTTACATGTCCGACTGTTATGTCCTTTTCCACCACATACACGACACGATTTCTGGATCTTTGATGATTTCTGAATTGCAATCTCACGATTAGACTTGATCCTTTTTTGTACACCGCATCCTTTGGTCCTTATTTTGATCGGGACACGAATCATAGAATCTGATTTTTCTAAGTTCCCTCCAATATCAGCAAATCTTTCTTTGCGACTAGGAGGCGGCGCAACAACCATAACCTCATCCGCTTTATCAATATAACTTTTAATATGATCCCTGTAACGACACAGCTCATCTAAATCCCCAACCAGCCTATTAACCACATACTCATTTGCAACAACGATTTCTCTATAAACTTTATCAATTTCACTATTCCTACCAATTTCATCAAACCGAATATTGCAATGATTTGATCCATTTGAAACAACATCTCTAATCCATCTTTTATGAACATATCTTCTAGGAAACTCAGTTATATCATCATACCGTAGAACATAAAATATATGGCGGCACAATATACCAAATTGTTCAAACCGTTTGCAAGAACAACTTATACTTAAACCATCTTCTTGTTTGCTGTATTGCACCTGTAAATAAGATTAAAAAGCTATATAAAATTAGTGAAATGTAATATAAAACGCAATGAATAATAAATATAATACAGAAATAAGTATATGATCATATAATGATAAAACGCAACAAAAGATGGAAAAAATAAAATGCAATAAATATTTAAAACAATATAAATTAAAAAAATACCTTGAATAAAGATGTGCATGACTGTTTGAAATCCTTTATTTCATAATATTGAACATCACCCACAGTATCACGAGACTTTGACATACACTTTGTAATGGCAGCATCAATTTCAATCTGAATATCCTTAAAAATTGTTTTGGTATATATTTCTGATGCTTGTTTCTCCAATACAAAGTCACTCAAGGTCTTACACTGAACATACCTTGTATCATGATCATTCCTCCTATGCTCATGCCTTTGAATATCCATTGCAGTCTCATAATGAGTGAAAAATTCAACAAGTGTACATCTTGGATTGCAAATCTGACCAAAGAAGTAATTCTCGCTTTCACATCTAGACGTAGTACGCATAAGATCAGCCAAATCCTCTCCATGGTAATAAGCGGGAATCCAATCAAATCGAAGATCATACATATCTTTTAACCACTCATAATTTTCCAATCCAAAAGTAGATAATATTGAATGCCACTCAGTTTCAAAATCTATTATTGTCCCAAAGTCCCTATTATTGTCCCACCAGGGGTCGTAATTCGGGTCTAGTGGGTTTGGCGCAGGCACCCTAGGGATTTCTTCTGGGTTAAAATCATGCATTTCTACTTGGTTTTCCGGATTTTCTATTTCCATGGGTTGTTCTGGATTTTGTGGTTGTGGAGCTACTAATTGTTCCAGACTCGGGTCGGCAGCAGTTGTAGCTAAGATATGGAAATTAGCTAGGCTTCTATTTAGCATATCTTGAGTATGGGCATCTGTCTCTCGCTTAATGGCTGCTAAAGCCTTTTGCTATTGCAATTTTCGCATTCTCTTCCTACGAGCAAAAGCTTCTTTACTGAACCATCCTCGTTTCTTAGTAGGAAATGGTTCTTCAGATTGAGCTCTAAAGGCAAATATTCCCTCCTCCTGATCAGCAGAATACCCTGAAAGGGCAGGCTGTAATGATGTATCTTCACTCCTAGGTGAATCAGCTAACTGACGATTCACGTCTGATGGTTCTTGATCACTCATACTGAAAACTAACAAATAGTCAAATAACACATAACAAATAAATACATGTAACACCTCGAAAATTTCGGGTTCAATATAATAACGACACGTGTCACATACGCGTTGTAAACTCGAATTTTATAAAATGTTTTGGTAGGATTTAAAGATGGCGTCATGTAAATGTTACCTCTGAACGATCTCATATAAATCCCAAGACCCAAAAATTTATAAATTTAAAGCATCTGGTATATATTTTAAATCCCCTAAATGCTAGAATATTTGATTCATAATTCATTGGGTGGACTCCTACGAAGATAAAGCAATGGAAAACCTTTATTTTCGGATCTTGTATATGTATTCAAATGAAACGATTTCAATTGGTGGGGTTTGTTACTGTATAAGACACATTTGAAAGGTCCCAAAGTGATAATATAATGCCCCAAAGTCAGAATTAAAGGCTGCCCTTTCGAAACATCAACAAACAAAACAGTTTGGTCCCTGATGCATGCTTACGGACCGTAAGCATACATGCTTACGGTGCGCAAGCACCTTGCCAGCGACCAGCAACCTTTTGTTGCCTGTTGTGCGCATTTTTGAACTGTTCCACCGGTTTTTATCAACTATAAACGACCCCTAGGCACCTCCTATATACTAGACACATGTGTTGAACAATTGTGGAGAGTTGTAGACTTTGTTGTCATCAATTCATGGTGCCATGAACACTATAAAACCCACATAAGTTGCAACTCCATGATCATTCCTTTCACAATTCAAGTCTGATCAAATTGAGGAGCTTTCAAGCTGATTACAAGACATCCCTAATTATCATTAAACACCTTGTAAGTTGCCTAACCTTTTTAAATTAATTATAGCTTAGTATTTTAGCTAAAAGTCAAACCGACGTAACTACGGTTTGACTTCGTAATTAATTAATGATAGCTCAGTCGTATGTAGAATTAAGAGTACCGTTAAGTAGGTAATTATATGAGTATTAAAACCTTAATTCGGAAATTGTCGGTTTTGCCCTTACGGGCCATAAAATGAGTTTTACACCTCAAGACGACTCCAAACCTTTTGCTACTGATTAGTTATGATAAATAAATTATTTTAAGTCTTCTGGAAATACAAAAATGTCAGATTTAAGTACCGAACCCGGTAATGGCCTTTAATTGCCTTATTTAGCGTTTTTAACGCATAGTATGTTTTAAAATCATATTGGACACATCCGGGTTGATACCTACTGATATAAGAGGCAAATTATAATATTTTAATAGTAATCAAAGGTTGATAAACTCAGACTTCAGTTTTGAGCTTTTCGGCTTATGTGAAATTACCAAAATACCCCTACGGGGCCTAGTTTGGTTAAAAATGATAAGTTTCACATACATGCTTTAGCCTACTGTTAAAACTCATCAAATTGAGTATGTTTGCTGTTTACATCAGACCTTTAACTCAGTTAGACATTTAAACTCTTTTACAAACTTTAAAATGACCAAACTACCCCTACGGGGCATAGTTTGTGTTTAAATTAGTTTCGGGCATAACGAAAGACACCTTACTGATGTCACAACATATTTGAGACATAATTAACTTAGGAAACCTGTATATAGCTCTCATGACTACCTGTCACGCTTATTACGCGTACGGTTCGGTTTATGTAACAAGTTTACATAAACTAGCCGAAACGGGTCAAACCTTAACGGTTTTATCTCAAAATCCAGAATGTGAATAATAAACCCATATTAAACAAGTCTCCAAACTTGTCGGGTCTGAATCACATTCTATCCGGTCTTCGCTTAATCGTGCGTACGAACCGTATCTTGAAACTAGCCGGTCTAAGCTTAAGCTTAATAAAAGACCCGTTAGAATTCTAATAGGTTATATTAAACCTTCGTTCCAGATTAGGAGAAACAGTAAAAGCTACGTGCATTCTGCTTATTGTGATTTATACTTGCATCTGGTAAATATTTTTAACTTATTTTCCCTATACGGGCTTGGGTTACGGTAAATAGCGTACCGCTTGATCGAGCATCAAATCTCCACGCTTAGTGGGTAGTTGAATAATTTGATCGGCTCGTTTAAACAGTCTTGTTTACTTTACAGCCTTTGGGGGGTTAATGACCATGTCCCGGATATCCCTGGCATTATCTTACGAGATGGCCACGACCTGAGCACGGGGTGTAGGCGTACTCCCGTGTATAACTCACTTAAAGTGGTGTGTCTATTGATCTTTAACCCGGATTTGATTCGGGTTACTGAACGCATAAGTAACATGTAATTCGTTCACAAGATTTTAATATTAAATAATTCTCCCAAGTTAAATAAAATGATTTATGCCACGTGCATCCAAACCAATTTTCAATCATTTTCCAAAATGAGTCAGTTGAATGTATTTACCAGTGTAAACTGACGTATTTTCCCAAAAAGACTGAATGCAGGTACTAAACGAAATTTGGCTGGATTATCTCCTAAGCATCAATAAGAGTCTCGCAAGCTTAGGATGCCAGAAGTCTGTTGAACCATAAATGTTATTTTGTTTCGATCTGTTCTGTGGATAAACACCGGATATTGTGTCTTTAATTACAATAAATAAATTCGGTTGTATATTATTTTTAAATTGCTTCCGCTGTGCATTATTATATTGTGTTGTTTGACTATTACGTTGCCAACCACGTCACGATACTCCCCCACCGGGCCCACCGGTGACACGTGGAAATTGGGGTGTGACAGGTTGGTATCAGAGCCAACACTGAGTGAATTAAACACTAGCCTTTTGTGTTTAATCTCAGTTACACAATTGCACATTCTAAACCTCCGAGTCTAGACTTATAATCTAGGACAAATTCCACCTTATTCGGTTTTTGTTTTGTCCTTTAAATTTTATATTTTGTTATTGTTATCTTATGCCTTATTGACAGGAACATAAACATGCCTCCTAGATTCTTCCGAACACGAGGACGTGGAAAGGGGCCAGTCACCGCCCCCAACGATCATGAAGCTGGACCTTCACGAAGGCGAGCTCCATCCAACACCGAGAGTGACGACCCTCGGGAAAACCGAAGAAACCAGTACGAGCCGGCCAGACGGTCGGTTTCGCATACTTCAACACCTCCTGCTCTAAATCCTTATGAACCCAATAACCCTCAACCGTCCTACATACCACTTCAGAGATCCCTATCTCATCATTCATATGGAGACCCTACACCTGCTTTTCGGGGACAGTTTAACCCGGTTGGGTTCATACCAGAGCCCGTGGGTTTTAACCCACTGGGTCCAGAGGACCACTTTTCAGGAGATCACGCCGACGATATGGACGAGGATACGGACCCCGTCATGCCGGCAAGTGGTACTCCAAACCATCCGATCGAAATCTACAACGGATCGTCCTTCCACGGATCACCCTATGGTGGTCCAGACAGTTTCCAAGCCCTGTTCGATCAACACCAGTGGTATTATACACCATCGCACCACTCGTCGTCTCATGGGCAGCATCAGCAGCAGCAGTCTCAGCAGCAGCAGGAGCCACAGCCACAGCCGCTTCATCAAGATTCATCCGAGGATCACCGATTTATGGCGGTTACGCCACCACCTCCACCGCCACCAGTTCAACCGGCACCTCCTCAACCGCCAAGGCGTAGGAGAACCGGTGCACGCATGTCAGTACGACCAGGGGGCTTCAATTTCAGTTCTCCACAACAGTCAAGTGCTAGTCACTACCCGCCATACCAGGAGGACCCACAAATGGGTGGACCCTCCAACCCTGCTGTACTACAGCCACCGCCGATGGGATTTGAAAACCCAATCCCGGCATATACGGGTGGCATGGCTTACAACCCGTTTGAACCCCCAACACATCACGACTATGGGTACGCGGAGGCTGATCCATACATGGTAGCAGCGAACTACAACACCCAAGGACCCTATGGGGATCCATGGGGGGTGAGTTACCCGACTCAGGGATACTCGATACCTCCTAGACCCATCACCCGGGCTCAATCGCAACCACCACGGTTTTCTCCTCCAGAAAGGGAGGAAATTCTTCATAGGTTACAGCAAGTTGAACGGGAAGCCCACGAGGATCGTAGGGAAAGACAGACGTTCTTCCAAGGGTTGGTTAGTTTGATCAAGGGAAAGAACAAGAGGGATCGTTGAATCCCTCCACAGTTATTTTCTCCTGTATTATTGTTTGAACCCCTTTGTGGGTGTAATTGGTATGTTGCTTTGAGCCCCTGCGTGGGCATGCTTATTGTTTGAACCCCTACGTGGGTGTATTGTTAGTGTGAGTCCCTACGTGGACATGTATGATATTTAGCCCCTGCGTGGGCATGTGTGTTATTTAACCCCTACGTGGGTAAGTTGGTAATTTGAAAGACCCGTTTAGGGCAAGTGTGTAATGCTTTGAATAAATTAATGGAATGTTATTTCTATGAATTTCATGATTGCCTTTTTGTGCATAAATAATTACAAGTGAAATAAATAAATTAAAATCATTCCTTTTTTTAAATTAATCTGCCTAAGTAATTAATTAAGGATCTTAAAGTGTGAAACCTAGCTTCGTGTCAATTATAAGACCGGGCCAAAATGGTAAGACCTGTTTAAAAAGATTCAAATTCCTGTTAACATCTTAAAACATGTTAACACTCCTGGCAGAAGTGATTCGTTACAATCACATGTCATTTTATATATATAGGGATTCTTTAGAAGATTCCAAACCCAATTATGTGATCTCTGAATCATGGGTTAAGACCATCAATTAAGATGATCATATTTTTACCATACGTGGTAATATGATGCCTACAGGCCCCGCTCACTTTTATATGAGCCAAAAGACAGTTATAGCTTTGACTCACTGTCTGAAAAAGGGTAATAAAATATATTTAAACCTTAAAAGCCTTGATTCTCTGAAATTATAGCTTGAAATTTAAATTGTCCATGTGACTAAGCCTTATGTGCTAATATATATTGTTATTGTTTATATTTAGGATAAATTCTGATTGAAATCCTAAATTAATACGATTAATAAGTTAACCAAATATGGTCTCTGTTTACCATGGTTAACGAGTTACTCTAAGGGAAATTCCATAATAAACTCCCAAATAAAATATTGTTCTTGTTTTCTACAACAGTTCAATTCAAATGGCTGACTCAAATGAAATAAATAGCCATCCTGTGGAGCCGAATGAGAACGCTCAGATTACGTTAACGGGTGCTGAACTAAAAGCAATTATAGATGGCGCTATTACGCAGGCTTTGAATAGACAGTATGAGGAATACAGTGATACTCGAAGTAGGACCCACTCTGCATCACATTCGAAGCCCAGGACACATTCTGAGGCTCATAACAAGCCTCCTCCCAAAAAGAATGGACCCAAGAAAGACGGTGATGACCGTCAGTCCACCAACAATCAAAGTGTCCCGTCTCAGCATATAGTACTGCATCAAGGACCCCGTAACAAGGGTTACACTTATAAGTACTTCGTGTCTTGTAAACCCAGGGATTTTACTGGGGAAAAAGGGGCCGTCGACTGTATGACTTGGCTGGACGAAATGGACACGGTGGTGGATATTAGCGGGTGCGCTGAAGGGGATATAGTTAAGTTTGTGTCACAATCCTTCAAGGGTGAAGCATTGGCATGGTGGAGATCTCTAATGGAGGCCTCCGGAAAGATCCCGTTGTATAGCATGTCGTGGGATCAATTCATTGCCCTGATCAAGGAAAACTTCTGCCCTCAGCATGAGGTGGAGAAGATAGAATCTGACTTTCTATCCTTGGTGATGAGGAACCTCGACTGTCAAGCTTATCTGACAAGCTTCAATACGCTGTCCCGGTTGGTTCCCTACCTGGTAACCCCGGAGCCAAAAAGAATCGCTCGCTTTATTGGTGGTTTAGAACCCGAGATCAAGTCCAGTGTAAAAGCTTCTCGGCCAGTTACCTTCAGGTCGGTAACTGACCTTTCCTTATCCCTCACTCTGGATGCGGTCCGGCATAGATCGCAGAGGAATAAGGCGGCCGAGAAGAGGAAGAGTGAAGATGATGGTTCGCGAAGGTCGAATAAGAAACACCGTGGGAACGGTGATAACAAAAAGGGATCTGAGTCGAGGAAGGATGGGCATAAGTCTGATGAGAAGCCCAGGTGCAAAATTTGCAAGAAACAGTACTATGGAAAGTGCAGACTGGAGTCAAGCTCTCAGACTCAGTCAAAATCATTTGCTTGTGGAATTTGCAAGTCCACGGACCATAAAACCCTGGATTGCAAAAAGATAAAAGATGCAACGTGCTACCGTTGCAATGAGAAGGGGCACATCAAGACCAACTGCCCAAAATACAACAAGAAGCCTGAGGAGGCTAAGAAGACTAATGCCAGAGTCTTCAGAATGGACGCGAAAGAAGCTGTGCAGGACGATAATGTCATAACAGGTACTTTCCTTGTAAATGATATCTTTGCAAGAGTACTTTTTGATTCAGGCGCAGATAAGTCTTTCGTAGATCATAAGTTTTGTAAATTGTTGAATTTACCTGTCAAAACCTTAAACGCAAACTATGAGGTAGAGTTAGCAGATGGTACCATAGAAACCGTCTCTACTGTGTTAGATGGATGTGTTATATCCATTAAGAATCATTCTTTTCCTCTGTCTCTACTTCCGTTTAAGTTAGCCGGTTTTGACATAGTGCTGGGTATGGACTGGTTATCACATAACCAGGCCCAAATCATCTGTAACATGAAGCAAGTAGTGATAAAGACTTCGTCTGGTGAGTCACTTACCATTCGGGGAGATACCCAGTATGGACTACCTGAGCACGTGAGTATGCTCAAGGCTTCCAAGTGTTTGAAGAAGGGGTGTGTCATCTACATGGCACAGGTGATTATTGATGAGCCCAAACCGAAGTTAGAAGACATCCCTGTCATTTCTGAATACCCAGAAGTGTTTCCTGAAGATCTACCTGGTTTGCCACCAGATAGACAAGTTGAATTCAGGATAGATATCATCCCCGGAGCGGCACCAGTTGCTAGGGCACCATACAGATTGGCACCCACAGAAATGAAGGAGTTGCGGACGCAGCTAGATGAATTGCTGGCTAAGGGTTTCATTCGACCTAGTTCATCTCCTTGGGGAGCGCCAATCCTGTTTGTCAAGAAGAAGGATGGGTCGATGCGTCTGTGCATCGACTATCGCGAGCTTAATAAAGTCACGATCAAGAATAGATATCCATTGCCCAGGATCGACGATTTGTTCGATCAGCTTCAAGGGCCAAGTTACTTCTCAAAGATTGATCTGAGGTCAGGCTACCATCAGTTGAAGGTTAAGGATGAAGACGTTCACAAGACTGCATTTAGGACTCGTTATGGTCACTACGAGTTCCTAGTGATGCCTTTTGGGCTCACTAATGCACCAGCCGCGTTCATGGATCTCATGAATCGCGTCTGCAAGCCTTACTTAGATAAATTTGTTATCGTCTTCATCGATGACATCCTTATTTATTCTAAGAATCAAGCTGACCACGAGAAACACCTTCGTTGTATTCTCAAACTTCTACGTCAGGAGAAGCTTTACGCCAAATTCTCTAAGTGTGAATTTTGGCTACGAGAAGTCCAATTTCTTGGACACGTGGTTAGTGAGCGTGGTATCTAGGTGGATCCCGCTAAAGTTGAAGCTGTTATGAATTGGCAAGAGCCAAAGACGCCTACGGAGATTCGTAGTTTCCTGGGATTGGCAGGATATTACAGGCGTTTCATTGAAAACTTTTCAAGGATTGCTGCACCCCTAACCTCCTTAACTAAGAAAAAGGTTAAGTTTATTTGGGGCCCTAAGCAGCAAGAATCCTTTGACATTCTGAAGCAAAAGTTGAGCAACGCTCCGGTGCTGACACTGCCAGATGGAATTGAAGACTTTGTGGTTTATTGTGATGCTTCGCACACTGGCATGGGGTGTGTGCTTATGCAGAAAGGCAAGGTGATTGCCTACGCATCAAGACAACTGAAAGTGCATGAAAAGAATTACACCACCCATGACTTGGAGTTGGGTGCCGTTGTATTCGCACTAAAGCTTTGGAGGCACTATCTCTATGGTATCAAATGTGTGATTTATTCTGATCACAAGAGCCTCCAACATCTGTTTAATCAGAAGGAATTAAACATAAGGCAACGCCGTTGGATGGAAACCTTGAATGACTATGATTGTGAAATCAAGTATCATCCCGGCAAAGCGAATGTAGTTGCTGACGCCTTGAGCAGAAAGGAAAGGGTTAAACCCATTCGAATCAATGCCAAGCGCATGGAAATAAAGAACAGTTTGATAGAAAGGGTGTTAGCTGCACAGAAGGAAGCTGTGTTGGAAGCTAACTATCCTAATGAAAAGTTAGGAGTAACTGAGGAGCAGTTAACTCTTAGCAAGGATGGAATTCTGCGATTAAATGGACGAATATGGGTTCCAATTTTTGGAGGACTTCGTGATGTAATTCTCCAAGAAGCCCACAGTTCCAAATACTCCGTTCATCCTGGAGCTGATAAGATGTACTAGGATTTGAAGGCAAATTATTGGTGGATAGGCTTGAAAAAGTCTGTAGCTGCCCATGTAGCAAAATGCTTGACATGTGCGCAAGTCAAAGCCGAGCATCAGAAACCGTCAGGTTTGCTACAACAGCCTGAACTTCCTACGTGGAAGTGGGAAATGGTAACTATGGATTTTGTTACCAAGTTACCCAAGACGAGGAAGGGAAATGATACGATATGGGTTATAGTTGACCGACTGACTAAGTCAGCTCATTTCTTACCCATCAAGGAGACTTATAGCTCCGATATGCTAGCCCAGTTATACGTTGATAAGATTGTAGCCCTACACGGCATACCTGTAGCTATTATCTCTGACCGGGATACTAGGTACACGTCACACTTTTGGAAGAGTTTCCAGCAATCTTTGGGCACACGTTTGAACTTTAGTACGGCTTATCATCCTCAGACTGACGGTCAGAGTGAGCGTACTATTCAAACGTTGGAAGACATGCTACGTGCATGTGCGATCGATTTGGGAGGTAGCTGGGATAAGAACCTACCATTAATCGAATTCTCCTACAACAATAGCTACCATACCAGCATAAAGGCTGCGCCTTTTGAGGCCTTATATGGTAGAAAGTGTAGATCGCCAGTATGTTGGGCGGAAGTTGGAGAAGTCCAGTTATCAGGACCAGAGATCGTGTTCGAAACAACGGACAAGATTGTCCAGATTCGTAACAATCTCCAAGCTGCCCGGAATAGGCAGAAGAGTTACGCTGATCCTAGTCGTAAGGATTTTCACTTCGAAGTAGGTGAAAAAGTTCTACTAAAAGTGTCACCCTGGAAAGGAGTGATGCGATTTGGTAAGAAGGGCAAGCTAAGCCCGAGATACATAGGACCTTTCGAGGTTATCGAACGTGTCGGGTCAGTTGCCTATAAGTTGAACTTACCGGAAGAGCTCAGTGGAATTCACAATGTGTTCCACATCTGCAATCTAAAGAAGTGTTCCGCTGACGAATCACATGTCATGCCACATACAGATGTGCAGATAGACAAGAGCTTGAAATTTGTTGAAAAACCTTTGTCGATTGAAGATCGACAGGTAAGGAAGCTTCGAAGAAAGCATATACCTTTTGTAAAGGTCAAATGGGATGCCCGTAGAGGTCCCGAATTCACGTGGGAGGTTGAATACGCGATGAAAGAAAAGTACCCTTACTTGTTTCAGTAAATCTCGGGTCGAGATTTATTTTAAGGGGGTGAGGATGTAACACCTCGAAAATTTCGGGTTCAATATAATAACGACACGTGTCACATACGCATTGTAAACTCGAATTTTATAAAATGTTTTGGTAGGATTTAAAGATGGCGTCATGTAAATGTTACCTCTGAACGATCTCATATAAATCCCAAGACCCAAAAATTTATAAATTTAAAGCATCTGGTATATATTTTAAATCCCCTAAATGCTAGAATATTTGATTCATAATTCATTGGGTGGACTCCTACGAAGATAAAGCAATGGAAAACCTTTATTTTCGGATCTTGTATATGTATTCAAATGAAACGATTTCAATTGGTGGGGTTTGTTACTGTATAAGACACATTTGAAAGGTCCCAAAGTGATAATATAATGCCCCAAAGTCAGAATTAAAGGCTGCCCTTTCGAAACATCAACAAACAAAACAGTTCGGTCCCTGATGCATGCTTACGGACCGTAAGCATACATGCTTACGGTGCGCAAGCACCTTGCCAGCGACCAGCAACCTTTTGTTGCCTGTTGTGCGCATTTTTGACCTGTTCCACCGGTTTTTATCAACTATAAACGACCCCTAGGCACCTCCTATATACTAGACACATGTGTTGAACAATTGTGGAGAGTTGTAGACTTTGTTGTCATCAATTCATGGTGCCATGAACACTATAAAACCCACATAAGTTGCAACTCCATGATCATTCCTTTCACAATTCAAGTCTGATCAAATTGAGGAGCTTTCAAGCTGATTACAAGACATCCCTAATTATCATTAAACACCTTGTAAGTTGCCTAACCTTTTTAAATTAATTATAGCTTAGTATTTTAGCTAAAAGTCAAACCGACGTAACTACGGTTTGACTTCGTAATTAATTAATGATAACTCAGTCGTATGTCGAATTAAGAGTACCGTTAAGTAGGTAATTATATGAGTATTAAAACCTTATAAAGGCACGTACCGATTCCAGACCTAACCAGGTCGTTTGTCGGGTCAAACGTTGACCGAAAAAGTCAACAGAAATATAAAATATGATTTAATGCACAATTAGCAATACGTAGTGCGTGTAAACTGTTTTAGACTTAATATAACCTGGTAATAAGTGTACGGACATGTCTAAACTCGTTCGACTCGACAACTCTCAGTTTTGAACCGGTTCGGAACCGAAAGTCCCGAAACTTTGACTTTCACGTTGACTTCAGTTCTGGCCCGAGTTAGATGGAATTAGAAATGCCTTAATGCTTCATTAGGGTTAGGTTACATGATAGTATAAGCATCTGTACTTGTTTCGTTGATTATCCAATTAATATGCAAGTTTCCGTTAATCGCTCATATGTTGACCGTTATGCCCTTATTACCTTAAAACGTGATTTGTGAAAATGTAAAAGTGTAGGAACCGTAAATATTGATATATAAACTTGTATGCAAAATTTGACATCAGTTTGACTTATAGATTAAGAGTTATGCTCATTAGCGTAATTACGGTGCTTTATGTTAATAAAATGGCGTAATTAGCGTATAACCTAGTTAAACATACTTTTTGATATCAAATTTTTACCCACTAATGTAATATATTATTTTGGGATTTTTAAAGATTTTTAATTAATTTTAGGCTGAGCATAACTCGTAGTCGCAGGCTTAATTCGGAAATTGTCGGTTTTGCCCTTACGGGCCATAAAATGAGTTTTACACCTCAAGACGACTCCAAACCTTTTGCTACTGATTAGTTATGATAAATAAATTATTTTAAGTCTTCTGGAAATACAAAAATGTCAGATTTAAGTACCGAACCCGGTAATGGCCTTTAATCGCCTTATTTAGCGTTTTTAACGCATAGTATGTTTTAAAATCATATTGGACACACCCGGGTTGATACCTACTGATATAAGAGGCAAATTATAATATTTTAACAGTAAGCAAAGGTTGATAAAATCAGACTTCAGTTTTGAGCTTTTCGGCTTATGTGAAATTACCAAAATACCCCTACGGGGCCTAGTTTGGTTAAAAATGATAAGTTTCACATACATGCTTTAGCCTACTGTTAAAACTCATCAAATTGAGTATTTTTGTTGTTTACATCAGACCTTTAACTCAGTTAGACATTTAAACTCTTTTACAAACTTTAAAATGACCAAACTACCCCTACGGGGCATAGTTTGTGTTTAAATTAGTTTCGGGCATAAAGAAAGACACCTTACTGATGTCACAACATATTTGAGACATAATTAACTTAGGAAACCTGTATATAGCTCTCATGACTACCTGTCACGCTTATTACGCGTACGGTTCGGTTTATGTAACAAGTTTACATAAACTAGCCGAAACGGGTCAAACCTTAACGGTTTTATCTCAAAATCCAGAATGTGAATAACAAACCCATATTAAACAAGTCTCCAAACTTGTCGGGTCTGAATCACATTCTATCCGGTCTTCGCTTAATCGTGCGTACGAACCGTATCTTGAAACTAGCCGGTCTAAGCTTAAGCTTAATAAAAGACCAGTTAGAATTCTAATAGGTTATATTAAACCTTCGTTCCAGATTAGGAGAAACAGTAAAAGCTACGTGCATTCTGCTTATTGTGATTTATACTTGCATCAGGTAAATACTTTTAACTTATTTTCCCTATACGGGCTTGGGTTACGGTACATAGCGTACCGCTTGATCGAGCATCAAATCTCCACGCTTAGTGGGTAGTTGAATAATTTGATCAGATCGTTTAAACAGTCTTGTTTACTTTACAGCCTTTGGGGGGTTAATGAACATGTCCCGGATATCCCTGGCATCATCTTACGAGATGGCCACGACCTGAGCACGGGGTGTAGGCGTACTCCCGTGTATAACTCACTTAAAGTGGTGTGTCTATTGATCTTTAACCCGGATTTGATTCGGGTTACTGAACGCATAAGTAACATGTAATTCGTTCACAAGATTTTAATATTAAATAATTCTCCCAAGTTAAATAAAATGATTTATGCCACGTGCATCCAAACCAATTTTCAATCATTTTCCAAAATGAGCCAGTTGAATGTATTTACCAGTGTAAACTGACGTATTTTCCCAAAAAGACTGAATGAAGGTACTAAACGAAATTTGGCTGGATTATCTCCTAAGCATCAATAAGAGTCTCGCAAGCTTAGGATGCCAGAAGTCTGTTGAACCATAAATGTTATTTTGTTTCGATCCGTTCTGTGGATAAACACCGGATATTGTGTCTTTAATTACAATAAATAAATTCGGTTGTATATTATTTTTAAATTGCTTCCGCTGTGCATTATTATATTGTGTTGTTTGACTATTACGTTGCTAACCACGTCACGATACTCCCCCACCGGGCCCACCGGTGACACGTGGAAATTGGGGTGTGACAATACAGTTATGCACATATTTCCGTATTTTATTTCCTAACACAAATTTTAATATTTAAGTGTCAGCAGAACACTTCTTTGGCTTAGACCAGTGGCTAGGCTCTGATACCACCTTCTGTCGCAACCCCCGATCCCCGATTCCCGGGAACGGGCGGACGCGAGCACAGAGTTTGGTGGTATCAGTTTGTTAATCTGCGCAGCGGAATTTTTCATCAGGACCGTAGTTAGGAAATGTTTATCAGAGTAAAACCACCTTCTTTTATATTAATAATAACATGGGCAAAACCCAAGTTTCTTGTTACAATACATTTATAGGGACAAACCCTATTTTATTGAATTTAAAACATCGTTTATTAGGTAACTTTTATAGCCACATTTTCCCAAGCCTTCAGTGCTTTCCAGCTGGCTTTTCACTAATTGGCTGTTCACATTGTGTTACCTGTAACGCGTTTTAAAAACATTTGTCAGTCGGAAATACTGGTGAGTGAATCCCAGTTTAATCAAGAACATTTTATCAATTAAAACAGTATTGAGAGCGATCACATTGTTTATGTCTACATAATTACTCATTCAGTATTTGCCACTCGACCGGATCTATGGCTATGGTCAAATTACCCATTGGCTAACTCGTCGTCCAATGGTAATGCACTGTCATTCAGACTTACTACTACTCGTAGTAAATTTTGTATACAAAACCCCATAATACCGGTAGTAATTGAAGAACTACAAAGACTCAATCACCGCTTAATTTCATTGTAAAACATTTAAGGTTTTGTAAAATATTCCAAAAACATTAGCAAAAAGAGGATAAACTCACATTGCTGTCTTAGGCTTTTCGTAAGGGTTTCCTGGATATAATCTATAATTTATACAAATGTACATTGGTTAGTACCATAACCCTTTGAAAATATTAATAATACCCTCCCCGAGAAGGCATTCCAACAACTACGTCGGGCAGAACCACGACAGTTGTTACGGAACCCTAAATCAATCGGGCAGCGTAACTATTATGAAACTGGGGTTATAATACTTACAACGGAGCAGAACCTCGCTAATTAGGGGTATAGTACCCAACTATAATGCTTCTACTACAGAAAGTGAGATTGAGAAATGAAAAGTGAGCGACGGAAATTGAAACCCGAGGCCTCCTTTATATAGTTGCTGATATTGACTCTCAGGCGGCCCGCGTAAGGTAAGGCGAAGCCTTACGCGGTCCGTGTCAACACCAGTCAACATAATAGCTTAGCTGGGTCAGCTAGTAGGTCCGTCACGATGTTGACACGTGTCGGCCTCTGGTGTATCCGCGTTTCATGAGTCCGCGCGGCCCGCGTAAGCTTGAGGTGAGGTCCTACGCGGCCCGCCTCAACTTACATTTTCAGATTTTTAATTTATTTTATAAACTATAACATAGACCGGGGTCGGTTTTCACATACGGGGTATAATATAAGACATATTGGGACATTTTATAATATACTAAGGCGTCTAAAATATTATGAGGGCGATGGTTTACCGAGGGTTGTTACATTCTCCCCACCTTGTTTTAGAGCTCTTCATCGAGATCTACTGGAATAAATACGGATATTTCCTTTGCATTTCTGATTCTAGTTCCCATGTGTACTCTGGTCCTCTTTTGGAGTCCCACTTCACTTTGACTAGAACTAGTCTTTTGTGTTTGAGATTCTTGACTTTCCTGTCTTCAATTTGTAGAGGCCTCTCTACAAACTTGAGTTGTTCATTTACCTCTATATCCTTAAGAGGTACTATCAATGATTCATCAGCTAAACACTTTTTAAGATTTGATACATGAAACACATCATGTATTCCTGCCATTTCCTCTGGCAGTTGTAGCTGATAGGCTACTGGTCCTATTCTTCTAATAATCTTAAAAGGTCCAACATACCTGGGACTTAGCTTTCCCCGTTTGATGAATCTTACCACTCCTTTCCAAGGAGAGACTTTTAATAATACTTTATCTCCTACTTGAAATTCCAATGGTTTGCGTCGGTTATTAGCATAAGTTTTCTGTCGATCACGTGCTGCTTTCAGTCGTTCATTGACTTGAATAATTTTATCAGTTGTTTCTTGTACTATCTTAGGTCCAGATAGTTGCTTTTCCCCAATTTCTGCCCAACAGACTGGGGTTCGGCACTTTCGTCCATAAAGTGCTTCAAATGGTGCAGCATTGATACTTGTGTGATAGCTATTATTGTAAGAAAATTCTATTAAAGGTAAGTTATCATCCCAATTACCTCCAAAATCAATTACACAAGCTCTAAGCATGTCTTCCATTGTTTTAATTGTTCTTTCACTTTGTCCATCTGTTTGAGGATGATAAGCTGTACTTAGCTTTAACTTGGTTCCCATTGCCTTTTGGAAACTTGACCAAAAATGAGATGTAAATCGACTATCCCTATCAGAAACAATTGATAAAGGAATGCCATGTAAAGAAACAATTTCATTTACATACAATTTAGATAATTGTTCCATACTAATTGTTTCCTTCATTGGTAGAAAATGAGCTGACTTAGTTAGTCTATCTACAATCACCCAGATTGTATCATTACCTTTCCTTGTTTTGGGTAATTTAGTAACAAAATCCATTGTTATAAATTCCCATTTCCAAACTGGCATTTCTAATTGTTGTAACAAACCTGAGGGTTTTTGATGTTCAGCTTTGACTTGTGAACATGTCAAACATTTAGAAACATAGGCTGCTATGTCCTTTTTCATTCCTATCCACCAGGAATTTTTCCTTAAATCCTGGTACATTTTATCACTTCCTGGATGCATCGTATACTTAGATTTATGGGCTTCTTCTAATATACGATTACGTAGGTTTCCTAATTTAGGTATCCACATTCTCTTTTCATGGAATCTCCAAATTCCATCTGTTCCTTGTTTCAATTCATTTAGCATACCTTTTAATTTTTCAGTATCATCCTTGATTACTGATTCTTGTGCTTCTCTTATTTGTTCATTTAGATCTACTTGCAGATTTAATTTAAGAGAACGTACCCTTCTTGGCTTTTCATGATACTTTCGACTTAAAGCATCTGCCACTACATTTGCTTTTCCATCATGATACTGGATATCACAATCATAATCACTAAGAAATTCCATCCAACGTCTTTGCCTCATATTCAACTCTTTCTGTCCGAAAACATATCTTAAACTTTTGTGATCAGTAAATATGGTAAACTTACTACCATAAAGGTAATGTCTCCAAATCTTAAGAGCAAAAATTATAGCTCCTAATTCTAAATCATGGGTTGAATAACTTTCTTCATGATTCTTAAGTTGTCTAGATGTGTAAGCTATAACCTTTTGGTATTGCATCAACACACATCCATAACCTAACTTAGAAGCATCACAATAGACTACGAAGTCCTTAGTTCCTTCTGGTAATGCTAGTATAGGTGTATGGGTTAATCTTCGCTTAAGGATTCTAAAGGCTTCTTCTTGTTTTAATCCCCATTCAAACTTAACAGATTTACAGGTTAGCTTAGTTAAGGGAATGGCTATTCTAGAAAAATCTTTAATAAATCTTCTATAATAACCGGCTAATCCTACGAAACTTCTAACCTCGGTTGGTGATTCAGGAGTTTTCCATTTCGTAATTGCTTCAATCTTTGTTGGATCTACATGAATTCCTTCATGGTTGACTAGGTGTCCAAGGAATTGTACCTGTTCTAACCAAAATTCGCACTTATTGAATTTAGCATAAAGTTTTTCTTTTCTTAACAAACTTAAAAGTGCGTACAAATGTTTTGCATGGTCCTCTTTATTCATAGAATATATTAGAATATCATCTATGAAAACAATTATGAATTTATCCAAATATGGCTTACATATTCGGTTCATCATGTCCATAAATGCAGCTGGGGCATTGGTTAAACCAAATGGCATGACAGTAAATTCATAATGTCCATACCTTGTTCTAAAAGCGGTCTTAGGAATATCCTCTTCCTGTACCTTTAATTGATGATATCCTGACCTTAAATCGATTTTAGAGAAAAATCGAGCTCCTTGCAGCTGATCAAACAGATCATCGATTCTCGGTAATGGGTACCGATTCTTAATTGTGACTTTGTTTAATTCACGGTAGTCAATGCACATACGCATTGATCCGTCTTTCTTTTTAACAAACAATATCTGCGCTCCCCATGGCGATGAACTTGGCTGTATAAATCCTTTTTCCAACAATTCATCTAATTGTTTCTTCAATTCTTGCATTTCAGCGGGTGCCAACCGGTAAGGTGCTTTGGCAATTGGTGATGTTCCTGGTAGTAGGTGGATTCTGAATTCAACTTCTCTGTCTGGAGGTTGCCCTGGAAATTCTTCTGGAAAGACATCTGAAAACTGAGATACTACTGGTATATCTGTTAAATCCTTTCCTTTAGTGTTAGTGATTATGGAAATCAAATACACTATAGAACCTTTTCTTATACAACTTGCAGTTTACATCACAGAGATAAATTTATTGGACTTAGAGGTTTTATCTCCTTTAATTGTGATCATTTTACCTTTTGGTGAATTTACTTAAATTAACTTTTGATCACATAAAATACTAGCTTTATTGGCTATTAACCAATCCATTCCTAAAACAACATCAAATCCTACCAGATTCATGGGATAAAGATTTGCAATAAATTTCTGATTTAAAATTTCTATGCTTGCTCCCTGCAAGATTTCAGAAATTCTAACAATTTCCCCATTAGCTGTCTCTACTAAGCATTCTTGTGGTAGTTTAGTTAATGATTGATTTAGAAATTTGCAAAACGATGTATTAATAAAACTTTGGTTTGCACCAGAGTCAAATAATACTTTAGCAAAAACATCATTAACTAAAAACGTACCAGCTATGACATCTGGAATCATCTTGGCTTCTTCTGCAGTTAGAACAAATGCTCTAGCATTTTTAGTATTCTTGTTGTCTGGAGCTGGAGCTAATTTCGGACAATTTAACTTGATATGACCTTGTTCTCCGCAATTGTAACATACCCTGCTGTTAGCTTTCTTCCTGCAGTTTTCTTCTTTGTGTCCCGATAGTTTGCAAAAGTTACAATATAGGGAGCATCTTCCAGAATGCTTTCTTTTGCAATACCTACAGTAGGGTGCAGAGGTAGAACCTATATTTTTCCCACGGTTAGAATTTCCAGAACGAAATTCTTGGGTCAACTTCTGGGTTAGGTTCCTCCTTTGATCCTCTTATCTGGTACGGACTAATTCATCAGTCAAGGTATTGGCTAGTTCTACAGCTTCTTCTATGGTTTGAGGTCTAGCTGCCTTGACTACGTGTCTTATTTCCCCAATTAATCCCCAAATATAACGAGAGATTAACACTGGTTCTGGTGAAGCAAGAGTTGGCACTATTCTAGCATATTCGAAGAATAACTTTGTGTACCCTTTACTATCCACACCAGTCATCCTAAGATTTAGGAATTTGTTTGCTATTTGTTCCTTCTCATTGGGTGGGCAGAATTTCATTTCTACCTTGTTCTTAAATTCTTCCCATTCCATATTATAGGTCTGATCACTTCCTCTTGTCTGGAGGATAGTGTTCCACCATTCTAATGCTGCATTCTTAAACAAATTAGAAGCAAACAGTATTTTATCTTCTTCGGCACACTTGCTTATCCTTAAGACTGCCTCAGTCTTTTCTATCCAACGTAAGGTTGCAATGGCCCCTTCGTTGCCCGAGAATTCCATTGGTTTACAAGACCAGAATTCTTTATAAGAACAACTGTTAGGCACGGTTCTTCTTCTTTTGGGAATAGGCATTTGAAGTATAGGTCCATTGTTCACTCTATTTTCTGGTTCAATCGGTCGCTTACTGCTATGTTTACTTTTATTATCAGCATCTTTAACAGTTTGAAGTATAAATGGCATTGCATCTATAATTCCTTGTGCTACTATGTGTTGGATAGCACTATTATCCACTTGATTGTTATTGTTATTGATGCTTGGATTCTCATTAACCACGTTAATGTTACTTTGGTTATCGTTATTCAGATTTCCTTGATTTCCTTCATCGGCCATCTGAATTTTAAACATTTATCCCATATTAATATCACAAGATAATAAGTAATATCACAATTCACATGACAGTCAATCTAGCAAAAAACGTAGATCATTGCTACTTACTCTTTTTCATATACTATGCGTCTATTACACACTAGTACAGAAATAAAGATTACAATACCAACATAAATAAAATAGTAATATGCATCCGTACACACATATCTTACTTTATTTTATTATATTATTATTACTACCGCTTCCTCCATTCTAACATTCACGGATATGGATTCATCCAAAAATCCATATTGCGCTCATCGTATTTCCATACGAGACGCTCTCCCACCTGACGCATCCTTTCACTGCTTTCTAAAATTTCCTCCCCAAAAGTCCTAAGTTCTTGGACGTTTTCTGCACTCATTGGGGGTGCAGGTTCTCGGACTAGGTTTGGAATCTGGGGTACGGTTTCCTGATATGGGGGTGATAATTCCTGAAATCGGTAAGGATCCTCTAAAATTTCCCTAATATATTCATCTTGGTAATAGGGATCTAAAGGGTCCATACCTGGGTAAGCTTCTATGTTCTGTATGGGTGGATAGTCTTGAATAGGGTAACGTTGCACAAAGTCCCTATTATTGTCCCACCAGGGGTCGTAATTCGGGTCTAGTGGGTTTGGTGCAGGCACCCTAGGGATTTCTTCTGGGTTAAAATCATGCATTTCTACTTGGTTTTCCGGATTTTCTATTTCCATGGGTTGTTCTGGATTTTGTGGTTGTGGAGCTACTAATTGTTCCAGACTCGGGTCGGCAGCAGTTGTAGCTAAGATATGGAAATTAGCTAGGCTTCTATTTAGCATATCTTGAGTATGGGCATCTGTCTCTCGCTTAATGGCTGCTAAAGCCCTTTGCTGTTGCAATTTTCGCATTCTCTTCCTACGAGCAAAAGCTTATTTACTGAACCATCCTCGTTTCTTAGTAGGAAATGGTTCTTCAGATTGAGCTCCAAAGGCAAATATTCCCTCCTCCTGATCAGCAGAATACCCTGAAAGGGCAGGCTGTGATGATGTATCTTCACTCCTAGGTGAATCAGCTAACTGACGATTCACGTCTGATGGTTCTTGATCACTCATACTGAAAACTAACAAATAGTCAAATAACACATAACAAATAAATACAGTTATGCACATATTTCCGTATTTTATTTCCTAACACAAATTTTAATATTTAAGTGTCAGCAGAACACTTCTTTGGCTTAGACCAGTGGCTAGGCTCTGATACCACCTTCTGTCGCAACCCCCGATCCCCGATTCCCGGGAACGGGCGGACGCGAGCACAGAGTTTGGTGGTTTCAGTTTGTTAATCTTGCAGCGGAATTTTTCATCAGGACCGTAGTTAGGAAATGTTTATCAGAGTAAAACCACCTTCTTTTATATTAATAATAACATGGGCAAAACCCAAGTTTCTTATTACAATACATTTATAGGGACAAACCCTATTTTATTGAATTTAAAACATCATTTATTAGGTAACTTTTATAGCCACATTTTCCCAAGCCTTCAGTGCTTTCCAGCTGGCTTTTCACTAATTGGCTGTTCACATTGTGTTACATGTAACGCGTTTTAAAAACATTTGT
Organism: Helianthus tuberosus; assembly: GCA_030545235.1. NCBI lineage: Eukaryota > Viridiplantae > Streptophyta > Magnoliopsida > Asterales > Asteraceae > Helianthus > Helianthus tuberosus. The sequence goes on from CM060432.1 coordinate 146,458,283, forward strand.
TAGCCGGAAATACTGGTGAGTGAATCCCAGTTTAATCAAGAACATTTTATCAATTAAAACAGTATTGAGAGCGATCACATTGTTTATGTCTACACAATTACTCATTTAGTATTTGCCACTCGACCGGATCTATGGCTATGGTCAAATTACCCATTGGCTAACTCGTCGTCCAATGGTAATGCACTGTCATTCAGACTTACTACTACTCGTAGTAAATTTTGTATACAAAACCCCATAATACCGGCAGTAATTGAAGAACTACAAAGACTCAATCACCGCTTAATTTCATTGTAAAACATTTAAGGTTTTGTAAAATATTCAAAAAACATTAGCAAAAAGAGGATAAACTCACATTGCTATCTTAGGCTTTTCGTAAGGGTTTCCTGGATATAATCTATAATTTATACAAATGTACATTGGTTAGTACCATAACCCTTTGAAAATATTAATAATACCCTCCCCGAGACGGCATTCCAACAACTACGTCGGGCAGAACCACGACAGTTGTTACGGAACCCTAAATCAATCGGGCAGCGTAACTATTATGAAACTGGGGTTATAATACTTACAACGGAGCAGAACCTCGCTAATTAGGGGTATAGTACCCGACTATAATGCTTCTACTACAGAAAGTGAGATTGAGAAATGAAAACGACGGAAATTGAAACCCGAGGCCTCCTTTATATAGTTGCTGATATTGACTCTCAGGCGGCCCGCGTAAGGTAAGGCGAAGCCTTACGCGGCCCGCGTCAACACCAGTCAACATAATAGCTTAGCTGGGTCAGCTAGTAGGTCCGCCACGATGTTGGAACGTGTCGGCCTCTGGTGTATCCGCGTTTCATGAGTCCGCGCGGCCCGCGTAAGCTTGAGGTGAGGTCCTACGCGGCCCGCCTCAACTTACATTTTCAGATTTTTAATTTATTTTATAAACTATAACATAGATCGGGCTAGGTTTTCACATACGGGGTATAATATACGACATATTGGGATATTTTATAATATACTAAGGCGTCTAAAATATTATGAGGGCGATGGTTTACCGAGGGTTGTTACACCTAACTACCATTTCTGCATCATACTCTCCTATGTAAAGATTCAAATCCCTTCTATAATTCTTACAATCAACTTTACTAGCACCAACTTCACCAAAACCACCATACATTGTTTTCATAATATTGAATGCTTTAACAGGTCCAATATTGATTGCAGACAATCCAGATACAAAGCTTTCTTTAACATAATCGATACTTCTGGCAGCTGGCAAGAAATGAATATCTTCATCTTCAACAAAGATATGATTATGTTCTTCTTCAAAGTAGTAGATTTTAAACATATTATTGTTCTCTAATATTAATTTCACATGAGCATTGCATCCAACTCTTTTTGAACCTCTATTACGTCTAACAATCTTTTTACTATTCTCATCAACTGAACCAGAATCTATTTCTTTGCTAACATGAAATCCTTCTTTTGAGCAGACAATATATCTTATTTTCACTAAACCACCACCATTTTTTCAAGAGGTATTTTTTCTTGCAGAAAAACCTGCAGCAAGTGCATATCTCTGATAAAACGCAAAAGCCTCATCAAATGATTTAAAAAACATCCCAATAGCAGGTGTAATGGATCCACTGACTTTAGGTTTGAAAAACTTTCTTCCACTGTTTACGCATACACGTTCCTCCCACTTGGAAATGTTGTCTGAAACAGTTAACAAATAACTATAAAACGCAATACCTCTTATATAATAATGTTTTTAGTGATAAATCTAAAAATATGTTAATAAAAATTTAAAAATACAGACCTTTAAAGTTTGTATATGAACTAATATGGATAAAATCATATAACGCAATACGTTCAGTAAAACGCATCATGTGATCTGAAACACTTAACAAATAACCATAAAACGCAATACAACTTATATAATAATGTTTTTAGTGTTAAATCTCAAAATATGTTAATAAAAATTTAGAAATACAGACCTTTAAAGTTTGTATATGAACTATTATGGATAAAAGCATAAAACACAATACGTTCAGTAAAACGCATCAAATGATGAACAAACAAAACAATGTATGAAACGAACAAAACTCTAAAATTGTACAACAATGACAGTTATAGCTTTATATTACATAAATCTTAAATTAAAAGTTTGTATGCATATAATTTGATTAATATCATAAAACGCAACTCTTCACTAAAACGCAATAAATGATGAAGAAACAAAACGAACAAATTATGTTAAATTATACAACAATAACAATTAAACTTATGAAAAATCAAATATTAATAACAGAAACACGAATTATAAAACGTAAAACAATGAACTTCGGAAAAAATAACAAAAATTTACTCAAAATTGAAGCTAAACATACCAGCAGAGTCTGAAGAAGACATTGAGGTTATCGAATTGACGAACGAAACAAGATTAATGTTTGAAAAGAGATGAATTTGCGATCGATGGCGATTTAGGGTTATAGAATCTTCAATTCTGTTATGAGAGTGATGAACTAAGAAGAGAGGTAACATAATCTATAATCGAATAAGAACAAAGATATGATAATGTAAAAAGACGAAAAATCCCACGCGTCCAAAATTTTTAAAAAGAAGATGAACGACTAAGATTGCTTCCTATACTTCCTAGCCAAAATAAACTTCCTATTTGATCTTTTCCCATTTTAAATATCCCCTATTGAAATAGCTTGTATAATAGTGCTTCAAGCGCTTGTAAGATGGAGTTAACATTGTGAACACTAGCCAATCATTGTGTGTACCAACTAGGGTAATTCAAAAAAATTGAATTCGAAACTGAACTTGAAATATCCGAAAATTCGTATCTGATATATATCTGAAATTTTGGATACTCGAAAATCGGATAATCAGAAATTTCGGAGTCTGATGTAGATTTCTAAAATGTTCGGATAATCAGATTATGCGATACATGGGCACTATGAATTTGTTTTGAAATTTTATGGTTGTTTGAATTGCTAAGTTTGAATTTATCTTGAATGCCTTTTGTTTTCAACTAGTAGGAGTCCCCGCGCGATGCGGCGGGAACTCGGTCAGTATCAAAACCTTTGTGAGTTGTCGAAAAAGACATTGAAACGTTTTTTTACATCGATTGAAAACCATAAAAACGAACACCAGTACCAATACCAGTTCTGATAATACCGATACCGGTATCGATGTTATTTAATCGGAATCAGTTTGGTTTGATATGGTACTGGTGAGATACTATAACTCATATAACTCTGTTAAAAAAATAACAGTTATGTATTTAGTTTTGTTTTTTAATAAGTTGACGAACCCAAATTATGAAAGAAAAATAAAATGATGTGGTAAATATGTAACATTATATAGTATAAAAGCTAAAACCGAAACTTAAAAAAATATATAACTACAATATATATATTAAATAAATGAACTTCACATCATATAATTTATGAACATGTTGTTAAAAGTTTTTACATGTCCAAATGTATATGGTAAGCTTTATATTATAGCTTGTTTATACTATGCATAATTAAATGGATTTAAAAACTCAAAAAACAAAATATAAATACTCAAAAAAAAAAATATAAATAAATAATACTTGTAGTTTGGACTTTTGAGTATTCGTGACATGCTTTAAACTGGTGGAGCACAAAAAAGGAATAAGTAGCAGAATCGTAATTTGTATTCAACTAATGTCCAATTAATTTACTGTTTCTATGGCCATTCATCAAATGTTATATTATAGAATGTTAAGAAAACACATTTTTTTTTATTTTTTAACATTCGAATATCCGAATCCGATTAATCCGATCTTGAATACCCCTAATACCAACCTGCACAATAACTAAAATATATAATCCCTATAACCAAATTAGATCATGCTTGCCCACATAATCATGTAATATTGAACTTAGTATCACGTATCCACTAAATAGTGACTATAATTGAATTTAGCGGAGGACGAAAAGAGTGTTTAGTCCATCAGTGTGGGCGCGTGGCGATAGAGGTGTACAAATCGGTTAACCGGTTATTAAAAAACCTGTTTAAAAAAAAACCGGTTTTTTCACCCAAAATAAAAACCGGTTTTTTTTATAACCGGTTCCGGTTACTAACCGGTTTTTGAGGTCCAAAACAATAACCGGTATAACCGGTTGGGACCGGTTTTTCCCCAAAAAACCGGGTTTTAACCGGTTTTTTAATAACCGGTTCGGTTAATAACCGGTTTTTGAAGTAAAAAATAGTAACCGGTATAAAACCGGAGGTTAAAAAAAACCGGTTAAAAAAAAACCAGTTTCGATTTTTTTTCCGGTTTCGGTTCTTAAACCAGTTTTTTTGTACACCTCTACGTGGCGGTGGTTGGAGGTGTATAAATTGGTGGTTGATAGGGATGAGATCAGTACTGGTAGGAATTTGTTAAAAGTTTGTCGAAAACAATTTTTTAATTAATTGTTTTCTTAAATTATTATTATTAAAAATGACTACAATAAAATATTAATAAAGTATTTAAAAGTGGGATTTGTGACAATTTTGTCGAAAAATGGTGGAAAAGGCTTTAAAAAAATTGTCGGAATTTTGTGGAAAATCTTGCGATGGATTTTTTGTTGGAAAGTTGTAGCAAATTTTGTGGTAGTTTTGTCGCAATCATACTTTCCGACAAGTATTTTTCACACAAATTTGTTTTGTCGCAAATATGTAGCTAAGGCCAATTTTCCACATATTTGCTACAAATATGTTTGTCGTAAATCTTGCTGTTTTCTAGTAGTGATATCATGTTTTACATATCTTGTAATCTTAGGTTCTATGGCTTTTGTAGATTCCAGCTTTAAAATTTTAAATGCTCATGATAAACAACAGTTTCAAACAAGATCAAATATAATTCACTAAACAACTTACTCTTTAATTAGCCGTATTATACGAAACTCATATTCACTCGATCATGGCAGATACATACTCAGTTGTGTAAATACTCACATAGTTACATGTGAAGGACGCATGAGTCCTTTCTCCTAATTTTGAACTTCCTATAATTTCGTTAGTTAAAGGACGTCGTCTTAAATTTTACTTAAGCTTAAAGGATGTAAAATGCAATTTACCCTTTACATAATGACAAAGAAACTGAAAACATATTGATGGTTTATGTGCTAGTGAATCATAATTCCTTGTCCTCATACTCATAGCTAAAAGGCAGGGGGATCGACTTAAAAGCTCGAAATTTCCCAACATTGTTCAAATGCTCGTTTTCCACCCTGAAAAAGTTCCATAAACCCCTGCGAACAATCTCCAAACTCGCAACTACAAATATCATCGCGCTTCGATGAAGCCAAGGAGCTTCATGGAAATCTAAAACTGTTTGCATCCATGCTAGTCGCAATATAACGTTCATTACCTACGTACAAATTCATCAACAATTATAATAAACTCAATGTATGTTCAATGAATTAAAGTCACATCAACTAGTATATATTACCATTGCGAAAAAGTAGACTGATTTGTTTGGTAATATGAGTTTATCTCTTAACCAAGGGTTCTTGGAATCCTTACAAAGAAGACCCCAGTCCTTCACTATATCCCAGTAGGTGTTATAAATTGTAGCCACACCCGAGCTAGATGCAGCTATGATTCTCATTGTCGTTCCTCTCCTCTGAACATATATTGTTCTTGTTACAACAGCAACAATTGTCGATAAGTACTTGAGCCCATTCATGGCAGGATCATAATCATTATGTTCAAACGCTTGACGTATGCACTAGTCCACAACAGAGTGCGTTACACCAAATATCAGATCAAAGCTAAAACAAAACTTGCTAACATGTATGTGAAGTTTAGTTACCTGTAGGAACCGAAACCAGTATGGGATAACCGCGATAAATATATAAAAAATCTCAAAAACATTGCTTTGATTACATGTGTTTGATCTCTTCTTGAAGTCTCCCCAGCCGTAGTAGCAGATATAGAATTCAACAGTCCTGAGCAACTGGACCTGCAATAAATCGATAAAAGGAAAAATACTTATAATTTTAGACCATATGCATGGCCCAAACCAGCAAAACCGGAAAATAGAGTTGCAAACAACTTGAGTTCTAATCAAGTAACTCAGGCTCGAGCTTTTTGTAAATGTAGGTGTGTGTATTGAGTTTGAGTAAAGCTCGAACTTAGCCTAAAGTGTTTGGGTTCGGCTCGTTTATAGTCCTAACTGGAAGTCAAACAGTCAATTACCTGACTAGTCATCTGGTCACCCAAGAAGAAATCAGGGAAGGTGACCTTATAAAGAGGTGCACAAACACAGTGCCATAGGGTCACTATAAGAAAGAACCGGCTTGCACGATACATGATTTTAAACGGACAAATCATTATCAATAGTACAACCTGCAAAACAGAAGTTAGAACTGGTACCATACGTGTTCGGTTTACAGAATTTACAAGAGGACAAACTAGGAAATTCTTACAGTGACTAAACCTAGAGGGACCAGTTCAGTTAGAGTTCTGAAGCTTTGTGTTCTTTCATCCATTTCCATTTCAAGATTTGAGAGGACAGCTGCAAGAGCGAGTACTAAAAGAGCAGAGCTTAGAAGTAGTACTTCTTTGTAACCCAATTCTGTGTTCGGTTTGAACCCGAAAATGTAAGAGTAATTGACACGAAAACGCTTCCAAAAGTATATGTTTGCGGCATACATTAGCATATGTAACACAATGTATACAAACAAGCTGTATAGTGGAAAGATGTTAATCATGTATTGGTCGCGACCAGCACTTTTGAGAAGATCTCTGGCGTGTATTGTTAAGATGACTGCCACCACAAGTGCTATTGAGCAGCCAAAGAGACAGCCTGTTTTGATGAATTTCACACCATAAATTAGCAACGGATCCGCACATATCGTTTAGATAAAAAATTTGTTATGAACCCACAACTTACCCACCAAAAATGTTACGCGATGCTTGTCTCTTCTCACTCTTGGCCTCAAATTACTCATTCCTTGACTTCGATTTGCATTGGCAAAATGTGTAATAAATGCAGCTTCTACTCTTTCCATGAGTTTAAGAACCTGAAACAACCAGAAAACTTATAACTTTTTAATTAATCTTCAAATTAAATCAATGTAAATTTTATTTTATTACCTCATCAGATTGACTCAAGTAAGAATTCTTAACCATCTCTAGATAAGCTTTTGATGCGTTTCTTGATGTCACCTAAAGAATAATAATGTCAAAATCACTTGACCCACCTCATTAACACAGTTTATGATCATAATCAAGAATTAAATACCTTGTCATATTTCTTCATGATCTTGGAGAAAGCCAGTTGATTCAAGAAACTATCAAAAACAAATAGAAGTTAAAAATAATTATCGTGGTTGTCGGTTAAACGTATCTCACCCCCTAAATTTTCATCGTACTACTTGAAAACATCAAATCAAGGCTTTTTTTGTCTTTTGGTGGAAAAAAAAACATTTTTTTTACTTATGTGACAAGTTGGACAGGGGATACGTTTACCACAATCCATAACCAACGTATATCACTTTGTTTTTTAAATCTCTATGTAATCAAACAAAAATTCTTACCAATAACTTTTCAAAAGCCGGAGCTTTCTATGGAACTCTATGAAAGCCTGTTTCAGTTTATCATGCGCCATTCTGTACTCTTCTTGGCTGAACAACAAGTCAGATTTCGTGCCACCGAATATAGTTTTCCAGTTTGACAATACAGATTCTTGTGCGACATTGATCTTCACGTGATTTAGAATCTCTAAAGAAACCATCTTAGTTTGGTCTCTTTGTGGTTGTTCTTCATGTTCTTGAATCTCCTCTAATGGCGATAAACCTTAAAAAGTTTCTATAATTAGTAAAATATGATAACCTTAAAAACTTTCCATAATTAGTAACATATATGTTGGGTTAATCGGGTTTTGTTTACGGGTCACGCGAATCGCAGGTCGCGGGTTCAATTCGGGTCACCGGTTACGGGTAAAAAGAGCAAATAAATCAAGGGTAAAAGGGTCATTCTAGCACTTGTTGTCATGTGAAAATATTGGAGTCCTTTTGCAGCAAGTTTGGTTTGAGAATTGGTCAAGATGCTGACCGAGTATAGTGGAGATCATGGACGAAATTGTGTATTTTGTTAGCTGATATTTTGTTATCTATTTTAGCATGTGATTTTAGTTGTTTAGTATAAATAGGATAGGGTATTATTCATTTTTTGTACCCTTTCTTTGATTATCGAAAGCAGTAATTTTCATTCCTTTTCTTCATATATATTTCACAAACAATCAGTGAGTGTTGTGTGATTAGTGGGGCCTGAACCAACATTTGGTATCAGAGCCTAGGGCTCGAGAAGCGGGTTTGAAGATTGGAGGAAGCCTCCGCCGCCGGCGGGTGTGTCGGTTGGTGGAGGGCAGGCGAAGAAGAAGGTTCGAGATGGCAGGTGGCTGTTTTCGGATCGTTTAACAGCAGAAGACGGACGCGTTAAGGTGTTTCGGTCGGTCGTTGTTGTGGTAGACGTACCGGTTAAGACGACGGGGGTGACCGGTGATAAACACTTGTGTTCGGTGGCTGTTCGGGACTGTGTTGCAGCGTTAGACGAAGACGTTATGGTGTCCGGGTCAACCGTTGTTGCGGGTAAGAACCGGTTGAGATGACGGGGTGACCGTGATGAACATCGGTGTTCGTGGCTGTTAGCGATTTTTAAAGGAAGAAGATACTAGGCTGTTCGGTTGTTAGTTGCGGGTTTGCGCGGCTGGTATATAACCGGTGATAACAGTAGATGGTGAGAACGGGTACCTTGATCGGCTTGTTTCGTGATAAGAGGAGACCGGCGTAGTGCGTGAAAAGCGGGCAGAATGGATCCGTCAAAGCAGGTGGCTTTGGATTCGTCTCGTTTGGCAAGGTGAGAAAACGGAAGAAGCGGGTGGCTTGTTTTCTTTGTCGGTGGAGAGGCCTCTTGAACAAGGGTGATCGGTAAAAGGTCAAGAAAAAAAACAGGGTGTAACATTATGGCGTTGGAGTTCAAATCAGGTGGCTTTGGATTTGGCCGGGGAAGAGGTCGTCAATCCGTGAAAAGTCGTAATGTTAGTGAGCGTTTCCAACGTGATGCCATGTGACATGTTACAAGTGTGGTGATTTGTTTCGGGTTGAACCGACACGGCTTTGGGCGTGACCGTGGTTGAGGTCGGGTGTCCAGTAGAAGTCGAGATGGTTCGGAAAAAAAAAACGGTAATTCGGGTGTCGTAAACGAGTGGCGTAAACAACCGATTAAGGGGGTGAATGTTGGGTTAATCGGGTTTTGTTTACGGGTCACGCGAATCGCAGGTCGCGGGTTCAATTCGGGTCACCGGTTACGGGTAAAAAGAGCAAATAAATCAAGGGTAAAAGGGTCATTCTAGCACTTGTTGTCATGTGAAAATATTGGAGTCCTTTTGCAGCAAGTTTGGTTTGAGAATTGGTCAAGATGCTGACCGAGTATAGTGGAGATCATGGACGAAATTGTGTATTTTGTTAGCTGATATTTTGTTATCTATTTTAGCATGTGATTTTAGTTGTTTAGTATAAATAGGATAGGATATTATTCATTTTTTGTACCCTTTCTTTGATTATCGAAAGCAGTAATTTTCATTCCTTTTCTTCATATATATTTCACAAACAATCAGTGAGTGTTGTGTGATTAGTGGGGCCTGAACCAACAATATATATAAAAAAACCTCTTTATATGATTCATGACTACCTGAATTTGGTGGTGTAGATGAAGTGTGAAAATTGGGATCATTGATTCTAACTTTAAGAGCAAAGAGAGCATCCATCTGCTTATTCAACTCCTCAGCCTCCATCACCACCTCATCCACCTTACCTTTGTAGAAACTGATTACTTTATTAAACTCATCATCAAGTCTTCTGAAGAACACAAGCTCATTCTCAGCTCCTTCCTCCGTGGCCCGTAAAAACATAGTTTGGTAATCATGATCCTGTAATTCACTTGCAAGAATCACTTCGTCATCGTTATCTCTATCTTTGTAATTACCAAATCGGTTAGTTAGTCCACTAAAAGCTCTGTAAAACGAGAGTCTTTTCGACAGTTTCACTTTTTTCGGAGATGGGTATGCTGGAGATGTATGATTCAGCCTCTGTTGCCGGAAAAACAAGATTTCTTTCAAGATAGTCTTTAGGAAATTGTAGTTCATGCAAGCTTCCTCCCATTCTGGCACCATCTGTGAAGTAAATTGCTTTCCAAATTTCATTTTAAAATTTGGTGTACTAAATTTGAGTTGAAGGGATTGGTTTAGGATTATGCTTTTGTTTAAATGCCAATTTAAAGAGAGTTTAGTTGGTTGTGCGTACGCCATTAATGGTTTTACAATGACTTGTCTTAGTTGTTACTAGTCAAGTATTCCAGAAATGGACATTGGACAGAAACAACTTGCATAATTGCATGGTCCATTTTTAATATGAAAATGACACTATTAGATAATATTCTTATTAAATATTTTAAAGTAGAGCCACTAAACAATCACTTCCGGTTTACTAATCAACTCCCTGTTGGTGTGATTTGATTTGATGGTATACGTCGTATACAAGGTATTCAAGTAGTATATAATTGTACTAGTTTAAGTACCCGTGTAATACACGGGTGACTCAAAGTAAATTATATAATATTTAACAGTGTTCGAAATAAAATTTGAAATGAAAGATTCTAAGCATTTAGTCTATCGGGTGACTTTCAATCCATTTGACTCGTTCCCTTATCCTTTTATTTTGACGACTAGTCTGATATGAAACACAATCACACAACCCATATAACACTCTTAAGAAGATGATTAAATATAAATACAAATAGAGTAAATTACAACCGGTGTCCTTTACGTTTCTGCCATATTACAACCGGTGTCCTTTAACTAAAGATATTATAGGCTCCGTCCTTTATGTTATTAGTTTTTAACACCCTATGTCCTTTAGTGCTAAACTAGTTTAATTTTGACATCAAATTGACCCATTTTTAACTGCATTTAACAGCAAATCAAACTCCCATTTTTAGCAGCTTTTAGGCAGCATTTGCAGCCTATATAACAGCAATTAAACCTATTTTGTAACAGCAATTAAACCTATTTTTAACAGCCTATATAAACCCCCCCCTTTTAACAGCAATTCAAACCCAATTTAACAGCCTATATATATATTTAGATAGATACTTACATAATTCTGCTCGGCTACCGGGTCAACAAAATTCCCATCTTTATCGGTGTGAGTTTTGCGGTACGTATCAAGACGTTTCAAACCCTGTTTAACATTAAAACTTAGATTAGACGTTAAATAAACATAAACATACAAACACACACATATAAAACATTACATGTTTGTAGGCGGTGCTACTGTATGACGATGTACCGCCACGGTTTGGGACTTTTTGAAGTTGGCGAACTCTTGAGTTTGCCTCACATCTTGAAATATATTTGGGGTCCAAGAAGTGATCAATGGTTCTCTGCCAGTTTTCGTAAGGCATATCCTTGGGGTGGAATGCCCTTGCTCTTTCGACATCGTCATAACCTCCATTATCGAGAAATTCATCCTTAGCCCGGTGCTTGCGGTCGGAGTACCGCTTCATAAGCACTTGTCTAATGCCGCCTTTTAAGTCGGTCGCTTCCAAATCCTGTTCAACTTCATCGAAATTGAAATTCTCCTAGGAATTATATAAAATTGTTAAAACATTATATAGAAACGTCTTGCAGCCGTTTAACACCAATAAATGGCACAACTTATTTACCTTTAGGTGGTTCATGACGGCATCCTTATAAGGAGTCGGAACTTTCCCCCAACCCATTCTATCGAAAGGGATGGTCCGCCACATGTACAAACCCGCCTCGCGTGAAAATAAGTCGCTCGGTTCACCAACGGGGGTATACGTTACATCCCTATCGAATGTAAGAGATACGGGCCCCCCTGCTTTGACCATCCTGCGAAGCTTTTGATTTTTCGCTTTCCCCCGAACTCTCCTTGGGGGAACCGCTGCAATTAAAATAAAATAAAATATAATTAGTGACAACATTTATAATAAAAGTACTAAATAATAATTGATAACTTACCGTCGGTCTCATGCGTCCCTCTCCGAAAAGGATCCGGATTTGGTGGATCCCTAGCTCCGTCTCCCCCATGTCCTCGGGGCATCACATCCGCCATCAGGTAAACAAATACAAACCACAAAGAAAACATATTTCCTAAAAAGTTACAAATGTTAAAACAAGTGTATCAAATAGAAATTAGTAGAAAGTGCAACAAGTTTAACTAATATGCAAATAAATATTTCAACAAGAGTTTTTCAAATACTAACTAATATAAATTACAATAACTTTTCTCTTAATCAAACTCGATGTCATAATCGGGATCGTCCTCATCAACATTTGTAACTTTTTAACATCTAGAAATCAATGTTCCCAAGCTTGAAACATCCTACATTTGTAACTTTTTAACATCTAGAAAGAAGTTCCAGTTAACTACACTCTTTTTTACATATTTTCTAAAAACAATTTCCATTTAACTACACAAAGGCCTTTGTACTTAAGTTTTGCTAAAATAATATTTTAACACTTGTAGTTTTAACTTCAAACCTTAACTTGTTTACTAAAAAAAAAAACAAAAAAAAATATGTACTAATTTACTGCTTCAATTGATAATCTTGTTACAAACTAAAAAAATTTCCATTAAAAGCACCAAACTATGGTTTATGTACCTTAACCCCTATACATGATTTTGGCAATAAATTCTTCAAAAAATCAGATATCAACATGATTTTGAATGCTTTTAAGATCTAACCCCTATGAATTTAACCCATTATTATATACGCTAATTTAACTCACTAAAACTAGGGTTTCAACAGTTTCACTTATTTAACCGATAACCGTGTCACAAACTCGCAACTTTTGCCATTACAAACACTAAACTAGGGTTCTAACAGTTTATGCACGAGCAGATTAAAAAAAAAAAAAACAAAAACATGTATAAACAGATTTAAAAGTTAATTTAAAGATAAACTAACCTTATTTTGCACGAGCAGAAGAGGTGGTGACGGTGGTGGCCGTGGAGACGAGACTTGCCGGTGGAGAACCTACATTCACCAAGAACCAAGAAATTAACAACCTATATAACAAAATAAACACAAAAAAACAACATAAAACTAACCGATTTGGAGTAGGAATGAAGAGATTCGCCGGATTTTGGAGAGGAAACCGATTGGAGCTGCAAAAAATTGGGGGAAAGTAGGTGGAGGGAAGGAAAATAAGGCGCTGATTTGATTTTATTCGGTCGACCAATAGCGGCGACACGTTGTCGCCGCTATTAACTGATAATGTCGCCGCTATTAATTTAAACGAACTACAGCCGTTGGATGATGATGCCAATCGTGTGGCAACGGTTCAACTTTGGATACCGGATTGGTCGACCAATAGCGGCGACAAGTTGTCGCCGCTATTAACTGATCATGTCGCCGCTATTGCTACGAACAAACTAAAGCCGTTGGATGAAGATGACAATCGTGTGGCAATGGTTGAACTTGGGATACCGGATTGCGGCTCGGACCAATAGCGGCGACATATGGGGTGTCGCCGCTACTAGTGTCGCCGCTATTGCCCATTATTCTTGTAGTGTAAACGGGTTTAAATTACCACCTCTAAAAGGGTAACAAATGAACAATAATAAACCTTACGAACTGACTTTGTCGCATTAGCAATCACCGCCATTACCAACATCTGGAAAAACTTGCTTAAGACACCCCTGGTACTCTATAATCCGGACGAAATCATGTCCCCATTGGTTGATGGACAAAAAATGATAAAAAAGATATTAAGTGTTTATAAGTATGTATGCTTTTCGAAATGAAAAAAGAAAAACATATACGCCGGCTGAAATAGTCGAAAGCTCATAAGCAAAAGTCATAGTTTCCAGAGGCGCAAGGCTTAATGAGTCGTATCCAACTCGCCTCAATGAAGTTGCACCATTATTCAATATATTATATTATTATTGATATAACATAACTTTGGAATAATTTTACATACATATTTCTAAAAGTTTAAGTTTTCATGTATATCGTTTTAAGTTTCGGTAACTCTCACAATATCATTTTTACCCTTTCTTTAGTAGATAAATCAAAACAAATAGGAAAACAATGATAGTTTTGCTAATCATCTTTTCACATGTTGTACTCATTGTTTATACAGATGATTATATGAATTTAAAACAAAATGGGTAGATATAATATTTTGAGATTTAGAAGGGATCCATCATATTCCCAGTAACCATGAAATGGTGAGCAGAGAGCAAGGAATCTGTCACACCCCAACCAATGGCGGAAACATCGGAGTGAGACGAACGAGATTATTCGAAACTTGATAACACTAAAGGTGACAAGTATTTAATAAACATTTTCGTTTCATTGCTAACATCAAGTACATTGATTGAAGTAGAATACATCGAGTTTGAAACAAAATGAATTACAACAATTAGCGAATGACTAAACTAATAAACACGAATTAAAGTTTGGTGCGTTTCTAGGCATTCTACCAGATTCCATGCATCATCATCATCATCAAAATCCTGCAATACGTTTTAAAGTATAGTTCAATACAAAAGTATTGGCGAGTATACAAGTTTTGAGTACTAGCATGTATGTATAAGATTTTAACAATCCATATGACAAAATTAGTTAACGAGATTAATGTAAACATGGCATGCAATTATACAAGCCAATCCTTTGATTACCGCAAGTATTAAAGACTTAACATGACCACAAGACTACGGACGGTGCGTTACTCCTACAGCGCTATACATGTTAAGGGGAGGCTCGTACGAAGTTAATGACAAGTAAATCACACAAAAGAATCATTCACGTATACAAATCAAGTCTCACGTATTTAAGCATGTATGATTGGATTGTTTATGTGTGTGATTTAAGCATAAAGTATGATTACGTGTGTTTAAATAATATAACGTATTGCACCCAAAAGTGTAAAAGAAAAAAAAGGGTCATGTATACTCACAATTTTGCAAAAGCTTTCCGATTATCCATGAGTGACGAGTTGTTTGAGAATGGGGAATCGAAAGTAAAGTCATACGGCGTTTATGGAGTGGATAGATTCGGGATTTAGAATTCAAGTACAAAAGTATGTATGCATAAAAGTATATCTAGTCTAAGTACGTGTTTTGACACTAAGTTGTATGTGATTTCATGGGTCCTAGTTTGCCTGTTAGAATCAACAACGAGAGACTTAGAATCATAGATAAGTTAGCCTAAGTTCATGACGAATAATCATAAACCGATTATCATCATAGATTCGACCATGATCATATTTATATAATATTAAAACAAAAGGTCGGTGGCTACGGTGCCACCGACACAGATTACAACTTTACCCTTTGTTTAAAGCTTCGTTTCAGCCTACATTCAGACAAACACAGTACACATTCCCAGGTCCACCCAAACGTCTTCAAAGACCGCCTGCTTGTCTGCCTTGGAGGTGAACCACCGTCGACCTCCGGCTCCGTATTAAGTTGGAAAGATGACACAATGCTTCAAGTTTTTTTACTTTCCCTGCATGATTTTACCTGGCCCTTAAAGGTACGTTTGTTCGGAGGGCGTTTTCTCCATCCACCACAACATCCCCCAATGGGTTCTACCGCCACCACCGCCACTAAGAGGCGGTTTCACCACCGCAACCGCAACCACAACCACGCCATCTCCAGGTACTACAGCCACTACCACCTCCACTCTCCATTCTTTCAGATTTGTTCTTTCAGTGGGTTGATGTGCTAAAAATTTGGGTTTTTAGAGAGAAAAATATGGTTTTCAGAGATGGAAGCTAGAGAATCGGAGAAAAAAAATATTGGAACTTGGTGAGCGATTATGGTGGTGGCTACGACAGACTTGGAGTGGTGGAGGTGGTGTGGCTATGACGGTGGCAGTGTGGGGAGAAAGGAAATAGTAGAGGGAGGGAGAGAGTGAATGCTGGCAATTTTGTTTGATGGTTTTAAAAATCCACATGTATTAACCTAATAATATTTATTTAAAATCCTGATAAAAAATATAAATTCTCAAAATTCAGAATCGTAATTCATTAGTTTTCTCAAAATAATAAAAAGAATTGTTTTAAAAGTCTGTATCATCAGTTTCACTTTGTAGTTTTTCTATTGATAAAAATAAAGTGAAAAAAAATATATTTGTACATATTACATACAATATTTCTAATTTCTTAGTTATCGGAAATGGAAGATTTAGTTTATTTTATAAGATTCATTAAAATAGAGTTTTTAATAATTATTGTATTAATGTCATGGATGTAACGTGTGTAATAAGTCAGCACGGGCATCAAATATTAATGTCATCATCGTAACGCGTGTAACGTAGTCGTAAACACGTTGTTGCCGCCGCAACGCGCGACACGGGTCAAAAATCTAGTTACCCTTATTCTTAAAGATAAAGATCGGTGCACCAGTCAAAAGACAATAATGCCCCTTCAACAGAGAAGTCATACGCTTTAGAAAAGTATGTGGCCAGGGTTTTCTTCCAGATCTTTCATCATTCTGCTCTCACCATCTCCATCTTGCTTGCTCTCGCCATCTTCCAACCATTGTTGCTATCTCTCAACAGCTTGCTGTTTAGGTTAGTATCAAATTGCTTTTCTTCTCTTTCGTCTTCTATATTCATGCTTTGCAAAGACCTGTTTAGTGTACTCCTGCATCCACAAAAATGGAAGATATCATCAATTAATCATTAGATATCATCAATTAATCATTATACAAGCCTTGAACCCTAATTTTTCTTAACAAAAATTGTTATTATTCAGCCAAAACTGCTTGGTTCCCCTTTGTTTTATGCTCTATAAACTTTTCTTATGCTTTACTCAGTCTTCTAGGTTTTGAATTGAAGCTGGGTATTAGTTTTATGCTTCATTGCACTTTAGGTTTTTGATTTCATGATCCATGGTTTTAAATTTCATTTCTTGGTTATGGGTTCCTTAGTTCACACCAAGTGTTTGTTTAAATGTCTCAAAGATAATGAAGAAAAAAAATACACCCATACCCTTCCTATAGGCGTCACACCTTTATTTAGGCGTTACCCTTTGACTCGCCCGTTTGTGCGTTACATAAGTTTAGCCGCATTTTCATGAATGATACTGGCTCAATTTTTTTTAAGCAAAATTGGCAAATTCATTGATATAATTAAGAGACAGGGTAACTAGGTAGTTTGTTAGATTGCATATTTAAAGTAGTAGCTTGGACAATTAAAACCGTGAGAGTGTATGCTTGGGGTTGTGTGAAAGTATCTTTTGTAGGATATTTAAACTGTTTGCTTCGTTCTAAGGATTATCTGTGACACTTGAAATATTATATCTGCTAGTTAGTAGCCATGATGAATGAATTTTTAACCTAAGATTATAAAGCCGTACATGTATCCAGTCCATCTATATTGCATCCTCATACTTTGTTAGTGTAAGATACGGCCATACGGGGATCGAGGCTATGTTTTAGTTGATTCAACCAAAGAAAGCGGTTACTAGGTAATGGGCATTCTTTATACCTTTTTTGCATCTGATCTTTTAATGTAGGTCCCGTTTTTCCGGTGGATCGATAACGAACACCTATCCTTGTTTATCACGAACACGGTAACGGGTGCGGAATCCCCGTGACGGTGCAAACCAAACAAAGTGTAAAACACACGGGTAACCAAAGATTCAATATCTATTGATTAGGGATGAGTACAACCACAAACATATACAAACAATGTTTTAACAGACTCTCTCTAAGTCTCTCGGCGCTCATCTGTTTCACACAGAAACAAATGAGGGTATTTATACTAGACAGACACAGAACATGACGAAACACAAATAAGGACCCGGCGAAACACTAAAGTCGACGAAACACTATCTGTTTCGTCGATATACATATTAATATCATTCTGTTTCGTTGAGTGGAATAGGAGCCCAACTGAAGTCAAAGTCCATTCCAATATTACGGCCCATATATGAAGTTGATTGGCCCAGATGCAATGTTCGGTCAAAGGTTTTCACATATTCAACATTGTGACATCATCATGACATCATCATGATGATGTCATGATGATGTGTAAACGGGATAGGTTCGCGGCGCTCCGTGCTTCGCGTGTCGAACTCTGGGGCGCACGACGGAGGAATGTCGTGACGTCGGGCTAGAGCCGGACCTAACCGAGTCGACCCGAACCGAATCGAACCGAGTCGAGTCGCGTCCACATAAAGTGTACCAACAAACTCCCCCTTGGACGCTACTCGTGAGGTTCGTCTTCTGTGATGGTTCGTCTTCTGTGTCTTTCATGTCGGAGGATCTTCAAAGTCTTCATGCGTCGTAAGAAGAAAGTGTATCAACAAACTCCCCATTTTATTTAGGTAGTGTGTTAACAAACTCCCCCTTAAAATAAACTCTCCATTGAGTTATGCTCGTGAATCTTTTGACTTGTCAATTCTTCAGATCCTTGAGGTGTTGATGAAGGGTTAGCGGCAACTCGATCATTTTATCCTTTGAGTGCCTCCACTTCGTGTCTTCATTCCACCTCCACTTCGTGTCTTCATTCCAAAGCTTGTCATCGAACATGTTCTCCTCGCCTTTAGCATCTGCACATGCAAGAAAGCTAAACGCATAATGAGAACAACCGCTTGGAATATAGTTAACATTTAAACAAATGACACATATGAGATCCAATCTCAATCAAACACCTACCGACAACAGTTTGAAAGTTTAGAAAATGATCAATTTTAATTCTTTAACTTTCAAAACTTGTTAACTTCGACTGTTTACGAATATGCAATTGTTTTCCGGCTTACGATCAGGATTTTGGGTAGGATAGACTCGAGTTCCAACATCAGTCAATCAAAAATAAACTAGAAGCAAAATCTTTTTGGATTTTATAAAGTTTAAATTAAAACACACCTAAAATCTTTTTGAAATTTTTCATTTTTCAAATGTAAAGACGGAAAGCAATAAATAAATATATACAAAGATACAGAAACTAAAAGCAGTAAATAAATATTTACAAACAATCTTTTTGCAAGTTTCGAGGGTAAGAGAATCATATCAGTGTACGGTCATGCCAAAACGATCTTTTTGTTCAATTAGTTAACATTAAGATAAGCATCCTATAACAATTATCGGTATTGTTGTCCACATAAGCTCAACTTATCAGATGTAATCATGGCGAGGGGATACGTTAAGGTATGATTTATACTTACCGACCGGTGTTCATCCACACACGACACATTCCCGTATCAAGGTATGCACGAGAGTTCATCTTACCGGTGAGTATACCGTTTATCATCTGTTTGACCGTATAAAAGATGTGAAAAACTCACTTATTTTGATTGAAAACAAGCCCTATGTGATAAAATCACTTATTGATGAGGAACTTGATTTTCATATGCATGAGGGCACAGGAGCAAGTCCGTGAACAGGTCAGTACTTTCGTACAACAGAGAGACGAACTTGACTCCCGCAAAGAATCTGTGATATATTATCACTTATTTTGTTTGGACATGTGATTGTTGATCACTTATTGAGGTCGAATGCAATATGTACACGTATGTATAGTATCATGGAAGATCTTAGACTTCGTCTCCGTTATTTTTACGGTTTGATACAACCATGATACCCAGATGATAAGACAGCATAAAGACCGAATATCTCAGAACCTCGGCAATCTCTCAAACGAAATTTCGGTACCAAGACCATATGCCAATGTGCGGTTCCCACCTGGTCTTCAGTCGATTTAAGATTTATATCACCCTGCACACTTTAAAATGATTATGAGCCTACCGATACATCTTATATAGAGCTGCTTATCGTTTTTCATTTTGCATTTCAGTTTAAAGAGGTTTAGACAGACCACTGATGTACTATCATTTTCTCTTTTTCTCGCCAGGAAACTCATTTTTGTGTTTCCAATGTTTTTGGGCTTTTGAAATTTTTCGATGTTTTTGAATTTTCAAATTTTTATTTACTCCCCCTAAAATCAACAAATAAATTTTAAAAACACAAAGGTATTTACAAAAACGATTTTCCGAAGTCGGTTAACTCATGTTTTACCTCGATGCCGTTTACCAAAAATAAGTTTTAATCAGAAATGATTTATCAAATTTTGGAAAAATGAGTTGGCATGTCGGTAAGTGGTGCGGACCATGACAACATTGACAAGTTTCATAGTGAAACAATCACGTGTAAGGTGATATTCGAGTTCAACGTGTCAGGTCAAAGAGTGCTACAAGAGAATAACAATTTATAAAGCAGCTTAAATATCGACAAGTATAGGAGAGATTAGAAATTTAAAACCGTATCCTGCAACTGCTTCGTGCATTGCAAGGAATCTGAGCGCTCTCCCAAACTGGATATCCACCCGGTGTGGATTTCAAAGCCGATTTTGTAGCTACTGAGACATCTCTTCACAGCAACAAGATCAGAAACCTTTGGGTCCGGCTGGTCTTCCACATTGCACCAGCGAAGGTCTTTGTCTTTCTCTTTCAGAAGTAGTGTGCGGTTGTTCAATCCATGCCAAGGCATCCGCACACCCGGTTGGTTTGTTCAACAAACACATTTTCTTCAATCACACCGCGAAGAACTGTACACTGCACGTTCATCTTGTGAAATTTTGAACTTCAGACGTGCTGCAGGTGCGTACATTTTGATTGAATCTATCCCGGCGACCCGATCAAAGCCTTGAACAATCAAACTCTTGAAATGATTTTCAATTTGTCGAAGCTTTCAATCTCTTTCGACAGACAATTCTGTCTTCTTTTATTTTTCTTCTCTCCATCACAGGCAACAACTTCTTTGTCACCGTTCTTGTGCATGGACACTCCACTATCAACAATCCTATGACTATCGATAGTTCCTCCTGGAACATCCTGCACACTCACTCAGAGATTAGTTGGAGAGAGGGACCCAAGCCTTAACAGACTTGGGTCGTCCTTCATCATCGAAGATTGTGACTTCGATTTCCTGATGATTAGGAATGGATTGAGCTTCCCTTGAAACAGTTACCGATTTTGGTTTCCAAATCTATTTTTGTTTTTCATTTTTAATTTCTAACTTAACAGACTTTGTTTGGACAACCTCCGGTTTTAACGCCTTTTCAATCACCTTCACATTTTTACGTCGTTGTTTTGTTTCCTGTTCTTTAACAGTGCGTTTATCATGTTTTGGAAAAACGGGACGACGTTGTGAGTGACCTTGTTCAGAGGGGGCTCTTTCCACAAAATTCTCTTTAGGAGTGTTTGAGCGGTTCTTAATGATATGCCCAAATTCCCCACATTTAAAACACGTTCTCCTTTCCACAAACTTAGGATAATTTGATTGATGACCTGACGTAGAAGTTGTAGACCCAGAGGTACTAGCTTCACACCCATTTGTGTGTTGAGTGTAATTGTTATCATTATTACGTTTCAAAATGTTGACTTTTTGAAAAAAATCGGTATTTGACTTATTTTCAAAAGTCTCCACTTTATCAGTACCTTTGGAGGCCACAAATTCAATGTCTTTGTTTTTCTTCTTGAAACGAGCTCCTTTTGTTTCAACCTTAGCCTTGGGCTTTTGAGCTCGTTGTTGTTGTTTACCCTTAAAAACGATAGGTTGTTGCTTCGTTGGTGATTTTTGACTTTCCAAATTTTCTTCTAACTTCAGCTTTTGGAATCGGATCACACTGAGTTACTGAAACTCTCGGGATCCCCTTTTCCAAAAACTTACTGGTAGTATCTTCAAACACTTTATCAATTAAAGATTGATTGACATTTTTAATTGGAAAAGCTGTGTTTGAATAAATTTTGTCATCACCAACTAAAGTGTACAACACGTTATCACTTTTAATGGTAGACTCTGTCTTAGTGATAGGATCTATCTCTTGTTTAGCACCAGTTGATTGCACAACAGGAGTAGGAGGATCACACAGAATGTGATTCTCAAAAGGCACTTCTACTCCTTTGTTCTTCTCAAGAGATTTATCCTCATCATTCACATCGGGTTCATCATCTGATGAATCATAGTCCTCAACAATTGGAGGACTTTGACTCACTGATGTTGAAGTTTCTGTTTCAACAGATGAGGTTCCCGAGGAATTGTTCGGTTTGAACCCTAATCCAGTAGTAAATTCCTCATAATTAAGAGGCACACTGGGTTCAAAACGAGGCATATCCTCTTCATCAGGTGGTGGAGCATAATTGTGTCTCAAAGGGGGCGGACATTTCTTATACCCAACACCACTCTTGTTTTTCTTCGGTTGTTGAACGCCAATTATGTGATCGAGCACAAATCGGGAGTTAAAATAACTCTCCAATTTTTGCTTGATAGCATCATGCTCGCACTTGGCAATGGCTAAATCCTTTTTGGTTTCCTCAACAATATTAATGTACTTGTTAATACTAATTTGTTTATGATAAACAACTTTGGTAGTTTCGGAAACACTTTTCTTTAAATTTTCAATTAAAGATTTAAAGTCCTTTTCGTTTCTTGTTAAAGCCATATTTGCCTCTTTGCACTTTGACATCTCAACAACCAAACTTTGATTGTGACCATGAATTGTGTCACATTCAAGTTTCACTCTATCACATTCCTGTTTCATATAAGCACAATCAGTACATATTCTAGGAGTTTCAGATGTTACCTGACTCGAAGAGGCTGAAACATTTGCCATAAATGCAGTCTGAGAAGAGAAAGATCCATCTTCAGTGAGAATCTTCTCCATTTCTTTTGATGTAGCATCAGCTTTCTTGATTAAGTCAGAATTTTGACATTTCATCTCCTTGGCACCATTCGACAAACTATCATCTTTAGAATCAGTTCTTTCATTCAAATTCGATTCTTCATCCGAACTGCCACTGTATCCCGAACTATCATCTTTTCCTGAAGATTCACCATCATTGACATTCTTGACAATTTTAGCATTAAACACAGTTCCTCCTTGATCTCCACCTCCACATTGTACAGACCAGTCAAACCTTTCATCAGTTTTATTTGAGTTGGACGTGGATGTACTTGTTTGATTTATGAAAGGATTTTGGTTGCCTTGTTGAGGTTGAGCTTGAGGTCGAGATATGGATTGTGAAAGATAAGTACCTAGATCGAACTGTGGTTGAGTAGTTGTAACTTGTGATGGTAGTTTTGGTATGGTCTTCATTAAATATTCGGCCATCGAAATCTGATTTTGAACTAATTGTGAGTCCAGACTCGTACAACTCATGTTTAATAGATGTATGTGAAAACCTGATCAAATACTTGAAAACACAGTGTTCAAATTACTTTTGCAAAGCCTCTGTTAAAAATTCAACAAGTTTCGATGAATTTTTTTTTAATGACTAATACAACAAATAATTAATAGGTTTAATCCACTTCAATACACAAAACAAAATCACCCAATTTCTCTGTTGATTGATATTTGAAAAAGACGAAACCTGGATATCATTTAAATAATGGCGAAACTTTGAGTGTGATGTTGACCGAGACCCCCCCCCCCCCTTTTTTTTAATTAAGTGACGAAACACATGTTATGATTTAAATAATTTAGCCAAAATATTTGACTGTTGATCACTCTTTGACTGATATGTATATTATATATATATCCGACAAAACAGCTTTGTTGAAATGAGGATCCACGAAACAAATTGTTTATGTCTCTTGTGTGACGAAACAAGACGAAACAGGTTGTTGTTTGTTGATACCAGCGAAACACTTGACTTGCGACGAAACACTTGATGTATTTTGACCTTCGACGAAACAAGAAGACCAAACAACGAAACTGATTGGTTCTTTGAGTTCGACGAAACACTTTTGATCTTATCTTTTGGTGAGATATTTTCAGCAAGCCTTATCACCTTCTGACATAAAGCCACAATTTTCAACTTGCTGTATTCAAGACTTCCTATTTTCAACAAATAACATCATCACAAAGCACAATTTTCAAACAAACAATATTATAATCAAAAAAAATTTTAATTCACAAACAACTTTCACAGTGACATTTCAAAAGATCAAAAAGGTGAAATATTGAAGAACACTTTGAATATTTGAAGATTCCGGTCACCGAATAATTTTCCGAAACACGAAAATGCTTAAAACTTTCACTAAAAACCCGGTATAACACGTGAACAAACAACTAACAAGGTTTTTAATAAAACTTTTTAGCAAACAAACAGTTTTCAACCGATTTTAAGATCTCTTTTCCAGAAAAATATATGAACTTGAAGAACACTTTCAGAAAAAAAAAATAACAGTTAAAAACACTTGATAAAAACCCAAACTTGTTTGGTTTTAAACAAGGAAAAGAGCCAAGGCTCTGATACCAATTGTAGGTCCCGTTTTTCCGGTGGATCGATAACGAACACCTATCCTTGTTTATCACGAACACGGTAACGGGTGCGGAATCCCCGTGACGGTGCAAACCAAACAAAGTGTAAAACACACGGGTAACCAAAGATTCAATATCTATTGATTAGGGATGAGTACAACCACAAACATATACAAATAATGTTTTAACAGACTCTCTCTAAGTCTCTCGGCGCTCATCTGTTTCACACAGAAACAAATGAGGGTATTTATACTAGACATACACAGAACATGACGAAACACAAATAAGGACCCGGCGAAACACTAAAGTCGACGAAACACTATATGTTTCGTCGATATACATATTAACATCATTCTGTTTCGTTGAGTGGAATAGGAGCCCAACTGAAGTCAAAGTCCATTCCAATATTACGGCCCATATATGAAGTTGATTGGCCCAGATGCAATGTTCGGTCAAAGGTTTTCACATATTCAACATTGTGACATCATCATGACATCATCATGATGATGTCATGATGATGTGTAAACGGGATAGGTTCGTGGCGTTCCGTGCTTCGCGTGTCGAACTCTGGGGCGCACGACGGAGGAATGTCGTGACGTCGGGCTAGAGCCGGACCTAACCGAGTCGACCCGAACCGAATCGAACCGAGTCGAGTCGCGTCCACATAAAGTGTACCAACATTTAATCGTAATAAAAAACTATGCTTCTAAAAGAAGGAAAGTGACTTATGGGAACATAACCATAAGAAAGAAAGAGAAGTGCATTTTTAGGGCACATCTGGAACCAAGGAAGAGTGCATACAGCGAATCGTAGAGCACAATAGGTTAGTTCAGTTTTTGTTTTAAACTGTCGTGCTTATTTGTGAATAGTTTTTCTAATTTAAACTTATTTTAATTTCACTGTGTATCGACTCTGTTATCCTAAAACTTTGAAAGATATTTGACACTCTTTGTTCTACCCGTATAAAAAGTTGACTTTTTGGATTTTTTATATGCTACAACGTTTTTATGAGGGTTTTTTTTTGTGATAAAACTTCAATACTGAGTATTGTAATAAATTACTGGAACCTCATAACTCTCCCGATTGCTAGGTGATCATCTGAAAGATGCTGGCCACAGAACATCAGTTGTAGTGCACCTATTTGCAAATATTCTCATTTTTTGTGGTCTTATATTTTGAAGTATATTAACTTTACTATTTGTTAACTCTTCTATCCTGAATGATAGAGGGCACTCTTTCTTCTATACGTAGAAGAAGTTGGCAATTTTGAATTTTTTTTGCTTTAGCGTTTTTATGAGTTTTTATTTGATAAAACTTTAATACTGATACTTATGATAAATCACTGAAACTTCATACCTCCCGGTTGCTAGCTGAGCATCTGAAAGATATTGGTCAATACTTTGTTCTGTATCTGAAAAGAGCATGGGAGGGTTAGTGGTTTACTATCAGTTCCAGTTGCAGTGCACTTATATGCAAATATTTTTTTGGAACTATATTTCAAAGAGTATTAATTCCACTTTTTACTAACTCTGATATTCTGAATGATGATGGGCACTCTTTGTTCCAGGGGCCGACCCCTGTTGATGGCTGGGTGGACGGGCGGGTGCACCTCTCAAAAAAAAAATTAGTGTATTTTTTAGGCAAAAAACCCGATCGCACCCCTTGAAAATATGGTTGAACTTGAACCCCTCATCCGCACCCGTAAAAATAATTCTTGGGTCCGCACTCAAGGCACAAACTGGTGCAAAAAAGACCTGGAGCCTAAGCGCATGCCCGAGACAAGCAAGGTGCAAACTGGTTTTGGGCAGATTTAGACTGGTTTAGGATGGTTTTAGCTTGGTTAAGACCCTAAGAAATTAGTTTTGGCCGGTTCAATTCAGAAGTGTATTTTCTGAATTTTTTCTTGTTTCTTTTGTTGTTATCGAGGATGTTGTCACTCGGGATACCGGATAATAACGAACCTTTTAAATGCTTAAAGCTATTTATTGTTTTTCCTTCTATATTTCAAATGGTTCCTCCTGTTGACAATTGTCTTCATAGTTGTGTGCAAATTAGGGTGTTTGAAAACCGTTGAAATTGACCAAACAGTTCAAACTGCAGCAAGTCGGCCTGTTTGATTGCTTTGAGATACAAATGTTCAGTTTTTGCGGTTTGGCGATTGATGTGAGGGTGTTTAATCGTGTTTTAAAGTGTTTAATTATGAGATTTTATATGATCTTGTGTATGGAAATGGTTTACTTTGGGTTGATTTTGATTTACAGGTACTCGGAACATAACAGATGGCTTTTGGAGCTTGATGGAAGGTTTTCGGGAAGCATTATGGAGTATTGGAAGCATACACACAAGTTGGAAGGCCAAAATATGAAAAATGGGAAGTTCGGTAGCAATCGGCGCCACTAGGTGCTGATTTCAGCGCACCACAGAAGGAAATCATAGTTTGGCGCACTAGGCGCTGATTTCAGCGCACTGGGCGCTGAATGCCAGATATGACTCGCGAATTTCTTGTTTTCCCACCCTATTTAAGCACAAACATTCCCCAAATGAAATTATCATTAACCCTAGCCATTTCCCACTTCCCAAGGACGAATTTTGGAGTTCTCAACCTCAATCCAATCATCAATCATGAAATTCCTCATCAAGATTGAAGATCAAATCAAGAACATGAGCGGCTAAACCACCCGTGACCATCTTCGGGACTAGGGTTTGTGTTAGGAACCGGGTTGACTTAGTTTTACAAACTTTTGGATTGAGATTTGACTAATCATTCGGTTAGTTTATGTTTATTGTTTATTTGTTTTTGATTAAACATTGTTGGATTATCATTTGCATACTTGTTCATCAGTTATTTGGTTTTGTCATCAACAATTGGGATTAAATTCTAAGTTGTCATTGTCTTCAACCTTTAACCATTGAACTTGTTCATGTTTATGAAATCTAGGATTGGTAATTATCTAGGTTACTATTCAGTTGCATCAATCTTTCGGTTTCGATCGTGGATCATTGCAATCAAATATATTATCTGTTAATTACATATCAAAACAAGTAGTTAGCAAATCATGTCTATGTGATTTCCAATTGGTAGTAATTAGGTTACCCGTGTTTCTACACAACCTGAAAACCTGGAGATTGGTCCCTCTTCTCATAATTGTTTACAAATCTAATTTATTTTGTTTTCACAGTCATTCTAAAAACGGCAAAAAACAATTAGTTTAGAATTAGATAATCATTAAAAAACAACGAGCTTTCATAATTTCCACTGATTCCCCGTGGATTCGATACCCTACTTGCCCTTACTAGTAAAGGTGATTAGGACACTTTTAAATATATTTTTGACCGACCTTACGACATCGATCAGCGATTCATCGATCATGTAAACCGAGCAAGCAGTTTGACATTTTTAGCTTATTGGGTTAGGTTCATTTGGGAAAAAGTTTGGTTCATACAGAGAATGCTTATTTTATCACTTTAGTAATATTTTTGCTGTACTTATCACTTCAGGTAATAATTTTTATAGATATTTAGTTTAAACTGTAAAGACTTGCATGTGTCACCATTAATTAAGGCCACACTTTGCATTATCTATCTATCTATCTATCTATCTATCTATCCATCTTCCATTATGTAGCATCTTTTTGTATGACCCCTTTGAGAAACTACAAGATATGTGGAAATGTGTACAAAGGGTTGTTTTCCAAGGTGCAAAAGTCTATTGACTAACTTCTCATTTCGTGGTATCTTAACATTTAAGCATTTTTAGAGGTCTTTCATCTCTCTGATGGTTGTTAATGGTGCATAACGACAAATAGCGATAAGATATCTATATGCTACATAGCGAATAGCGATAAATAGGAGGCGTTATTTATCGCTATTTTATAAATAATGATACACTAGAAAAAATTACAATTTTATTATATCAAACTGTTTGGTTGCTTTGAGATACAAAATGTTCAGTTTTTGCGGTTTGGCGATTCATCGATCATGTAAACCGAGCAAGCAGTTTGACACTTTTTATTTATATACTTATTTTCATTTTATTATCATCATCACCCATCTAATTCATTTCAAAACTTAGTAAAATTAAAGATTTTGAATAAAAAATGTAAAAGTTCAATATGCCCAAATGAAACGGTTAAGCAATAACCGGTAAATTTGGCCGGTCTGGCTGACCAACCTGACCTAGCTGGTTTAGTTTGGTTTGTCGTTTTCCGAAGTTGTAATTAGTGGTTCAGTTTAAAGTTTTCGTCAAAACTGGATTGTGCACAGCTAAATAATTGAACCCATTTAACCCCAAACAGTTTCAATGTCAATCCCAAACACCATTTAACCCGATGTTTTTACAACACTACTGTCCGATACAACCAATGTACGACGATTTCTGACCATCTCAACCACAACCACAAATTAGTTCGGAAACTCGAAACCCAAGATTTACGTACTGTCATTGAAAACCTTTTGATTATAAAGATGGTTTATAATTTTAATAAAATGACGAAGAAACGTCATTTTAGTGATGCACAGAATGACATTCTTACCTAAAGAATTGCTAGATATCATATATATTCAAACCAAATATCATAAAAAGTATTTCTTAATATGACAAGTTTACCCTTTAAAATCTTAAAACTTTATTTTTTTTACTATTTGCTTTTCCAATTAACTTGATTTTTTCCCGGTTGACTTGCATGAATATTTCGAATTATTGAGTGTTTCTTTCATACTTGAAAGTGAGTTTAAGATTTTCTTATTTCCTATTTATTTAGTTAAAAACTACAGTATTATTTAATTATATATAATATAACGTTAAATATATATCTCTAAAAATAGATAAAACATTAACAATTACGGAGTAGCATATTTTTATTTGATACACCATTTATATTTGTAGGCAAAATGAAAGGTTTGTATCATTAAAAATATAAGTGAAAAAACAATAACGATGAAAGTGAGCGACTCGGAGATTCCAATTCCTTACGTTAAGTGGCTCTGGGTACCCCTTACCAGCAGTAGCACACCGTCGCCAGTCCTACGGGTAAAAGATTTCTGTTCGCATTACTAATATATTATTTTTCCTATTTCTTACACAGTTTGGAGGTTGGCTTTACAAGGTCTCAAGTTGTTGCTACTATTTCTGATTCTGACTTCATCCAGATTTAGTACTTCAACAATGGATTTTGTACGTTATATACCCTATGCTTTTAAATAAGAGAAATTTAGAATCCTATATTCATATATGATGGACAACTTTTTAACCTTTTCCTTTTTTAGGTGGCTGGGATCGTTTGATGATTGTCTAAAGTTCGTTACTTTACTTTTAAGGTAGGTATTAAGGAAGTTATGTTTTATGCCTTATTGAAGTGTGGTTTACTAACATTTTTTCTTAACTCTTCGTCTGGATATGCATACATGTTAGAGGCTAATACTATTACCGTGTTTATTATTATGATAATTTTAGTCGTATTCTAAAATGTCATGCGTACTAGGGTCTCTTCTTAGGTTGATACTTTTTATTCTGGTCATCCGTCTGGTTATGCATATATGTTAGAGGTTAATACTATTGTCGTGTTACTATTATGATACTTTTAGTTGTATTTTAAGATGTCATCATTACGTAAGCGTACTAGGGTCTGTTTGTTAATTGATGCTTCTTCTTCTTCTGGTCGTTCCTTATATTTGGACAATGGAGACTGTACTAATGTTTGTGAGCATTGTGGTGCTTTTTTTGGGTTTGATGAACGTATAGTTGCTACATCTACCACCCGTCATCTTCGATATAACCAATGTTGTAAAACTGAACGTGTGAAGCTTCCGCCTCCTAATCATCCTTTGTCGGTTTTCGTTGATCTGTTTGGTCGAGCAGACTTTCTAGCAAACATACGTGCTTATAACTCTATGTTCGCAATGACTTCTTTCGGTGGCAAAGTAGATGATTCTGTTAATACTGGGTCTGCGCCATACGTGTTTAAGGTTGCGGGCCAGGTTTATCATTCGTTGTTTCATTGTGTCCCACAGATAATGAACCACCAAGATTTCTGTAGATGTATATCTATGATACTGATAACGAAATTGCCAACAGGCTTTGATTCTTTGATGGCAATACACGTTCACGGTTAAGTGTTAATGTTGTTTCTACAATTCTTACAGCCCTTGAGGGATGTAATAAATTGGTGAGGCTTTTTAGAAATGCTAGAGATTTGACTCTTTCGTCTAACTTGCCTTCATTTACAATTCGTTTGTACAATTCATATAATTCTTTGTCTTATGATAGACCTGGCCCTGATTGCATTGGTGCAATTGTCACTGACCAAGACCCCAATTCTGATGGATATGACATTGTTATTCGGCATAAGGCTACTGGTCCTCAACGAATAAGCAATCTTCATCCGTTATACATGGCTTTGCAATATCCTTTGTTGTTTATTTATGGTGAAAGTGGCTGGTCCCGTGACTTACGACTTTCTGGTGTTTCTGGAAAAGAGGACAAAAATATGTCTATGAATATGTTCTATAGTTATCAACTTCATGATCGGCTTAACGTCTACACATTGCTGCTGCGAGGAGGTCGTCTATTCCAGCAATATCTGGTTGACGCCTACGTGTGTATAGAGCAGAATAGGCTAGAATATTACAGACGTAATCAAAGTTCTCTAAGAAGTGATGTGTTGAAAGGCATACATGATGCTATTCGTAGTGGTGATACTGAGGGACGTGATATAGGAAAACGTACTATTTTACCTTCATCATTTACGGGGCGTCCACGATACATGTACAAGCATTATCAGGACGCGTTAGTGATTTGTAGAGTACATGGAAACCCTCAATCCTTCATCAATTTTACATGCAACGTTAACTGGCCTGAAATTCGTTGATATTTGACTAAGTATCCAGTACTTAAAGCGCAAGACCGTCATGATATCATAGCTCGCATTTTCCATATGAAAGTTGTCTCATTTGTCAACTTTCTTCGTAATAACAGGCCATTTGGGAAAGTTAATGCGGATTTATACACGATTGAATTTCAGAAGAGGGGTCTACCACACTGTCATTTGTTGTTATGGATAGACGAAACTAATAAGATAACCGACGCTACTCATGTTGATAGGTATATTTCGGCAGAAATTCCAGATCCTGTAATGGACCCGGATCTGCATAGGATTATTACCGACTTCATGATACATAGACCATGCGGTACTGTTACCCAAGGCGCCATGTATGCCATTCGGTATGTGCTATAAGAACTTTCCAAAGGCTTATCAACAAAGTACTGTGATTGACGAGAACGGATATGCACATTATAAAAGATGGTTGACTGGGAATACTGTCCTCAAAGGTGGCATTGCTCTTGATAACAAGTATGTTATCCCAAACAACCGCACCCTACTGTTACACTTCCAAGCACACATAAATGTAGAGTACTGTGGGTGGAGCATGCTGATAAAGTACCTCTTTAAGTACATATCAAAGGGCTCTGATCGTATTCGTTTTAACATTAGTAAAGGCCCTTCTTCTTCTGGTGATACTGAAGGTGACACTACGTTTGAAATCGATGAGATTAAGAACTATGTTGATGGAAGATTCATATGTCCACATGAGTCAGCTTGGAGAATTCTTGATTTCCACATTCATCAAAGGAATCCTGCAATACAGGTTTTAGCTGTTCACTTGCAAGAAATGCAAGGTGTAACTTTCAGGGACAATGAGCAATTAGAAAACATTGTTAGAATCCCGTTATCAAGGCGTACTACATTAACAGAATGACTTTACAACAATTGCATTGATGAGAGTGGACGACATCTGAATTACGTAGACTTTTTATCAGAGTATAGATGGGATGCCTCAAGTAAGACGTGGATACGTAGAATAACAAACAGAACACCAATGCTTGGGAGACTTATCTACGTACACCCAGCATGTGGTGAAACTTTCTACCTGCGTCTATTGCTGTCACACCAGAAAGGTTGTCGATCCTTCGAGGACATTCGTACAGTTTCTAGAGAGGTATGCTCAACATACCGTACTTCATGCGAAAGGCTTGGATTACTAGGTGATGAAAAGGAACGGTCATATACCTTCATTGAGGCTACTGCTTGGGCTACCGCTTCTGAGTTATGAAACCTATTCATACATATGCTTTTATATTGTGAGGTGTCAAACCCTAAACAATTGTGGGACATGCATTGGCATAGAATGGCTGATGACGTTGTGCATAGACATCATCTCTTAAACGATGATGATAAGATACAACATGTTTTGTATGAGCTTGAACTATTATTGCGCACTGGGTCGTCTTCCTCATTGTCGGAGTTAGGGTTGCCAATGCCAAATCCAACAGCTGTTGCATCAGCGACAAATAAACTACTCATGGAAGAAAGAAATTAAGACATGCAACAACTTGCAATCGAACATATGTCATCACGGTCTGCTCTCAATCCACAACAAAAGAGCATATACGATTATGTTTTGTCTACATTAGAAAGAAAGGAGCAAGTAATGGCCTTTGTTTATGGCTATGGTGGAACAGGCAAGACATTCTTATGGACTACTATCATCTCGGCCTTACGCTCTGAAGGTAAAATTGTGTTAGCAGTGGCTGCATCTGGTATTGCGTCTTTATTACTTCCTGCTGGAAGAACGGCTCATTCGCGATTTAAGATACCTCTCAATCTAACAGATCAGTCAACCTGTTACATGAAGAAAAACACTCGTCTAGCTCAGCTGCTAACATAAATAACACTCATAATATGGGACGAAGCACCTATGAATGATCGCAGATGCTTTGAGTCACTTGACATAACACTTAGAGACTTGCTGAATAGACCTCATCAACCTTTCGGAGGTCAGTCCATATTACTTGGGGGTGACTTCCGACAAACTTTACCAGTAATACCAAAGGCTTCAAAAAATGTAATTTTATCATCGTCTCTTCCAAGATCATATCTATGGAGACATTTTAAAGTGTACAAATTGACAAAAAACATGCGCTTGCAAAGTACAAATCTAGACGCAAATCACAGAGCCAAGATTGCAATGTTCTCATCATGGTTGCTTGCTGTAGGTGACGGGAAATTGGGAACTCCAGACATTGACGATCCCCAAAACACTAGAAACATTGAGATCCCATTAGACTATGTCATACCTTATAGTGATAATGCACTTCAAGAGCTTATTCAGTTTATCTATGATGACGCCACTTTACAGAATCCGACAACTGAAATTCTTCACAACAAAGCAATTGTTTGTCCTAAAAATGAAACTGCACAAGAGATTAATAACATGGTTCTTGCATGCAGCCCTGGGAATAGCAAGACATATCTCAGCACTGACACAATAATACCCAACTTAGGAAGCCATGGTGATATTGAAATGCTTTACCCGACATAGTATTTGAACTTGCTGAATTTTAGTGAACTGCCGCCACATCAGTTAGAGCTAAAAGTAAATACACTAGTTATGCTAATACGTAACATCAATTAAACAGCTGGTTTATGCAATGGCACAAGATTAATAATTGCACAATTGCTTCCAAGGGTGACTGAGGCACAGATAATGACTGGTACTGCAATTGGCCACCGTGTGTACATACCATGTATATTTCTGACACACACAGACAACGAACTACCTTTCACTTTCAAGAGAAAGCAATTTCCGATTAAACTATGCTACGCCATGACAATTTACAAAAGCCAAGGCCAATCACTTAACAAGATCGGGGTATACCTTCCCGAGCTAGTGTTCGGCCATGGTCAATTATATGTGGCATTATCAAGGGCAACATCCCCAGACTCTTTAAAAATACTAACAACCCCAGAAGGATATGCCATCCAATGTTACGAAGAACATAGTCTACTCTGATTTTCTACATCAGATTGACATTAACCAATCTTAAGGTTGGTTCAGTCCTTTGTGACATTTGTCTCTCTTCATAGTCATTCTAATGAGGACCCTTTCAGGTACAAGTTATGTAGTCCTACATAGCTCTTCTGTCCGTACAATAACTCTTACGTTTTACATTAATTTACATTTACCAAAGAGACGAAAAGTATCATGCTTTTAGTTAACCATCTATTATAGGTAGAATTATTAATGAGAAATCACAAGTGTGACATAAAAGTAAATACAACAGAATGATATATGCCATATCTTTTGTCTTCCCAGTTTTTGTAGTAGTAACTCATCTTCAAATCTCGCAAGCTTTTATTAACGTCTACTACTGTCTAAAATCCAATATAATAAATGCTATAACTTTCCCTTTTTTGCATTGCATTAGTTACTTATTTTCTTTTTTCTACCCGTAAATTAGCATCCAAGACGTAGTTACTATGCCTCCAAAAAGAGTGTCTCATGTCAAGCCAGAAGACCCACCAGAACCCCTTGAAGTTAGAGTTCTAAAAAGGTGGATCCCCTACTTTAAAAACAAGGAGAAAATGATCGCCCTATGTTACCTATTAGTTGATATACATGTAAGTTACTAAACATCAAACTAAGGTTCCTTCTATAATGTCAATTAACTTACGTTTTTACTAACCAGAAATTAACATCATCTATTACAAGGAGTCGCAATTGAAGCAGTGGCAGATGTTACCAAAGCAGAATACTTTGACTCACTTATCACCGTACAACATTGTTAAACGGTTGACAAGTATGTCTCATCTCCACAACGCCAATACATGCCATCGGTACCACACGTCGCTTCACTGAAAATTGGGAAAAAGGCTACTTTTACACTTTTACTTGACAAAGACATACCCACTTACTATTATAATTTTGCAACCTATGATGATCTTGCGCCAAGAATGAAGCCTCCAAAGCTACTTACAGGTAAAAATATAAAAAAGATATAATTAGTAAAGAAATCAATGTTACTTACTAACAAGTTTATTATGAATAACCAGACTACATAGGGCGTGTCGAGAAGGTATCACCCATCATGTTTAGAAGTGGAAAAAAGCTACGAAAGATCATCATTCAAGATGAAAGGTAAAGTATCAACTTAAATCTGAAAGTAATATCACAACTTTACCAATAAATAGACATTTGTTGTAGGCGCAATGAAATTGAAGTAACACTTTGGGATGAGAAGGCAGACATGATTGAAACAGAGGACCTCATTGGCAAAGTATTTGCAATAACTGCTACCATGGTAACTTATTTCAAAAAACTACAACTCGAGTCCACAACATCAACTACAATTGTTATCAATCCACCGATCCCAGATCTTCAGACATACGTGAATAGGTATACAATGAAAGATTGAGCTATGTTGATAAGACATTCAACTCTTTTGATAAGACATTCAACTCTTAAGACTAAATTATTATTTATAAATAAGAAATTAACAACTTTTCCGTTTATATGTTGTTATAGATTTCAAGAATTAGTGCCACTTGCAGAACAACGTGCATCATTAAACCACATCACCATTGCTGAACTGAAGAAGAAAATTTACAACAAGACTGTGGTAAACTAATTTTTTCCTCATGTACTTTATTTATGAATTATGTCCTTTAAGTTTATATAGAATGAGGAAATAGTTTTATGCTGAACTGGTTGTTTTACTCCAACCTTGCTTTTAACACCTCTTAATCATAATGTAGCAACAATGACACTACACATGCACTGCAAGAATAACAGAAATCGATGAGTTACACACCTGGTTTTATGTGAAATGTTCCAAATGTGGCAACAGAGCATTTCCGGAAAAAGACTGATACGTTTGCTTGGACGATGATATAGAAGTAGAAGAAGAACCAATTTTCAAGTAAGCCTGACACATAACACGTAGTATGTCATACAAATGAAAAGGCTAATACTCGCATGTTATCCTACGTCTACAGGTATTGCCTTAACGCAAAAATAACAGACAACACAGACTCCACAGAGGCAGTCTTCTACAACGAAGCCCTTAATGATATTGTCAAGCTAAGTTGTCGTGACATGGTAATGAATCTGGGAAACAGAAACCCAAAGGTGTTGCCAGACAAAATAACTTCAAAAAAGGGGGAACCAAAGCTACTACACATCACGGTGAAAAATGATAATAGCATTGCCGTGAACAAAGCAGAAAATCCTAGAACAATCCAACCAGCAACACCAGCCCCCAAGAAACCAGCAACAAAAAGAGCTTTACCACAATTGCAGGTAAATTGTCATCACCACGTCAACAAATATTATACATAATATCGTTCAGTCGAACTATAAGTCTGGTAAATGCCCTAAAATTAAATTTAAATTAAAAAAACTGGTAGCGCACTGGTTGGGCTATAAACAGCAAAAACTATACATGATGTCGTTTAATCGAACATAAAAATTCAAATCGAATGTTATATTTGATGATTTACGTTTGTATGTTTTTTTATTGGACCCCTTCAATGTTAATTTGGACCCAAAGTTTACAAATAAGATTTTCAAGGGTTTCAATCTGCATTTACAATGTGGGCTCTGTTTGTTTTTTTTGGATTTTCAATTGTTATGTTTCAACTAATACTAACCAAAAGGGTTTCATTTCATTAATAGACTCTGAAAGGAAGGCAAAGATCCAAGCATAACCAACGCATGTAAAAGAACAACAAGCTTTTGGAACAACCTTTTGGAAAACCGAAGACTAAAAATTGACTTTTGCTAACGTACAAAAATACAGGTCCTAAAGTACAGTAATACAAGACCTGCCTTCCATGGGGAAAACAAGACAAGAAGATTGCCTTTTGTAAAAATTTCAGTGTCAACTAACGTATGTAGTATAACCCCAATTTGTAGCTATTAGGTAGTACCTCCTGTGGGGGAAATATGACACAAAGACGGCCTTTTGTAACAACTTTAACGCCGCCTAATGAATTTAATATAACCCCAGTATGTAGTTTTATAATTCTCTCACTTAAAATCATATAACTATATATAGTGTATGCATTAAGACCGTAAACAACCATAATTCCGCCAACTATAAACAACCTAGAGATAGCCGCCGCAACGCGCGACATCTGGCACCATCCTAGTATATACATATATTTATATAGTTATAATAATGATCCTAAGCTAAGTCCATCATGAGTTTCATAGATTGTCATGTAAGTCAAGCATGGAGGATTAACCTTATTGTAGATTCACCAATACAAAAATCAACACAAGGATGATTTGGATGGTCATGAATGAAAGGAAAATAAAAAAAAAACTATTTAATATATAACATCAAGTAGCCAAGTAAGATCTAACCCGGGTGAGTCGTCCCAACATGGAAAGGGTTAACTAAGTGTTGGAGGCTAGATGGGGTTATGTTACTTTAAGACTAGCAAGCTACTTGGATTAACAAATAAAAACATCAAGTAAGGTGTGAAACAAGTTAGGATAGCCAAAGCATCCAAGGTTCACAGTTGCATCAAACATAAGTCTTGCCCTATGAACTATGGTAGACTTATATGACTTCCACAATTGTGGGTTGTCTTAAACCCTAATAAAACAGAAAGTTTAGAGGTTGTTTGCACCACTAAACTTGTAAGAATCAAGCTCTAACAAGTCCCACAACCATAGATGGGTTTAGGAAGTTGCTAGGCATAAGATTCAAGTAGGAAAGTTGAGTTTTATAAAAGTTAACCAAAGATTCTTCCTAAACAGAAAGTTTGGACCTCAAAATGGTATTGTTCCACCTTGGTAAACCCGTGGAAACATTCCTAGAGGTGTTCCAAGCTTTGTAGAAAAAGAATTGGTGAAGAAAAGTTGAAGAAAAATGAGTTTGAACTCACTTTGTAATCTGCCCAAAACTTGTATTTTCAGCTGATATGAGAGCATTTTGAGAGTGTAATTGAGTTGGGAAAGTGAAAATGGGAGGTAGGAAGCTTGTTTATATAGTGGTGGATTAGGGTTGAGAGTTTAATGAGGTTTAAAGGTGATTGGGGAAGAAAAAGGTGGGAAAAGATGGCCAATTCGTGAAAGGAAAACAACATTTGGCGGATTAAGGGGTTTCATGGGTCGGGATAGATATGGCTTAGGGCATCGCTCCCCGTGGCGTGCCAGTTTAGCAGCCCCAAGTTTGATTTATTGCATTTTGGCCCCTGAACTTTGATATTCTTATTATTTTAAGCCATAACTTCCGTTTTAGCACATTTTCAAGTATGTAACATGTTGAGTATTGTGAATGCGTGAATAAATATTTGCACGTATAATTAGTATCCTAATGCGTAATTATGATGGGTTATTTGTAAAACAAGTACGAATTTGCGTGAGAGACTAATGTGTACCAAACGTGTATATAAGTTGAATGTAGAACAAGTATGTACAACCATCTCAGTCTATACATTTCCCTAAACTCATATTTTCATGGCTGCACTTCTGGTTGATTGCTTTCAAGCATCACAGTTGCCACGCAAAAAATACATCATCATTGCCTCACATTACATTCGCTAAGTATCGCATAGGTTAACTAACATCCACAACCAAAGCTCAGGTAACCATCATTGCAAGTTAACCATCAAAGCATTTCATCAAACAACTGACATGCACACCTCTTTTTAACATACTTTAAGAGAATCCAAAAATTCAAGGAAAGGCAAAGTTTTCCAAGTCAAATCTAGTTCAATATTAGTGGCTTAAGTTGAGGCACTTACTACACAAATGGAAAAATTTATGTCTAAATAAGAGATGTGTAGTACGTGTGGAGGATCTCACACTACAAAGGATTGCCTTATTATGACTCAAAAAGAAGAATTTGATTGCTTAGGCGACCAATTTAGATATCAATATGAAGCTAACAAGAGGAGGCCTAGAATCAACTGGAGAGACAATAGAAATTCTTTCCTAGCCGGTTATTCACTAGGAGGTGCATTCCAGCCTAGAGAAAAGAGAGTTAATTTGTAGGATGTTCTTATAGAGTATATCCAAATGAATGCGGACCGAATGGCCAAACAAAATCAAGATTTAGAAGGACATGGAACATCAATTCAAAATATTGAAAAGGTTCCTATGCGACTCGCTGCTAAGAAATTTGAGAGAGAGAGAAAGCTCAAGTTAAATCTATTACCTTGAGAAGTGTACGTGCACCTATTGGTGACGAATGCGTCAGTGATCAAAGTCTTAGTTTTTAAAAACACTTGGATTGGTGACGAATGCGTCAGTGATCAAAGTCTTAGTTTTTAAAAACACTTGGAACTCTAATTTGTCAAATTCTAGTTTTAGTGGGTTTAGTAAACCTGCTATCTATTAGTAGGTTTACCAACTTGTGTATGTGAATGGTTTAGAAGATTTAGGGTTAAGTATGCTATTATTAGCTTATTTACCACTAGGGTAGAGGGTTTATCATGTGTTCGACTATATATAGGTGTTATAAGCCATTTGTAATTAGATTTTTGGAGAGTTTGTTGTGTGTGTGTGTGTGTGTTATCAAAGTCAGCTTTTGTAATCTGTTCACATGAGCAATAAACTTTGTTTGTATTTACGATTTTGTGTTCATATAATTGATTGTGATTACCTACACCTACGATATGGATATAACAACCCCAAAGAAAACCGACACCCTCATAAATTTTCCGACACCCTAATATATTTTAAAATATCCATATATGTCCTAAAACACACCCCATACGTGAAAACGGGCCCCGAATACCTTAAATATTATTAAAAATAATCAAAAATAAATTTTTGGGTTTTGTCGCGGGCCGCGTAGACCCCTTAGGGATCTTACGCGGGCCGCTAGAGATCAAAGGTGTGGCGCAGCCTGGTGATGACACATCTCATCATTGTGGAAGGTCTAGTCGATGACCCGGATCAGCTACACGCGGGCCGCGTAGGCCCTTGTCTTGTTTTACGCAGGCCGCGTAAAAGTCGAACTCAGCCCCTATATAAGAAGGCATCGAGTCTTCAGTCGAAATCGTTCAAAATTGTCTTTCTTTCTCTCAAAACTGAAGTGTAGGCATTATACACGGTTATAATACCCCCCTAAATAACGAAGTTCTACTCCGTTGTAAGTATCATAACCCTTGGATACATATTAGATACTCTGCCCGATTGATCTAAGGTTCTGTAACGACTGTCGTGGTTCTGCCCGACGTAGTCATTGGAATGCCGTCTCGGGGAGGGTATTACTAATGTTAAAATGGGTTATTATACTAACACGTGTGCATTGTGTAAATTATAGACAATTCTTAGGAAACCCTAAAGGATAATCTAAGACAGTAATGTGAGTAATTCCTCTTTTTGTTAATTGTTTTTACAAAACCTCACACAATTAATTATATATTAAACAGTTATTGAGTATTTGTAAAGATACAATTATCGTGGGTATGTTGGGGTTTTGTATACAAAATTTGTTATTGGAGGGGTAACATTTCCACAAGTCGGGTCTGACAGTACCACGGGTGATAATTGATATAACTTGGAAACAAATGTAATTGCGAGACCGCCCTCAATACTGTACAATGGATTTTACTAAAACTTGATTAAACTGGGATTCACTCACCAGTATTTCCCACTGACAAAATGTTTTTAAACGCGTTTTAGGTAACAAAATGTGAAAGCCAAATAGAAGCCAGCTGGACAGCACTGAAGGCTTGGAAAAGTGGCAATAAAGTTACCTAAGATAAAATAGATGTTTTTATTAAATAAAATATGATTTATTCCTATGAAAATGTGTGTACTGCAAACTTGGGTTTTATCCCATGTGTTTAATACTATGAAAATGTGGTATTTTACTCTGATCAATTATTTCCTAACTACGGTCTTGATGAAAATTCCGCTGCAAAATTAGACAATACGCGATACCACTGAAACTGGCTTGCGGCCGCCTGTTCCCGGGAATTAGGGATCGGGGGTTGCGACAAAAGGTGGTATTAGAGCTAAGCCACTGATTCAGCCACAGAAGTGTTCTGCTGACATCAATCTGTTAGGAAATAAATTACGGGAATACGTGCATAATTGTATTTTATTGCTATGTGTTATTTGACTATTTGTTAGTTTACAGTATGAGCGACCAAGGACCATCTGACGCGTACCGTCAATTGTCTGGTTCGCCTAGAAGCGAAGGTGCCTCTTCTCAGCCTGCCCTCTCAGGGTACTCTGCTGATACGGAAGAAGGAATATTCGTGTTTAATGCTAAATCCGAGGAGCCATTCCCTCAGAAAAGGAGAGGATGGTTCAGTCGAGGGGCACACGAACGTAGGAAGCGTATGAAAAAGTTACAAGACCAGAGAGCACTAGCAGCAGCTAAAAGAGAAACCGATGCTTATGCCCAGGATATAATTTATATGGGTATATCCAACATCCATATCTTAGCAACCACTGCAACTGACCCTAACCTGGAACAAATGATAGCACCCCAACCACAATCACCAATTCCTGACCAACCAATGGAAATAGAAAACCATGAAAATCAAGTAGAAATGCATGATTTTAATCCGGAGGAAATACCTAGGGTACCCGCACCAAATCCCTTAAACCCAAATTACGACCCATGGTGGGATGACAATCGGGACTATGTGACGTTACCCGATACATGAAGACATACCCATGTCGAACCTAGGAGCCTACCCAGGGTTAGATCCTTTAGATCCCTACTATGACAATGACGAATACATCCGGGAGATCTTAGAAAACCCTTATCCATACCAGGCCCCTACCCCTCCGTACCAGGAACCCACACCCCAGTTTCTGAACCCAGTCCTAGAACCTGCAGCCCCAATGAGGGCAGATAATGTACAAGAACTTAGGACATTTGGTGAGGAAATTCTAGAGAGTAGTGAATGAATGAGACAGGTGGGAGAGCGACTCGTCTGGAAGTATGACGAGCGCAATGTGGATTTCTAGATGAATCCATATCCATGAATGTGATGGTGGAGACGGTAGTAGTAATAATAATAATAATAAAATAATATAATATGTGTATGAAAAGAAAAACTACGGATGCCTATTACTAGTAGTGTAATTTTAAATTTCAGTCGGTATTGTAATTTTAATTTCAGTACTGGTGTGTAATAGATGCATAGTATATGAATAGAGTAACATTAACTTGGTTAATGGGAATCCGAGTGTCAATAACAATGGAAACCAAGTGGATAATAGTGTTATCCAACACATAGTGGCACAAGGAATTATAGATGCAATGCCGTTTATTATTCAAACTGTTCAAGAAGCGAATAATATGGTTGTTCTTACAAAGAATTCTGGTCCTGCAAACCAATAGAATTCTCGGGCAATGAAGGACCCATTGCAGCTCTACGCTGGATAGAAAAGACTGAGGCAGTTTTAAAAATAAGCAAGTGTGCTGAAGAAGATAAAATAATGTTTGCTTATAATCTGTTTAAAAACTCAGCCTTAGAATGGTGAAACACTATCCTCCAGTCTAAAGGAAGTGATAGGGTTTATAATATGGAATGGGAGGAATTTAAGAATATGGTAGAAAGGAAATTCAACCCTCCCAATGAAAAGGAACAGATAGCAAATAAGTTTCTAAATCTTAGAATGACCGGGGTAGATAGTAAGGGATATACTACCACATTCTTTGAATATGCTAGAATAGTACCAACCCTTGCATCACCAGAACCGATATTAATCTCCCGTTACATCTGGGGATTAATTGGAGAGATTAGACATGTAGGCAAGGTAGCTAGACCCCAAACTATAGAAGAAGCTGTAGAACTAGCAAATACCTTGACAGATGAATTAATCCGTACTAGAGAAGAATACCAGAGGAGAAACCTAGCTCAAAGGCTTACCCAAGAATTCCGTTCTGGAAATTCCAACCGTAGGAATATAGGTTCTACCTCTGCCCCATACTGCAAAGTCTGCAAGAAAAAGCATTCGGGAAAATGCTCCACTCACTGCAATTTCTGCATGGCACCAGGACACAAGAAAGAAGATTGCAGAAGAAAATCCAGTAATGGACTATGCTTCAACTGTGGAGAAAAAGGTCACATCAAGCCCAATTGTCCGAAATTGGTTCCAGCTACGAACAACAAGAACACTAAAAATGCTAGAGCATTTGTTCTAACTGCGGATGAAGCCAAAATTATTCCGGACATAATAGCCGGTACGTTTTTAGTTAATGACGTTTTTGCTAAAGTATTATTTGACTCTGGTGCAAACCAAAGTTTTATTAATACTTCATTTTGCAAACTTCTTAATCAACCATTGACTAAACTTTCACAAGAATGTCTAGTCGAGACAGCGAATGGAGAAACGGTTAGGATTTCTGAAATCTTGCAGGGAGCAAGAATAGAATTTTTAAACCAAAAGTATATTGCAAATCTTTACCCAATGAATCTGGCAGGATTTGATATCGTATTAGGAATGTATTGGTTAATAGCCAATAAAGCTAATATTTTATGTGATCAAAAGTCAATTCAAGTAAATTCACGAAAGGGTGAAAAGATCACAATTAAAGGAGATAAACCCT
The DNA here is from genome assembly GCA_030545235.1 of Helianthus tuberosus. Taxonomy (NCBI): domain Eukaryota; kingdom Viridiplantae; phylum Streptophyta; class Magnoliopsida; order Asterales; family Asteraceae; genus Helianthus; species Helianthus tuberosus. The sequence goes on from CM060432.1 coordinate 146,501,970, forward strand.
GTAGATCCACAAAATTCATCTCTGTGATGAAAACTGCAAGCTATATAAGAAAATGGTCTATAGTGTATTTGATTTCTATAATCACTAACACTAAAGGAAAAGAACTAAAAGACATCCCGGTAGTGTCTCAGTTTTCAGATGTATTTCCAGAAGAATTACCAGGATTACCGCCAGACAGAGAAGTCGAATTCAGAATCCATATGCTACCCGGAACAACACCAATTGCCAAAGCACCTTACCGATTGGCACCAGCAGAGATGCAGGAACTAAAGAAACAATTAGACGAATTATTAGAGAAGGGATTCGTACAGCCAAGCTCGTCGCCGTGGGGAGCACCGATTTTATTCGTTAAAAAGAAGGACGGATCAATGCGTATGTGCATTGACAACCGTGAATTAAACAAGGTCACGATTAAGAACCGGTACCCATTACCGAGAATCGATGATTTGTTCGACCAATTGCAAGGAGCTCGATTTTTCTCTAAAATCGATTTAAGGTCAGGATATCATCAATTAAAGGTACAGGAAGAGGACATTCCTAAAACCGCGTTTAGAACAAGGTATGGTCATTATGAATTTACTGTCATGCCATTTGGTTTAACCAATGCCCCAGCCGCATTTATGGACATGATGAACCGAATATGTAAGCCATATTTGGATAAATTCATAATTGTCTTTATAGATGATATTCTCATTTATTCTAAAAGTAAGGAAGATCATGCAAAGCATTTACACGCACTTCTAAGTCTATTAAGAAAGGAAAAACTTTACGCTAAATTTTCAAAGTGCGAATTTTGGTTAGAGCAGGTACAATTTCTTGGACACTTAGTTAATCATGAAGGAATTCATGTGGATCCAACAAAGATCGAGGCAATTACAAAATGGAAAACCCCTGAGTCACCAACGGAGGTTAGAAGTTTCTTAAGATTGGCCAGATATTATACAAGATTTATTCGAGATTTTTCTAAGATAGCCATTCCTTTAACTAAGTTAACTTGTAAATCCATTAAGTTTGAATGGGGACCAAAACAAGAAGAAGCATTTAGAATTCTTAAGCAAAGATTAACCCATGCACCTATACTAGCATTACCGGAAGGAACTGAAGACTTTGTAGTCTATTGTGACGCTTCTAAATTAGGTTATGGATGTGTGTTGATGCAACGCCAAAAGGTTATAGCTTATGCATCTAGGAAACTTAAGAATCATGAAGAGAATTATTCAACCCATGATCTAGAATTAGGAGTTATAATTTTTGCCCTTAAGATTTGAAGACATTACCTTTATGGTAGTAAGTTTACCATATTCACTGACCATAAGAGTTTAAAGTATGTTTTTGGGCAAAAAGAGTTGAATATGAGACAAAGACGTTGGATGGAGATGCTTAGTGATTATGATTGTGATATTCAGTATCATGAAGGAAAAGCAAATGTAGTTGCTGATGCTTTAAGTTGGAAATATCATGAAAAGCCCAAAAGGGTACGTTCTCTTAAATTAAATCTACAAGTAGAGTTAAATGATCAAATTAGAAAAGCACAAAAATCAGTAATCAAGGAGGATACTGAAAAGTTAAAAGGTATGCTAAAGGAATTAGAACAAGGAACAGATGGAATTTGGAGATTCCATAAGAAGAGAATGTGGATACCTAAATTAGGAAATCTACGTCATCATATATTAAAAGAAGCCCATAAGTGTAAATACACGATGCATCCAGGAAGTGATAAAATGTACCAGGATTTAAAAAAGAATTTTTGGTGGATAGGAATGAAAAAGGATATAGCAGCCTATGTTTCTAAATGTTTAACCTGTTCACAAGTTAAAGCTGAACACCAGAAATCCTCAGGTTTGTTACAACAACTAGAAATGCCAGTGTGGAAATGGAAATTGATAACAATGGATTTTGTTACCAAATTACCCAAAACAAGGAAAGGTAATGATACAATCTGGGTGATTGTAGATAGGCTAACCAAGTCAACTCATTTCCTACCAATAGGAAACTTTTAGTATGGAACAATTAGCCAAATTGTATGTAAATGAAATCGTTTCATTACATGGAATACCTTTACCAATTGTTTCTGATAGGGATAGCCATTTTACCTCTCATTTTTGGTCAAGTTTCCAAAAGGCAATGGGAACCAAGTTAAATCTAAGCACAGCTTTTCATCCTCAAACGGACGGACAAAGCGAAAACACAATTCAGACAATGGAGGACATGCTTAGAGCTTGTGTAATTGATTTCGGAGGTAATTGGGACGATCACTTACCTTTAATAGAATTTTCTTATAATAATAGTTATCACACAAGTATCAATGCTGCACCATTCGAAGCACTTTATAGACGAAAGTGCCGAACCCCAGTCTGTTGGGCAGAAATTGGGGAAAAGCAACTATCTGGACCTGAGATAGTGCAAGAAACAACTGACAAGATCATTCAAGTCAAGGAACGAATGAAAGCAGCACATGATCGACAGAAGAGCTATGCTGATAACCGACTTAAACCATTGAAATTTTAAGTAGGAGACAAAGTATTGTAAAAAGTCTCTCCTTGGAAAGGAATAGTCAGATTCATCAAACGAGGAAAGCTAAGTCTCAGGTATATTGGACCTTTTGAGATTATTAGAAGAATACGACCTGTAGCCTATCAGTTACAACTGCCAGAGGAAATGGCAGGAATACATGATGTGTTTCATGTATCTAATCTCAAGAAATGCTTAGCTGATGGATCTTTGATGGTACCTCTTAAAGATATAGAGGTAAATGAACAACTCAAGTTTGTAGAAAGGCCTCTACAAATTGAAGACATAAAAGTCAAGAACCTTAAGCATAAGAGATTAGTTCTGGTCAAAGTGAAGTGGGACTTCAAAAGAGAACCTGAGTACACATGGGAGCTTGAATCAGAAATGCAAAGGAAATATCCACACCTATTCCAGTAGATCTTGAGGACGAGCTCTAAAACAAGGTGGGGAGGATATAAAAACCCCAAATTTTCCGACACCCTCATAAATTTTCCGACACCCTAATATATTTTAAAATATCCCAATATGTCCTAAAACACACCCATACGTGAAAACGGGCCCCGAATACCTTAAATATTATTAAAAATAATCAAAAATCAATTTTTGGGTTTTGTCGCGGGCCGCGTAGACCCCTTAGGTATCTTACGCGGGCCGCTAGAGATCAAAGGTGTGGCGCAGCCCGGTGATAACACGTGTCATCATCGTGGCAGGTCTAGTCGATGACCCGGATCAGCTACAGCGTTGAACAACGTTGATGTGACAACTGGCACCAAACCGGTAATTTCCGTACACTTTAATTTTTATTTAATGACTGCAATTATGTGCTTAAATGTCAACATTGTCTGATTACATACTAAACAAGTGAATTCATGAACGTTTTATGCTACAAGAAATTTGCTTTATGCATTAATGATAGCGTTGCGTCAAAAATACTAGTAAACTCACCGGTAAGACACATTGTGTCAACAATTCTGCAGAAAGTAGTCAGACAATAGAATTGGAGCCTAGGTGTAGGTCCAACGACAAGAATACATTAAAACCCAAGAGTATATACAAGGGTTAACATATAGACTATCCGGAAGCTAGAATATGCACAAAAAAGCACCCGAAACGCACTTTAAATGCAGAATTCTGCACAAATCAACTTTTTAACACATACATATTATGCAGAATTCATGTTTTATTATCCAGAATACCCTCCTAAGTGTTGGGAATTAAAAGGGTTACAAAAGGATACTTAAAGGACACTAAACGGTGCAATTTAGCACTTTAACGAACCGGTATTTAACCGAACAACCGGACGTTACCCGAAACATCAAAATATTACTAGAAGCATTGTTTTAATGTTTCTGAACTTGTTATGGTCCCCGAACACCATAACACCCCTTATAACACAATAACACATCAAGTCCCAAAAAATTACACATGAAAGCTAACTTTTTTATAAAATTAGAGATTGGAAAGTTGCACTTTAACCCCCCCCCCCATATAGTGGACGGTCATGGGGGCCCCACTTTTGATTTTATGAAATCTTGCTAAATCCTTCAAATCTTGCCAAGATATATTTAGATATTACGTGATATTTCTTGGATTCTATAAGATTTTTAAAGATCTTGGAAGATATGAAATGAATATAAATATAACACTAGAGCTCCATCTTCACAAACATCACTACTCTCTTGCTCTCTCCCTCCTCCTCTCGGCCTTGGAAGTGCCGCCACCACCACCACCACCATACAACCACCATCCAATCCATTCCAAGTTAGTCACAAGGTGTAAGAAGGTGTTTAAGAAGGATTAGAGCTTGTGGATCTTGAAGAACCTTCTTCCTTTGCTTCTATCCAACCCATTTGTCATCTTTTTCTTCAAGTGTTCTTCCCTATCCCTTGTGCTAGTAGTAAGCTCCTTGTAACTTGTTACTTCATATTTTGATGGTTAAAGGATGATGAATATTGTTAATCACAAGAACATAAAAGAACATGATCATTATACTTTAACATAAGCTTAAAAATATAAGAATACATGTTGAATATGTTGATTTGCTTCTTGTTGATTGATTATTAGTGTTAGTGATGTTAGACATCATAAGAAACCTACTAGATTGTGATTAAACACATGATCTAGTAAGTTAAAGTGGTGATCTTGTGAAAGACCAAGATCTTCGTGCTTTATGTCTACATTAACTTGAATAATGAAATGGGTTTTCATATGAAAAGATGATTTAAACAAAATTTGTACATAGATGGTTACAAAAATAATTTTCTCAAGAAACCAAGTTTATTTACAAGATTTACAAAGTCATGGTTTCTAAGTAAACTAATAATATTTTTAGTGTTTAAACAAGACTAGAAACATGATTGTAACAAGAAAAATACAAGAGAAATATTTTTAGAAAAATCATCTTACAAGTTGTAAATGACTAAATCTTTTAGTAAAGTGATTTACAAACAAATAACCATGTTTTTAAGGGTAACTAAACCTACTAAATAACATGGTAAATTGTACAAGTTTTTACAAAAACTTCAAGTTCATGATATAGTGTAATGAGTTGATGATTGTTGTGATGATTTAAAAGAAAATAAACACATGTTTTGAAAACATGGGAAACCTTCATTTTTAGGGGAAACTCTGTCGAAATTTCTATAAATTTTGACACTTAGAAAAATATAAGTTTTTGAGAAACGTATTCCCTAAAAATGAATCTAAAAACATTTACCAAGGTTTCCCTAATTTTTGTGTTAAGAAATGATGATTTCTTCAAGACTAAAATTGATATTAAGTATGTATATTTTTGAGAAAAATATATATATTTATTGATCACCGAATTTTGTGCTAAGTGTATGTAGTATTTATTATATATAATAGCGTATTAGGACTTAAAAACACACTAACTACTCCTAAGGAGTGAAAATACAAAAATACACATACAACATGCTTAGACAAACACGAGAAAATATATTATGAAAATATATTACTTGATAGAATAAATAACTTGGACAAGTTATGAACATGAAATGCAGTTTTGGACAAAATACATAATTCGGGTGAAAAATACAAGATACTTATATTTATTGTTGAGAAAATAATATAAGTAAGACATATAGTTAAAAATATAAATTATTTTTAACACAAGAATACATACACAAAAGATGGTGACTTGTACTTGGGCGATACAAGTCTAGTGACTAATGTTAATAAAACACGTATAGGTCACGACGTTATATAAGCAAACCCGGTGAAGTTTACGGCGCATGAAACACAAAGTTGTGAGTTCATGCTCCCCTTTTTCTTTTAACTGTTTTCAGTTTTATAACTTCGGGGGTGAAATACATGTTACAAATATTACAATGTTTACAAATGGTATGATGGATACAAGAATTGAGAAATGATACGAGAAATGATACGAGAAATCGTGTCACGAATAGGGTACCATAAGCACTATTAATCAACAATATACCTAGACCGCAGAACAAAAGGTTAGATCTAACGGGTTTTCGGGCAGCCACACTCTTGGTGAGAACGAGTACCGAGTAGTGCTTTTGTGTCTCAGTCGTGAATCGACAACTAGAAAAATGCCTATGGTTTGGATGCTTCCTATGTCGTGTCACATGTTAATGGCCTTGCAACCCATGCACAACCTAGATACATACAGAAATACTTGATTTATACAAGAATACTTGATTTATACATGATACATACCATGTTTTCATACAAAGTATACAAACGTTCAATACAAGAACTGCATGAATTCACACCAACATTATGTTGACGTTTTTCCAAACTCACATGTATTTCAGGTAACTAAAGTGGATGTGCGCGTGGTTTTACTCATGCTCTTGGATGTTGTTTATGTTTATCCTTAAATAAAGTTGTAAACTTTCAGACAATATGTTGTCTCGTGATGTAAACACTTAATCTATGTTTTCAGTAATGTAATGTTATCAGCATTTGAAGTTATTTTTACGAGCATGTAGTATGTTTACCTTTCGTATGCAATAAGAACCTTTCATGATCACACCTCGTGCTTCCGCCTAAGAAAGGGGTGTGACAGATTGGTATCAGAGCTGCGATTGTAGTGAACCGTGATTCCTTCTCGAGTCTAGTCTATAATCTCTAGGATCCTTTCACGAAAACAAATTTTCAAAAAGTTTTCTTTGCATAAAATTTTCCGCGACATCCACTACCTGAAACTGTTTACAAGAGTCATGAAAAGACACTATGAGACGTAGGGTGCACTGGAGTAGCACTTGTCTGTGATTAAGAATTACTTGCAATTATGTGTGATAATTGATATATACATATACTAGAAAGAGAATATATCAGGTACTCGTGACTTTACCTGAAAACAATGGCCTATCTGAAGGAAGAGATACGAGGATGAAACGAACTGTGCAGACTGTGCAAGGAGTTACGTAATTATGGATGCATACATAATTATGGAATTCAGTGCACAGAAACCACAGCAAGTCTTGTCACGTATAGATTCCCCCAGTGCAAGAAAAGGTCAAATGTGAACACCTTTCCCTCAACCTATTAAACACTCTTTTAAGAGTAATGATTTAGGGTATAAAGACATGAACCGCTAATGTGAAGTAAGATATTTGTCTTTTACATATATTAAACTTGTACTTTGGGGAGATGTAACCCTTATGCACTTTGTGAATCTTGCAAACAATAACGGAACAAGTCGCCCTAATATGTGTAAAGACTCGATGAATATCTTATGACACAACAGTATTTATCCATTTATGCATGCTTGTTGCTGTATGAATCGATATGATCGGCGGATTGTTTGATGTCACTTATGTGGTATATGCCTGTATATATATATATATATATATATATATATATATATATATACTACTACTGTCTCGTATGACGATATCAAACAAAATGTCTAACCCTATTGTGTTGTGTTCTTTCAGAACATGGCACCAAGGAGGATTGTGAACAATCGAGATTCTGATCAACCTCCTCCTCCCCCACTGCCAAGAACTGTTGAAGATCTGGACGCTCTACTGGAGGAAAGGATCTCCGCAACTATTGCCCAGTACGAGGCGAACCATACTGAACACAGTGGAGGACCAAACAATGCTAGACGTAATGGAAATGGAGATTCATCTGGAGGAAACGCAGCTCAGGGCTGCACTTTCAAGCAGTTTCTCGACTGCAAACCCCTGAACTACGACGGCACTGGAGGTGCAGTGGCGTTTGTATGCTGGACGGAGAAGACTAAAGCCACCATCAGTTTGAGCAAATGTACCGCGGATCAACAAGTCACTTTTGCTATTGGGTTGTTTGTTGGTGAAGCTCTGAGTTGGTGGAATTTGCAAGTCCAGACTCTGGGTGATGATGCCGCATATGGCATGACGTGGGATGAATTAAAGGAACGTATGAGAGAAAAGTACTGCTCACTTACTGAACTCCAAAGGTTGGAGACTGAGTTCTGGCACTTGACCATGGAAGGTGCGGACATTACTGGTTATACCCGAAGGTTCCATGATCTGTCGAGGGTGATCCCCTACATGGTGACACCTGAATTTAAGCGAGTTGAATGCTACATTTGGGGATTGGCCTCAGAGTTTCGCAGCATGGTAACTTCGGCCAAACCTCAAACGATCACTGAGGCTGTAACTCTGGCTGTCAGCCTTACAGAAGATGCAGCTTAAATGAAGAAGTTATCGCTGAACCCTACTGAGGAGACCGAGACGCACGCTGAGTTGTCTGGTGACAGGAAAAGGAAACATGCAAACCTGAATCAAGCAACCCGCAGCAACAAAAAATGTTCAAACAACAAGAAACGTGACACTAACCCACCTAAGGAGGCGAGAGCCTTTGTAGCGGCAAATGATACTGCAGCCAGAGGATACCAAGGCATCCTGCCTAAATGCCAAAAATGTAAGTATCATCATGAAGGAGCTTGTCGCATTCCAAGATGCGACAAATGTGGTAGGTTGGGTCATCAAACAGAAAACTGTTGGGGAAAAGGAAGGAACGGAAATGGAAATCGCAACGGTGCTGGTAATAGGAATGGTGGAAATGGAAATGGAAATGGCAATGGTAATCGGAATGGGAATAGAGCTGGGCAAAACCAAGCATGCTTCAATTGTGGAAGCAAAGATCATTTCATAAAAGATTGCCCAAGGGGAAACAATGCTCAGGGTCGAGCATTCGTGATTGGAGCAAGGAACGCACGCGAGGACCCTAATGTGGTCACCGGTACGTTTCTCATTAACAATCACTTTGCATCCATATTATTTGACACTGGTGCCGACTATAGCTTCATGTATGTGGAATTTAAACGTATGCTTGTAATAGAATCTAGTAGATTAGACATTCCTTATTCCATAGAATTAACCAATGGTAAACTTGTTGAATCGGGCGAAGTTGTTAGAGGTTGCACCTTAGAACTTGGTGAACGAAGATTTAGCATCGATCTCTTACCTATTCAATTGAGTAGCTTCGTTGTAGTGGTCGGAATGGACTGGTTGTCCAAGAACAAAGCTGAAGTTATTTGTCATGAGAAAATCATTCGCATCCCTCTGGCGAATGATGAAACTCTCATCGTACATGGAGAAAAACGAGACGCGCCTCTGCAAATCATCAGTTGTATTAAGGCACAGAAGTGCTTAAGGAAAGGATGTGTTGCTTTCCTGGCGCACGTTGTAGATAAGAAGGTTGAGGAGCCGAAACTTGAAGACATTCCTGTGGTGAAGGAATTCCCTTATGTTTTTCCCGAAGATCTGCCAGGACTACCTCCGCAACGACAAGTCGAATTCCGTATAGACTTGGTTCCAGGAGCCGCTCCTGTAGCCAAGGCTCCCTATCGGCTTGCACCATCCGAGATGCAAGAATTATCTACACAACTCCAGGAGTTGTTGGATAAAGGATTCATAAGGCGAAGCTTCTTGCCTTGGGGAGCTCCAGTATTGTTCGTGAAGAAGAAGGATGGAACACTGCGGATGTGTATCGATTATAGAGAACTGAACAAGCTCACAATCAAGAATCGGTACCCACTACCGAGAATTGATGACTTATTTGATCAATTCCAAGGATCAAGCTATTATTCCAAGATCGATCTTCGATCTGGATACCATCAGTTAAGGATACAAGAAGAAAGCGTACCAAAGACTGCATTCAGAACACACTATGGGCATTACGAGTTTCTGGTGATGCCATTCGGACTGACGAACGCGCCAGCAGTATTTATGGATCTGATGAACCGCGTATGCAAACCATATCTCGATAAATTCGTGATTGTACTTATCGATGATATCCTGATTTACTCGCAAACAAAAGAAGAGCACGAGCAACATCTCAGAACCATTTTGGAACTACTGAAAAAAGAGAAACTTTATGCAAAGTTTTCGAAATGCGAATTTTGGATTCACGAAGTACAGTTTCTTGGTCACGTTGTGAATGAGAAGGGCATTCATGTAGACCCATCCAAGATTGAAGCAATAAAGAATTGGGAAGCTCCCAAAATCCCATCTGAAGTTCGACAATTTTTGGGCTTAGCGGGCTATTACCGACGGTTTATCGAGAATTTCTCCAAGATAGCTCAATCGCTGACGAACCTTACGCAGAAAGACAAGAAGTATGACTGGGGTGATAAACAGGAAGAAGCCTTCCAACTGCTCAAGAATAAGCTATGCGATGCACCTTTACTATTCTTACCCGAAGGCACTGAAGACTTCGTGGTATACTGCGACGCTTCACGTCAAGGTTTGGGTTGCGTGCTCATGCAACGCCAGAAAGTCATCGCTTACGCTTCAAGACAATTGAAGGTGCATGAAAGAAATTACACCACGCATGACTTGGAACTAGGCGCGATGGTATTCACCTTGAAGATCTGGCGACATTATTTATATGGTACTCGATGTACAATCTTCACAGATCACAAAAGCCTACAACACATATTTGATCAGAAAGAATTATATATGCGTCAATGACGTTGGGTCGAATTGCTGAACGATTATGACTGTGAGATTAAGTACCATCCAGGAAAGGCAAACGTTGTAGCAGACGCGTTAAGCCGAAAAGAAAGGGTTAAGACCCTAAGGGTTCGAGCATTGGAAATGATGATTCAAACGAACCTCACTGCACGCATTCGTGACGCACAACAAGAAGCCCTTAAGATGGAGAATCGTAGAACTGAATACCTCCGAGGTATGCTGAGGAATTTGGTGCCAAACAAAGAGGGAACCTTGTACTTTAAGGGACGTATTTGGGTTCCACTCTACGGCGGTAATTGAGAAGTCATCCTTAATGAAGCTCACAAGTCGAGATACCCGATCCATCCAGGATCGGAAAAAAATGTATCAAGACTTGAAGGATTACTATTGGTGGCCGAGACTTAAAAGAGATGTTGCTATCTATGTTGGAAAGTGCCTAACCTGTGCTAAGGTTAAGGCTGAATATCAGAAACCGTCCGGTCTACTGCAACAACCCGAGATACCCATGTGGAAGTGGGAGCAAATCTCGATGGACTTCATAACAAAATTATCCAGGTCCCCGAGAGGGCACGATATGATATGGGTGATAGTTGATCGGTTAACGAAGTCTGTGCATTTCCTACCGATCCGAGAGAAGGATAGCACTGGAAAGCTTGCTGAGTTGTACTTGAAAGAAATCGTGGCACGCCATGGAGTGCCTATCTCAATTATTTCAGACAGAGATGGACGTTTTGTCTCAAGGATCTGGCAATCCTTTCAGGAAGCCTTTGGATCTCAATTAGATCTAAGCACGACCTTCCATCCGCAAACAGACGGCCAGAGCGAACGGACCATACAAACACTGGAGGATTTGCTTCGCGCATGTGTTATGGACCTAGGCGGCAGCTGGGATACTCATCTACCTTTTGTTGAGTTTTCCTACAATAACAGTTATCACACGAGCATAAAAGTCGCATCGTTTGAAGCTCTATATGGCCGCAAGTGCCGATCGCCCTTATGTTGGGCAGACGCTAGAGATAAATGTATGGTTGGTCCTGAACTTATACAAGAGACAACCGACAAGATTATGCAGATCCGAGAGCGCATTAAGGCGGCTCGAGATCGACAAAAGAGCTACGCTGATCGAAGACGAAAACCATTAGAATTCGAGGTGGGAGACAAAGTTTTGTTAAAAGTCTCACCTTGGAAGGGCGTAGTAAGATTCGGAAAACGTGGAAAGCTGAATCCACGATACATCAGACCATTCAAGATTTTGGAAAGAATTGGTACCGTGGCGTACAAGTTGGAATTACCGGAATAATTTAATGGAGTACATGATACGTTCCATGTATACAACCTCAAGAAGAGTCCAACACAAGAAAACGTGATCATCCCTGCGGATGAAGTGCATATTGATTACGCCCTCCGATTTACAGAACAACCCGTCGAGGTTACAGACTGGAAAGTCAACAAGACCAGGATGAGCACTGTCAAACTTGTCAAAGTATGTTGGAACTCTAAGCACGGACCCGAGTACACATGGGAACGTGAAGACCAGTTTAAAGAAAAGTATCCCCACCTGTTCAAGAAGACTCTTGCGAGAGTTAGCTCAGCCTGAATTTCGGGACGAAATTCTTTTAACGGGGGGAGACTGTGACAACTGGCACCAAACCGGTAATTTCCGTACACTTTAATTATTATTTAATGACTGCAATTATGTGCTTAAATGTCAACATTGTCTGATTACATACTAAACAAGTGAATTCATGCACGTTTTATACTACAAGAAATTTGCTTTATGCATTAATGATAGCGTTGCGTCAAAAATACTAGTAAACTCACCGGTAAGACACATTGTGTCAACAATTCTGCAGAAATCAGTTAGACAACAGAATTGGAGCCTAGGTGTAGGTCCAACGACAAGAATACATTAAAACCCAAGAGTATATACAAGGGTTAACATATAGACTTTCCGGAAGCTAGAATATGCACTAAGAAGCACCCGAAACGCACTTTAAATGCAGAATTCTGCACAAATCAGCTATAATCAGCTTTTTAACACATAAATATTATGCAGAATTCATGTTTTATTATCCAGAATACCCTCCTAAGTGTTGGGAATTAAATGGGTTACAAAAGGATACTTAAAGGACACTAAACGGTGCAATTTAGCACTTTAACGAACCGGTAATTAACCAAACAACCGGACATTACCCGGAACATCAAAATATTACTAGAAGCATTGTTTTAATGTTTCTGGACTAGTTATGGTCCCCGAACACCATAACACCCCTTATAACACAATAACACATCAAGTCCCTAAAAATTACACATGAAAGCTAACTTGTTTATAAAATTAGAGATTGGAAAGTTGCACTTTACCCCCCCCCCCATATTATGGACGGTCATGGGGGCCCCACTTTTGATTTTATGAAATCTTGCTAAATCCTTCAAATCTTGCCAAGATATATTTAGATATTATGTGATATTTCTTGGATTCTATAAGATTTATAAAGATCTTGGAAGATATGAAATGAATATAAATATAACACTAGAGCTCCATCTTCACAAACACCACCACTCTGTTGCTCTCTCCCTCCTTCTCTCGGCCTTGGAAGTGCCGCCACCACCACCACCACCATACAACCACCATCCAATCCATTCCAAGTTAGTCACAAGGTGCAAGAAGGTGTTTAAGAAGGATTAGAGCTTGTGGATCTTGAAGAACCTTCTTCCTTTGCTTCTATCCAACCCATTTGTCATCTTTTTCTTCAAGTGTTCTTCCCTAGCCCTTGTGCTAGTAGTAAGCTCCTTGTAACTAGTTACTTCATATTTTGATGGTTAAAGGATGATGAATATTGTTAATCACAAGAACATAAAAGAACATGATCATGATACTTTAACATAAGCTTAAAAATATAAGAATACATGTTGAATATGTTGATTTGCTTCTTGTTGATTGATTATTAGTGTTAGTGATGTTAGACATCATTAGAAACCTAGTAGATTGTGATTAAACACATGATCTAGTAAGTTAAAGTGGTGATCTTATGAAAGACCAAGATCTTCATGCTTTATGTCTTCATGAACTTGAATAATGAAATGGGTTTTCATATGAAAAGATGATTTAAACAAAATTTGTACATAGATGATTACAATAATAATTTTCTCAAGAAACAAAGTTTATTTACAAGATTTACAAATTCATGGTTTCTAAGTAAACTAATAATATTTTTAGTGTTTAAACAAGACTAGAAACATAGAAAAATACAAGAGAAATATTTTTAGAAAAATCATCTTACAAGTTGTAAATGACCAAATCTTTTAGTAAAGTGATTTACAAACAAATAATCATGTTTTTAAGGGTAACTAAACCTACTAAATAACATGGTAAATTACTACAAGTTTTTACAAAAACTTCAAGTTCATGATATAGTGTAATATACTTGATTTTGACACTCGGTAAGTGTTAAATGAGTTGATGATTGTTGTGATGATTTAAAAGAAAATAAACACATGTTTTGAAAACAGGGAAACCTTCATTTTTAGGGGAAACTCTGTCAAAATTTCTATAAATTTTGACACTTAGAAAAATATAAGTTTTTGAAAAACTTATTCCCTAAAATGAATCTAAAAACATTTACCAAGGTTTCCCTAATTTTTGTGTTAAGAAATGATGATTTCTTCAAGACTAAAATTGATATTAAGTATGTATATTTTTGAGAAAAATATATATATTTATTGATCACCAAATTTTGTGCTAAGTGTATGTAGTATGTATTACATGTAATAGTGTATTAGGACTTGAAAACACACTAACTACTCCTTAGGAGTGAAAATACAAAAATACACATACAAATGATTAGACAAACACGAGAAAATATATTATGAAAATATATTACTTGATAGAATATATAACTTGGACAAGTTATGAACATGAAATGCAGTTTTGGACAAAATACATAATTCGGGTGAAAAATACAAGATACTTATATTTATTGTTGAGAAAATAATATAAGTAAGACACATAGTTAAAATATAAATTATTTTTAACACAAGAATACATACACAAAAGATGGTGACTTGTACTTCTGCGATACAAGTCTAGTGACTAACGTTAATAAAACACGTATAGGTCACGACGCTATATAAGCAAACCCGGTGAAGTTTACGGCGCAAGAAACGCAAAGTTGTGAGTTCATGCTCCCCCTTTTTCTTTTAACTGTTTTTTGTTTTATAACTTCGGGGGTGAAATACATGTTACAAATATTAAAATGTTTTCAAATGGTATGATGGATACAAGAATTGAGAAATGATACGAGAAATCGTGTCACGAATAGGGTACCATAAGCACCATTAATCAACAATATACCTAGACCGCAGAACAAAAGGTTTGATCTAACGGGTTTTCGGGCAGCCACACTCTTGGTGAGAACAAGTACCGAGTAGTGCTTTTGTGTCTCAGTCGTGAATCGACAACTAGAAAAATGCCTATGGTTTGAATGCTTCCTATGTCGTGTCACATGTTAATGGCCTTGCAACCCATTAACAACCTAGATACATACAGAAATACTTGATTTATACAAGAATACTTGATTTATACAAGATACATACCATGTTTTCATACAAAGTATACAAACGTTCAATACAAGAACTGCATGAATTCACACCAACATTATGTTGACGTTTTTCCAAAACTCACATGTATTTCAGGTAACTAAAGTGGATGTGCGCGCGGTTTTACTCATGCTCTTGGATGTTGTTTATGTTTATCCTTAAATAAAGTTGTAAACTTTAAGACAATATGCTGTCTCGTGATGTAAACACTTAATCTATGTTTTCAGTAATGTACTGTTATCAGCATTTGAAGTTATTTGACGCTTAATCAGCTCAATTTATCGAGCAATTTGCTCACCGGAGATATCCCGACTGTTTACGCTAAGACAATTTACGTCAACAACTTTTTGATAATCTGGGCCTCTGCGGCAACATCGAAGGTTTATGCGATGGAAAAAACGTTACTAAAAACGTGGGTTATGTTTGGTTACTCCGAGCGATCTTCGTATTAGCTGGTTCAAACTTCATTGTTGGCTTTGGATGGTTCTTTTTCCAGTACAAGAAATTCAAGAATTCAAAACAAAGTATTGACAAATCGAAATAGACATTAATGTCGTTTCACAAGTTAACTTTTAGTGAATACGAGATCTTAGGTGCTCTTGATGAGGATAATGTGATCGGGCGTGGTGCGTCGGGTCAGGAAAGGTTTACAAAGTTGTTTTGAGCAATGGTGAGGTCGTGGCTGTTAAGAAGCTTTGGGGCGGTTCCAAACAGGGCGAAGATGAGGATCTTGAGAACGGGTTGGGCTCAGGCTCGGTTGTTGATAACGGATTTGAGGCTGAAGTGGAGACATTAGGGCGGATCCGTCACAAGAACATTGTTCTACTTTGGTGTTGTTGCTCTACAAAAACTCGTAAACTTCTTGTGTACGAGTATATGCCGAATGGTAGTTTGGGGGATTTACTTCATAGTACTAAAAGCAGGTTACACGATTGGCCCATACGGTACAAGATTGCGATGGATGCCGCTGAGGGTTTGGCCTATTTGCATCATGATTTGTTCCCGCCATTGTTCATAGAGATGTTAAATCTAATAACATTTTATTGGATGGTGATTTTGGTGCTCGAGTGGCGGATTTTGGTGTTGCTAAGGTGGTCAATGGTGACGAGAAAGGTGGTAATTCAGTCTGTCATTGCTGGTTCGTGTGGATACATCGCTCCGGGTATGACTCTTTTCTCCCTTTTCATTGAATCATATACTTTGTAAAATCTTGAACAATGCACAACTTTTAATGCATAATGTACTACTTTTAACACAGATTAATAATCAATAGTTTTGTTATGATTTAGGTAACTAAACTATATTGTCTTACACATTGCAGAATATGCATATACACTAAGGGTAAATGAGAAGTGTGATATCTACAGCTTCGGTGTTGTAATTCTCGAACTTGTGACCGGAAAGCGCCCTGTCGACCACGAGTATGGAGAAAAGGATTTGGCCAAGTGTGTGTGCACTACAGTGGATCAAAAAGGTCTAGATGCCGTGTTGATTGGTAACATTATAAATCACTTGCAGTAGTGCTATTAAAACACTCATTGTCGAATAGAGATAGTGCAGGTGATGATTATCACATGTTATTGGTTCATTTTTACTGCTTATCTATCAATTTCTCACACTGTTTATTATATCAGCAAGTTTTGATTTATGTGGTTTTGTGTAATTTTCATAAAGATGGGTCTCAAATTAGGCTCTAAAGACTCTTTTTTCAAGGCTACCTATATAGATCCTTTGTTGTTCTCAACAACTTTCCACTACCTCTTTCGATGGTGCTAAAACGATTATGTGGGGTTAGATGGCTGCTATTTGCATTTGTTTACACATATGCTGGAAGTAGAACCTGTACAGCCGTACAGGGGTCATGTTACGTTTTGCACAAACAACATTACGTTCTGCACAAACGGTGAATTATCAAACTTGAGCATGGATAGGAGGTATAGTAATTTTTAAAGATTTATACTGCATCAATAATATACTTTTAACCATCTTTAAAACAAGGGGTGTGCAAAAATCCGAATTAACTGACTCATAACCAAATTAACCGACACAATCAAACCGAACCAAATAAAAAACCGGTGGGTCGGTTAACGGTTTTTTCGAAAACTTAAAGTAGCGGGTTGGTTATGGTTATAAATCTTTCCATACCCACCATACTATATCCTGGTTTAGAATGCAAAGAAGGATAGTTTGGCCTTATGACGTTAAACTACCCGGCCACCGGGCAGGTATAGAACTAGTTACTTGATGGTTTACGCTAGTGAATCGTAGTTCCTTGTCCATCCTCGTAGCTAAAGGGCAAGGGGATCGACTTAACCGCTCGAAATTTCCCAACATTGTTCAAATGCTCGTTTTCCACCCTGAAAAAATTCCATAAACCCCGACGAACAATCTCCAAACTAGCAACTATGAAAATCATTGCGCTCTGATGGAGCCAAGGAGCTTCCTGGAAATCTAAAACTGTTTGCATCCATGCGAGTCGCAATATAACATTCATTACCTACAAATCCATCAACAAATATGAATATAAAAAACCAAAGTTAAACTCAATGTATGTTCAATAAAATTAATATACTACCATTGCTATAAAGTAGACTGATTTGCTTGGTAAAATGAGTTTATCTCTTAACCAAGGGTTCTTGGAGTCCTTACAAAGAAGACCCCAGTCCTTCACCATATCCCAGTAGGTGTTAAAAATTGTAGCCACACCCGAGCTAGATGCGGCTATGATTCTCATTGTCGTTCCTCTCCTCTGAACATAAAGTGTTCTTGTTACAACCGCAACAATTGTCAACAAGTACTTGAGTCCATTCATGGCCGGACGGTACTCCTTCTGTTCAAATCCTTGACGCATGCACTAGTCCACAACACAAAGAGACTAGATTATGCATCGACGTGGTTATTGTATAAAAAGTTAAGGAAATTACCAAATTAGTCATGTTGACCAAGCAACTCACCCAAATAGTCATTGAGTTTCATCCGTTCGTTTTTAGCCGCCCTGTTTCCACCGGCTACAACTTAGCCTAGGCTTTTGGTGGCTTAGTCCGCACTTTTGGCTAACTTATCCCCCGCTTTTGCTTCCGGGGCTTAGCCTAAGCTTTGGGGGCCCGGCTATAACTCACCATCCATTATGGTGGTTTGCTTGGTCAAAATATCTAGTTTGGTGATTTTCCCAAAACCTAAACCTACTTTGGTTTTATATCTGTTTTCGATAACCTACATAATGAGTTTTTTCCTAAATTAGTGTTGATAGAAAAAATATTTACCAAAATGGTGTTACTTGAAAAGTATTTATCAATTTATTGTTTTTCATTTATTTTGTATTTATCTTTTATTTTCAAACCAGCATAAAAAAAACCCTTTTAATGGTTTTATTCAATTAATTCAATATTTTTTTTTCTTCCATTGACTCATAATGGTTTTTTTACCAACTAATTATATCTAATGTCTTTTAGTTTTGAAGAATACAATTATGAGGTCAAATGAAAAAAAAAAAAACAATAATTTTAGATTGTCTTTGGCATAAATAAATTATACTTTTGGTCTTTCCATAAAGAAGAATTCGAGCAAAAGTATTAAGTTTTCCTTATGTTTTCATCTTGAATTGTTTTATCTTTGTGAAATTGAATCTTTACTTCCTTTTATGAAGTTTTTTTGTGAAAAATTTTCCGTACAGTAGTTCCTAAACAAAAATAAGTTGTTTTTGTGAGTTCATCTTCAATTGCACTGTCGTTGTGTAATCGAACTTTTCTGGGAACTTTTCTTTTTTGAGGGTTTTTTTTCATATAGAAGTTTTTTTAACAAAAGTATTTATATAAAGTTCTTCTTGTATCATCTTGAACTTTAAGAAAAAAATATTGATAATAGTTTATTGTTTAAGAAAAAATATTGATAATAGTATTGAATTGATTGAATAAGAAACATAAAAAATATAATAATAAATAAATATAATAGATTAACTGAATAAAAAGAATACAAAAGGGTCTTATATGTTGGTTAGAAAATAAAAGAAAATACAAAACAAATGAAAAACACCCAAATTGGTAAATACTTTTTAAAAAACACTATTTTAGTAAATATTTTTTCCTCCAACACTAGTCAGGGAAAAAACTCCTCTTTTAATGACATGTCATTAACTTTGGCCATTTGACTTTTTTGCTATGTTGACTTTTATTAGGTGATACTGAAAACAGTTGTACTAATCTATTTTCTAAACGGTATTAGTTACCTACCTGAAGCAAGCGAAACCAATATGGGATAATCGGGATAAATATATTAAGAAACTCGTAGAGACTGCTTTGATTACATGTGTTTGATCTCCTCTTGAAGTCACCCCAACCATAGTAGCAAATATAAAATTGCACGGTCCTGAGTAACTGAACCTGAAACACGAGTCCGATAAAAAAAGGACATGTTAACAAAAGAGGAAACAAATTTGGGTACCGAGTCGAGTTTTATCAAGTAACTCGAGCTTGTTCATTTCAAGCTTTTATCAAGTTTCGTCTATACTAAATGTAGGTGTGAACGTTAAGTTTGAATAGGCTCCAGCTTAGCCTAAAGTGTTCGAGTTCAAGTTTGGCTCATTTGAAGGCATAACAGGAAGTGAAATAGTCAATTACCTGACTGGTCAACTGATCGCCCAAGAAGAAATCAGGGAAAGTGACTTTATAAAGAGGTGCACAAACACAATGCCATAGGTTCACAATGAGAAAGAACCGGCTTGCACGATACATGATATTAAGCGGACAAATCATTATCAATAGTAAAACCTACAAAACATAAGTTACACCTAGTTATCAAACATCTTCTGTTTACATAATTTACATAAGGGTGTTGTTAAACGTACCCCATGTGAAAGGGTATATTTCTTAAATGGTGGGCCCTCCCTCATGTTATGTGAGAGGGGATTCGTTTAGCAGCACCCTTTATAAAGGGGTAAACCAAGAAATTCTTACAAGGAATAAACCTAGAGGGGCCAGTTCCGTTAGAGTTGTGAAACTTAGAGTTCTTTCATCCATTTCCATTTCAAGATTAGAGAGTACAACTGCAAGAGTGAGTACTAATAGAGCAGAGCTGAGAAGTAGAATTTCTTTATAACCCAATTCTGTAGTCGGTTTGAACCCGAAAATGAAAGCGTAATTGACACGAAAACGCTTCCAAAAGTATATGTTGCCGGCATACATTAGCATATGTAACACAATGTATGCAAACAAACTATATAATGGAAATATGTTAATCATGTATTGGTCGCGACCAGCACTCTTGAGAAGATCTCTAGCGTGTATTGTTAATATGACTGCCACCACAAGTGATATCAAACACCCAAAGAAACAACCTGTATCGATGAATTGGTAATTAGCAACAGATTCGTACATACACTATTTAAAAATGTGTATCACCGTTGGCTTATTATCGACTAATCATCGATCATTACCAACGGGACCATTAAAGTATAAAAAATAGACTGCCAACAGCCCAAATATTATTGGGTTTTTTTTTGTGCGAACTCATTGATGATGGAGGTCGATGATACCCGTACCAAAAATATCCATACTGAATTTATGAAAAAGTGGGTCCCGAATACCGTACCAAAATCGGTACAGTGTCGAACTGTCGGTACTCATTACAAAATACTCACTTTATATGATACTGATACTGAACTGACACCGAAAATACCGGTACCGAATTTTTGAAAAAAGTGGGTACCGAATACCGTACTGAATCTATCGGTATAGTATTGGTACTCGGTACCAAATGCTCATCCCTATGATTGTTTGGCGGTTATTGAGGCTAGGTTTTACGATAAGATTACCACACAGGCTTTTCATGCCTTTGTCAGCGTTGGGCCGTCAGTAGATAGAGAAGACTTGTTGGTAATTTTGTCGCTGAACCCGCTGGCGGTAATATATGTTGGAAAACAAATTACTTCCAACCATATTCCTGATGGATTTTTGTCGGTAACCATTTTCACCAATCTATTACTAAGATCATTATTTGTCGATAACACTCATTTGTTTTTTATTTTAGTTTTTTGTTTTTTTGTGTTTACTAGTGAAAGTGAGTAGTGTCAAGAAATCAAATCAAAATTTGTGTACGCACCCACAACTTACCCACAAAAAATGTTACTCCATGTTTGTCTTTTTTAGCCCTTGGCCTTAGATCCTTCATACCTAGACTTCGATTTGCATTGGCAAAATGTGTAATAAACGCAGATTCTACTCGTTCCATGAGTTTAACAACCTGTAATAACCAGAGAATTAAGTTACAACTTTTGTATTAATCTACAAATAAAAGCATGATATAACTTCTCATTTTACCTCATCAGATTGGCTCAAGTAAGAACTCTTAACCATCTCCAGATAAGCTTTTGATGCGTTTCTTGATGTCACCTAAACAAAAAAAAAACAAAAAAAATTAAAAAATTGTCAAAACTTGACTCACCACATTGACACAGTTTATGATCATAATTAAGAATTTAAGACCTTGTCATACTTCTTCATGATCTTGGATATAGCCAGTTGATTCAAGAAACTGTCAAGAACAAAGAAAAATTATAAACTAATCAAGACCGCTTTGGGTTTAATCTGTATGTAATCAAACAAGAATGTTTAATAATTATTACCAGTAGCTTTTCAAAAGCCGGAGCTTTCTATGGAACTCGACAAAAGCTTGTTTCAGTTTGGCTTGTGCAGTTCTGAGCTCACTTTTGCTAAATGATAGATCAGATTTGGTGCCATCAAATATAGTTCTCCACGGTGGTGTTAATCCGGATTCTGGTGTGACATTGATCTTTATGTGATTTAGAATATCTGTTGTTTGGTTTCTTTCTGGTGTTTCTTGAATCTCATCTAACGGTGATAAACCTTAAAAAAATCAAGAACAAATCAGTAAGATCTTTTAAATAACCACTAGCTGATTTTTTTTTTCATGTTGTTGAGTGGATACCTGAATTTGGTGGTGTAGATGAAGTGTGAAAATTGATTCTAACTTTAAGAGCAAAGAGAGCATCCATCTGTTTGTTCAACTCCTCCGCCTCCATCACCACCTCGTCCACCTGTCGTTTGTAGAAACAGATTGCTTTATTAAACTCATCATCAAGTCTTTTGAAGAACACAATCTCATTCTCTGCTCCTTCCTCCCACGACCGAAAAAACATAGTTTGGTAATGCATGCATTGCTCCTGATGCTGTATTTCACTTACAAGAATCACTTCTTCGGTATCGCTACTGTTTTCCTCATTGTAATTACCAACCCGGTTCGTTAGCCCACTAAAAGGTCTATGGAGAGAGTGTCTTTCGGACAAGATCACTTTTTGTGGAGACTGGTATGGTGGAGATGTTTGGTTCTGCCTCAGTCGTCGAAAAATCAAGATTTCTTTCAAGATTGTCTTGAGATGATTGTATTGCATGTAAGCTTCCTCCCATTCTGGCACCATTTGTGAAGTAAATTCTTTTCCAAACTTCATTTTGATGTTAGTTTTCTCAACTTAAATCATAGGGATTGCTTTAGGATTAAGTTTGTTTAAATACTGAATAAAGAGCGTTCAATTGTCACCCCATTGATTGCCTTAAATGATATATTCATAACCACCACAAGTGGCCTAGTGGTGGAGTGACTTGGGTTCTCCAATGGAGACCCAAGTTCAATTCCCATTAGTGCCACTTTGGTGGCCACCGACACCCGCTTTAAAGCCGGACCGAGGACACTCGAGGTCTCGGGTTCGAAACATGTTTCTTACCCCTCTTTGATGGCTATGGGTATTTGCCGCCAGGGATCCTTGTCGGGTGGTGAACTGGGAAGGGAGATCCCTTCCGCGGTCAGGGGTACCGTGCAATTACCCTTTTAAATGATATATTCATGTGTCTTGTGCAACTTGCTAATTACTTGTACAATGCAATGCAATGCAAGACCCCTACTCCTACACACCATCGCCATCGGAGCTAGTAGGTCTACGACACAAGTTTTGTCGGTGTGACAGCAGGCTTGAAATTGTAGAACTTATTCATTACACAACTTGGTTACAACCACAAGTCACAACTAGAAAATTATCCGACATTTTAACATGTTTTTTACAAGGGGAGGAGGGGTGGTCACTAGTGATAGATTTCTATCACTACCAAGCACCAATCAACTCATGCCATGTCATCACCCAATATTCTATCACTAGTGATAGAAATGTAGTAGGGGTGGTATCACTAGTGATGGAATTCTATCACTCCCAAATTTTTTTAATTTTCATTTTAAAATTAGAAATTTTTAATTTTATTTTAAAACACTAAATTATAAATTTCACTAATTTTTTAATTTTTTATTTTAAATTAGAAATTAACAATAAAACACTAAAATTAAAAATTTCATTAAATTTAAAACATATTACTTCAATTTATCATACTAGAAACATACAATTTAAAAAAAAAAACCCTACTCCTCGTCCGAATCATGAAACTCCAAACCTAGAGAACCTACTAGTTCGATTAAATCGTATCTCAACCGAAAGTGAGTTTCTTCATTACGCAATTCTAGATGGATATTTTGTGAAACTTGAACTTGTTTAGGAGGATCCGGCACCCAATCCAGGGATATTGCACGTCCGTCTTCTTTGATCAGCATATTGTGCAATATGATACATGCATACACTATGCTATGTATTGATTTCTTGTTCATCGCACGAACCGGTCGGTGTAGTATACCCCATCTACCCTTTAAAACACCAAATACCCTCTCAACATCTTTTCTTGCTGATTCTTGCAATTTTTTGAACACTATTTCTTTAGGCTCGACAGGAAATGAGGGAGCTTTCACAAAAACAGACCAAGACGGGTAGATACCATCCACAAGAAAAAAGCCTCGTCTGTAATGTCGACCGTTAACATAGAAAGGAGAGGAAGGTGCGGTACCATCCATTACGCTTTGGAACAACGGCGACGTGTGCAACACATTGATGTCGTTGTTTGAACCTGGAACACCGAATGCCAAATCCATAAATCATTCGACGCCACCGCTTCTAGTATGATGGTTGGTCTTTTGATGTCTCCCCTAACATACGCCCCTCGCAACTCTCTTGGACAATTTTTCCACTCGATATGTGTACAATCGATGCTACCGAGCATCCCGGGAAAATGCCATCTAGCCTCGTGTGCGGCGTAAATACGTGAGATGTCGTGGCTCGTCGGTTTACGTAAAAACTCGTTAGCATATAACTTAATGACCGCGTTGCAAAAAAAAATTGCAAACATTCACGTGAAGTTCTTTCCGACATAGCTAGGTATTCATCATATTGATCGGGAGGGTTACCTATCGCTAGTTGGCGAATGGCGGACATGCATTTTTGTATCGGCGTGAAACTTGGTTTGCCCCTCGCATCGTAACCTTCTTGAAACCATTCCTCGCTTGCTTCGATGTCTCCAACAATCTTTAAAAATAATTCTTTGGGTAAACGAAACCGATCTCTAAACGTTTCGGCATTGTTGAGCGGATTTTCCACAAAATAATCGTTCATCAAAACTTCGTTGGCACGTATACGATCACGGTCGACCATCTTCTTCTTTGGGCGGGACGACTCGGCATCAAGCTCGTTATACACCGACACAAAATATTTTAGCGTCTCGTTGTCGGAAGACGACTCGGTATCACTATCGCTAGACATCAGAAACGTCGAATCCGTAGGGAATTCCATTTGAGAAAGATATAAAAATTGTGTGAAATGGATTTATGTTTGTTTGTAGAAAATGGTTTAAATGGAGATATATATAAAGGTTTAAAGGTTTTTTTTTTCTTTATAAAAAGTTACCGTTATTCAACGGATATAAATACCCAACGTTCAAAAATCGTCCATATTCAACGCTTTATACATTCCACGCGTTACAAAAATAGCGCGTTAAACTCATGGCGGCGGTGGTGTTCCGTTTTCATTTCACGCGTGATGGGGGTGGTATAACGGACCACCCAGTGTGCTCTAAAAGTAAATTATATATAAATGAGCATAACAATATAACTTAGAGGAAATTTTATATATGCATATATATATATATATATATATATATAGGGGATCGCTAGAATGAGAACCACCACGAGTTATGAGAACCACGAGAACCGCGCCCCGCGGGTGGCCGTCGGCGACGAAATTTTTTTTACACCTAGATCCGTATATTTTAGTGGGGGGTTTAAATTTTCGGTTCAAACGGCGAGCCCGAGGGGGTAGTTTTTTACGCCCAAAGTTTGGGTTTTTTTAATTTTTTTAATTTTTCTTTTTTTTTACCAAACTTTGGGCGTAAAAAACTACCCCCTCGGGCGCGCCGTTTGAACCGAAAATTTAAACCCCCCACTAAAATATACGGATCTAGGTGTAAAAAAAAATTCGTCGCCGACGGCCACCCGCGGGGCGCGGTTCTCGTGGTTCTCATAACTCGTGGTGGTTCTCATTCTAGCGGCTCCCTATATATATATATATATATATAGGGTAGGGATCCTAAGAGAAGTCCACCCTATTTGAGAAACTTGAGAAGAAATCTGGACCACACATTTTCCCTAAGCAAAAAATGCAAAAAAAAGGTGAAAAAAAATGCAAATTTTTTTTTTGAAAAATCACAGCTTTTTCTTTAAGGATTAATTTTTTTTTTTAAATATTTTTTTTTTTTTGGATTTATACACATGTGTATATTGTTAATCTTTTAACTATACATATATGTATATTGTCAATTATACATATATGTATATACATGTTTAAAATTGAAAAAATGTGTATATTGTTAATCTTAAACCATAAACACTAAAGCTAAACCTTAATGCTAAACCCTAAACTCTAAACCCTAAAGCTAAACCCTAATTCTAAACCCTAAAGCTAAACTCTAATGCTAAACCCAAAAGCTAAAACTAAACACTAAAGCTAAACCCTTAATGCTAAACCCTAATACAAACCCTAAAGATAAAGCTAAACCCAAAAGTTAAAGCTAAACCCAAAAGCTAAACCCTAATGCTAAACCCAAAAACTAAACCCTAATGTTAAACCCTAAACCATAAATCTAAACCCTAAACCCTAATGCTAAACCTTAAATACTAATGCTAAACCCTAAATAACACTTATTTTTCAATTTTAAACATGTATATACATATATGTATAATCGACAATATACATATATGTATAGTTAAAATATTAACAATATACACATGTGTATGAATAAAAAAAATTATTTCTTAAAGAAAAAGCTGCGATTTTTCCAAAAAAAAAAAAAAAAATTTGCATTTTTCCACCTTTTTTTTTTTGCATTTTTTTGCTTAGGGAAAATGTGTGGTCCAGAATCCTTCTTAAGTTTCTCATTTAGGGTGGACTTCTCTTAGGATCCCTACCCTATATATATATATATATATATATATATATATGCATATATAAAATTTCCTCTAACTTATATTGTTATGCTCATTTATATATAATTAACTTTTAGAGCACAATGGGTGGTCCGTTATACCACCCAGTGTGCTCTAAAAGTTAATTATATATAAAATTGAAAAATAAGTGTTATTTAGGGTTTAGCATTAGTATTTAGGGTTTAGCATTAGGGTTTAGGGTTTAGCTTTATGGTTTAGGGTTTAGCTTTAGGGTTTAGCATTAGGGTTTAGCATTAGGGTTTAGCTTTTGGGTTTAGCATTAGGGTTTAGCTTTTGGGTTTAGCTTTAACTTTTGGGTTTAGCTTTATCTTTAGGGTTTGTATTAGGGTTTAGCATTAAGGGTTTAGCTTTAGTGTTTAGTTTTAGCTTTTGGGTTTAGCATTAGAGTTTAGCTTTAAGGTTTAGAATTAGGGTTTAGCTTTAGGGTTTAGCTTTAGGGTTTAGCTTTAGGGATTAGCTTTAGGGTTTAGAATTAGGGTTTAGCTTTAGGGTTTAGCATTAGGGTTTAGCTTTAGGGTTTAGAGTTTAAGGTTTAGCATTAAGGTTTAGCTTTAGTGTTTATGGTTTAAGATTAACAATATACACATTTTTTCAATTTTAAACATGTATATACATATATGTATAATTGACAATATACATATATGTATAGTTAAAAGATTAACAATATACACATGTGTATAAATCCAAAAAAAAAATTAAAAAAAAAAATTTAATCCTTAAAGAAAAAGCTGCGATTTAAAAAAAAAAAAATTGCATTTTTTTCACCTTTTTTTTGCATTTTTTACTTAAGGAAAATGTGTGGTTCAGATTGCTTATTGTCACACCCCGATTTTTCCACGTGTCACCGGTGGGGGAGTATCGTGACGTGGTTGGCAACATCATGGTCAAACAACACAACATAATAATGCACAGCGGAAGCAAAAGATAAATATATTACATTCCGAATATAAGTAATGTCAAAGTATTACAACGGAAGGTAAAGGATCCACAGGCGGATCAATAAAAGAAAATTGTTCAACAGACTTTAGGCATCTAGAACTTGCAAGATTCCCTAGTGACGCCCTGAGCTCCCAGCCAATTACGCATAGTACCTATCACTTAACCTTTTGGAAAATACGTCAGTTTACACTGGTAAATACAATTAACTGACTCATTTTGGAAAAAGAGTTTGAAAAGTGATTCGAGTGCAAACGGCACAAAATATCTTGACACATTGATTAAAATGCACAGAGGCAAAATTAATCTTTTATAACTTGGGACAATTTTATTAATAAAAATCTTGTATCCGATTTACATGGTTGTCCAACATTTAGGGCCGGTGATTAAACAATACAAGCCGGACAAGATTAATCGACACACCACAAATATAATCTCACAAGAAGTTACCCTTACGAGTGAGTATACGTTATACATATGCAACAGGAGGTGTTATGTCTACACCTTGTGCTTACGTCGTGGCCATTCACTTTTTAAAATGAGCCAAGGATATCCAGGACACGGTCATTAACCCCCAATGTTATTTGTTATCAATCAATACAGATTAAAACGGGATTATACAATTTAATCATCTCCGATTAAAAGGTCTCTACACCCGACCAAGCGGTATTTTTATAATACCGTATCCCAAGCCCATATAAGGGAAAATAAGTTAAAAGTATTTACCTGAGCTAGCTCCTGTCTTAAATAGCAAGAATCTAATAACTCAGCCGTAGTCACTTAAGTAAGCGTAGGTACAATTTACCGGAAAGCTCTAGTCTGGAATGATGGTATAAATAATTAATTAGAGTGCTAACGGGTCTTTAATTAAGCCTAAGCTTAGACCGGTTAGTCTTACAGGAAGATACGGTTCGTACGCACGATTAAGCGAAGACCGGAATAGAATGTGATTTAGACCCGACAAGTTTGGAGACTTGTATAATATGGGTAAACTAACCACATTCTGGATTTTGAGATAAAACCGATAGGGTTTGACCCGTTTCGGCTAATTTATGTAAACTTGTTACATAAGCCGAACCGAACGCGAAATAAGCGTAACGGTTATCCGCAAGAGCCATATGCATGTTTCCTAAGTTAATATGCTTCAATTATGTTGTGACATCAGTAGGATGTCTTTCGTTATGCTCCGAACTAGTTTAAACACAAACTATGCCCCGTAGGGGTAGTTTGGTCATTTTAAAGTTTGTAAAAGCGCTTAGATGTTTAACCGAGTTACAGGTCTGATGTACGCAGCAAACATACTCAATTTGATGAGTTATAACAGTAGACTAAGCATATATGTGAATTTTATCATCTTTAACCAAACTATGCCCCGTAGGGGTATTTTGGTAATTTCACATAAGCCGAAAAGCTCAAAAACGAAGTCTGAGTTTATCAACCTTTGCTTACTGTTAACATATCATAATTTGCCTCATATATCAGTAGGTATCAACCCGGGTATGTCCAATATAATTCTAAGACATACTATGCGTTAAAAACGCTAATTATGGCGATTAAAGGCCATTTCCGGGTTCTATACTTAAATCTGATATTTTTATATTTCCAGAAGGCTTAAAATAATTTATTTAACATATGTGATCAGTAGCAAAAGGTTTGGAGTCGTTTAGATAAGTAAAACTCATTTTATGGCCCGTAAGGGCAAAACCGACAATTACCGGATTAAGCCTGCGACTATGAGTTATGCTCAGCCTAAAATTAATTAAAAATCTTTAAAAATCTTAAAATAATATATTATATCAGTGGGTAAAAGATTTGATATCAAAAAGTATGTTTAACTAGGCTATACGCTAATTAC
The DNA here is from genome assembly GCA_030545235.1 of Helianthus tuberosus. Taxonomy (NCBI): domain Eukaryota; kingdom Viridiplantae; phylum Streptophyta; class Magnoliopsida; order Asterales; family Asteraceae; genus Helianthus; species Helianthus tuberosus. Next base: position 146,531,205 of record CM060432.1, read on the forward strand.
GCCATTATGTTAACATAAAGCATTAGTTTTGCGATAATGAGCATAACTCTTAATCTACAAGTCAAAATGATGTCAAACTTTGCATACAGGTTTATATATCAGCAACTAAGGTTTCTACACTTTTACATTTTTATAAATCATGATTTAAGGTAATAAGGGCATAACGGTCAACGTATGAGCAATTAACGGAAGCTTGCATATTAATTGGATAACTAGTGAACCAAGGTGTATGATCACAGAGGGTTGTTCTAACATGTATCCTAATCCAATTAAAGCTCTGAGGCATTTCAAAAATTATGCCCAAATGGGTCAGAACTGAAAGTCAACCGAAAAGTCAAACTATGTGACTTTCGGTTCCGAACCGGGTCTAAACAGGAAATAGTCGGGTTGAACATGTTGGGACATGTTCTTACACTTATTTCTAAGTTATAACAATGTTCAAACAGGTTATATATGTTCTAGATAGCTAATTATGCATAAACGACATTTTAAGCAATATGTTGACTTTTTAAGTAATTGTTTGACCCGACATTTGACCTGCTTAGGATGGTGATCAGGGGAAACCCTTTTGGGGTTTTATTACCCACATAAATACCATTCTAAAACTACTTTTAATTCGAGATAAGACTGAGTCATTAGTGACTAATCTCGAAGTCAAACCGTAATTACGACGGTTTGACTTTTAGCTAATTAACTAAGCTAAAAGCAATTAGAGAAAGGTTAGAATACTTACTGAAGTCCTATGCACAAGATATGATCACTAGGAAGCAAGCTTGAGCTCCAGAATCAATCCAAGAGTGCAGGAGAAGTGTGTGAATGTTTGTTGCAACTAATGAGCTTTATATAGTGAACTAAGGCACCATAAAGTGTTGACAACAAAGTCTATGATCAACCACAATCATCCAACACCTGTTACTAGTGTCTAGGGAAGTCTAAGGGTCGTCCACTTGTGAGAAAAACCGGTTAAATGGGTCACAATCGCGAAAAACAGGCTGCAGAAGGTTTCTGGTCGCTGGTTGACTGCTAGCGCACCGTTACGCTAACATTGTAGCGGTGCGCTAGACCCCCTGCGCATCGTAGGGATAGTTTGGCTACGGTGCGTATGGCCTCTTCAGGGGCTGTTTTGATTGTTCTTTCATTAATTCGAAAGGGTAACCCCATTATCCGCATATGGGGCATTAATTATCATCTAGGGACCTCTAAAAATGTGCTTGAACGGTTCTAAACCTTACCCTTGTGTATTGTTTCGTTTGTATCCATAAACAAGACCCAAAACAAAGGGTTACCGCTCTTTTTCTTCGTAGGAGTCCACCATATCAATTTACGAATCATTCAATGTTATAATTCACTGAACTTGAACGTATACTAAATGTTTTTAACATGTTTGAGTCTTGGGATTTTCTACGAGGTCGTTCAGAGGTACAAAAGTTAACATGGCGACACTTTTAAATCCTGTCAAACATTTTTATTAAACCCGGGTTTACAACGCGTTTTGTCTTACATGACACGTGTCGTTTTATTATTGAACCCGAAATTTTCGAGGTGTTACATCCTCACCCCCTTAAAATAAATCTCGACCCGAGATTTACTGAAATAAGGAAGTATTCTCTGCCTAATAAAGGCATTCTAACAGATGATTAGAAATTTGTATGATCTTGTTTGTTGTTTCCAATGCAACTTTCAGATCTTGAATATTGGGCTTACTAATCTATTGCTCTAACAACAGACGTTTAACATTCCATCTTTACAAGGTCTCCAAGGAGCAGCCTTGACGCCTTTATCCTAACTATTATAGAATAGCTTATCTTAAGGTGAGATGGTTATTCTTAATCGCTGTTAAAATAGGGTTGCGGTAATTAGTGCATAAGCAAATTGAACCGTCTTTCTTACCCAACCATATCAAACTCTTAGAATATCGAGTTAGGATATATGAATCTATATCTTAAAATTTTCTTAATCAGGTTTTCGGTTGTTCCATATTAAACATGGAGTTCTTTACAACACTCTAACCCAAAGTGGGATATTAATCGTAACTCTACCTGCCTCTAGAGAGGTAAACAGGGTAAACTTAGAAGAAGATAACCAAGATACTAGGAGGTTACAGAGATTTTCCATATCTCAAGCTCCAGTTCACTCATCAACGCTTGTGTCTAATAAGTGACACATTCATGTTATGAGTCCACATATTCCGTTACCAAGGAATATTTATTTGGATAATTCTATTCCGGATATCTCCCTTGAATACTACTAGTCGACATTAGTACAATATGACCATTGGGATATCTCAGGGGTTCCATGTATTAAACCTCCATGCTGATCAGACATGGAAATAATCTATGGGACGCACTAGGATACGCCAATCCTCATATGACACTTTTATCCAACATAGTTTGGCATTCGTAGGCGATATATAAAAATACTGAGAAAAATAATTAAAATAACATATGTTGTCATACTCTTTGCGAAGAAAGAGTACTCTTAGATTTTTCGGAAGGATTCTTTGCCGATATTAGAAGAATCGGTTACTACGGTTTCCTTGGTAGCTATACCTTGTGGATGATAAAAAAAAATTTGCTAAGTTTATGGTTCATGAAGATTTATTATTGTCTGTATAAAAAAAACAGGACACTTAGCAGAAATTATCATTGATAAATGATAAGGAAATTTATTGTACAAGTGCTTATAATTAATTAGAATGGAGATTTTCACAAACTAGGCACCTAGCTCAGTTGGCTAGGCGCGCGAAAGGGTGCGGCCGGCCTAGACCCGGGTTCGATTCCGGGGACGGCCAGTTCCACCATTTTTTTTTGTTTAATATTAATTAATCGTACGGATACGTGTAATTACGAGGGTTGTCTCATAAGGAGTCTTGATAATTAATTGCTTCTTATCATTCACAATATGGACTTGGTTTTTAAGGCAACCAATCGATTTTTATCACTATATTGAGTCCTTAAGTATGCAACCAAAAGTTTGCTTAAGGATATTAGAAAAAGTGATTTCTAATAGATATTATATCAATATAGGATTTGTTGGAGCATTTTTGACGTAACATCGTCACTTTCTACCGGTCATTAAATGACCGGAGTCTAAATCAGGTGGAGACAACAGTTCTCAACCTTTATCATTCATAATATATTTATACGTGCCAGTATTAAATAAGTTTCTACATAAACTGCTTGATAACGAAAGGTACATATTATACTATCATTATTCTGCATCATCTCTTGGGCGTTCCTCCTGATAACTCGTGCGTCTGTTCTCTTGGCCTACTCGGGCTTCCTCGCATACTTAGGGCAGTTGGTCTTTATGTGCCCCTTCTCGTTGCAGTTGTAGCATGTAGCATCTTTCAACTTCTTGCAATCCATGGTTTTATGTTCCCTAGATTTGCAAATTCCACAAGCTCTGGGCTGCGATTTGGATTTTGGTTCGAACCTGCATTTCCCATAATGGCGCTTCTTGCAGGTCTCACACACTGGTTTCTGATCGGACTTTTGTTTGTTCTTTTTCTTAGAACTCTGGGAGTTATCTACCTCCCTTTTCCTTTTTAGTTCATCCTTTGCATCAGAGGCATGAACGAGATCCTTCTTATGAGTGAGGAAATGTGGTCCTAGATAAAATTGGGACCGAGCAGCATGGGGCTCCTTGAACTTTTTCACAGCCTTCTTCACCGCTTTTCCAACAGCTGCGTCTATCATAGTTTGAAGAACATCTTTGGAAATTCTAAGGTTTACAATTTCAGCATCATTAGCATGCGTCGTGCCATCAATGGCGTGATCGACTGTTGTCTTATCCGAGTTTGCCATTACTTTCTATTGGTTCCTAACACCAATAAAAACAATTTCTTAGTTGAAATCCAACAACTACTATATTTTTATTCTGATGGCCTTAATATATACTAGCCATGGTGTCAATAACCTATACAGGCTATTATAGCACTAACATTCTTAATGAATGTTATTTAAAATATATTAATATTACTTAGCCTAGGTCGCAAAAGACCATCAATGGCATTAAAGATTTGGACCTAGTCCATCACTTTTCTGACAGAGGATCAAAACGTCACATCTGTCTTTATTATATTAGAGAATTTAGGTAGCTTGAAAGCTTGCCATAGGAATATCAGAAAAGAGTGATTCCTATTAGATATAAAATATCCATCTAAGGTTTGTTGGTGGTATCTTCTAAAGTATCATCGGCCAATTTCTACTTCGTATAAATGACCGAAGTCCTAATCAGACGAAGACAACATTTCTCCACAGTCATCGTTCATTATTGAATCACATGTGTCAGCATCAAATAAATTTCTGCATAAACTGCTTGATAAGGAAAAGTACCTGCTATATAGTTCTCCTTCTGCACCATCTCCTGGCGTTCATCCGGAAGACTCATGCGTTTGTTTTCCTGGCCTCTCCAGGCTTCTTTATAAGCTTTGGGCAGTTGGTTTTGATGCGCCCATCCTCGTTACAATTGTAACATGTGGCGTTCTTCATCCCCTTGCAATCTAAGGTTTTGTGACCCTTGGTCTTGCAAATTCCACACAATTTAGCACGTGGGTCGATTGTACATTTTCCAAAATGTTGCTTTTTGCAGTTACTGCATTTGGGTCTGTTATCAGACTGACTCGAGTTCTTCCTAAACTCGGAATCCTTCCCGCGCTCCGAGCTTCCCTTCTTCTTCTTGTTAGATTGATGAGAGTTTTCCTCCTCTCTTTCACTTCTTCTCTCGCCAGAAGCCTTAACAGACTTAATTCTGATTGCGTCTAAGGTGAGAGATAAGGATAAGTCCACCACGGACCTATATGTGGTTGGTCTAGATGCTTTAACATTCCCTTTTATCTCTGGTGCTAGGCCTCCAATGAAACGCGCTATGCGTTTAGGTTCAGGGGTGACTAGATAAGGAACCAGGCGGGACATAGTGTTGAAACTCGTCACATATGCCTGACAATCCAAATTCTCCATGACCAGAGTCAAGAAGTCTGATTCTATCTTTTCTACTTCATGCTGGGGGCAATAGTTTTCCTTGACTAATGCAACGAATTGCTCCCAAGATAAGTTGTAGAGTAGAACCTTTCCCGTGGCTTGGAGCAATGATCTCCACCATGCCAACGCTTCTCCTTTGAATGATTGTGAAACAAATTTCACAACATCTTGCTCCGCACAACCGCTGACGTCAACAACAGCGTCCATCTCATCGAGCCATGTCATGCAATCGATGGCTCCTTCTTCTCCTGTAAAGTCTCTGGGCTTGCAGGAGACAAAATATTTATATGAACAGGTCTTAACTGGTGCCTCTTGATGAAACACAACTTGTTTAGACGGAATACTCCTTTGATTTGACAAGTCATGAACATCGTCCTCCTTTGACTCATATGTTTTAAGAGGGGGCTTACAACTAGCCGCAGATAGGGTCTTAGAGTGGGTATCTTTTGACTCATCATACTGTCGATCAAGTGCTCGAGCAACTGCATAATCTATTATTGCCTGTAGTTCTGCTCCAGTTACATTAATTCTGGTAGTATCATTGCTTTCTTTCAAGTGACTGTTAACTTCGTCAAATCCAGCCATGTAGCTTGATTGCTACATAAATATCAACAATGATTTATTCAGAGATTAATATGGGATCATCATCTTTGACGATTCATCAACCATGGTAATATAAACCATATTGGTTAACTTGTTAGTTATATTAAATTAGTATTTTCCATTATAATTTATCCTAGTTATAAAACATTAAGGATATTAAAGTGGCGCATAAGGCCTAGTCACAAGGACAGTTCTAAATTTTATAGGCCATGATTTCAGAGAATCTAGGCATTAAGGTTTGAATCACGTTCATTACCTTCTTTTGACAGGGAGTTGTAGACTTCAACTGCCTTTTGTCTTTTAGGACAATAGATATAGCCCGTGGGCATTTCCCTTCTGAGGGATTGTTATAATATGATCATCTTCTCAGATGCTATTAGTCGAGATCGTATAGATCCTACCGACTATTACGCTTGGACCTGGTCCAATACTTTTAGACAGGAGGTCACAGACCACCACTGTCGTTGTCACACCCTGTCTTTTGCGGAAGCGTATGATGTGTGACTAGCTTGTTATCATTGCATTCAATCGTAATAAATAACTACATGATCAAAACGATGTTCATCCATTCATGAAAATTTGAGTATTACAAACACTTGTTATTTAAGTTTTCAAAACACGACCTTTGACAAGGTTTCGATTTAACAAAAGTGGATGACATCTAGACTTGTAGTCTACTTCTAGTTATGACACTTGCGCCCAAGATCCATCCTGTCACCTGAAATACATGTAATTTTGGAAAACATCAACATAAAGTTGAGCGAGTTCATGCGTCTTGTATATCTTGTATGAAAACATAGTTTGTAACCTTTACAAATCAAGTATTTATTGTATACATCACGTTTTCTTGTGTACACCACGTACTAAATGAGTGTATGAGCAAGGACATTAAGGCATGTGAGGACATAGGGAGCTTTAGTATTTTCTCCCTTCACTGTGTCGATTTTCCCTCGACTGTGTCGATTAACCTCGACTGCGTCAATTTCCCTTGACTGTGTCGATTTCCCTCGACTGTGTCGATTAACCTCGACTGTGTCGATTTTCCTCGACTGGGACACCGAAGCACTCAAGTGGTCACATGAGGACCATGAGTGGGGCTCGGTCGTACCCGTTAGATCTAACCCTCGTCCCTAATTAATGATTGTTTTTAATGGCTTGGTACTATTATTCACCAAGACTTTATGGCATCTTTTGTATTAGTCTATACTCACATGATCTAGTATTTTCTAGGCATTTATTAATGCTCATCATATTGCACTCACCACGAGTACTTCTCGTATTCTCAAATCATATTGCACTCACCACGAGTACTTCTCGTATTCTCAAATCATATTGCACTCGGTTCTCGTTCTCACCAAGAGTGCTTCTTGTATTTTTACCCTTTGTAAAAATTATAATATTTGTAACATGTATTTCACCCCCGAGAGTTATAAAAACTGAAAACAGTTAAAGAAAAGGGGGAGCATGAACTCACAACTTTGCGTTCCTTGCGTCGTAAACTTCACCGGATTTGCTTAATTAACGTCGTAACCTATACGCGTTTTCTTAACGTTAGTCACTAGACTTGCGTCGCACAAGTACAGTCACTATCTCTTGTGTACGTATTCTTGTGTTAAAAATATTCTATATTTTTAACTACGTATCTTACTTATATTATTTTCTCTAAAATTAATATAAGTATCTCGTGTTTTGCACTTTGCACCCGAATTACGTATCTTGTATGTTGTATGTGTATCTTTCTGTTTATACCCCTCATGAGTATTTAGTGTATTTTTAAGTCTTAATACACTAGCACGTATAACACATACTATATACACTTAACACAAAAGTTGGTGATAAAATAATATATATTTTTCTCTCAAAAATATACGTACTTATATCCATTTTTATTCTTGAAGAAATTCTCATTTCTTATCACCAAAAATTAGGGAAACCTTGGTAATATTTCTAAGCACATTTTTAGGGAATAAGTTTCTCAAAAACTTATATTTTTCTAAGTGTCAAAATTTATAAAAATTTTGACAGAGTTTCCCCTAAAAATGGAGGTTTCCCACGTTTTCAAAACGTGTGTTTATTTTCTTTTAAATCACCATCAATCATCAATAATCATCAACAACAATTTATCAACAATATCCGCCAACAATAGTCACTAATTTCATGAACTTGAATATTTACAAAAAAAAATGTGTAGTAACTTACTAGCACATTTAGTAAGTCTTGTTATCTTTAAAATAAGTTTAACTTCTTAAAAACTTTATTTTTAAAGAATATGAAGTTTTACAACTTCTAGTCGGTTTTTACGAAAACTATTTCTTCGTTAACACTTTTGTTACACAAGTATCCACACACTTATTTGTTCACAAAAACCACTTTTGTTTGTGTAAGATCCGGTTTAGAACATGTGATTTCTTGGACACTTGGTCCTTTGAAAATACCGCTTGTAGATACGTAGATCTACTAGTTTTAAACACTTTTATACAAGTTAAAACATTTTTACACAAGTTCATGGTTTATGTGTGGTAGGGTTTCACCTTTTAACCCTTGTTACTTCTAGAATAGCTTTATGTTAAGATCCATGATCTTACCAAACCGGGTTAAACGATGATCCGAGCTACCACATCATAGATCGGGTCTAGATAACCACAACTTTCAATTACTACAACATTTACACAACTTATGTGCTATTAACCACCATTTTTCATGCCTTTAGTAGACTTTTAAGCATCATATTGCATGTTAACGAGTTTTAACCGACAAAAATCCTTTTAACCACTTTAGAATAGATTAAATACGAGTTCTAAGTGTTATACCTCTAGCTCAAGGCTAGGGAAGATTCTATGCGAAAAACGCGTGGATAAAAGCAAGATAACGAGGTCCTTCGCCTTCCGATTGCACCAAGACTCCTTATATGCGACCCTTAGCACTTGTAGATGATTGAAATGGCTTGATCTAAACTCGAAAATGGATGTGTGATATAGGGGAGGTTCGGCCGAAGCCTTAGGGAGAGGGAGAGAGAGCTTGGGTTGTGGAAATGTTAAGTGTGTGTTATGGTGGATCATGAAAGATACTTATAGACAAAGTTAATGTGTTTAACCAAAGGATTATATGTAGTCTAGATTCTAAAAACAAGATTATAATAATCCACAAAAGGACATGGTATGTTCCCCCACATGGGGACGGTTTCTAAAGAGGGGAGGGGGGTCTAGTTAGTTTCCAACTAAACATTAAGTATGTAGTTAGGTTAATCTAGTTAAGTTAAGTGATTAACCCGGTTAGTAGTGTGTTGTGCTTTACAGTGGGTGTTAGGGTATTCAGGGACCCTAACTGGCTCAGAAAAAGATAAGTAATGTTATTGGCAATATTTTTATGTTCCGGGTAAAGTCCGGTCGTTCGGTTACATACCGATTCGTTAAAGTGCTAAATTGCACCTTTTAGTGTTTAATAAGTATCTTTTTGTAACACTATTGATTCCCAACACTTAGGGAAATATTCTGGATAATAAAACGACATTTCTGCATAATATTTATGTGTCTAAATGCTGAATTATTGCTGAATTATATAAATTCTGCACTTAAAGTGCGTTTCGGGTGCTTTTTAGTGCTTATTTTTGCTTCCGGAGAGTATATATATATAAACCCTTGTATGTACTCTTGGGTTTTAATGTATTTCTTGTAGTTGGACCTACACCTAGGCTCCAATTCTAATGTCTGACTGCTTTCTGCAGTTCCGTTGACACGATGTGTCTTACCGGTGAGTTTACTAATATTTCTGACGCAACGCTCTCGTTTATGCATAAAGCCATATTTTGTAACACAAAATGTGCATGAATTCACTTGCATGGGAATTCAGAAATTTATTTGTCTGGTAACTAGATCATGTACAGTCATTAAAGCACAAATTACTGTTCATCTAGTGTACGGAATGTACGGAAAAGTGACGGTTGTCACAGTCTCCCCCTGTTAAAAGAATTTCGTCCCGAAATTCAAGCGATGCCATCGGTCGCAGGGGAGTTGTGAAACCAATATGGTCACTTAGATTCATGATTTGTCTTCATGTTCCTATGAAATCTCTGGGTCATGTCATGAATTCTATCATACTCAAGTAAGTCGATCATGACTTTTCTGTATCTTGTGGACTCTTGGTCCATAACCTCAACAGGTTTCTATAGTATCACGGACTCTTGGTCCAAACCTCAGCAGGTTTCTATAGTATCACGGACTCTTGGTCCAAAACCTCAACAGGTTTCTATAGTATCACGGACTCTTGGTCCAAAACCTCAACAGGTTTCTATAGTATCACGGACTCTTGGTCCAAAACCTCAACAGGTTTCTATAATATCACGGACTCTTGGTCCAAAACCTCAACAGGTTTCTATACTATCATGGACTCTTGGTCCAAAACCTCAACAGGTTTCTATAGTAATTCTTGTCATTTGTCATTGACGTGAATCTTATTTGTGGGAACAACGACTGCTCCTTGAGTCAGACTCCTTTAAAGACTAGACACATGAATGTGTCGCGATCACTACTGATCTTTTTCTGGGAGTTTCATCTTGTGGGCAATGGTTCTGGTCCCTACACCGGGGATTCAACCTTTTCGTTTTCCAAAATACACTACGCCTTCTCTAGGCGAGGCTCTCATTTTAGTCATACTTCTTGTCTCAAATTCTTACGATTTCTGCCGCTCATCGGCGTAATCTTTCTGTATTCTACGGGCTGTCCTGATATGATTGCATATCTGAAGGATCTGGCCTATAGTTTTCCTGGGCCATCTCGGGCCAGTTGATTGTTTATTTCTGGTCTCCGTTCAACATGACGGAAATTTACTCATTATGTTCCGTCTAAAGCTTTACACGAAGCGGTTTAGACGGCGGTGTGATAGATACCGTTGTAGGAAAACTCCACTAAGGGCAAGTGAGTGTTCCGACTTTTCATCAAAGTTTATCACACAAGCACGTATTGTATTCATACAGTCTGCATCGTTCAGCAGCTCAGTTCATATTCGAGTTCTTACGATCATCGGTGTGTTGCAACCCTTGTGATCAATAAGGATCGTGCAACGTTTTCTTTCAGGTAATGACGTCCAGTTGCGGCGCGCAATCACTGTATCTATCTCAAGATCTCTTCTCGTGATTCCTTAATCAATGTGCCGCGTGTGCAATGTCGTGGTCTCGTTGCATCGACGTACAATCGAGACTTGTCGAGAGACGTCACATAATTGCAACTCTAGCTCTTTAGCTCTTGGTTGCAGGGTTGGCGTGAATTTCGTTCTTATCCACCATGTATCATAAAGTTCTTCCTTCGCGAACTCGAAATCCGCTTTTCGTCATCATTGCTCATAATCCAGGTATGGCTCACACGTTCGATTCATGAGGTCCATGAATATATTGTCGATGCATGTGTTAAGCCAAATGATACGACAAGGAACTCGCAATGCTTGAAGCGAGTCCTAAAGGTCGTTTTAGGAACGTTTCCTTCTGGTATTCACAGTGGAGGACCTCTTGTCCTCAAGTTGATCCTTGACAAAGGATTCTGATTCTCAATTTTCTGAAGTTTATGTAAAATGGAGACTACCAACTTTCTCCTTGTCTCCTTAACTAAGGATGTTATGTCTTTAATTTCCCCTGTCTGGCAGCTCTTGCCGTTATATCAGAGGTTCATGCTTCGCTGATGAAGCTAGTCGGTATGGCGTCATTCATCGCTGGCGCTGCTCCTGGCACACGATTTATCCCAAACTCCTCTCGTCGCCACAGAGAGGCGTTCCTGGCAAGTCTTTTGAAAAGGCTACAGGGACATCTATGTTCTCAGGCTCTGTAGTCTACTCGGAGGCGTTTCCATGCTTCTTCGACCAATGAGGGATGTCGTAGATCTGCCGCCTTATGGGGTCTAGCATCCTTGCACCTATTGCAGGAAAGTTAGGTTTCATCATCCGCAAGAGGGATGCGTCTGATTTTCTCATATTGAACGACTCCAGCTCTATACTTGGATTTCTGATCCATGCTGACTATCATCTCATGACTTCGCAAGTCAATGGTAACAGAAGGTTCCGGCCTTCTGAGTCCCTAAATGCAATCCTTAATTGCTTCGACTGTTTAAACTAGCCTTCTTTATGCCCATTTCTAAGGAATACGGGACGTCTATTTTGCTAGGCCAAGCGGTTTCTTAGGTTCTAAGCATGCAGGGTTGAAGTTGATGCCAGTATTAAAAATAGATGCATAAGGTTGGTTATTAGGGAACGTACCCGTAACCGCATCTGGATCCTGGCGTTCTTCACGAGTTTCGATCGTGAAAACCCTTCCTTGCTTGTTTCTTCCTAGGGCAATCTTTCCTAAGGTGCCCTGCTTCACCACATTTGTAGCAGCCTGGTATTCTCTTATTTCTCCCATCTGGGTCCTTCGCCCAACAGGCATCCTTGCTGTGCCCTTGTTTTCCACACTTTCCGCACGTAGGCCTTAGACATCGACCTTCATGGTGAAAAGTGCATTTCCCGCATCTCGGCTTAGTCCCCGAGTATGTTTTACCACCAGCCTTATTAGTGGCTCCATCAGTTTTCCTCCCAGGCGGCGGGTTCACTTTCTTTCTTTTGCCTGCTTTAGAGCTTCCATAGTTGACTTGGGTGCTCATCTTTAGATTCGAAGACTTCCTCTTCTTATTGCCTGATGACTCCACATGAGTCTCTTTCTTGTTATCCTCAGATTCCGAGAATTTTTCCGCACGTAGAGCCTCTTCAGTAAGGGTGACACTCATATCGATAGCCTCTGCAATGGTTGAGGGCTTTGAGGTAGTAACCATGCTCCTGATCTGAGGTGCAAGTCCCCAAATGAATCGTTCAACCCTTTTGAATTCCGGTTTGACTAAGTAGGGGACGACCCTAGACAAGTCGTGAAATCGCTGGACGTATTCGGAAATCTTTGGTCCGTCCATTTTCAAGTTCCAGAACTCCACCTCAATCTTCTGGATTTCGGCTCTAGAACAGTATTTCTTTTCCATCATTTCCTTGAGCTCGTCCCAGCTTAGTGCATAAGCAGCATCTACACCAAGGGTTTGAACCTGAAGGTTCCACCAGGAGAGTGCGCCATCTACGAATAACCCTGAGATATAAGTAACACTCTGTCGGGGCGAACAGTTACTCATTCTTAGAATGGAGTCAGTCTTTTCTGCCCAACGAACAAATGCAACGGCACCTCCTGTGCCATCAAAATTTAATGGCTTGCAGTCCAGGAACTGTTTATAGGTGCAGCCAGTTGGAGGGTTATTTCCAGTAGTGCCATTGCTGTGCTCAGAGCGGAGGGCTTCATGTCGTGCAATTGCCTGCGAGATGCGTTCTTGCAGCTCGGCTTCTGTCCTTGGCAACGTACTGGTGTTTGTGTCTCGCCTGGGCGGCATTCTCTTCTGCCAAAATGGTATGAAGTAGGTTAGACAACATTTCAATTGTCTATGATATACATAGCACCATAAGCCACACAATTTCACACGTATATATAACCAGTGTATAAGCGAGGAAACAGTTATTGAGCCTTCACATAGGCTTGCCAACTTGGCATATTGTTTGAAATGATCCCGAGGCTACATCGCCTTGGTCATTCAAGTTTCAGTTATTTCCTGCTACATTGGTTTTCTTAGGTCTTTAGCTTTACTAGTTCGTATATTTCCCCTTTGATGGGGTTGTTTGTGTAGAGGTGATAGGGAGTGTATCGTCGCTGACTCTTTCTGAATGTCATTCCACCTCTCTTGCTTAAACATCGTCTTCACAAACGTCTCGTATGCAAGTAGAAGTGTCAGTCACGAAGTAGGCTAAGACAGGCTTCCTACTTTCTAACGTGCTAAAGCACTGATCTATGTGTTGTTCTACCAGATGAAGGTGAGGACACCTATAGATTTTGTATGGTTTTCATTAGCTTGACCCGGAGAGTCCACCAGGATTTCTGTGCACTACAAGTCGTTATTACGTGGGCCCCTGTAATAATAAATTGTCTTGCACAGTTACCCCAAATTTTCTCTCGTCCAAGCAGATAATCAATCAAGGAGGGGACACTATTGTCCTTATACCTCTTGTCATGGAAAGGACCATTGTAGTGGTCCACGCGCTAACACTCGTTATCGTTACGCGCGTATAGGCACGATGATTAGATGGAATAGGAATAGAAAGAATTCCTAGTAGTTGGAGGGGCACCTTCGAGATGAATACTTCATCTCCCTTTACTGGTTAAGCATATCGTCAATCTTGCTTCACATAAGCCACAGGGATCTCGTCCCGTTGATTGAGAATTTGTTCAAGGTTGCCGCCTCTGCCTCGACATCTTCACCGTAGTTAGGCATCTTCACGATCGAGAGGGAAGAGCAGCCATCTCCTACGGAAGCAAGCTCAGCATCTTGTTTGGTAATCACTCCCAGCCATGAGCTTTGCAAAGGACGCGAGGTTGGTAGCTTCATCGTGCGAGTTACGTATAGTAATAGGAGTCGGAGTCGAAAGTATCTCATTCACGTCAATAATCATTCCGTACACTTATTTGTATGTATGTATATCAATAACATATATGCTTCTTAGCATAATCAAGCAATTTAATGCATTATATCACGTATAACTCTCGTTTTTGGGGGTCATTTTGTTTTTGGCTAGTCTAACTCGTGTAGACTATGCTTTGGTTGGCACCTTTTTCTAAAGGTATTCCTCACTAATGTCCTTGCCTTGTATTTTCTTGGTAAAGTGTCTGACTCGTGGATCTTGGCGCTTTTGTGAATGCAATGAAAACCTTTTTGAAAAATGTTTTCGTGAGAGAACTCTAGTGATTGTAGTCTAGACTCGAGAAAGAATCCTAGTTCACTACAATCGAAGCTCTGATACCAAACTGTCACACCCTGTCTTTTGCGGAAGCGTATGATGTGTGACTAGCTTGTTATCATTGCATTCAATCGTAATAAACAACTACATGATCAAAACGATGTTCATCCATTCATGAAAATTTGAGTATTACAAACACTTGTTATTTAAGTTTTCAAAACACGACCTTTGACAAGGTTTCGATTTAACAAAAGTGGATGACATCTAGACTTGTAGTCTACTTCTAGTTATGACACTTGCGCCCAAGATCCATCCTGTCACCTGAAATACATGTAATTTTGGAAAACATCAACATAAAGTTGAGCGAGTTCATGCGTCTTGTATATCTTGTATGAAAACATAGTTTGTAACCTTTACAAATCAAGTATTTATTGTATACATCACGTTTTCTTGTGTACACCACGTACTAAATGAGTGTATGAGCAAGGACATTAAGGCATGTGAGGACATAGGGAGCTTTAGTATTTTCTCCCTTCACTGTGTCGATTTTCCCTCGACTGTGTCGATTAACCTCGACTGCGTCAATTTCCCTTGACTGTGTCGATTTCCCTCGACTGTGTCGATTAACCTCGACTGTGTCGATTTTCCTCGACTGGGACACCGAAGCACTCAAGTGGTCACATGAGGACCATGAGTGGGGCTCGGCCGTACCCGTTAGATCTAACCCTCGTCCCTAATTAATGATTGTTTTCAATGGCTTGGTACTATTATTCACCAAGACTTTATGGCATCTTTTGTATTAGTCTATGCTCACATGATCTAGTATTTTCTAGGCATTTATTAATGCTCATCATATTGCACTCACCACGAGTACTTCTCGTATTCTCAAATCATATTGCACTCACCACGAGTACTTCTCGTATTCTCAAATCATATTGCACTCGGTTCTCGTTCTCACCAAGAGTGCTTCTTGTATTTTTACCCTTTGTAAAAATTATAATATTTGTAACATGTATTTCACCCCCGAGAGTTATAAAAACTGAAAACAGTTAAAGAAAAGGGGGAGCATGAACTCACAACTTTGCGTTCCTTGCGTCGTAAACTTCACCGGATTTGCTTAATTAACGTCGTAACCTATACGCGTTTTCTTAACGTTAGTCACTAGACTTGCGTCGCACAAGTACAGTCACTATCTCTTGTGTACGTATTCTTGTGTTAAAAATATTCTATATTTTTAACTACGTATCTTACTTATATTATTTTCTCTAAAATTAATATAAGTATCTCGTGTTTTGCACTTTGCACCCGAATTACGTATCTTGTATGTTGTATTGATGTGTGTAAAATGCAACATATAAATTACATCAAATGAGGCATAAAACTAACCCTTTTTTAGTACTAATATTGGAAAAAGAGTGTTTTTGTCTTCCTTTTGTATTTTCAGGATTAAATGAGCTCAAAAACGCAAAAGAAGCAAAAAGACAGCTAAATCCAACATAAATACAAGAAAAGGAACATTAGTGGATTGCCCGAACCCTCAACGGCACCTTCCAAAGCAAAATAGAGAAAACAGAAGGCTGAACACGCCCCGTGCTCAGCCAGCACGGGGTCGTGCCCAAGAAGCAGCAGAAAAGACAAACCTATAGAAGCTTCTATTGCCCACCACGGGCCGTGCTCAGCGGACACGGGGGGCGTGCCGAAAGTACTGCAGGCGCATTAATTGTAATTGCGAATTACAATTAATGAAGAGAGAGAGTGTCAGACGGGCACGGGGCCGTGCCCAGCGGACACGGGGCCGTGCCCAGGCCTCTGTTCAGCCTATAAATAGGAGTGCTTGGTTTCATTGCAACTCATCCCTTGGCACACCACCTCTCTCACACTTCATCCACCACCCACCACCATCACAACACCATCATCCACCACCATCATCCATTGTCCATCATAGAGTGTGTGAGTCGTCTCGGGATCCAAGATTGATCGTAAGAGTTCTTGACAATCAAGGCCATGTTTGCCTAAGTCTCTTACATCACTTGGTGAAGACAAAGTGTCTAGTATAATACTTTTTATTTCTAATCTTTTGCACTTTTTATTTGGTTTTGTATTAATGACTTTAATAACTAGTTACTTATGTTGAAGGTGATCTTTCCTTATCGTTTGTCCGTGGTGTCTTGGCATTATTTTACTGTCTATATAAAATAAAGGATTTTCACCATTCATATCTCCACGGTCTATATGGAGGTATGTTGGCTACCTGGTCGGGGGTTAAGGGAACGGTTTGGTAAAGGTCTTGCCATTGTTCAGCGTTTAGAGGTCCTGCAATGGACCTGGGTCAAATTTAGTAGGACCTCCTTCAATACTTCACGGTATTGGATGGCGGGGGTCCAAACTCTTTGATCCCCTCATAAGTTAACTACTATTAATACTATAACCCGGCTATTTAGGACTGTATCCCTGCTGACTCAGACTACTTAGTCGAGGGTAACGTCACCGCCAAAAGCGGGGCCTACCACAATACTGCATTAATAA
Organism: Helianthus tuberosus; assembly: GCA_030545235.1. Lineage (NCBI taxonomy): Eukaryota > Viridiplantae > Streptophyta > Magnoliopsida > Asterales > Asteraceae > Helianthus > Helianthus tuberosus. The sequence goes on from CM060432.1 coordinate 146,548,097, forward strand.
CTTAATTCATTATCTTCCAATAATCCACCCCTTTAGGATTGTATCCCTGCTGACTCAAACTACTGGGGTGAGGGTAACGTCACCTTCAAAAGAGGGGCCTACTACAATAACTAAGATAATCTCTTAATTATGTGCAAAAGTGCGGAAATAATCAAAGGTTATACTAGATACGAGTCGGAACCAGGTGATTCATCTTGTCTATCTGTTTTTATTTTTATTTTCAGCATTTTAGTTAGTTTTTATTTTTCTTAGTTTAAAACATTTTTCCAAACTTTTATTTTGGTTAGACGTTGAGGATAAACCGGTACTAAAAGCTCTTGTGTCCTTGGACGACCTCGGTATCTTACCAACGCTATACTACACTCAACGATGGGTGCACTTGCCCATATGTGTGTTTAGTGTTAGTGAAATATCGTGTTTTATAAATTTAAAACTTGGCTAAAATAAGTGTTAAAAAGGGCTTAAAATATACACCTAAAATATATAACACTTTCACGCACATCAAGTTTTTGGCGCCGTTGCCGGGGACACAAGGATTTTAAGAAAGTTAGGAATCAACGGCCTAATCATCATTTATTTTCCTTTTTTATTTTTTAGGATTTTCTTAGTTTTTCAGCTTCTGCAGAGCTCAGCACGGGCCGTGCCCGGTCAGACACGGGCCGTGCCCAGCATCATCACTGGCAGTTTTTATTTTCTGAGTTACAGAGAGCTGAACACGGGGCCGTGTCGGTGCAACACGGGGTCGTGTCCAACTCCCAGTAACTGGGAATCCAGAAAACAATTACTGTATCTCTCAACACGGGCCGTGCTCACTGAGCACGGGGCCGTGGTAAACATTCTGACCAGCGTTCTTTTCTGTTTTTGTTGCAGGACTCGGAACCCAGGCACCACATTTGAACCTCCTACGTAGTGCATGAGCTCCAGTTCTAGTAGAGACATAAAAGAACCCCTAGAAGAACCCGAGCGCTTTCTCAGAAAAAGACTAAAAGCTAAAAATCAAGAGAAAGCTTCGGGGGACCCACTTCAAATGGCGGACCAACGTACCCTCATGGATTACCTACGGCCTACCGTAGGCAATCTTGGCGCTGCTATCAATGCACCGAATGTCGAGGCCAACAACTTCGAACTTCGGCCGCATTTGATACAAATGCTCCAAAACTCCGCAACCTTCCACGGGCTTGCGGACGAGGATCCCCATCTACATATTACTAACTTTTTAGAAATATGTGATACCTTTCGGATCAATGGAGCATCAAATGACGCCATCCGCCTTCGAATGTTTCCTTTCTCACTAAAAGACCGAGCCAAGGCTTGGCTTAACACCCTCCCAGTTGGATCGGTAAACACCTGGGATAAACTCGCCCAAAAGTTTTTGTATAAGTATTTCCCTCCTGCTAAAACGGCTAAATTAATGACTGAAATTAATACATACTCACAAGAGGATGGGGAATCCTTATATGAAACTTGGGAAAGGTTCAAGGAGCTTCTAAGAAAGTGTCCTCACCACGGTCTAGCGGTATGGCAACAAGTATCCACTTTCTACAATGGATTGTTGCCACACACAAGACAAACACTTGATTCAAGCTCCGGGGGACTCTTAGGTAATCGTCGCCCAAATGAAATATATAACCAAATTGAGGAAATTGCTCAAACCAATTTTCAATGGCACACTCCCCGAGGTAATAAATCTATTGCCCCGGGCGCCCATAAGGTTGATGAAAGCACCTCTTTACAAGCCCAAATCGAGGCCCTCTCTTCAAAAATCAAAAGGCTAGAAATGACAAAAACGGCCTCGGTTATGGCTTGTGAAGGGTGTGGTGGGTCACATGAAAATTGGAGTTGTATGAAAGAATTAGATGAACAAACTGAAACGGTAAACTACATGGATAATAGACCTAGGCCGTCGGGTCCTCCAACGGGTACCTACAACCAAGGATGGCGTAACCACCCAAATCTTGGTTGGAGAGATCCCGGCAATAGTAGTAACCAACAAAATCAACGAACTAATTTTCAACAACCGCAAAATTTTCCTCAACAACAAGGTGGAAGAGAAAGGCTTGAAGATACTGTATCTCGCCTCATCTCTGACACTGAAAAGAAAAACTCGGATCGATTTCAACAATTGGAGTCAAATTTCAGAAATCAACAAGCTAGCATACAAAACGTTGAAAAACAATTAAATCAGCTAGCTCAAAATTTCTCCGAGAGACCGCAAGGCGCATTACCCAGTAATACCGAAACGAACCCAAAGGCACAAGTACATCTCATCACATTAAGGAATCGAACCGTGGGTCCCGAGGATGCTCCATCGTCGCCAAATGAAAGAAGCCATTCTAGTCAGCCTGTGACTCCTCCTGCGCCAGAAAAAGCTTCTACACCAAATCAAGGGCCCACCAAGACTCCTCCAATCCCGTACCCCGGTAGGTTAAATCGTCAAAAGACCGATGAGCAATTCGCAAAGTTCGAAAGCTTACTAAAACAATTGCATGTCAATATTCCTTTTATTGAGGTCCTAACCCAAATGCCTAAATATGCAAAATTCATGAGGGATTTCCTCACTCACAAAAAGAAAATTGAATCATTGCAATTAGTTAACTTAGGCGAAGAATGCTCAGCTCTAGTACTCAACAAACTTCCACAAAAGAAAATCGATCCCGGGAGCTTCACAATCCCTTGTTCGATTGGGAAGTCCCCCGTCCGAAATGCTTTAGCCGATCTTGGAGCTAGCATCAACCTCATGCCCACATCAATGTTCAAGCGACTCGGCCTAGGAACAACAAGCCCCACAAAGATGAGCATACAACTCGCCGACAGGTCCGTCAAGTTCCCACATGGTGTCGCCGAAAATCTGCTAGTCAAAGTTGACAAATTCGTCTTTCCAACCGACTTTGTCATCCTAGACATGGAAGAAGACACCGAGGTCCCCCTCATCCTCGGGAGGCCATTCCTAGCCACCGCCCAAGCATTGGTGGATATGAATGACGGAACTCTAACATTGAAGTTTGGGAATGAGGAAGTGAAATTTGAATGTGGAAAGCGAGTAGAGGAAGAAGATCCGGTCAACTACATGAAGGTCATAGACTCAAGTTTGGATGACGCTCTCCGACGGTGTAACATGGGATGCAACACATCCCACTTGGGTAGCATATGACCAGGCTTTGGGTCTAGCCAAGGACCCTTATAAACGTGGCGCACCATGGAGGCATTCCACGGAACTATCCTTAGTTTAATTTAGATTAATTTTTATGTTTTCTAGTTAGTTTAATTTTCAGGAATAAAACACACTCATGGTGGTAAAGGATGAAAAGGGGAACGAGAAAAATGATCCCATGCACAAGAACGAGGCAACACGACAAATTTCTCCCTTTCAGAAGGTTCAACACGGGCCGTGCCCAACCAACACGGCCCCGTGTTGAACCACCTGCAGAAAACGCCCAGTACAGGTAACTGGACACGGGCCGTGTTCACCCAACACGCCCCCGTGTCCAGACTTCTGTTTCTCTTTTTTCAATTTTGTTACTGGCACTTGAACACGGGGCCGTGCCCGGATAACACGGGGCCGTGCTCAGTGCCCAGTAACACAAATTTTTGCTTTTTAAACACTATTTTACACATCTAATCAACCTAAAAATTTATTTTTGGGACACATTGAGGACAATGTGTAATTTAAGTGTGGGGGGGATGCTAAAACCTTGAATTTTGCAAGTCCTAAATACAAGCCTTACACAAAACTCTATTGGAACCGCTAATCACCCCAAATTTTTTCAAAAATTTCATTCTTTTTACTTGTCTAGGTTTAACTCGGGAAATTCAAGCTCTCAAAAAGGTTATATTTTTACAAATTTACAACCGATAGCGTAGTGATAAAAAGAACCAACATAAGAAAATTATGAAAAGGCATGACAAACTTATTTAAAATTTGATTATATATACTTGATCACATAAAAACCCATTCCCACAAAAGTGAGTTTTGAGCCTTTATTGAGCACTCAATTTCATACCATTTGACTAAATGCTCATTTTTTCGTTTCTTGTGTGAATAGCCGCTTGGTTCTTACGACTCTAGAACTTGCCATGACAATACATTCCCGGTCCTTATCAACTTAAACCCGAGTAAGTAAATGATAGAGGCATTAGGACTAACCTTTTTCATTTCCACACCATTATTTTTCTTTTTCTTTTACCACCTACCCAAAAATCCCCCTAGTTAGCCCCTTTGAGCCTAAACCTTTTCGTTTCATCACCCAAAACAAAAACCCTTTCACCCACCAAAACCTTTTTCATTTTTTACCCTTTATTTTAGTAACAAGTTCGGTTCTTCGAAAAAAAAAAAAAAATGAAGCAAAAAGAAAATAAACAAACAAAGTAATCAAAAATAACTTTGTTTGAATAAAAGCTTCATCAAAAATAAAATACGAAAACCGACACTTGTTACACTTTTTAGCCCTTTTTCTACTAACCACTAACCCAACCACCTACCTTTAACCCTAGCCAACCCTTAACCCACAAAGTCCTCTTGATATCTACAAAGGTATAAAAGTTAAAAAAGGAGGAGGATTGATTTCTTGGCAAGCCTATGGTAGGAATAAGTTCCATGCCGCTCTCGAGTGATTCACTAAAAATACACCTTCGGCCGAGTGTGAGTGATTTCCCCGCGAGGTATGTGAACTTGTATATAAATAGAATTTTAAAAAGGCATGTTATGCCCAAATAAGTAATTTCTTTTATGAACAGTTCTAAATAAATCATTACGAATAGGAGTGTAAATAAATAAAAATAAAACCCTAAAAAGATCTTGGAAATCCCGACACTCTATGACAAGCCCAAAACCTTCTCTTCTACCTATTCCATTTGGGAGTGTAAGCCACGTATTAAAGAGTTTTTCTTGAGGACAAGCAAAAGTTCAAGTGTGGGGGTATTTGATGTGTGTAAAATGCAACATATAAATTACATCAAATGAGGCATAAAACTAACCCTTTTTTAGTACTAATATTGGAAAAAGAGTGTTTTTGTCTTCCTTTTGTATTTTCAGGATTAAATGAGCTCAAAAACGCAAAAGAAGCAAAAAGACAGCTAAATCCAACATAAATACAAGAAAAGGAACATTAGTGGATTGCCCGAACCCTCAACGGCACCTTCCAAAGCAAAATAGAGAAAACAGAAGGCTGAACACGCCCCGTGCTCAGCCAGCACGGGGTCGTGCCCAAGAAGCAGCAGAAAAGACAAACCTATAGAAGCTTCTATTGCCCACCACGGGCCGTGCTCAGCGGACACGGGGGGCGTGCCGAAAGTACTGCAGGCGCATTAATTGTAATTGCGAATTACAATTAATGAAGAGAGAGAGTGTCAGACGGGCACGGGGCCGTGCCCAGCGGACACGGGGCCGTGCCCAGGCCTCTGTTCAGCCTATAAATAGGAGTGCTTGGTTTCATTGCAACTCATCCCTTGGCACACCACCTCTCTCACACTTCATCCACCACCCACCACCATCACAACACCATCATCCACCACCATCATCCATTGTCCATCATAGAGTGTGTGAGTCGTCTCGGGATCCAAGATTGATCGTAAGAGTTCTTGACAATCAAGGCCATGTTTGCCTAAGTCTCTTACATCACTTGGTGAAGACAAAGTGTCTAGTATAATACTTTTTATTTCTAATCTTTTGCACTTTTTATTTGGTTTTGTATTAATGACTTTAATAACTAGTTACTTATGTTGAAGGTGATCTTTCCTTATCGTTTGTCCGTGGTGTCTTGGCATTATTTTACTGTCTATATAAAATAAAGGATTTTCACCATTCATATCTCCACGGTCTATATGGAGGTATGTTGGCTACCTGGTCGGGGGTTAAGGGAACGGTTTGGTAAAGGTCTTGCCATTGTTCAGCGTTTAGAGGTCCTGCAATGGACCTGGGTCAAATTTAGTAGGACCTCCTTCAATACTTCACGGTATTGGATGGCGGGGGTCCAAACTCTTTGATCCCCTCATAAGTTAACTACTATTAATACTATAACCCGGCTATTTAGGACTGTATCCCTGCTGACTCAGACTACTTAGTCGAGGGTAACGTCACCGCCAAAAGCGGGGCCTACCACAATACTGCATTAATAACTTAATTCATTATCTTCCAATAATCCACCCCTTTAGGATTGTATCCCTGCTGACTCAAACTACTGGGGTGAGGGTAACGTCACCTTCAAAAGAGGGGCCTACTACAATAACTAAGATAATCTCTTAATTATGTGCAAAAGTGCGGAAATAATCAAAGGTTATACTAGATACGAGTCGGAACCAGGTGATTCATCTTGTCTATCTGTTTTTATTTTTATTTTCAGCATTTTAGTTAGTTTTTATTTTTCTTAGTTTAAAACATTTTTCCAAACTTTTATTTTGGTTAGACGTTGAGGATAAACCGGTACTAAAAGCTCTTGTGTCCTTGGACGACCTCGGTATCTTACCAACGCTATACTACACTCAACGATGGGTGCACTTGCCCATATGTGTGTTTAGTGTTAGTGAAATATCGTGTTTTATAAATTTAAAACTTGGCTAAAATAAGTGTTAAAAAGGGCTTAAAATATACACCTAAAATATATAACACTTTCACGCACATCATGTATGTGTATCTTTCTGTTTATACCCCTCATGAGTATTTAGTGTATTTTTAAGTCTTAATACACTAGCACGTATAACACATACTATATACACTTAGCACAAAAGTTGGTGATAAAATAATATATATTTTTCTCTCAAAAATATACGTACTTATATCCATTTTTATTCTTGAAGAAATTCTCATTTCTTATCACCAAAAATTAGGGAAACCTTGGTAATATTTCTAAGCACATTTTTAGGGAATAAGTTTCTCAAAAACTTATATTTTTCTAAGTGTCAAAATTTATAAAAATTTTGACAGAGTTTCCCCTAAAAATGGAGGTTTCCCACGTTTTCAAAACGTGTGTTTATTTTCTTTTAAATCACCATCAATCATCAATAATCATCAACAACAATTTATCAACAATATCCGTCAACAATAGTCACTAATTTCATGAACTTGAATATTTACAAAAAAAATGTGTAGTAACTTACTAGCACATTTAGTAAGTCTTGTTATCTTTAAAATAAGTTTAACTTCTTAAAAACTTTATTTTTAAAGAATATGAAGTTTTACAACTTCTAGTCGGTTTTTATGAAAACTATTTCTTCGTTAACACTTTTGTTACACAAGTATCCACACACTTATTTGTTCACAAAAACCACTTTTGTTTGTGTAAGATCCGGTTTAGAACATGTGATTTCTTGTACACTTGGTCCTTTGAAAATACCGCTTGTAGATACGTAGATCTACTAGTTTTAAACACTTTTATACAAGTTAAAACATTTTTACACAAGTTCATGGTTTATGTGTGGTAGGGTTTCACCTTTTAACCCTTGTTACTTCTAGAATAGCTTTATGTTAAGATCCATGATCTTACCAAACCGGGTTAAACGATGATCCGAGCTACCACATCATAGATCGGGTCTAGATAACCACAACTTTCAATTACTACAACATTTACACAACTTATGTGCTATTAACCACCATTTTTCATGCCTTTAGTAGACTTTTAAGCATCATATTGCATGTTAACGAGTTTTAACCGACAAAAATCCTTTTAACCACTTTAGAATAGATTAAATACGAGTTCTAAGTGTTATACCTCTAGCTCAAGGCTAGGGAAGATTCTATGCGAAAAACGCGTGGATAAAAGCAAGATAACGAGGTCCTTCGCCTTCCGATTGCACCAAGACTCCTTATATGCGACCCTTAGCACTTGTAGATGATTGAAATGGCTTGATCTAAACTCGAAAATGGATGTGTGATATAGGGGAGGTTCGGCCGAAGCCTTAGGGAGAGGGAGAGAGAGCTTAGGTTGTGGAAATGTTAAGTGTGTGTTATGGTGGATCATGAAAGATACTTATAGACAAAGTTAATGTGTTTAACCAAAGGATTATATGTAGTCTAGATTCTAAAAACAAGATTATAATAATCCACAAAAGGACATGGTATGTTCCCCCACATGGGGACGGTTTCTAAAGAGGGGAGGGGGGTCTAGTTAGTTTCCAACTAAACATTAAGTATGTAGTTAGGTTAATCTAGTTAAGTTAAGTGATTAACCCGGTTAGTAGTGTGTTGTGCTTTATAGTGGGTGTTAGGGTATTCAGGGACCCTAACTGGCTCAGAAAAAGATAAGTAATGTTATTGGCAATATTTTTATGTTCCGGGTAAAGTCCGGTCGTTCGGTTACATACCGATTCGTTAAAGTGCTAAATTGCACCTTTTAGTGTTTAATAAGTATCTTTTTGTAACACTATTGATTCCCAACACTTAGGGAAATATTCTGGATAATAAAACGACATTTCTGCATAATATTTATGTGTCTAAATGCTGAATTATTGCTGAATTATATAAATTCTGCACTTAAAGTGCGTTTCGGGTGCTTTTTAGTGCTTATTTTTGCTTCCGGGGAGTATATATATATAAACCCTTGTATGTACTCTTGGGTTTTAATGTATTTCTTGTAGTTGGACCTACACCTAGGCTCCAATTCTAATGTCTGACTGCTTTCTGCAGTTCCGTTGACACGATGTGTCTTACCGGTGAGTTTACTAATATTTCTGACGCAACGCTCTCGTTTATGCATAAAGCCATATTTTGTAACACAAAATGTGCATGAATTCACTTGCATGGGAATTCAGAAATTTATTTGTCTGGTAACCAGATCATGTACAGTCATTAAAGCACAAATTACTGTTCATCTAGTGTACGGAATGTACGGAAAAGTGACGGTTGTCACAGTCGTTATCTTCCCGGACAACCAGTTTAGCCCGTGGGCACTTCATTACTACTGGATGTTTATAATGTGATCATCTCATAGGATGACACAAGCCATGATTTCTAAGTCAATAGGCTAGATAAGGAAATTGGAAGAATCTAATATAAGGATGACTGTTGTGATTTTCTCGAGTCACATTTGTCAAGAGTGCTAACACGTTCTTAGGTGTTAACAAGGATTTGAATCTCTTGAGTAGGTTCCACCATCTTGGCCGCGTAGGCTAGGTTTTACCTTTGAGATTATCTTTAAAAATGCATACTGGCAGGAAAGTATGGATATTTATTTTATTCAGGATTTTTATCATAATCCTAATTTATACTTTAATAATAGCACAAATGGCCTAGTCGCGTAGACAAGTTTAATTTATAAGCCAAGATTTCAGAGAATCAGGGCAATTTATGAATTTGTAATGGCACAAAAGGCCTAGTCACGTGGACAAGTTTAATTTATAAGCCATGATCGTCTGGGATCGAGGCATTTAGTAATAGCACAAAAGGCTTAGTCACGTGGACAAGTTTAATTTATAAGCCATGATCGTCTGGGATCGAGGCATTTAGTAATAGCACAAAAGGCTTAGTCACGTGGACAAGTTTAATTTATAAGCCATGATCGTCTGGGATCGAGGCATTTAGGTGTGAATCAAAGTTCATTACCTTTTCTTGACAGGGAGCTGTAGGCTACCACCGTCTTTAGTCTCAGAGGACGTTAATTATAGCCCGTAGGCACTTCCCTTCTAAGGGATGTTATTTTTCTTTCATTTCTTATTTCATGTTTAGAATGAAAACTTAGTTTAATCAATCCATTATATGAAAATAGAAGTATAGAGTTGCCCTAAGCGGGTCTTTGAAAGAATAATGTGTCCTTAAAGGGACTGAAAGATAAATATGTCCTTATAAGGACTAATAAGGAAACGATCTTCAGTAAAAGGAGTTTCTTCTTCATTTTTATTTCTGAATGCATTCTCCTTGGATGCTCGTTTCATTCTGGCCGCGGTACGAAGCTCAGCATCTCAGGGCTCCGGGTGTGGAGAACTCCTATTACGGCTTCTTTGCTTGGCGACGTATCCAATAAAAATTTGGAAGTAAGAATTTCCAGAGTAGGATTGAAAATATTCCTATGTTAAGTCTAGACTCAGAAGTTTAGATATGTGCAATTGTGTAACTGAGATTAAACACAAAAGGCTAGTGTTTAATTCACTCAGTGTTGGCTCTGATACCAACCTGTCACACCCCGATTTTTCCACGTGTCAACGGTGGGCCCGGTGGGGGAGTATCGTGACGTGGTTGGCAACATCATGGTCAAACAACACAACATAATAATGCACAGCGGAAGCAAAAGATAAATATATTACATTCCGAATATAAGTAATGTCAAAGTATTACAACGGAAGGTAAAGGATCCACAGGCGGATCAATAAAAGAAAATTGTTCAACAGACTTTAGGCATCTAGAACTTGCAAGATTCCCTAGTGACGCCCTGAGCTCCCAGCCAATTACGCATAGTACCTATCACTTAACCTTTTGGAAAATACGTCAGTTTACACTGGTAAATACAATTAACTGACTCATTTTGGAAAAAGAGTTTGAAAAGTGATTCGAGTGCAAACGGCACAAAATATCTTGACACATTGATTAAAATGCACAGAGGCAAAATTAATCTTTTATAACTTGGGACAATTTTATTAATAAAAATCTTGTATCCGATTTACATGGTTGTCCAACATTTAGGGCCGGTGATTAAACAATACAAGCCGGACAAGATTAATCGACACACCACAAATATAATCTCACAAGAAGTTACCCTTACGAGTGAGTATACGTTATACATATGCAACAGGAGGTGTTATGTCTACACCTTGTGCTTACGTCGTGGCCATTCACTTTTTAAAATGAGCCAAGGATATCCAGGACACGGTCATTAACCCCCAATGTTATTTGTTATCAATCAATACAGATTAAAACGGGATTATACAATTTAATCATCTCCGATTAAAAGGTCTCTACACCCGACCAAGCGGTATTTTTATAATACCGTATCCCAAGCCCATATAAGGGAAATAAGTTAAAAGTATTTACCTGAGCTAGCTCCTGTCTTAAATAGCAAGAATCTAATAACTCAGCCGTAGTCACTTAAGTAAGCGTAGGTACAATTTACCGGAAAGCTCTAGTCTGGAATGATGGTATAAATAATTAATTAGAGTGCTAACGGGTCTTTAATTAAGCCTAAGCTTAGACCGGTTAGTCTTACAGGAAGATACGGTTCGTACGCACGATTAAGCGAAGACCGGAATAGAATGTGATTTAGACCCGACAAGTTTGGAGACTTGTATAATATGGGTAAACTAACCACATTCTGGATTTTGAGATAAAACCGATAGGGTTT